>CM053262.1:746450-1391450 GCA_028583405.1 Pogonophryne albipinna
CGAAAAATTCTGCTGTTGTTGGCCAATGGACGTACAAACATTAGGCTCCATCCCTGCACCATTTCAGGATGTGAATATAGCGGAACAAGGCTGGACAGGCACTTGGACAGGGACCATGTTGAGCTGTCCCGGGAGGAGATATATGTGGTCGTAAATAAACTAAAAATGACAGTGGACAAAGGAGCTTCATGAACTACGATTGAAAAATCCTCCAGTTGCGATGATTACCTCTTGGGAGGTGGACACTGAGGGTGATGAGGTCCTGTCACATCCTCCACCCTTGTCCCCAGTGATTGCATGTCACAAACCGGAGTGTATTGAATGGAGGATGGAGGCAAACTCAATGAGGAATCAGAGGGACATATATGCTGCTGGGGTGAAAGCCCTGCGCAGCAAGCTGCAGAAGATGATAAAACACAAGCGACAGAGGAGCGACCAGAGGGCCGAGGACATGCATGGGTTCGATGAAGAGGATGGGGAGGAACAAGAGCGGGTGTTTCTAAAGAAACGACCCCGAACAGAGGCAACACCAAAGAGGCAGTCCAAGTCCAAAGGTCCCTCCTTCAGCAAGTCCCCCATTCCCTCGCGCAGCAAGTCTCCCATTCCCTCGTGCAGCAATTCCCCCATTGCCTCTCAGACACCTGTATCCAGCTCCTCTGAACCTGCATCCATAGATACAGAGGCCTCGTCAACCTCTCCTCCCATAAATTCCCCCTGGTTCAGCGGCAGGGGCCGGGGGAATATAATGCGGGAAATAACATTCCCACCCATCATGGGTAAGTGTGTTGAATAACAACAACAAATGCAGTTTCTGTAACACACAATGTGTTGTCATTAAAGTACTGTGTTATGTTTCACAGAGGAGTATCTGCAAGGATACCGGGAGCATTACGAGGGCATCGACCCAACAGTGAGGCTCCAAGAAAACGCAGTCTCCAAACTAAGCAGAGTGAAATCGTTCCTAAGCTTCATGGCACACGGTTTCAAACGCCTGTCTGACTGGCTCTTTCTGAGGGATCTGAAGAGGATACGTGCGTGAGTAACATCAAAAAACTGTCCATGATGTTACCATCATTGTGTGTGTTCTCCACATTGACGCAATACGATGTACTGATGCGTTTTCCTTTGCCAACAGCTGGTCCCGGAGCCTGATAAAGTCAAGCCTACAGGTCACGACCTCTGACTTCTATATCAAAAATATATCACACTTTCTCAAGTACATGGCAGACACACCATGCAAGGGGAGCAGGCTCAACCAATACGACATGATTGTAATCAAACGGGAAGTTGTTGCCATCCTGAAGTCCCTGAGGAAGAAGGTGCTTATCCACCAGATGCAGGTGAAGCGGGACAAGATGGAAGGTCTGCCGAGCCATAAAGACATCATGGCATGTTTGACTGCGGCCAACACTCGCATCCCTCAGCTCCTGGACGTGATGGCCAGCAATCCGACTACCGCAACCCGGCTATTGCTCTATGGGTACATGACCCTCCATTGGAGCTGCATTTATGGCCACCGTCCGGGGCTCTACTCCAACATGACCAACGCCGAGGTCCGAAAGGCGGAGACAACTGGCACTGCCTTTGGCTACCTCATCCACGTGAGTGCTATTACAAAATGTGTTTATTCTGGCAGTGATAAACATGTTGTGCATGATTGATATTTGTATTGACGCTCTCTACCTCTGTCATAACAGGTAAGCAACCACAAGACGGCCAACGCGTTTGGTGAAGCGCAGCTGTACCTCACCATAGAAGAATTCGGATGGATGAAGAGGTGGCTGGAAATCAAGGGGACGCTGACCTGCACCCAGAACCGCTACTTCCTACACACAGCGGGGAAGAACCCGTCGAGGAACCTTGCCTACTTCCTGAGGTTGGCATGGGCTGATGTGGGACTAAACGGTCCCATTAACTTCACCGACCTCCGCACAGTCCACGCAGATAATGCGAAGAGGTTTCAGGACATAGGCAACCGCCAAAGAGTGAGTGATTTCATGTGTCACAACACTGCAACTGCAGACACATTTTATGCCAATAATCCTTCTTTGAAGGAGGCTGCGGAAATACGGCTGCTCTTCACAGAGTCACTGCAAGCAGCGGCAGCAGCATCAGGGGGGAGTGAAGACAACTTGGGGGACATTGACATTGACAGTGACAGCTCTGGAGAGGTGCATAGCCCCACTCCCTACCAAGACTCCCCCGATGCCGAGACGTCAGACGAAGAATTCTACTTAAACTTCAACGCTTGGAGAGTGGCGAAGAGGGAACAGTCAATGGCCGAACACAGTCCCTCAGACATGGGTGAAGAGAGGGTGCCATACTCTGCACCAACTTCACCCGATACGGACAATGTTATCAGTGCACAAGCCACTGACCAACTTGTAAATATGGAATGTGTTGTTCAACTCAGTCCCCTTGTGCTGGATGAGTGAATAATGTTATAAAGTGACAATGTCAATGTATATAGTTCTGTAATGCATGTTTATTTATTGTAATAAAGTTTGTTAAAATTACTTACTTGGTCCTCTTTTTTAAAAACTATTACACCCTAGTTGAGTTGGTACCGGATAATGGGAGTGGAGAATGATGAGTTGGTACCGGATAATTGGAGCGGAACAAGTGACAATAGTGAGTAGCATGAGAGGGAAGGTAAAGCAATATGCTGGAAATATGGGTGTTTTCCCGTTTAAGGTCCCCAGGGGCACGAGGTTCTGGTGGTGTGCATGGAGGGGTGCTCAAGTGTTGGAGGATGTGTAAGGCAGAGGAGGGTAAAAAAAAGTTAAAGTGTGAACCACCAGCAGGGCAGGTGGGGCTGTGAATAAAGCCGAATTTGGATGCTGGTGGGCGGACTGTAAAGCACCACACAATCCACCACCTTTAAGTGTTACCAGGGCCATGAGAACATCCTCCACAGGAGGGTGGGTGGGGCTGTTAATAAAGCCGAATATGGATGCTGGTGGGCGGACTGTAAAGCACCGCAAACTACACCCCCCCTTTAAGATTCCCAGGGGCACGAGGTTCTTGAGGGTGTGATCATCTGGGTTTAGTCCGTGGGGGAGTGCTTAAGTTCGGGGGCCCGGGGACCCACGGTGCGTGAGGTTATGGTAGTGTGCCTGTCAGGGAGAGATGCTGGAGCTGCTTCGTCCGTGGTTTAGGGCTCTGTGAGTGGCTACAAATAGGTGATTTTCCGGTGTATTTCATGGAAGTCTGAGATAGCCTGTTTGCTCATGTCAGGTCGAGATGCTGGAGCACTTTACCCGCCTTGTAAGCCCTTCTTCCCGGGTAAAACAATCAATGTATTTCCGCCTGCTTTCCTTCAGCACCTGACAGCCTGTT
Source organism: Pogonophryne albipinna (assembly GCA_028583405.1). NCBI lineage: Eukaryota > Metazoa > Chordata > Actinopteri > Perciformes > Artedidraconidae > Pogonophryne > Pogonophryne albipinna. The sequence goes on from CM053262.1 coordinate 749,790, forward strand.
TGCTCATATCAGGTCGAGATGCTGTAGCTGTTTAGTCCGTATTTTAGGCTCTGTGAGCGGCTACAAATAGGTGCTTTTCCGGTATATTTCATGGAAGTCTGAGATAGCCTGTTTGCTCATGTCAGGTCGAGATGCTGGAGCACTTTACCCGCCTTGTAAGCCCTTCTTCCCGGGTAAAACAATCAATGTATTTCCGCCTGCTTTCCTTCAGCACCTGACAGCCTGTTTGCTCATATCAGGTCGAGATGCTGTAGCTGTTTAGTCCGTATTTTAGGGCTCTGTGAGCGGCTACAAATAGGTGCTTTTCCGGTATATTTCATGGAAGTCTGAGATAGCCTGTTTGCTCATGTCAGGTCGAGATGCTGGAGCACTTTACCCGCCTTGTAAGCCCTTCTTCCCGGGTAAAACAATCAATGTATTTCCGCCTGCTTTCCTTCAGCACCTGACAGCCTGTTTGCTCATATCAGGTCGAGATGCTGTAGCTGTTTAGTCCGTATTTTGGGGCTCTGTGAGCAGCTACAAATAGGTGCTTTTCCGGTATATTTCATGGAAGTCTGAGATAGCCTGTTTGCTCATGTCAGGTCGAGATGCTGGAGCACTTTACCCGCATTGTAAACCCTTCTTCCTGGGTAAAACAATCAATGTATTTCCGCCTGCTTTCCTTCAGCACCTGACAGCCTGTTTGCTCAGATCAGGTCGAGATGCTGTAGCTGTTTAGTCCGTATTTTGGGGCTCTGTGAGCAGCTACAAATAGGTGCTTTTCCGGTATATTTCATGGAAGTCTGAGATAGCCTGTTTGCTCATGTCAGGTCGAGATGCTGGAGCACTTTCCCCGCATTGTAAACCCTTCTTCCTGGGTAAAACAATCAATGTATTTCCGCCTGCTTTCCTTCAGCACCTGACAGCCTGTTTGCTCATATCAGGTCGAGATGCTGTAGCTGTTTAGTCCGTATTTTGGGGCTCTGTGAGCAGCTACAAATAGGTGCTTTTCCGGTATATTTCATGGAAGTCTGAGATAGCCTGTTTGCTCATGTCAGGTCGAGATGCTGGAGCACTTTACCCGCATTGTAAACCCTTCTTCCTGGGTAAAACAATCAATGTATTTCCGCCTGCTTTCCATCAGCACCTGACAGTCATTTCAAAGGGTTTTAAATCGTTTTTTCACTTTTAAAAACAGCTTTCTACCCTGGAAATGATTTCTAACCATTATTACCGTTATGGAGGGGCTGCAGGAAGACTTTACCCGGCTTTTAAACACTCATTCCGGGGTAATAAAGCCATGTGCATCACCCTGGAGCTCTTTGTAAGCCCTTCTAACCATTATTACCGTTATGGAGGGGCTGCAGGAAGACTTTACCCGGCTTTTAAACACTCATTCCGGGGTAATAAAGCCATGTGCATCACCCTGGAGCTCTTTGTAAGCCCTTCTAACCATTATTACCGTTATGGAGGGGCTGCAGGAAGACTTTACCCGGCTTTTAAACACTCATTCCGGGGTAATAAAGCCATGTGCATCACCCTGGAACTCTTTGTAAGCCCTTCTAACCATTATTACCATTATGGAGGGGCTGCAGGAAGACTTTACCCGGCTTTTAAACACTCATTCCGGGGTAATAAAGCCAAGTGCATCACCCTGGAGCTCTTTGTAAGCCCTTCTAACCATTATTACCATTATGGAGGGGCTGCAGGAAGACTTTACCCGGCTTTTAAACACTCATTCCGGGGTAATAAAGCCATGTGCATCACCCTGGAGCTCTGCCTGTGAGTGTGGGACCCTGCTTACAGCAGTGCTGCCGGGGTTACATGGCAATGATTTCTAACCATTATTACCGTTATGGAGGGGCTGCAGGAAGACTTTACCCGGCTTGTAAGCACTCATTCCGGGGTAATAAAGCCATGTGCATCACCCTGGAGCTCTGCCTGTGAGTGTGGGACCCTGCTTACAGCAGTGCTGCCGGGGTTACATGGCAATGATTTCTAACCATTATTACCGTTATGGAGGGGCTGCAGGAAGACTTTACCCGGCTTGTAAGCACTCATTCCGGGGTAATAAAGCCATGTGCATCACCCTGGAGCTCTGCCTGTGAGTGTGGGACCCTGTTTACAGCAGTGAACCTGCTGAAGGGGATACATGGCAATGATTTCTAACCATTATTACCGTTATGGAGGGGTTGCAGGGAGACTTTGCCCGGCTTGTAAGCACTCATTCCGGGGTAATAAAGCCATGTGCATCACCCTGGAGCTCTGCCTGTGAGTGTGGGACCCTGCTTACAGCAGTGCTGCCGGGGTTACATGGCAATGATTTCTAACCATTATCACCGTTATGGAGGGGCTGCAGGAAGACTTTACCCGGCTTGTAAGCACTCATTCCGGGGTAATAAAGCCATGTGCATCACCCTGGAGCTCTTTGTAAGCCCTTCTAACCATTATTACCGTTATGGAGGGGCTGCAGGGAGACTTTACCCGGTTTGTAAGCACTCATTCCGGGGTAATAAAGCCATGTGCATCACCCTGGAGCTCTGCCTGTGAGTGTGGGACCCTGCTTACAGCAGTGCTGCCGGGGTTACATGGCAATGATTTCTAACCATTATTACCGTTATGGAGGGGCTGCAGGGAGACTTTACCCGGCTTGTAAGCACTCATTCCGGGGTAATAAAGTCATGTGCATCACCCTGGAGCTCTTTGTAAGCCCTTCTAACCATTATTACCGTTATGGAGGGGCTGCAGGGAGACTTTACCCGGTTTGTAAGCACTCATTCCGGGGTAATAAAGCCATGTGCATCACCCTGGAGCTCTGCCTGTGAGTGTGGGACCAGTGACTCTGTAAGCAGCAGCCTGTCAACTCTGGGTGGGATTGAGCGAGGTGCTGGATGGAGCTGCTCTCTCTGGGTCACAGCCTGGACATATTCCTGTACATTTCATGACTCAAATGTGGATGAAATGTTGTTGTAGCTGTTTAGTCTGTGATTTGGGGCTCTGTGTAGGGCCACAGAGAGGTGCTTTTCCCCGGTGTATTTCATGGAAGTCTGAGATAGCCTGAGATAGCCTCTATTTACAATACTTTCCCCCCCCTTTCAAACACGTATTCCTGGGTTGAAAAGTCAGGTGCTGCACCACCTGTGCTCTGGGTCTGTATTCACAACCCTTTCCCCGACATTTCAAACAGTTTTCCGCACGTTTTAAACACTTATTTGCAATGTCCATTTCATGGACACCACTCTATGTATTAATGTCCGTGATATGGACATATTATTCTGTACACGCCACGGACAATGATGTCCACTCAGTGGACATTAAGCCCCCTGGTGCATTTGTCCTGAATTACGCGAGAAACCCCAAAACTTTAACATTTTATATCTCTGCGGGGAAAGCTTGCCCGTCTCCGGTTCTTTTTCCACGTGGAAGGCCCCTGCACTGGCTATCTATGTAGCACCCCAGCTTATTTTTATTTTGCTCTGGGGCCGAACTGCATGCCTGTACACTTGGAGTACCGCGACCTGTAGTTAATGTCCACACAGTGGACACACAAGTCCCTAAAGTATGTAAGGGAGAGGGGAGAGATTAAATATCCTTATATGGGTACAGCGTGGCAAACATCTGGAGGACAGCAGAGTAGAATGTGGGTGGGTGTGTTCATTGCAGTGGCTATATATGCTGTATAATAACTGCTTAATTATACTTGTGTTTTATTGATTTCTTTCTGTTTTATTCTTTCATGTTGTGAGTACTAAATTGCCACAACATTGTGAAGTAGTGGGCTTAAATGTGCTTAATTACTCTGTATAAAATAGGAGCAGGTTTGCAGGACCGGAGACTAGAGATGTGGGAGAAGGAGATATTCTTATTTAAACACAGCATATCAAGTATCAGGAAAGTCTACATGTCTTAAGTGTATGTGTGTGTTTAATTACTTTGTATCAATAATAGTAGTCTGTGTAACAAGAAGTTGGAAATATGAAAAGTGAAACCGTTGTATTTGGATTAAGATGTGAGCAAGGGAATGTCCTTATTTGGAGATAGCTCGGATCTCTGGAATGCTACAGGGTAGAAATGAGTGTGCGTTCTCTATATATGTTTATACTATTTCACTGCTTGAGAGCAGAGGTAATGTTTTCCTCGTTATTATTGATATTAAAGTAATTAACATATATTGCTTGTATTAGTCAACTATAACAACTATATCTTAAACATATGTGAAACTGTGTGTGTATCGAAATGATGGGGGAGGGGGCCAGAGAGGGAAGTCTCTGCAAAATGTGTGTGTATGGAGGCTTCCACCAGATAACGAGCTTGTTATTCAGAGCAGGTTCGGGCCGTACACCAAATGTGTCTGTTTTACATCAAATGTTAAAAGACTCTTGTTTTCGGGTCCTCGGTTGGCTCGCGCTGATTCGCTACGAAAAAGCTCATCGTTTTTATATCACCCAATGAATGGACTCTATGGGAGGAGAATCCGGCACAACTCCTCCCCGTTCTCTTTGCATGTAAGTCTGTTGTGTCCTTAGATCGCTCTCTTTTTCCTCCTGCTGCCAAGACCGGAAGATTTAAACAGCACTAGGACCAAGAGCGGATACAAGCGGCCGAGATGGGTTTTCTCCGCAGGGTGGCTGGTGTCTCCCTTAGGGATAAGGTGAGAAGTTCGGTCATCAGGGAGGGACTCGGAGTTGAGCCGCTCCTCCTTCGCGTCGAAAGAAGCCAGTTGAGGTGGTTCGGGCACCTAGTTAGGATGCCACCTGGGCGCCTCCCTAGGGAGGTGTTCCAGGCACGTCCAGCTGGGAAGAGACCAAGGGGTAGACCTAGGACCAGGTGGAGGGATTATATCTCTTCGCTGGCCTGGGAGCGCCTTGGGATCCCCCAGTCAGAGCTGGTTGATGTCGCCAGGGAAAAGGAAGTTTGGGGCTCTCTGCTGGAACTGCTACCCCCGCGACCCGACCACGGATAAGCGGAAGAAGATGGATGGATGGATGGATGGATAGGACCAAGAGCAGGAAACATATGTGAAACTGTGTGTGTACACAGTACACACACAGAACACCAGGATACCAAAGAACACCAGGATACAATCCTATTGTATTGTATTTGTGCCTTTTATAATTAAAACAGATTATTGTTTAACTTGTATCCTGGTGTTCTTTGATTCCCTTCCTTTTATGATTTTAAGCAGCTCACCAAACGACACGCGGAGCCGAGGTGGGTTTTTAGACCCCTCAGACTCCTACAGTGCTAACAAGGTGGAGGGACAGGAGGACGCTGAAACGGGGCTATTCACTCCAGTTTTGCAGCGTCCCACTGTACCACATGTCTATACACTGTACCACTGTATCACATGGACCACTGTCTTGTGGGTGTCCCACACCCACCTCTTTTTATGGGCATGCGAGAGGTAAATCTGTCTTCCCAGGAGGAGATGTGTTTCCTCTCAGCAGAGATTCAGGCTCTGGTGCAGAAACAGGCTGTGTCTGTTGTGCACCCTCAGCACAGAGAAAAGGGTCTTTATTCCATGTACTTCCTGGTTCTCAGGAGGACAGGGGAATTCAGACCTATTCTAGATCTCCGCAGCCTGAATCGCCACATTTCCTTCAGGAAATTCTGCATGTTAACTATGAAACAGTTACTGGGGCTTGTGCAGCCAGGCGATTGGTTCACCACCATCGACCTGAAAGACGCGTACTTTCATGTAGAAATTGCTCCAGAGCACAGAAAGTGTCTGCGTTTTGCCTTCCAGGGGATAGCCTACGAGTACAACAGGCTGCCGTTCGGCTATTCCCTATCCCCATGCACATTCAGCAAATGTGTGGCCACAGCGCTTCAACCGCTGCGCGCCCACGGCATGAGAGTTTTCTTTTACTAGACGACCTCATAGTCATGGCTGGGTCCCGGGAACAGGCAATGTTTTGCACAGCACAATTGATCACACACCTAACCAAATTAGGCTTTGCCATTAATTGAAAAAAGAGCACCCCCATACCTCACCAACAGGCGTTGTAGTTGGGAGTGGTGCTCGATGCAGGCGTGCTACGCACCACCCTGTCAAAGAGCAGAAGTGCGTCTCTTCTCCGGGCGGTTCACAGGCTGCGACAGGAGGCGACAGTGACAGCTTTAACTGTCATGCAGACTCTGAGTCTCATGGCGGCTGCTCACATTGTGGTCCCGCTGGGGTTACTGCATATGCGCCGCCTGCAGAGGTGGTTCTCCAGCCTGCGTTTGGATCCCAAGAGGCACAAACGGCGGCTGGTGACCATCCCCCCCTCAGTGGAGGGCAACCTCCGGTTTTGGGGGTCCCCGGATCACCTCCGGAGGGGGTCTCCACTGGGATGGATGACCTCCTATATCACAGTGTTCACGGACGCATCCAGAACAGGATGGGGAGGGACCTGCCTGAAGAGGGCTATAGGTGGGCGCTGGGCTCTAACAGAGTTTCGACACAGCAACCTCCTAGAGCTACGGGCGGTAGTGTTAGTCCTCCAGCATTTCATGCCCCTAATTCAAGGGAGACATGTAATGGTCAGGAGCGACAACAGCACCACAGTGGCTTATATCAACAGGCAGGGCGGAGTCCGCTCCGCCGCCTTGTTGACCACAGCGGAGAGGCTGTGGTTATGGGCTTCAGAGGCGGTGTTAGCCCTGAGAGCCCTCCATATCCCGGGACTGGAGAACAGGGGGGCCGACCTCATGTCGAGGGGCGGCCCCCTGCCAGGCGAATGGACGCTTCACCCGGAGGTGGTGAAGCAGATCTGGGCCCAGTTCGGGAGAACGGAAGTGGATCTGTTCGTTGAATTGAGGCGGATATTTTTAATGTTCAGAGGTTGTTATGTTTAATATTCATACAGTTTCCAAAGCAGTGTTGTTTTGTGTTTTTTATTATGCTAAAGATATTCCTAGCATATGTGTTCTTTTGTTACAGTTCATTTAAGGTCAGCAGTAGGGGTGCAACAACTAATCGACTTAATCGATTAAAATCGATGACCAAATTAGTTCTAATTTGGTCGTCGATTCGTTGGTGATGTCATCACGTGTGTTTTACGCGCCGTTAAGCTCCAACTTTATCGTCTTTTTATCAATACTGGAGACATTTAAAAAATATATGTCATATGTATTATTGCTACATAAACATTATATCGCAGTATTAGTGTCGCCAACTCGTTTTTAATATGCAAAAAGACAAAAAAATGAGTCTATGGTGTATTTTCGATCTTTCCAATCCAAACGAGATCTCTCTCTCCCCCGTCTATGTGCGAGGGGGCGGGGCAGTTTACACACATGCGGCTGCTACATGCAGCAACACATGGCGGGGATGGCGGAGAGAAGCGCTCCAAGGTGTGGTTAAATGTTACCCGTCTTGAGGTGGACAATGCTCGTTGCCAATAGTGCAATAAGAATTTAGCATGTAAGGGCGGTAACACGAGCAATTTGTCTAAACATTTAGCAAAAGTGCACCACATTCAGACGGAGAAAGGCACCGGGTTCGACTGTCTTTCTAGTAGCTCTGTAGCCCCCATCCACGAATAACTTTTCCACGTCAGCAACACACGGGAGTTAACAAAATTATACAAACATGGGTTAATGACTAGAGGTAGTTATTTATTTTGTTAAAGTTTCAGCTATTCTGTTTACAATTCTGCCATCACATGATTTAATACGATTTGTTAAAACATTGTTGTTTCTTTTGATGTGAAATATTATTTATTTTATTTAAATAAAAAGCAATGTTAATTTTGTTCACAATTTGTTTAGTTAATTCAATAATATATGCATTTTTGAATCAAGTATTCATCTTTATTGTCTTCATTGTTAGTTTCCACATGCCTAAAACAACCTCAAGCTAAATCTAAAAGTTGATGGCTAAATAAGAGCGTTTGAGAAATTGTGCAAGGCATAATAGTCCGAATAGTCGATTAATCGTTTCATTAATCGATAGATGAATCGATTATCAAATTAGTCGTTTGTTTCAGTCCTAGTCAGCAGCCATTTTGTTTTGACCCCATGAGGTCAGAAGTCATTGGGTGTTTCTCAATGTCGAGTATGCTTGCTTGGTAGAACTAGTGTTAATTTCGTCAGCTATTTTTTCATTTAGTTTTAGTCTTAGTCCTGTGTTAAATTTCCTTTTTAGTTTTAGTCATATTTAGTCACCTTCATCCTGTTTTTATTTAGTCACGTTTTAGTCGACTAAAAGTCTGAGTATTTTAGTCTTATTTTAGTCGACTAAAACAGTAAACATTTTAGTCAAGATTTAGTCGACTAAAAGTCTGAGCATTTTAGTCTTATTTTAGTCAAAGAAAACTAATTATTTTAGTCTACTTTTTGTCAATGAAAACTGTTGTCTTTTTTTAGTCATCAGATTATATAGAACATTTCAGTCAAACTAGTCTAGCCAAAACCAATAATTTGTCATTTTAGTCAAACGTATTTCACAATAAGATTATATCTTGTTCTTATTTGATGAAAAACACAGGTTGAATGATTAAGAATGCAGCTTTGCAGAGAATATGTGGTCAGGTTTGTGGTGTTTTTACCAGCTGTGTTATGGCCACATTGCTTCCCTTCTGATAAAACAATGCATTCGCTTTTTTTCTCCACCTCATTGTAGCGAAAATGGGCCCAAATATCACATCGTTTCTTTCTCCCAAGCAGTGGTAGCTTTAGACTTTTTCGTTGTCAGTAATTTTGACCGACAAGATCGTAACATTTCCGTCATAATCCATTATTATCCGTCGAGTGCACAATTTATCAATCACTCGCGCTGATGGGGGGGTATTCGGTTAACGCGAGTGCGACCACTGCTCCCAAGCCCTGTTGTTGCCATTTTATTTTCAGTTAAATAAGGTTAGTTAGACCATGAGTTAGACCCGAGTCTACCTGACAGTTCATATTGCCGCTGCCCGGTGTAATTCAAATCTACCGCCACGTGCACCACAGACACACAGCTGCTGTCCAGCCGCAGCACCAGAAATGGAACTGCTGGGAGAAAAACTGACTATCGGAAATGTAACGTTATCTTTGATAATATTTTGTCTCCTCATTTTTCGTCAACGAAAGTAAAGAGAGATTTTGGCATAGTTTTTATTTAGTAAACTACATTTTCGTCTCGTCACTTTTCGTCAACGATATTGCATGATGATTTCATTACAGTTATTTTTTACTGCCGTCGTTTTCGTCATGGAAAAAAAGGTCATTGACGAACATATTTCGTCATCGTTTTTGTCAACGAAATTAACACTAGGTAGCACATGTCTTCCGAGTCACTTGCTTCAGAAGCGAGGCAAGAATACTTCCTGGCATTTGGAAAACGAAGAGTGGAACAGGCGAGCAAGTGTGTAGGTGTGTGCAGGGGCGCCTTAAGGGGGTGAAACGTTAGGATGATTCTAAGGGCCCGTGACTGACAGGGGCCCCAACAAATGTTAGAACATTAAGAAAAAATGTTTAAGTAACCTTTCATCAATCATCAATAATTAACATTAATATAACGTCATATTGAGGATGTACTCACTAAACCTATGATTCATTTAACTTACTTTCTTCCAAAAGTTAATTATCCAAAGCATCGAACACCACCCTCTATTTACATGTAATGGTTTGGTCCTGCCTCCAAACGCTGTGCAGCACCGGCCCTTTCTAGCAGAGAGAGACTAGTGAGAGCATGTGAGGAGGGATGCTAGTACTTACGTGTGTACGATGTCTCAACGACTAACAAAGTCAGGCTTTCAAGAAAGAAAAGAAAGGAGAGAAAGACAAGAGAGAGGGACTAAAGGGCGACAGTATGTCACCCAGTTTTTCAAAAGAAAAGGTGGGTGTGGTCCATGAGTGGTGGAAATTAGTCTGTTAGCTAAGCGTAGTCCATTGTAAATAATAATTGTAATGTTATGCTGACATTAAAGGTGGGGTAGGTAAGTTTGAGAAACCGGCTCGAGATACGCTTTTTGTTATATTCCATGGAATGCTCTTAACATCCCGATAGCAATGAATATCTTAAGTGCTTTGACAAAAAATCCATAAAAAAATGTCATCTGTGGAAGCCGTGGCACTGTAAAAAGCACGACCAATCATCTGAGCCGGCCCGGCTAAAATAACTGGATGGCCTACCTGCCTGTCAGCCTTCCATCTGTGGACAAACTTATCTTGTGCCCTCATTGGTCATGTGTGTTTTGGAGGAGGAGCTCTGTAAGGAAGTGGCAAAAATTCTGAGGTTTTTCATTTCACTCCTCTTTTAGCTGACATTTAATAAATGCAGGTACATTTTTAGCAGCTATTCATACTAAATCAGTTGTCCCTCCCCCTGGTGCCAGGACCAACAGATCCATCTTTAGGCTCCGCAGCCCTGTCCCCCCATAATGCTTTGCAGTCTTGCCATGCTGTCCATTGAAAGCCAGTTGGCTAGAAAGCTGGACTTCTTATTACCAATCTGGTACCACTACATGTTTTTAAAGCTCGGTTGGATGCTACACAATCAGATGCTGTTGGTACCTGTACATGTGGTTAAATATGTAAATTGTAATCCCTGTACATTTTGCTGTATGATGTCCTTTTGTTGTTCTGTTGTTTATGTTTTTATGTCTTCTTGTGGAACCTACTGCTGCAGGTCTCCCTTGAAAAAGAGATCATTGATCTCAATGGGATTTTACCTGGATAAATAAAGGTTTTGAATTGAATTGACTTCAAGGACTTGATCAGTGACTTTGCCTGTAAGAAGGCTAGGCGCCGGGCTCTTGGTGAGTAAGGCTGAGCCAGGGCTCGCTCGTAATAACTGTTAAAGGGCAAGGCTTTGGTATCACTACACACAAGATGCATGATGAGAAAAAGACTGAGAACAGGTAATAGGCTCTGATTTAGCGCCACCATCAGGCCTTTTCATTTCCATTTCCGTGTTGTTATCCGTTTACACTTTAATACCCGCTTATTTTGTAGTTGGTATGTATATTTAATAGGGCTGTCAGTCGATTAAAATATTTAATCGCGATTAATCGCATGATTGTCCATAGTTAATCGCGATTAATCGCAAATTAATCGCACATTTTTTATCTGTTCTAAATGTACCTTAGAGGAATATTTTTCAAGTTTTTAATACTCTTATCAACATATGAGTGGACAAATATGCTTTATGTAAATGTTATTATCATTTGAACAATGACAAATATTCTCATGAATATTAAACACAACAACCTCTGAACATTACAAATATTCGCCTCAATTCAACCTGGAACCTCTCTCATTCAATAATACAATACAAAGTGTGTGTGTGTGTGTGTGTGTGTGTGCGCGTGTGTGTGTGTGTGTGTGTGTGTGTGTGTGTGTGTGTGTGTGTGTGTGTGTGTGTGTGTGTGTGTGTGTGTGTGTGTGTGTGTGTGTGTGTGTGTGTGTGTGTGTGTGTGTGTGTGTGTGTGTGTGTGTGTGTGTGTGTGTGTGTGTGTGTGTGTGTGTGTGTGTGTGTGTGTGTGATGGATCGTTGGAGCTATGTGCAACTCAAGGCATATGCTCGAACGGGAGCTGCCTGGACGCTGCAATCATGTTGCGCGCACTATCTGTGCTGAGTGTGCTGACTTCTCGTACAATGTCCCACTGTCTGGCTTCCTGCATAAAGTCAAGTGCTCGGCGCAGTTGTGACGAAATGTCGCTCCTCTGTCTTCATTTAAACAGCTCCTTATATCCGTTAGCGCTGCTAGCTAGCACCAGATGCTAACAACAACAATGCACGTAAGGTCTCTCTCTCGCTCGCTCGCGCCACACATATACACTCCCTCCCGGTCCTCCCGATGGCCAGTCGGTGCCTGCCGGTGAGCGTGGAAGTGTGGTCTGCCGCAAGCGGGCAGCAGGAGCGGGGCTGTCAGCATCAGCTTGTAGATGGTATTTTAAAGTCGATGCACTCTGAAACTACGGGGCAGCCGAGGACAAAAAATACACATGCGTTAATCGCGTTAAAATAATTAGTGGCGTTAATTTTTTTTTGCGTTAACGCGTTATTAACGCGTTAACTTGACAGCCCTAATATTTAATTAAAAAATCTGCTGCTTATGTTATTTTCTTTGGTCATAGCATTTTATAAATGATAATATTGGTGTTAATGTTCACTTTATTTTAATTTAAGAGGTCATGTATATTTAAGTTATATTTATTTTGATTTTTGAATGTTCCATTCAAAATGTTTATTAAAAAGGCATGTACACCGTAAAAGATGACTATTTGAGGTCTATTGTCAGGAATGGTAGTGTTATATCAAATAGTGAATTCTACTGCAGCAGAATGTTGCAGTAGAATTTGCAGTCTGCACAGTGTTATGTTCACCGCTCAGTGTCAGTATATATTGTGTAGTTAGTATTGGACTACAAGATAGATGCAAGCCTGTACAGGTAGTTATTTAGAGCATAAATGAGTTGGTTGGGTTCTGAAGGTGTGGTTAGCATTGTGCTTGGTTGGCGTGGCCTGGGTCTAGTGGTGGGGCCCAATGTGATATATTTTCATGGGGCCCAAAATCCCTGGCGGCGCCCCTGGGTGTGTGTCATATGAGAGGCCCTGCCTTACATTTTCCGCCACAGATTTGGGGAAATTGGTCCGTGCACAAAGCATTGTGGGGATTTTAAGACCGCGGAGTCTACACATGTTAAAGTAAACAGATATTGTTCTAAACTGTATTAAAGTAAACAGGTATTATCTTGAACTGTATTGAAGTGAACATGTATTATTTGGGACTGTTTTAAAGTAATCCTATATATATATAAACCTTCTCACTTACACTCACTGACCCAGATACCAGCACACACACACATACACCTCCTCCCACCAGCACACATATTCTTTTCAAGGTTCTTTCTGGGGCCAATATAATCTCAAGCACCAATATATCTGTGTACAATGTTTGATTGTCTGGGAAGGAATAGTTTGTGTGAAATCTTCCTTGGGAAAGTAAAGGAGTGAAGTCAGGTGGAAGATAAAGATTGACTCTGCCCTTGGCTACTCACGCTCTGTTCAGAAGTAATGTACCAATATATCTGTGTACAATGTTTGATTGTCTGGGAAAGAATAGAGTTTGTGTGAAATATTCCTTGGGAAAGTAAAGGAGTGAACACAGGTGTAAGATAAAAAGTGACTCTGACCTTGTTTACTTCCGAGGCTCTCACGCTCTGTTCAGAAGAAAAATACTTTTTCCCAGAACTCTGATTCGCTGTATTGGGCCCGACCCAAAGTGAATCCAACCAGTAAGAACACCTAGGGGAGTGAGCAACCGACCCAACTCCTCCCCACGGACTCTCTGATTCGCTTAGGAGTAAAATGTGACGGAAGAACCGACACACATCTCCGCCCCAAATATGTCCATATATACTGTTGTTTATTCATGCAAAATGCCACCTGTTTCTGACTGGCTGGTCCCGATATCTGTATCGCACGGCAGTAGAGCGGGGAGCCCGGAGTGCTCTGTTACAGGGCACTCTGTATTTCGTATTGTGTTTTTTACCATTAAAATCAGATTATTGTTATAACTTTTATGCCGGTGTTTTGAACTTCTTTTATTAAATCTGACCAGGCTCATCTAACGGACGGCGCGGAGCGGAGGTGGGCTTTAAGCCACCACTACTGTGTTTGCTCCTACAAGTTGGTGACCTCCGACGTAATGAGTGCTGGTCTCTAGAAGGACCACCGACAGCCAGCGGACGGAATTCAGTCCAGGGGAGGACACCTGGACACCACTGACAACTACACCAGGGCGTCCTACATGATACAAAGGTAAAACAGATACCTGTTGATTACCAAAATCTGTGATTTGGCTTTGCTACAAAATTTTAGAGTTGTCAGCGGCATTCTCAGTGTTCTTAGTCACGGTAAAAAATACAATACTGTAGAAAGTAAGAAAGTGCGTATGTAACCCCGGTGTAGTGTCCCCTCAGCAACAGACCACTCAGAGCTGGTGATTACTTCAGTTTATTTCCAAACCTGCATTGCAATGGACACATACAATGGACACGTGAGCTGCGTCTCTCAACAGATCCTCACGCGGTATCTCAATCTCCTTTACAAAATAAGTGTCCAATAATCAACAACACAACAATGATCGTATAGTGGTAGTATAACAATGTGAAACATTAAACATAAACAAACTGGTGTACAAAACTCACATACCTGGATTGCAATGGACACATACAATGGACACGTGAGCTGCGTCCTGTTGGAGAGATAGCACCACGCTCACGTTAGCCTATTAGCTCAAATTAGCTATTGACGAACACATTAATAAATCATATAACACAAATAGCGAATCACACAAAAAACATGTTGCTGTGAGCATTAAACGACTAACATTAAACTAAACAAACACAACAGAACGTTATTGTCCTAATGTTACGGCTACTGTTTCTGTCTACTCGGTAACCTGTTTGGGATTGTCTGCAGCTGTGTGTGATTATGTAAATGAGCTGTGTGGTTGCCCCAACATCATTGGCTGTCATCTCCTGGTCCACTTCCGAGGACACTGATTGGAGCACGCCGGGCCCGACGTTCTCCAATCCCTGTGCAAGCCCAGCGCACACCTGCTGGAGAGGACTACAAAGCTGGGGACAATCATTTAGCTGAGTATGGCGTCTTTCAACCTCGAGTCGTTCCTAGTCTGGCCGTCCTATGAGGAGCTGGATCGGTGTCGTAAGGACGACTTATATGAGCTAGCGCAACACTTCAGTCTCACAGTAAGTAAACAATCGTTGAAGAAAGAGTTGAAGGCATTGGTGGTGGATGAGATGGTAAAAAGGGGGTTACTTATACTGGCTGCACCAGTTGAGCTCCCTGTGTCCGATGCTCTATCAGAAGAGATCTTAAATCAGAGACAGGAGGCGGAGTTTCCGTTTGCTAAAGGGGAAGGTGGTGACAGTGAGGGCGGTGGGCAGTTTAAAGCACCGTTCACGCCGATTCCTTACAACCCACCGCCTCCTGGCAGTTCGGACTCTGAGGAAGAGAGTGATCCTGAGGTCCGTCTCGCCCGGCTTCAGATGGAAGCTAAAGACAGGCAGCTTCAGTGGGAAGCTAAAGACAGGGAGCAAGACAGGCAGTTACAGTTAGAACTACAAAAGTTGGAAATGGACAAAGAAGTCCGGATACGTCAGCTCCGACGCATAAGGAGCAGCCACAAAACATGTCCCGTCCCCCCCAAAAGGCATTGGCCTGATTAAAGGTGAGTCATCCCTTATCCCTGCATCTGACCGTGACGAGGGTGAGATAGATCCCTGTTTTGAGCCTTTTGTGTTTGAGGGGTTAATATCCTTAACTGGGGAGTCTGCCGATCAGAGACCTATGCGCATATTACGAGACACTGGAGGCTCCCAGTCTGCGATTGTTGCCTCCGCACTGCCATTTTCTGAACAGTCAGCCTGTGGTTATGGTTCCACATTATGCGGGATTGAGATGGGTTACATCCCACGGCCCGTACACAAGGTACATGTACAGTCAGACCTAGCAACCGGTTTCTACCCAGTCGCTGTGTGTCCAGCGTTACCGTTAAAAGGGATAGTGTTTTTAATGGGAAATGACATTGCGGGTAGTAAGGTGACCCCTGCACTCAGGGATGACTCAGATGCTTTCTTGCCTGATCCTGCGATTGTGCCGGTGCTCCCAGACAAGGTTGTGCCCGAGGGAAAGCCAGTAATTGGGGCTTCCCCTCCTCATGAGGATGTCGCGAGCACGGCGCAACCCGTCGGCTCAGACAAGCCTTTCGACATTCCGACTCTCTCAGTAATCCGAGAGTGTCTGCTGATTTATCGGATACTCATTTTAGTTTTGGTGCTAGTTCTACAGCACGTTGAGATCTGGGTAGGACTCAGCCTGTGGCCAATCATAGTCGTGTTCCTCTGTTATGATCCCTACGTAGCCTGTCTTAGCATACACAAGCATGATCAGCGTCTCATGCGCTGGGCTCTGATCGTGCGGGACTACAAAACAAGACATCCGTCTTAAACAGAGCTCAGAGAACGCGTTGGCTGATGTATTGTTCAGTTTAGTATGCGATGTTCGGGTGTGATATCAGGTTGGTTTAGTGATGTTAGTGTGTGTTATTAGGTAGATTTGTTAGTGTGTTTGGTTCACAAGCTGTGGGTTTGTGTCTTAAGGGGGGGGGGGGTGTTACGGCTGCTGTTTCTGCCTGCTCGGTAACCTGTTTGGGATTGTCTGCAGCTGTGTGTGATTATGTAAATGAGCTGTGTGGTTGCCCCAACATCATTGGCTGTCATCTCCTGGTCCACTTCCGAGGACACTGATTGGAGCACGCCGGGCCCGACGTTCTCCAATCCCTGTGCAAGCCCAGCGCACACCTGCTGGAGAGGACTACAAAGCTGGGGACAATCATCACTCTGGAGGCTCTGTTGAGTGAACAGATGCCTCTCGCTATTTGCTCTTCATTCTGGGGGTTAACTTGTGTGGACCGTGTTATTGTGATTAGATGTGCTTAGATTAGTGTGATTAGATGTGCTTAGATTAGTTTGATTAGATGTGCTTAGATTAGTTTAGTATTGTTTGACTGTTGTCCTAGCTGTGTTTTCCTACAGCCTTCCTTTGCTAGTTGTACCACTTTTACAGTGAGGTTTTGTTTCCTTCTTTATTTAGTGTGTGAGTATTTAGTTTCCCTGTATGTGTTTAGAGTCCTCCCTTAGTTTGGTTGCCCATTTAAACTTGCGCCCTTGTGGCCTCTATTGTTTGTTATTTAAACCAGTGTTTGTGGCAATTTGTGTGTTTCAGGCTGCTTGCCCGCCATTTTGTTCACCGGTTGTGCAATAAAACAGCTTATAACTTTTACCAATCCCACTCTGGTTGTGTTGCTTCCCGTTGATTCCCCAAGCGCAGAAGGGAATGTAATACCTAATAAAATAATAACATACATTTTGTCCACAGACATAATACAATAGCACCTTACTCTCAACAGATCCTCACGCGGTATGAGAACCTCCCACAATCCATTGCGGTAACAAAGCTACAGCAATGCAGGCACGCGTTTGTAACACCAGATGGCGTAATTCTCTAATTTAACCCGGATTTTACACCAACCTTTATAACTCTGTTACATACACCCCCCTAAAATTCTGCTAAATTGGGCAAAACACAGAAAACAACAAAACACACAGGAGATACAAAATACAAGCTGTGTAGAAATTTGAGCATAACCTCGTTGAAGTCAGTTTGAAACTGTCCACTTGGAACAAGTCAGCAAGAGATTGACCAAACCCCTTAATAACAGACACAAAAGATGCCGTGTATACCTCTTATAAAATAAACATTACTCTTCTACATCTTGAAATTACTGAGGGACACTGTAAGACAGTGTACATACTGGTTGAAAAGAAAAAAAAACGAAAACATATCTATAATCACTATCAGGAGTCTAACCAAAGAATGTGTCTCTCATAATAGAAAACACAGAACCACTTGACACCGAGTCATCAACAATCTGCTCGTTCATTTCACAAATAAGTCGAGCTGGAAGTTGTATAGGTCTACCTGCCCTAGTGCAAAGTGGAAGAGGCTGTTCACTAACTACATGGCCCTGTGTGAGTGCACCTAGTTGTGTATCTGTTGCCATGTCAGGGGGTGGGGCACACAATGAGCTCTTTCTGCTGAGGGCTGTAAAGATGCATCTTGGGAAACCTCACATTCAACAGTGGAGGGCAACTGTGCAACACGTACTGAAGAGTCTGAGGGATTCAAAACCTCACACACAACATGTGAGATCAAAGACTCTTCTGCTTCTGAAGGTGCTGTGCTCACAGCCACAACTGAAGAACAATCAGGCTGGCTAGCCATCTCATCCCCATCATTTGCATCATCCATCTGCAGGAGCCAGTTAACTGTCTTCGTCTCACTGTCTTGTACAGCAAGAGAAACCACTGGGTCACTTTGTCCACTACCAGTGACAGAAGAGCAGCTTGACTCAAGATCTTCATCGCCTCTCACGGGGAGAAAACTCACAGGAAGCAGGAGATTCCTGTGAACAACTTTTTCCTTTGACGTCACAGGGTCTCTAATGGAGTACACATTGATTCCTGGCTTCACAGATATCACTTCATAAACTGTGGAAACTCATCTGTCTGCAATCTTTCTTTTCCCTCTCTCACCACGATTTGCAAGCAAGACTCTGTCACCAATAGTGAGAGGTGACCCTTTTGCTTTGCGGTTGTAGTTCTTTGCCTGACGCGCCTGTTCAGTCCGACTGTTCTGCCGGGCAATGTGAGCAGCTTCAGCCAGGTCACGTTTCAAGCGGGAAACAAACTCACAATGGTCAACAACAGCACTGCTAGAGAGGGCATGCTGGAACACAACATCAACTGGCAGACGTGGGGTCCTCCCAAACATGAGAAAGAAAGGTGCAAAGCCTGTTGTCTCATGCTCAGTGCAATTGTAACAGAATGAAAGCATTTGGAGCATTTGTGGCCACCTGGCCTTGGAATGTGGAGGCAGGGCCCTTATCATGCTCCCAAGTGTTCTGTTGTACCGCTCGACAACTCCATTCCCCATAGGATGGTAAGGGGTGGTGTGTGACTTCTGGACACCAGCCACCTCCATGAGCTCTTTAATGAGTTGACTCTCAAAATTGGCTCCTTGATCTGAATGGATGCGTTTGGGGAAACCATATATGCAGAAAAAGTCAATCCAAAGTCGACGAGCGACCTGCTTAGCTGACTGATTTTTACACGGGAATGCATGATCAAATGATCTGTGACTACCAAAACATCCACACACTTTTTGTCAGTCTGTTCAGCAGTCCAGAAATCAATACAGACTAGTTCCATCGGTTCAGAGGTGCAAATGCTTTCAAGAGGAGCACGGTCGTTAGGCTCAGGTGTTTTTCCAACCACATATCGGAAGCAATTTCTCACATGATTGATGATGTCACGTGGCATCCCTGTCCAAAAGAATCTCTGCCTGGCAAGAGAAAGCGTGCGGGCCTGTCCCTGATGACCAGCTGAGTCATGTATGCCATTGAGGACTTGGGCCTTAAGGGAGTCTGGAACCACAATTTGGTGGATCGTCGTGTCTGTCTTTCTTTATCTTGCACAAAATGCCATCCTTGACGGAGAGTTTGGGCAAGTGTCTTAGCAGTTTTGTCACTCCGCGAGACTCAGCAGCACGCTCACGTCTTGTGGGTCTCCTGCGGCGCTGGATGTAATAGAGAGCCCTGCCTATGACATCATCCTGCTCTTGGAGATTAACAAGTTCACTCTTCGGTAGAGAGGAAGTCTGGTCGACACCAGCGACCTGAAAAACAGCTGGTCCTGTTCCTCTCACTTGGCCGACACCTCCAGTGTCGTGTGCATCCAACACTGCTGAGACGTCATGTGATGACAGGGATCCCTGAGAAGGAGGCTGGGTGATGACGGCGACTTCCTCGGACTGATCAACAACTACCTGGCAGTTATTAGTACACCTAAATGCATCTTGCACTGTTCTATCCACCATCCCAGACTTGTGGTTCAGTAAAAACGCATAAGGTTCAGTCACAAGACGGTGGCTCATGCACGACTGGACAAATGGCTCTCTACTTAATGCATCAGCGACCACATTCTTTGGACCAGGGATATAGTTCAGGTCAAAACTGTATGCTGCGAGCTTTGAAACCCACCTCTGCTCACAAGCCTCCAACCTAGGCTTAGTCAAGATGTATGTCAATGGATTATTATCTGTCCAGACTGTGAAGCATCGCCCTTTTAGCCAATGGCTAAATTTGTCACAAACTGCCCATTTAAGAGCGAGAAACTCAAGTCGATGAGCAGGATAGTTCAGCTGAGAGTGGGAAAGTGTCTTGCTAGCAAATGCTACAGGTCTGGCCATCTTTCCATCAGGAGGCAACTGTGAAAGGACGGCCCCTATGCCATCAAAGGAGGCATCAACTGCAAGAATGAATGGAGCGCTAAAATCTGGATGTGCTAAAGTGACACTGTGCACCAGCTCATACTTCAATGTTCCAAATGCTTCTTTGCACTCATCATTCCAGTCTGTTGGAGAGAGTCTGACATAGCCTTTTTTAAACTTTGGTTTGTGGCCTCTCCCTCTTTTGTGTGGTGTGGCAGGCTCAGCCACAAGGTTGAACAGCGGCTTAGCTTTGGCAGAACATCCCTCAATGAAATGGTGGTAATAGAGAACCATCCCTAAGAAAGACCGGATCTTCTTAGCACACAGTGTTTGCCCATCTTGCTCCATCAAGTCAGCTTCCTGCATATCATTTATAGCCTCCACTTTACTCGGGTCGGTCTTAACACCATCCTCACAAATAATGTGTCCCAGAAACTTGACTGACCTGCGTAGAAAGTAGCACTTCTTAGGGGAGAGCTTTAAGTTGTTGGCTGCAAGACATGAGAAAACCATCTGTAGACGCTCAAGTGCAACCTGTTCAGATGGAGCATAGACCATGAGATCATCCATGTAGCATAGCAGACTTGTGAAATTCTCACCCCCAAAGATGGACATCATTATTCGCATGAAAGTGGCAGGGCTGTTCGTCAAGCCCTGGGGCATCCTGTTGTATTCATGAAGACCGAATGGGGAGGAGAACGCTGTATATTTTCTGTCATCTTGATGCAGTCCGACATTGTAGAACCCTGATGTGAGGTCCATTGTGGAAAAGAACACATTTCCACCAAGCGCAGCAAGGACATCTGTCTGATGGGGCAATGGATGTGCATCTTTTACTGTTCTTGCGTTCAACCACCTGAAGTCATTGCAGAGGCGAAGGTCACCATTTAGTTTGACAACGAGGACAAGGGGTGATGAGTATTCACTCTGAGATTTGCGAATGATCCCTAATTCCTCCATGTCATTCAGAGCAGTCCGTAGCTTGTCATAGTGGCATGGCGGAACCCGCCTGTATGGAAGTCTGAAGGGCTTGTCATCAATCAGGTGTATTCTGTGCACAAAATCCACTGCCTCGCCACAGTCCATTTTGTGCTTCGAAAATGTTGATTCATACTGCTCAATGATTTTCATCAGCTTATCTTTCCACTCGAGAGAGACTTCACAAGATGAGAGGTCCAAATCCTGCAAACCCATGTCACTCAAGACGCGGGACATCTCCTCCTCTGACCTTGGCTCAGGTGACGGGCTCTGTGTGTACTGTGCACTGGATTGGATGCGAACTGGATCTGGTAAATCCTGCACTGAAAGACAGGGGGACACATCAGCAACCTTTGCATTTTTTTTAAGGGTGAGCGGCTTTTCAGTGGGGTTTACAATTTTGACAGGAACCCAGCCATTTCCCCATAAGGACGTGACAACCCTCCCCACCAGAATTTGTGCAGGTCTGGCTTTTGACTGGGTGGGCTCAATGAAGACTGTACTCCCTACTGCAGAGACATCAGACTCAGGTAATTTCGCCCACACCAAACTTTCAGACATTGGCTGCAGAGTTACACATCTTTTCAGTTTTGCCTTGCCAATTTTGTTAGTTACTGCTCCACCTTTGCATTCATCTGAGGAGGACAGCAGAGACATCAACTTGGGCAAACTATCACTCTGAAAACTTGTCACAGGAGATGTGATATTTTGGCAACTTACAGTTTTTTTCATCTGCAAAATGAGCCACTTGATGGCATTGCTGCCGAGAATCATTTCATCAGTCTGGCCTGGTACAACTAGAACAGGAATTATTACCTTATAACCATAAACTGATGCAGTAAGATCATACATGGCAGATGGAGTAACGAGATGACCACCACAACCAACTATGACAAAGTCTTCAGCTGATTTCCTTTCCATGTTAGGGACAGATTGTGAAAGTCTTATGTCTTGGAACAGGGTAAGGTGTTTGATAATCCCAGTATTGAAGTCACACGTATGTTCATCAGACACTGCCCCAGCAGAGATTTAGCTCTTACATTTAGGTCCAAGACAATTGATAAATGGTCAGCACGAGAAGTTCAGGAAGTGTTAGATGAATACCATTTAGAGAAGGGACTGAGGACTTCCACAGAGAGAGGCAGGATAAACATGAATGTAGCTGAGGTGAACACTAATGCTGCTTTAGTGTCAGACATTCCCAAACAGGCACAAGCTGTGAGCCAGGACACCCCCGTTTTCGAGAGGTTGATTGGCATGCTGGAGAAGGTGTTGCTTCAGGCCCCTGGGTATGCTCAAGCTAATAGGAGGCAACAGACTAGCAACAAGCCACAAAAGATTGAGGGCTTTATGGACATGCCTTGTTCTATATGTAATGACAGCTCTCACTCTGCTTTCATACACTGTCGATCAATCAATCAATGTTTATTTATATAGCCCAATATCACAAATGTTACATTTGTCTCAGTGGACTTCACAGTTTGTACAAAATATCAGTAAATAAATATCAGAAAAATGGGAGAAACCTCAGGGAGAGCAACAGAGGAGGGATCCCTCTCCCAGGACGGACAGACGTGCAATAGATGCCGTGTGTAAATTGAAAAGATAATACATTTGCAACATAGGTAGTCCAAATGTTTGGAAATGCATGTGTGTATAATAGGAAGATGAATCCACGAGGATATCCATCCAGGTCCTATGATCCAGGAACACAGCCACGACTCAAGATCCAGGGCTCGCGATGCAGGACACAGGACCGCAGGATCATCCATGACTCCGGATCCCAGCGTATATAGACACCAAAAAGAAAGAAATTTGGGGAAGCTGGGTTAATCGGAACATGAGAGTACACAGGTACAGATTATATTATATTTCAAGAAAAAAATTATATTACATATAGTAACGTTAAGGGAAAGTAAAAAGTGGTTCACTGAGTATATGACATACCTAGAAAGATTAATGTCTATAAAAATTAAATATAATAGTGGATTCCACCTAGATTAGACATAGACAGAGGAGAATTTGTTAGACATGAAATAACGAGCTCACTGTAAGAAATATATATATATTATAAATGTTATTTGGGAGTAGTATTTATCATACAATAGTGACTCTCATTTGATGTTTGTTTAAAGTAGGAAAACGCAAGTTATTCACCACAATTGTATTTTTAGGTTATGAATAAAACAAAAAGTAGTAAGTGATAAGCAGAAGGGTTTTTGAACTCTTGTCAGTCAGAAGGAATCTTGTGTATGTATGACAGGGGTGCTTATGCCCGCTTCGGTTTTCAATGTCCGCCATCACGTTAAAACCATGGTTAAAACAGAGGATTGGTGGCATTTTCAGTTCATTGCTTACTTCCACACGCCTTTTCCCCTCCTTGTCTCTTTCATGACTTTAGTTAATGCATTACAACGATTGTTATAGTAACTTTCCGTGTTTCTAGAAGTCTAAGTCACTGTTCATATTACGGAGTATATTTCCGGAACGGCCTTTCAAAATAAAAGCCACAGGCCGCTGTTCACCAGAGATGCCTTCACAATAAAACAGTAATTAGCTTAACAATATATTTAACTTATATTACGTCGTTAAACATTGATTTTGATTCATTACAGTTTTCAAATACGGCGCGGATTGAATACAGTTATTTGTGTATTCTGTTACAACCTCACCATGCTTGTAACACAACTTAGATAAACAATTTGAAAATGAATAGAATAACCAAGTAGATAAACGATTAAACTATAGTGGTTAGGGAGAGTTTCCTTGTTTTGCCTATTAACTTAGAACTGACGTAATAAAGAATAGGCAGACTACTATCATTAGTTTGTTTTAACATTCACATGTTTCAGCATTCCTGACCTCAGTCGTTTTATTTTGTAACCCGTTGGGAGAGAGATTTAAATTGAGTTTTTCTCAGTAGCTGAATGGCTGTGATTACAGCAGCATTGGATAGTTGTGCACCACCTTTTGGGTTCTCTGAATCAGTGTGTTGGTGAAGAGTTGCTCACTGCAAACAGAAGAAGTGTGCAAAGAACGCATCTCTGAGGAGGTATTGACATTTTGCTTGTGCCTCGTTGTCAAGGCAACAGTGGTGTGAAGAGGTACTGCGGTTTTGGGGGGATTTCTGCTGTACAGAGGACAACGTGTGTCTGCCAAGTGATTCCTTCCCTCATCCCAATGCCAGGGAGAGTTTCCTTGGAGCCCACTGACCAGGGCCGGTCCTAGCTTTTTTGGGGACCCTGCCACTGACTACAGCTGCATCACTGACTGTGCTCATTATGACAAGATCTTGAGACATGCTTTTCTCAGATTGTTTAGACTCTGAAGGAATGATGCAATGATTTTACAGCATAATTGTGCAAGAGTTTCCCAGGGGGTGGTGTAGAAACCTTAATGCTTAGTGTTTAGATAAGAGGCTGCTTGTTTAAATGATGGTCTGGAATACTGAAAAGATTCAAGTTTAATATTCTTGTTTAGCAAACAAGACATCTGATTATTATGTCACACATAATAATCTTGACATAGAAACTAGCTATGGGTAAAACGTATGGTTGTTATACCATTGTTATCATGAACAAAAGATAAATATGGAAATAGTATCTGCTTAAAGATGAACGGATTTCATATCCTAGAGAGGATTAGTTATTGTGAATACTCCACAAGGTATCTACTAATGTATTTTAAAATAACCAAATTTAAAGAACTTGAATCGACTTGATAAATAAGTGAAGATAAGAAGATGTATTAACCATGAATTAATCAATTGGTAAATTAAAAATAGCGGTAAAGAGGAAAACTATTAAAGTGAAGTGAAAAATCATCCTAAAACACACTGAGGGAAAAGGGGGGAGGCATGATGGAAGTATGCACTACACTTTAAGCAGTGGGTGTTTGGGAGTTAGGAGTACAGTGTAGAACCATATTCTTCAATCTTTTCATCATTTTTACAAATTATTCTTTTAGAGTTTTTATTCATGTGTGAATTTGGTAGTGTTTTAATTTGTTACAGTATTGATCAGTTCAAAGGGAGAGTTTTAGTAACATCTCTATAAGATCAGACAAATATTTATTTATATAGGCCATGTTGAAGGGAAAGCTAGTTCTAAACAAAATATAGTATTTCAATTTGAGGTATTGGCTTCACCATTGTAGCATATATTACTACAGGAAAACTTTTTATGGGGAAATAACTGTTGTTTGTCGTCCAAAATGTAGAGTTTAAAATAAAATAAAAATTAAAAACAGCTAATTTAATTTTGAAAAAGCAATATAATTGGGAGTAAACAAATGTGGGGCCTTGGATCACCCATTGTAATGGTGCATATTATTGACGACCAATAGGGAGAATGGGTCACTTGACCCACCCTGCAGTGGTTTTTAAAATCTTAGTTGCAGCTTCACAGGGAGCGCACGGCACCAGATTATGAGTTTAAAAGACAAGCGTCACCACCTCCTAATGGACATCTATTTAATTAGTAATTAACTGACATTTAGAGATGTTAAAAAGTAAAAACATACCTACCATAAGTGATCATTCCTAAATTCAACTACAAACCATTGATGAAATTACTTCTGTTTTTAAAATCCTTAATAAAGGAAGGAGTGATTGTTACATGTTCGTACACCCAAGGTTCCACTCACTGTTAAAGAGGTTAACATTGTTCTTTAAGTGGACCAGAATTGAAGATAAATTAATATAATGAGTTATGAAATACATAGCAGAGCTTTACAGATCCTAATAATGTTTTGACTCAAGATAATAATTATATGCACAAGTTTCTGAAATAGATCTATTAGACATTTTAATATAGATTAGGTGTTAATAAACTGCAGTAGTAGTACTATAAGGAAGTGACATTTTTGGCTAACACATTTCAGGAAATGTGGGAAACAGCTGTCCCAATGAAAAGTTAGAGATATCTTGAAAAGTATAGTTGTAATTGTGAATTAATAAATGATGGCGCTCCATATATGACAGATATTTGTAGACCAAAGATACTGGCCTATGCTGAAATATCAAAGTCTCTGCAGAGCACGACACATGGCCAAAAAGACTGAGACCAAATGACTTTTGACCCTGACCCACAGTGTTACTTGAGAGAAGCACTGTCAATGACTGACTCTGGGGTGAATCTGACCAAACTTGACTTTACAACCTGACAGTGTGAATGTGAGTGTATGTCTGCATGTGATCAGTGCAACTGCATGATTTAAAACAATGACTAATCAAGCATGTTTTTCGACTAACACATTATTCTGGGGCTCTGTGGGAAATGAGAGGTTTCCGACAATTCCACAGAATTGGAAAACCGCACTGTTTCTTTTAGGACTGAAAGATGGAGAGAAACACTTCATTTCACTGGAGTGTTTACTGTGGGAAATGATGGATGTACATTTGTGAATAATGTTTGGTATTTTCTTATAATCCATTATTACCTGAAGGTTTTCTTCCCATACAGGATTTTGTTACACATGAGTTCATGTGTAAAAAGGGGGAGTGTAAACTTCACAATCTACATT
Organism: Pogonophryne albipinna; assembly: GCA_028583405.1. Classification (NCBI taxonomy): domain Eukaryota; kingdom Metazoa; phylum Chordata; class Actinopteri; order Perciformes; family Artedidraconidae; genus Pogonophryne; species Pogonophryne albipinna. The sequence goes on from CM053262.1 coordinate 776,100, forward strand.
TTTCAATCTGACCATTGATTGACAGTTTTAGAATTAACCTGCTCCATATCTGGGGATAAGATACTGTTTGATGAATGTTGACATGTTTCTAATATTGATTGAGTTATAACAGGTAACACAGATTCAGAATCAGTGGCCAAGGGGCTACTGTGAGAGATGTAATTCCAGAATGGAATACTGAAGAAGTTGACCTGTGATGATGAAGCAATTTTGTAATATTTCAACAGGTATTAAAGTAACTGAGGTTTGAAATGGAGAAATAACATATTACAGTTAAAGCTAAAACATAGTAATGTAATGAGACAGAATTTAATTTAGACAACATCATGTAACTAGCCTGGTAAAGAAGTAAAAGCCATAGACTTTATTGTTTTGGTCATTATGGGGATATACATTTCATCTAAATTCATAATAGAAAGACATTTGATGACAGTTTGTTGGAATTCTGTATTCATTTTTTCAGCTTGATAATATCTAAGCACTGACAGGTAAAAGCAGTATCACCAGGAAATCATTCATTTTGTCAGTATCATGATTTTGGTTGTTTTTGAATCCATAACATTAGTGTGTTTCTTTACCAGAAACATTAGCAGTTCATATTATATTTAGATTTTAAATAGGATCTCAAGGATTTCATTTAAGAATAACACAGATGCTTGTCAGAAATTCAGAGCTATTGAAATATGTTATTTAGTTCACCTAAACATGTTGGGGTTTTAATGTTGTTGGCACAGTCCAAGTATTAAGATTCTGAAGCTGCACTGGCAGATAGGAGGTCTACAATTAATTTAGAAAACCTGTTCACAGACGGCTGTTGTTTTAAGACACCCCACCAACAGGCTCCTAGCGGCCTACGCAGTGGTGGGTCAAACAGCTGAGGGCCCAGGAGCCCTGAGCGTAGGCTTAAGGGATTGGTATCAGATTTCTCCACACAGGTCGCTGACGCCAAAGGGGGACCCAGGAGGCCGACACAGCGGAGTTCGTCTGGCTGAAGGTCATCAGGCCCACGTGGCTCAACCCCCAGGTTCTCCGGCCTCTACAGAGTGACACAGCGGACCTCTCATGCCGTCCGCCTAGGAGGAAAGGGGGACAGCTTGTACCACTGGAGCCAGTGTGCGGCGGGGAATCCTCCGGCTAGGACCTTGGACGACATCAGGACGGACCTGGCTCTCGTCTAGGAGTCGACCCAGAAGGCGCCATCAGCGGACCGGAGGAGGAGGATCGGGAGGACATCTCTCCAGCAGTCGACCCAGAAGGCGCCATCAGCGGACCGGAGGAGGAGGATCGGGAGGACATCTCTCCAGCAGTCGACCCGGGAGGCGTCATCAGCAGGCCGGAGAAGGAGGATCGGGAAGACATCTCTCCAGCATCGACCCGGAAGCCGCCATCAGCGGGCCGGAGGAGGAGGATCCAGAAGACATCTCTCTAGCAGGCAGCCCAGAAGCCGCCGTCAGCGGATGGGGGGGACAAAGACACGGCAAGCCAAGACGGCACAGGGGACTCCACTCTCCGCTGAAACAGGTTGATATAGCCGGTGTGGAGTTTGTTTTAATATCCCATTTTTTTAGGAACTTTGTTTTAATATCCCATTTTTTGAGGGAGAAGCTGCCCCTTCCCCTTCGTACCAAATGCCCTTGTTGGCTTACGCGTCGGAGGAGGACGAGCACGATGACTCAGCCGACAAGGAACATTTTTTTTTTTTAACATATTTTGGTCTCCCTCCACTGTCATAAGAAGTTGTTATGGTGGACTGTTCCTAAAGGTTTAAAGTGCTCTAAATCCCAGCGACTGATGGATTTATATAAATGTTGGGGGACAGACACAGTAGAAAAGAATGACAGTGGTTATGTTTCAAATGCTGTGTATAAGTTGATCTCTGAAGGTGAGATCAAAAGGGGGATTAAAGTAAACAGATATGGTTCTAAACTGTATTAAAGTAAACAGGTATTATCTTGAACTGTATTGAAGTGAACATGTATTATTTGGGACTGTTTTAAAGTAATCCTATATATATAAACCTTCTCACTTACACTCACTGACCCAGATACCAGCACACACAAACATACACCTCCTCCCACCAGCACACACACATATTCTTTACCAGGTTCTTTCTGGGGCCAATATAATCTCAAGCACCAATATATCTGTGTACAATGTTTGATTGTCTGGGAAGGAATAGTTTGTGTGAAATCTTCCTTGGGAAAGTAAAGGAGTGAAGTCAGGTGGAAGATAAAGATTGACTCTGCCCTTGGCTACTCACGCTCTGTTCAGAAGTAATGTACCAATATATCTGTGTACAATGTTTGATTGTCTGGGAAAGAATAGAGTTTGTGTGAAATATTCCTTGGGAAAGTGAAGGAGTGAACCCAGGTGTAAGATAAAATGTGACTCTGACCTTGTTTACTTGTGAGGCTCTCACGCTCTGTTCAGAAGAAAAATACTTTTTCCCAGAACTCTGATTCGCTGTATTGGGCCAGACCCAAAGTGAATCCAACCAGTAAGAACACCTAGGGGAGTGAGCAACCAACCCAACTCCTCCCCACGGACTCTCTGATTCGCTTAGGCGCAAAATGGGACGGAAGAGCCGACACACATCTCCGCCCCAAATATGTCTATATATACTGTTGTTTATTCATGCAAAATGCCCCCTGTTTCTGACTGGCTGGTCCCGATATCTGTATCGCACGGCAGTAGAGCGGGGAGCCCGGAGTGCTCTGTTACAGGGCACTCTGTATTTCGTATTGTGTTTTTTACCATTAAAATCAGATTATTGTTATAACTTTTATGCCGGTGTTTTGAACTTCTTTTATTAAATCTGACCAGGCTCATCTAACGGACGGCGCGGAGCAGAGATGGGCTTTAAGCCACCACTACTGTGTTTGCTCATACAATGTGCAGCCTCGAAATTTCTCGCTAGGAAGTACGCCGGGCTCGGTAGAATTCCAAGTAGGCTGGACATTGGAACATTCCTTCGGTGACACTCGATGACGTAGTATGCTTGAAATAGTGGCTCTGGAGCAGCTTTACTCGACATTGAGAAACACCCATTCTGTTGGACCCCATGTGTGAGCGGCCACTTTGTTAAAGATAAATCAAGGGGGTCTTTGTTATTTTTGTCACATGTTAAATAAGATCAGCGATCCATTTTTCTAAACTAGTTTAGTTAGTTTAGTTATAGTTGGGTGACATAATTGTATTGTGGAAGTTTGAGTAATAAAAGCATAATGTAAGATACATTGCACATCATATTATTTCAGAGACTCTAGAACACATTTGATACACTGCTGTTTAATCTGATGTCTTACAATTAATGCGTTTTTACATTATAAATTGCATTATATTTTTAACAGTTAAAAGCACCCACATAACAAATGTTCATACACTTTAGTGGACACATTGAAGCATTACACATAGAATATTTTTACAAGGAGTACAAAGGTACTATTCAGTGTATTAGTAATTTAATAATTCCATCCAAGTATTAAAAAAAAAAAGGGAAAAAAATGGCAGATTCAGAGCCAGGCTCAACTGCAGACTGCATTCAAAGTCAACAAAGGGGAAGAGGGTCCCAGAGTAATGGATGTTACAGATGTGGTCAGCCGACACATTGGTCCAGAGAATGTACACAAAACTAGCAGCCACAAGCACCTGTATACACACCCATACAGCATCAACAAAGGGGAGGTCCCAATGGTAACAGCAGAGGCAGAGGATTTCAGGGACACCCAAGAGGAAGAGGTAGGGGGATAAATGTGTGTTTTACATGTGGACAGATGGGACATTGAGACCAAATGACATTTGACCCTGACTGACAGTGTGACAAAAGCACTGTCAATTACTGACTCTGGGGTGTACCCGATGTAAGAAATTTAAAAAAAGGCGTGTGGTGTTATACAATGAACACACAACGTCTAAATCCTCTGTTTTACGCGATATTGGACACAGAAGAAAGTGGAGGGAGGACCCCCGTCGTCAGACCGGTGTAGGTACCATATCTGCTCGGGGTACCATATCTGCTCGGGTGTATTTCCGTCGCATCCGTCATATCCGTCATATTGTACGGCAACTCAAGAGGGCCATCATAGAAGGTCAAATTCCGAACATTTAAACATAGCCTACACTTCATTCTTTATTTTGTCCGTTATTATATGTAGAAGATATAGACATTGGAAAAATATAATCGTGGACATATCTTTCAAGCTCTGTGGTTGCCATTGTTTTCTTATTTGGAAAATATATCTGAGATATGAACAGTGATGGAATGGTGCACTCTGTGGCTATTTTTCCTGACGGCCGGAAATACTAGTTGTGTTGTCATTGTCTATATTGTCGCTGTATTGTATAATTAATTGTATAATTATTTGTTTGTTTTACTTTGATGTGGGTTTATTTATTTTTTTCGTTTTATGTTTATTTTCATGGCTCTGTTGTTTAAGTTATATTGATAAGCATTTTTTTGCGGGTGGAGGGAGGGAGGGGGGAGTGTAGTGAGTGTACTATGGTACTGTGATCTTACAATATAAATGAAATGGCATCGATTACTGTACACTATAATGAAATAAAAAGACTTGTAAAAAAAAGAAAAAAAAGAAACTCAAGTCAGGCATCCCTGGAATCGTCTCAGAGAGTAGATGATCAGTGGGCCCTTGTTTTTACTGAATGATGTGTTTTTTTATGGGGAATTCAAATATGAGCCTATTTTTAGGATTTCCGGAGACTTTGCACACATTTTTCACAAACATTTTTTTTGTGTCTTGTGTCTCCCAACTCCTCTCCAAAGTTCAGATATTTAATAAAATACTCAGGGGAGTTTCCTGAATGTTCATGCCCAAAACCAAGCACTAGGCCCTGGGTAAATCAAGAGGCTGATCTCGGGCACTTTTGTCCACAGTTTGTATCTTGTTGGTCGAATGCACTTATTGTAAGTCGCTTTGGATAAAAGCGTCAGCTAAATGCAATGTCATATAATGTAATATAATGATCACAACTCTGCTATACTCTAGACAGCGCCCCCGAGCACCCCTGGGTAAAAATCTAACATAGAGGCACAGCTGTGCAACATCGCTGCTGTCAGTGGATTCATCAATAGCTAGCGACATAACCTCCGCCTTTCTCAGTTTGTCCAAGAGAATCTCAATAACGTCCGATGCAAGGGTCTCCACTCTCCTTGATGTTGACGTGTCAGAAATCGGAATGTTCTTAATTGAGTCAATAACGCTTTTTCTGTTTTTCTCATCTGCAACCACTTCCTCAATTGATGCAAGCATACACTCTTTGACTGTCTCTGCGTCCGTAAAAGGCCTTTTCTTTTTGCCTAATATCCAGGCCACTCGTAGGGACGCTGCGGTAGCTCTCTCTTGGTCAGTGCATAGCACGAAGTTAGACCCAAAATCTTCTGGCGGCGAGCATCAGAGCCCGATGGAAAAGTGGCGTCAAAGTTGGCGTGAGCTGTCTTAAAATGCCTTCTCAAGTTGTACTCTTTACACACCGATAAACACTCATTGCAGATTAAACACACGGGCCTCCCACTGACATTTACACACAAGTACTTCTCTTTCCACTCGCTGTTTTATTGCCGGTTTTCGGTGTCAACCTTTCGTTTTTTTAACGTAGAAAGAGACATTTTGATATCCAACTATGCTGACCAGGTTTGATTAATCGTACCATTGGCGCAAAACCATCGAAGGTGCGCGAGCTTGTAGTGAAGGGCAGCGCGAGCCGCGAGGACGCGCGCAGAGACGCAATAAATGACAGGAGTTGCTAGTAGGTGGGTTCGAAACCCGAGCCCGCCAAAGTTTTCAGGCAATGTCTTTCCCTCTATCTCTCAATGTAACACCCTCTCAGGAATAGAGGCACTCTGGCCCAAAAAAACAAAAACTTTTTAACATTATTCTCAAAGGGCCAGTAAATATCACCCGGGGGCCAGATTTGGCCCGCGGGCCGCCAATTGAATAGCCCTGATCTACACTAATCTGATATAGCGGATATTTGTTAAGATCCATATGTCACGGATAGGATCATATTCTGTGCTAAATAAGAGGCATGTAATCATTTACAAAACATCACCATGTTTTTATTTAACAAAATAATGTTGTTTAATTCATGTTGGCGTACTACAACTACAAAAAACATCGGTTTGTTTTTTGCAGCCCGGCTCAACAAACAATTTTTAATCATCATCCTCACGATCATTTAATGCAGTGGTTCTCAAATGGGGGTACGCGGAGCCCTAGGGGTACGTTGAAGTACTGCAGGGGATACATGAGATTTATTTTATGTTAATGAAAAAAACAACATAAGTAATGCATTTAAACAAACTACTAATAGTAGATTAACTACTTTATTCAAAGATTTACAGTAATTCTGGATAATAAAATGGGAAAATAAACAGGGCGCTCTCTCTCCCTCTCCTGACAGCCCGTCAGTCTCGTGCAACTCGCTGAACCTGTAATAAGTGACCCGACAGTAAAGAATAAATATATGTATAACTAGTTTAGCTAGTTCCAGAGTAGATAAACTAGCTAAGTGTGTTAGGTCTAACTCTTAGTGTATTTTGCTCCACTCAACGGTCCGTCACAGCGGGCTGAGCTGTGATCATGCAGAGCTGCGTGTTCTCCGTCAGCAGCAGCTGATCTGATCTCTCTCTCTCTCGCGTCCGGTTATACTTCACTCGCGTTTATGTCCAAATCTATCAGATCTAGCTAGTTCTAGTTAATTATATGACTGCCTGCTTATCAAAGGACCTAAACAATAAGCGTTCCTTGGCAAAGGCGTGTGGCCTGTTGGAGCACCACCCAATGGCGGTGGTGGAAGGTTCACCTCTGCTCCGCGCGTCCCTTGATGACTGATGAGCTAGTCAAATTTACAAAAGAAGGAACTCAAAGCACCAGGATAAAAAGTTAAACAATAATCTGTTTCAATGGTAGAAAATAACAATACACAATACAGAGCACTCTGCAATAGTACCAAATACAGAGCGCTCCGGGCTCAATTCCTACCACCGTGTGATATACGTACCACGATAGCCAGTCAGGAAAAGAGCGCCGAGCATAAGAATGTTACAGTATTTAAACACATTCTGTGGGAGGAGTGGTGTGAGGTTGCTCCTCCCTAGCTATTTGTTATTGGCGATTTCACTTCTGGGCGAGCTAGCCAGTGAGTTGGCAGTTCTCCATTGGCCAGTTTCACTTCTGGGCAAGCCCAAGACAGTGAGCTGGTAGTTCTCCATTGGCCAGTTTCACTTCTGGGCGAGACCCTAGGCAATGAGTCAGCAGTTGTTAACTCCATCTGTTTCGCCCCCTCTCCTTACAGTGTGTGTGTGTGTGTGTGTGTGTGTGTGTGTGTGTGTGTGTGTGTGTGTGTGTGTGTGTGTGTGTGTGTGTGTGTGTGTGTGTGTGTGTGTGTGTGTGTGTGTGTGTGTGTGTGTGTGTGTGTGTGTGTGTGTGTGTGTGTGTGTGTGTGTGTGTGTGTGTGTGTGTCTCTGCCCTCAGGCAGTCCCACAACAATGCTTTGGAGTCATGACAGAACGCGCACTCATTTCCCTTTAACGCACACACATTCCCAAAAGCAACATCTTCAACACAGACATCTGTTTAAACCAACTACTCCAAAATGTGGTGGCGATTTAGTACTCATAACATGAAAGAATAAAACAGATAGAAATCAATAAAACACAAACACAGGTATAGTTGAGCAGTAATTATAGCCATGTTTTCCAAATAGTAGAACTTTACAGCAGATTTTAAGGCACACTCATTTCATCATCCAGCCAACCACACAAATGTCACATGTTTTCCCCTCTGAAAGCTATGCTTGTATAGGTTTTAAACGTCCCTGTCTTATGACATCTTTTGGATTAGTTATCTAACAAAGGTTAACTGTTCTCATACCCTCAGGCCTTCTTTGAACTTCCTTCCACCCGAAGTCAGCTCACAATAACATGAATGTATCTATTGATAACTGGAGGACCATTGTCTCTCTAACTGTGTGACTCACATCATCTCATGACTTCTTCAAATATCTGGAAACTGTAATCAAAGTATGTTATATTTGAGAAGGTCCAAGTATTTTCCTCCTCTTATTAATTTAAGTTTTCAGATCATACAGAAAACTCTTACAGACAACCTACTGAGTTCTGCCCCTGAAAGCCCAAAATGACTTTCTAAAAAACACTTATCAACGGGTAATTATTTTACTCAAGGCAGAAATCACAGGCTGTACTGTACCTTACCCACTCACAAATAGCCAAAAAAACACCTTTTGATTATAACACAAAATATGGAAGAAAAGACAATTGCGCTAATCTACTCTACTTAAATGGAGACATCATTTAAAAACCTCAGTATGCTTAAGTGGAAAACATCAATTTGTCCCATTCAAGTTTAACACACATCCTATATATCAGGTGACATTAAAATGAATATACCAGAAATACGCTGTACTACATTTTCTGCTATAACACGTAAAGTAAACAGATATTGTTCTAAACTGTATTAAAGTAAACAGGTATTATCTTGAACTGTATTGAAGTGAACATGTATTATTTTGGACTGTTTTAAAGTAATCCTATATATATATAAACCTTCTTACTTACACTCAATGACCCAGATACCCTGCTACACACACTTACACCTCCTTCTACCAGCACACACACATGTTCTTTTCAAGGTTCTTTCTGGGGCCAATATAATCTCAAGCATCTGTGTACAATGTTTGATACCAATATATCTGTGTACAATGTTTGATTGTCTGGAAAGGAATAGTTTGTGTGAAATCTTCCCTGGGAAAGTAAAGGAGTTAACCCAGGTGTAAGATAAAAAGTGATTCTGACCTTGTATAGTTCCGAGGCTCTCACGCTCTGTTCAGAAGAAAAATACTTTTTCCCAGAACTCTGATTCGCTTAGGAGTAAAATGGGACGGAAGAGACATCTCACATCTCCGCCCCAAATATGTCCATATATACTGTTGTTTATTCATGCAAAATGCCCCCTGTTTCTGACTGGCTGGTCCCGATATCTGTATCGCACGGCAGTAGAGCGGGGAGCCCGGAGTGCTCTGTTACAGGGCACTCTGTATTTCGTATTGTGTTTTTTACCATTAAAATCAGATTATTGTTATAACTTTTATGCCGGTGTTTTGAACTTCTTTTATTAAATCTGACCAGGCTCATCTAACGGACGGCGCGGAGCGGAGGTGGGCTTTAAAAAGTCGTCTTAAGTTTGCCTCGCTGTCAGAATGACAAAGATCCTCAGTGAAGCACAAGCCCATGTTTCTCACTAAATTTTAAGTACAACTTATTAAAAAGATCAGTTCAATGTAACTAATGTCGTCTTAGTGTTATTGCATGATGTTAAAATTGGTTTTCCATGAATTTAGTGATGGATTGTAAACATTTGAAATGCAGCATTTAAGTATTTCTCAGTTACAATGTTGTTGTTTTAATAAATCAGACACTGATGGTGCAGCAGCACTGTACCTCTTTATATCGGCATTTTCTCCTTAACAAATTGTTTTTGCGCTGATCAGGGGGTACTTGGCTGAATTTTTTTTTCAAAGGAGGTACATTATTGAAAAAAGTTTGAGAACCACTGATTTAATATATCATATGTTCGCTGAATTGACATGAAAGCACTAACAAATATGAATTTTCTGTAGTCAACTTCATTAAAACTTTATTAACGTGCCTAAACTCAGTAATTCACTAAAAAGAGGTTTATTTTTAATGGAGCCTCGTCATCTCACCGGGCAAACAAGAATATGTAGCCTACAGTATTATTAGTGTTTAATATTACTGCTATAACAATCACACATTGAGTTCATTGTTGTGCAATGTTAAAATCAGACGTTGTTTTTTCTTAGCTGATCAGCTGTGTGTGTGACTCTCTTTGTTTACACACCTAATAGCCCATCAGCCACAGCCCCTCCCCCCCCTGATCTCTCTTGTCCAGCAGTAAAGTTTAACTGTAGTGGGGCTTTCACACCAACGCGGTTCCAGGGCCGGCTCGGAGCTGGAGCCTGAAAAGCACAGTTTTTTCCTGTTCACACCGGAGCGGAGCTCCGGAATCCGGTTTGTTTCAAGCACCAACAAATTGTCGGTCTAGAAGCAAGAACCGCATATGTCACGCTTACGTCGGAGGGGGGTGAATTTAACCTGAGCTAACAGTTAAAGGCGAGTATGGCAAATAAAAGTTGTAACAAGCAGTAGCGCTGAGTAAAGTGACTAGAACGCAACCATACACTTATAAAAAAAAACACACTTTATAAAGTCAGGCAACACTAACCAGGCTTCGTGTGATTCTGTTTATTTGTAACTTACTTTTACCATCCGTTCGCTGTTATTGATCATTGTGGAGAGCAGGCAGACGTTTTGTTTTGTATTATAGCAGCTATTGGATGGAATCAATACATGGGCTGCACAGGTTGTCATGTCCGACTATCACAAGTTGAATCATAATGAAAAATACGCCGGTAAAATGTGCCTGTAGAAAATGGCTTATGCCACAATAGGATAGCAACAACAAGTAGTCAAGATAGTGTGGAGTCTATTTTTATATAACATTACAAGAGGGATTCTTATTATTACATGATATGCTTATTGTGCTCATGAGATTGCTATGACTATAAAATAAATAGACACAATCACTAATTCCAGGTTCTGATGGGTTAGATACCAACGAAGGGAATAGTCAGAAGAAAGTTTTCAGCTTGCAATACTAATGTAGCAAAGCCAGGTGTAGAAGCAGTAAGAAGACACTGAGTAACTGTGACTCTGACCTCCGCTCCCACACATAGCCAGGAATCAGTATAACCAATATTCCACTATATCTGCAGAAAGGTTCAGCAAAAACAAATTACGTATGATGATTACGTATGATGATTACGTATGATGATTACGTATGATTTATATATATTAGAAGTATTTGTTGTTCTCGCATCCCAGAAGAGAAGCTTGAAATAAAGAGACTCATGGAGTCTCTGAAAGGTTCAAATGGGTTACTTTAATTAAATGGCACGGTAATGAAACAAACAGAAGGTGGTGGAGCGCAGCTGTGTCTCGAAGTGGCGGCCATGAAGAAGAGCTTGAGACACGTTCGTTCTTCCCGCTTGTATCTCCCCTTCGCTCCTCCTCTCTGGGGGCTGTGACGTGAGCTTCCGCCCTCCTTTCTCCAATGTCCGATATCGCACATAACAGAGGATTTAGACGATGTATATTCATTGCATCACTCCACACGCCTTTTCTCCTTATACACTCATTCATGACTTTTTATTTAATGCATTTTAATGGCTGTAATCCTGTTTACGTCAAACCGGAAGTGTTCATGTGAACAACGGGATTGTCTTTCAATAAAGCTTTTTAGAATAAAGCTGTACCTTCCTTTAATATTCAGCAATAATTAACATCTCGGCGTATATAAATGTAGTGTTAAAGTCAGTATGTTTTAGTGTGCAACACTACGTGTCATTTTCACCTTAAATTCACTTTTCTAGAAAACGTAAGATTAGCCACATGCTAACCGGAGATGAAGAATTTTCAGAATAAAAGTTTTAAGTTAAGAGTGTGCATGAACTTCCGTTTTTTTCAGAATAAAACAGCTTTAATCTTACGGTATGTTTAAACTAAATTATGCCATTAAACATTGATTTTAATTTCTAATAATCCCTCTTTACATCCCCTTTAAGGTATGTAAATACTACTGAAATCAATGAGTTCTTCATCTGAACTTTGCATAGTACATAACTCATATCAGAAACATAAAATCAAAAATGGAATGGTTCAATAACCTACATCAAAAATACAAAAAAATACATTGGTTGGTCATCTATGAAGGTAGATATGGTGCAAAATGCGAGAGCGTGTGAAAAAACCTGATGTGAGCACTTGCAGAAAAAAAATCTGAGCTTGTGTGCATACATTTACACTTGTATAAAATATCCACGTAACTGTGAACCAAATGTACACTTGTATAAAATATCCACGTATCTGTGAACCAAATTTGAAGTCACAGAAGAAAAAAAAAAGGTTTTGTAGCTTGTAGAAAAAAAATGAACTTAGTGATGAAATGTTCACTTGCAGAAAAATACATATTTTTTAAATATATTCTCCATTACAACTGCAACTTGGTTATTACAACCTCTCAAATCAGTCATTACAACTTGACGAATCTGCTCTGTGGCAGTATAAATCGACGAATCTGCGGTCTTGACTTTTGCTACACTTCTTGCGATAAATGTGTTGCAAAAGTAATTTTCACCTGTAGATGTGGGGGGAGGGAGGGGGTTTGGAGCGAAGGGGCGGAGCTATCAGAACAACGAGGCTTGAGTCAGTCACACAGTCACTCACACAGCCACAGTCAGGTCGAACCGGATGACTGCGGGGCTAACGGTTCGTGTCGCTACCGCTGACATGGCGCGTCAATCAACGGTAAGTTTTGCCCATTACTTGCCCAGTATTACTTTGAATATTATTATTGTGATTGAGGATTAAATCCGCTTTGAAGACCACCGTTTTATATCGTGCAGTTTAGCGGCAAAATAACGTCAGTTAGACCCTCCAGAAAAACGCGATTCTGCGATCGCAGAATTTACCGCATAATCAGCAAAATGGCGCAGATTTTTAAAAGGCCGCATATTTATCAAAAGGCCGCAAAGTTTAGAAGAAAAAAAGTTAACTCGTCTTGGCGTGAAGTGATGATGATGATGACGCGACGTCATCAGCTCGCGCATCACAGAAGGTAAACAACACCGTAGAGTGAACGTGTGGAACTCACACGAGAGAGAAAAAACCAAGATGAAAAAATCTAATCCATCTCATTTACCGACGAACATTTCTGCTAAAGACCGGGCAAAGCAGAATTCCCCCGATGTCTTGCATGAAAGTGGGGGGAAACTATTCTGCACCCCGTGCAACTGTGTTGGAGCATAAGAGAACATTGACGGTGACGACCCACTTTGATTCATTCAAAGATTCGAAAATGCTTTCTGCTGCTGCGGACAAGAAAGCCAAACAACTCACGTTCACCAAGGCATCAACCTCCAAAACCCTTTCGAGGGCTACAAGAAACGAGGTGAGAAGCCTACAAGATTGAAGCTGGTCAGATAACGAACAAGTAAATGAAAACAGAATGAGGCGGAGAAGTGTGTGTGTGAGAGAGAGAGAGAGAGAGAGAGAGAGAGAGAGAGAGAGAGAGAGAGAGAGAGAGAGAGAGAGAGAGAGAGAGAGAGAGATTAAAATAGCCCAATTGCTTTTACAATAAATAAACATTGAATGTGTTTAATTGAATAGTAAAGGGGTTTAACGTTAGTGGCAGGTTGTGTGTGAGAGAGAATAAATAAATAAGACAGCCCAATATTTATTTTTTCCGCATATTTCGCAACTTTCCGCATATTTCGCAACTTCCCGCAATTTCACCGCATAAAATCACATAAAACCCCACATAATCAAGGATTTTAGCCCGCATAATCAAGGATTTTTGCCCGCGTTTTTCTGGAGGGTCAGTTAGCCAGCTAACGTGTTGAGTTTATGCTAGCTAAACAAGTAGTGTTTGTAGTCTACAGCAGTAATTAATATAGTATAGCCTACGGCTTTGGCACTAACGGTTGATAACCGTTTATGAAAAATAAAACCAATTGAACTGTACTGAAATAATGACAAGTTTTATAATTGTCTTGGGCTCCTGCTGTGTTTTTAAAGCCTTTGTAAATTATCCATGCTATTTTCTATTTAGAACGAAGACTTCAGAATCTTAAAATCCCTTCATGTTTGTATGCAATTGTGCTAAATTCAACTCTGGAATCAAGCAAATATTAATATGTTTGCATGACATTAGTTATTTATATTTTGATATCACTTAATTATACGTTTAATACATTTAAGTCAAGCTAAGGTACATGTGATGGTAGCTAGTTAGTACTCTTACCTGTGATGCCTCCTCCAAACAGCATAATAACCACACTGTATCATTAAAACTACAAGTACCATTTCTAGATCCTTGACTTTAGACAAACAATTCAAAAGACAAAATGTATTTAAAGACCAATCTTTATTTGAATGTGCCTCTTAACCTGAGATATTAGTTATACAGTAATAGTATTGATAATCTAAAAAAACTGAGTATCTCAACAGTTAACTTTATATTTCTTATTGTCTAAAGCATTTATTATTTTCATTTTTCCCCTCTCATATCTAGTGTGGACGGATTGAGACAGCGTGGTGTCCAGAGGGCTGCAGAGACTTCAGGGAGAAACCTCTGTGTGATGGACGTCCAGTCTGTTGGTTTGGAGAGGACTGAGGGTCTTTCATCAGCGAGGAGGACCAGGCCTGATGGAGGAGCTGATACCATAGCTGATACCAACTGCACAGGCCTAGTCTGTCACTTTATTTGACTAAATGTGTTTACTTATACATTTAATAGGTTTACAACTTCTGTCCATATGTGCTTTTTATTTAAAACATGTTTGATTAACTTTTGGTTCACATTTCAATAAATTGTATTTGTATTTGCTCTCCTTTTGTCCATTATTCTTACTGAAAATGTTAGATTACACATTCACATCTGACTGAAGATTGGCCCCATTTATTTGAGACGTTGCAAACTCTGCGGAACAAGGCACAAATGATGTGAAACTCATAAAGTGAGGCAAATAGAAATAATCAGCTGATGGAGTGTAGATGTAGAAATAGGTGCATTCGATCAGCTGACTGTGTTTTCACAATAAAAGTAGTTTCTTAGTTTACCCAACATGGCTTTATAAACAGGGGTGCACATAACTGGTACGCAGGTACGCATGCGCGGCAACAATCTGAAATGCGTACCGTCTCTTTGTGTCACAAAGCGCATTTGCGTACCAACGTACTTGTGAAGCTTTTCCAGAAGGCGGTTAGATCACTGGACGACAGAGTCGGTCTCCATATGCACAGACAGGGCTGCTGTTAACGTCGGTCTGTACAACGGAATTGTGCCAAAACTACGCCAACCGGCTGCGGAGGGAGACTCCCCCCCTTCACTGGAGAACTGCGCTAAAACAGCTGATCACAACGGTCACGCTCTGTGGTCACCTGACCCAAACACTGACTCCAGGTACTCATCTGAGTACCTCACTGAGAAAGTTATGTGCACCCCTGTTTATAAATGAACATGTACCAATGACTGAGCCTCCGTACAGTTAGTGAAGGCAGACCTGCCTTGGCATACAGGGTACAGTGATGAGTAAGTGCTTTACAGTTAGTAACAAATCTCAGAGCACTGTGATAGGCAGCATCTAACTTTTCCAAGCAATGGGCAGGTGCATTCATATAGATCAAATCACCATAGTCCAGCACAGGTAAAAAGGTCACAGTGACTAGCCTTTTCCTGGCTTCAAAGCTTTTTAAGCAGATTAATGACCTGAAGTTTAAAAGTAAGACAATCATCAAGCCAGATACCTAGGTATTTATAACAGGTAACCACTTTGAGTACTTGTCCTTGCATAGTAACAATATCCAAAGCAGTGTCTGTAATCTTTTTAGCTTTAGAAAAGAGCATTACCTTGGTTTTATCAACATTTAAAAGAAGCTTAAGCTCAGCGAGCTGAGTCTGAATAATGTTAAAAACAGCCTGTAATTTAACACCAGCCTCCTTAATGGAGGGACCTGCACAGTACATCACGGTATCATCCGCATAAAAATGTAAAGTAGCTTCATCCACATTTTCACCTAAACTGTTGATATATATATAGAGAATAAAAGTGGACCTAAAACAGAACCTTGAGGAACACCATTAGCAATGTTTAACTACTCAGAAGACAGCCCATCAAAGTGAACACATTGGGACCTTTCAGAGAGGTAGTT
Organism: Pogonophryne albipinna; assembly: GCA_028583405.1. NCBI lineage: Eukaryota > Metazoa > Chordata > Actinopteri > Perciformes > Artedidraconidae > Pogonophryne > Pogonophryne albipinna. The sequence continues at coordinate 791,926 of CM053262.1, forward strand.
CACAAACCACCCCACTGCATGGCAGGATATGCCAATACTGAGTAGCCTCTGCTTCAAAATGCGATGATCAATGGTGTCAAACGCTTTGGAAAGGTCAATAAATAGAGCTGCACAACTCTGCTTATTATCTAAAATACTCGTAATGTCATTCACCACTTTCATTGTGGCAGTGATGGTGCTATGTTGCTTTCTGAAGCCTGACTGATGTTTAGACAGGATATCATTTTTACATAAAAACTCCTTTACTTGTTCACTCACTAGGCGTTCGAGCACCTTCGCCAGAACTGACAATTTAGAGATTGGCCTATAGTTATTTAAAATAGTTGCCTCCCCTCCTTTTAGCAAAGGCAAGACATAAGCTGACTTCCATACTTTTGGAATTGCATTTGTGCTGAGGGAGAGGTTGAAAAGAGTAGTGAGAGGAGGAGCAATAACATCTGCAGCTATCTTTAAAAAGAAAGGTTCTACGTTGTCCGGGCCAGCCGGTTTCTTAGGATCTAACTTAGATAATGCTTCATGAACAACATTGACAGTAAAAGGAGTAAAACTGAAAGGGTTTTCCAGACCACATTATTCAGAGTCACGGATTGGGGTGTTCACAGAAGCAGAGTTAGTCACAGAATCAAACATAGAACCGCAGGACACAAAATGCTCATTAAAGCAATTTAGCATAGTGGCCCTGTCCGATATAGTGCCAGATGCTGTGGTAAGGCACGGAGGTAGCTCATTACGGATCTCACCGGTGGATATCGATTTTATGGCTTTCCAACATTTCCTAGGATTATTTAGGTTTTCTGTGGTAACTGACAAATAGTACTTCGACTTTGCATTTTTGACATTTGAAGTGAAGCTATTCCTTAGCTGCCTAAAATGCAGCCATTCTACCTCTGAGCCTGATTGCGTAGCATTTGCCCAGGCCTTGTTTCTCTCATGCAGGAGACTGGACAGTTCAGCCGAAAACCAAGGATTGTCTCGTCCCTTTACTCAAAATGTACGCAGGGGTGCATGTCTATCAATGATCTCCATAAAACCAAGATAAAAATAAGACCATGCAGTTTCTACATCAGCACACAGATCGATTTTCCCCAATCAAACCCAAACAGATCACGAACAAAACCCTGCTCCACAAAATGTTTTATGTCTCTCTTAATAATAATACGAGGTTTAACCTTTTGAACCTTAGTGTCCCTAATTGTGGCTACAACACAGTGATCACTCAGATCATTCGCAAATACTCCTACAGATAAGTATTTATAGGGAGCATTAGTTAAAATGAGATCAATTAGGGAGGATTTATTAGGGGACTTAATGTTAGGGTGAGTAGGACTGTCAACAATCTGAGTAACATTCAAAGAGATACAAAGGTTTTTTAAATCCTCTGACACTGCAGTTAACCAGTCCCAGTTAAAATCTCCAAGTAGCACTATTTCCTTGTAGTATAGCTGCGATAAAAGATTTGCTAGCGAAGACAAGGAGTCCTTGACAGCTGAGGGGGGTCTGTAACAGCCCACCACCATGACCTGTTGCCCCTTTGCCACTTCTATATTTAAGGCTAAAAATTCGAATTGCTTACTGATTGATTTGGAAACTAATGTGGTTACACTGAACTTATTCTTAACATAAATGGCCACGCCACCACCTTTATTTGGCCGGTCGGAACGATACACATTATAACCATTTAAGGCAATGTCAGAGGCCAAAATAGATTTATTTAGCCATGTTTCTGATAAAACAATGACGTCAGCGTCAGTCGAGCTCGCCCAAATGCGGACAAAATCTAGTTTACCTAACAGACTGCGCACATTCAAGTGGATGAAACCCAACCCAGACCTAGCTTTAAAATCAGCAGGAGTAGCGATCTGACTACTACTACTGGGCGGACCAGGGTTAGGTTGTACATTTCCTGACAGTAATAACAACAACAAAAACAGGCATCTTTTCCTCTTAAACGACACACATACATTGTCATCTACTTTAGAATCACCGGAAAAGTCTGCGAGAGTGTGATTAAAGCTTAAGAAGCAGTCCTGAAGAACCATCATTTTAGGCAAACAAAAAAGACAAACATATTTTGTCGAACTGATTGCCTGTAACCGGTAATTGTTTGTGTAGCACTCCCGATCATTTGCAGGGGATGCTCACCACGGACGGCAGAACAGACATGAATCCAGTAGACTTCTCAGGATGACTAGAAATCTTCTCACCGTCCAAGACAGCCAAAAGGCACAGCAGAGCCACGATAGTGGCCATTTCCCCAGGCCAGCACAGCATCCACAATATTCCCTTCCCGTTATGAAGTGAAGCGGCGTCAATCACTGGCACTGGAGGTGGGAGGCCCGGAGATGCAGGGCTGAAGAAAGACAGCAGGCCTCTCCGGTGAATCCTTCAGATCCCAAAGCCAGATATATCCGGCGTGGAGGCGCTCCAGATCTCACCGCGATATCTCCACAGCAGCCAGGCGTGGCTGCGCACCGGTCTCACCGCGATGTCTCAGGGGTAGAAAACTCCACTGCACAGCAGCCCGGCGCTCCTTTCCCACCGTGATGTCTCCAAGGTGGATAAACTCCTCCGCACAGCAGCTCAGCGTGGCGGCTCTCCTGAGCACAGAAACACCGGAAAGGCGAAAGCAGGCCCCGGCCCGAGCGTGGAGGCGCTGCGGTCTCTCTGCGAATATCTCCGTGGTAAATGATCAACAGCACAGCACAGCAGCACGTAGTGTGTACCATAAAAGAAGACTAAAGAAAGTGTCCCTTTCCATCCAAAAGGTTTACCACAGAGCCATCAACAAGAATCAACAGTGGGGAGAAATCCCTTCCTGAGGAGAAATCCCTTCCTGTCCTTTGTTAGGCATGTCCTTTCCTAACAAAAATTACAGGAAACATAAAACATATTATTGCAGAACAAGTGTGTTATTTAAGAAAGCGGTGTGTTTGTGTGTTTAGGGGCTGTAGATATAATTATTTTGTAATTTCTTTTTTTTTATTTCAACAGTGAGCTACAAAGACTATCAGATTATGAATGAAAAGTATGAAGTTCATCAACATTGAAATATATTTTATTATCAAAATATTTAACTGTTATCAAAACGTAGTGCAACTGTAGAATCTTGCTCTGTTGTCTCACTGAAATAATAACTTACCACGTTTTTACAGACAATATTGAGAGATAAATAGTAGCAGTTCTCACTATGTGTTAAATATCTTTGCCTTCAATACAATTAGAAAGCTGACAAAATCATATTGCTTGTTAACATCTAAATGTAACCTTTTGCATGGAAAAACCCCTCAACTTAACTGATGTGTAGGTGATCTAGTATTTAGTATTGTTTAATGGAATGTATATCAGTGTATTCAAGTCAAGATTTTTTTTAAATAACAAATCATTTAAACTTGTGTATTCTTATCTTATGTTACCTAGTTAGCATTTTTTCTTTCTATTTATGCATATTTTACTAATCACTCCCCTTTTAAATACAATATAGTCTACACATTGGACTGATTTCTTACTTTATTTGTTACAACTATATTAAATAGATAAAGGTGCTCTCTCTCTCTCTCTCTCTCTCTCTCTCTCTCTCTCTCTCTGTCTCTGTCTCTGTCTCTGTCTGTCTCGCTCGCTCACAGAGACTGTGTGCTCCTCCGTGGCGATAACGGCTTGCGTTAAAAATAATAATAAACATATTTGTAAAGTGGGGGGACACAAACAGGATTTCGAAAAGTGGGGGGGACTGTCCCCAGTGGAAATTACGCCATGCGTGTGCGTCAAGTGCAATAAATATGCAAGTTGCATCACACAGAGTAAAACTCTGCCCCTCATGTGTTGTACAGTATAGGCTGGCATGACTAGGCTGTGTTCAATGGGGCTGATGTGTTGTGTAGATTCTGCCAGAAGGAAAGGTTAAACTCATTATGAAGCGGTGAGGTGGCGCTCCACATTGCTTTTCTTCCAGACTGCAACGCTGGTCCCGCAAATCAAGCAAGAACGTGATTGGTCGATATTCATTGTGGGGGGTGGGGGGAGGAGCCGGGTGTTAGATAGATATAGAGTTGTAGTAAGTAGATAGAGTTCGCTATGATTGAGGTTTCGTTTATGCATAGGGTAGATTCTTTTAATTACATTTCCTTTATTTTTGGTGTATTTTTTACATTTTGGATTTGCTTGGATTCGCCGCAGTCATACAGTAGGCTACGGAGAGCGGCGAGAAACATTTCCTCAGGCATCGAAAAGCGGAACCGAAATTCACATTTCTAAATGATGCCATTGGAATCGAAATGTTGGAACCGGTTCCGAACCGGAACCGGTTCTCGGTACCCAACCCTACTCATAAAACCTTATTATTTATCCATTCTGCACATCCAACCCATCGATCTGATCGTGAGATGACACTGAATTGATGGGTACAGACATTATCACTCAATGATACAAACTCGCGACTTTATAAACAAAAACAGACATCAAAACATGTGGCGCTAGGTAGCTAAAAACGCTAACATGGTTTACCTGTGTCGTAGTCTGGTCAAAAGTGGTCTTCAATGGCATTAAAACGATAAAAACGCTGCTGAAGTTAATTCATAGGTTAATCCAATGTGTCTGTGTCCCTTTGAAATGATTTTTGATAATCCATAAGCAATAAACCTGCTTTTCCGTTTCCAGATGTCAGAGCTAGAGTTAGGTTCGCTCTGATGCAAAACTGCATGAACGAAGCCCCCACCTTTTTGTTTTACCATGTGTGTGGGGAAATCCCCCTTCGATTCTATTGGCTCTAACGGTCAGAAAGAGATGTCAATCAGCAAAATCGACAAAGGGGGGCCAGAGATATGGAAAATCCACCCAAATGACTCCAGAAGTGTTGTTTTTTTGCTAAATTCTCTAAAAAGGTAAGATTTCACTTGTTTTGCATCAATCTTGATACAGGGTACTTATTATATGTTGTACTTTGGATTCCTAAAGCTTTTAGTCTACTAACCCATCATCCAAGGGTAGTTCTCACTATAAGTAAAACATATTTTTTGGACGGACACTTTAATTTACAGTTTTTTACTATGTTCAATCTGAATTTTATTTAAAATAAAAAACATCTATATTGATTCTGACTTTTCTACATCCAACTCACAGGTTTATCATTACTTTGAGAAAAAAGATTATGGTCATTTGTTCTGGGAATGTCATTTTCGATCCTGAGACCTGAAAAACAATGTCAAGAGTGAAAACATTTTTTTTGGAAACAAAGTAGGCTACTTTGCAAATATAATTCCTGTTTATTATTATTATCAACACAGTTACTTTGTATACAGTGAAGTAAATGGTAAATGTGCATTTATGTCGTTCAGTGTGCGTTTACACACGTCTGCATTTCCTGCCAAATACTAGCCTCAAAAAGATTAAAATATAATTAATGCAAATAAACTACTTCTACTAATAATAATAATCATAATCAATTCAATAATAAAAATACTATATTTTATTATAATATAGTTGTAATATAGTCAAGACAAAACATGCTTATGACATGCTCAAAAACTGATATTTCTTAAATCTGTATTCAAATGTAGTTCCCTCTGTCAACAATGTATCAACAACTACACACACATTTCTATCAGTATTTCTCTGTGTTGTGGTTGACATGACGATGACTGTTACGGCCCATCCACACAGCGGCTTTGGAAAAAGCTTGCCGGCGGGCGTGTCTGAAGCTCGACCAACAACCAATCACATGAATCTCCCGCCCCGGACACACAAGCAGCGGTTTGATTGGCTAGAGCTTGTACTGGCATATGATTTGATTGGCTGACGCTTCCACCGAAAGCTTCAGAAGCTTAAAAAGTTGAACATTGCTCAACTTTTGCAGCCTGAAACGCCAGGAAAGCGCCGCTCTGCTTCCCACAAATCAGTTCGGCGAAAAGCGACGTCACCCCATTCAAAGTGAATGGGCAGAAGCATTGGAAGAAGCTTCCAACGCCGCTGTGTGGACGGGCCGTTAGGAGTTAAGGGGAGAGGCTGAGCATCACCATGATGATGACTGTTAGGAATTAAGGGGAGAGGCTGAGCATCACCATGAATTGTGCAAATTGACATAAAAATGAATAAAAGGGGAAAAAATGCTCCATGTTTTTTAGGCTGTAAACTTTAACTGTTATGTAAGCCAACTAGACAGACGGTGTATCACTCTTCCTCCTGTACATTAGCAGATAACAGGCATCACATACTTGAATGAATGTTAAATAAAGAATGCTGGAAATAACTGCATCTCCATTAGCCTGTATGCTATGCAGAGACTGCCTTCTTCATGTCGTGAATTGCAGCTGATGTTTTAATATGGCAATTGGTAATTTGACTTATACAACATTCGCAAGTTGTACATTTGACTCATACAATAACCCACCTTCGAGTGATGCTCTAGTTTCTTCATGTTTTTTTTTTTTTCCCTCTTGCTTGCTCCGGACTGAAACTGTCTTTTCACCGACATCTCTTCACCTGCACTAGTGGCCGTATCAAAGCCGTGATTGGTCAGATGTCGATTCATTGCAACGGTGTCGGGTTACAGACGTGCTCCCCTTGTCACCTCTCACTCTCACTCTCGCAGGGGGTGTGCAGAGAACTGCGCACAGCAGCTGAGGCCCTCTGGGCGGGGCCCCCTGCGCAAGGCGGGGCCCCATGCAGCCTGCGTGATTGGCCTGTAGGGAGGGGCGGCCCTGCATGTACTGTATGTAGTAATGTGTGTTGTTTATTGTTCTCTTTTATCCTTTCGCCTGTATCTACTTGTCTTTCATCCTTTTTTTATGACTAGTGCTGTTGATATATTTTGATTTTAAGGGTATCTATTATCATCTGGCCAGGGACAACAGCTGGAAATTAGCCATGTTGGCTAAAGCTGCCCCATTTACTGTTTTTTGTGACAGTTGATCAATGGGGACTGTCCACGACACTATAAACCAGGGGTGGGGAACCTTTTTCCTCTCAAGGGCCATTTCAATTTTTACAACATCCTCTGAGGGCCGTACAAATTATTGAACTTAACCTCTGCTTAAAAAAACTAAAATCACAGCCCATTGATTTCGCCTTTCTTTCATGCTGTGCAAAGAAAAAGCAACCTTTTAATCCAGATATCTCACCATGACTCGCGTATGCATGCATGTGCACGGTTGTGGCATGACTACCAAAACAGAAAGATATGGACACAAGATATGTGCAAATGTATTTAGTATCCTATCCATGTGAACATGATTTAAGTGAGGGGTGGATCTAAACTCCTCTAGGGGGGTCCGGGGGCATAATCCCCGTGAAGATCTTTTTTTAAATGTTGAAGTTAAAAGCATCAATCTGGTGCTCTCCGTCAGCACTACATCCCTGTCAGACGAGACATATAACACATGATGACACGTTAGGCTTGTGTTGTGTTCATGGAACCTGTCCTTGGCCAGGAAAAACAGGCCCTCGCTTGTTTAATTATTTTGCCGTCTAGATGTCTTTAATTTTTTTTGGTTGTGTTTAGAAATTACCTCGAGGACCGTATCAAATGGTCTCGCGGACCGTATACGGCTCAGAGGCCGGAGGGTCCTCACCCCTGCTATAAACAAATAAACTAAACTAAACAATGGGGACTGTCCACGACACTATAAACAAATAAACTAAACTAAGCAATCAAAACATATCATCTATATTATTTTCAAATGGACCAATCTGCTTAATAGTTACTTTTACTTTTGGTACTTTAAGTATATTGTGATGCTAATACTTTTGTACTTTTACTTGAGTAACATTTTGCAATGCAGGACTTCCACATGTAACAGAGCCCTATATACTCTGGTACTTTTTTAATTAAATACAAAATCTGACTACCTAACTTCTCCCACCTCTGCGCACGTGATAACGTTACTCGTAACTGGGGCAACAGAGCTATGAATTATGGAAGTCGAAGATGTTGCATTTCTCCGACTGAATATGATGTGTGCTCGTGTTACCGCGCTTACGCGAAAAAACTAATGGCAAACGAGCATTGTCCCAATTGAGCCTTGTAGAGTATCTCTATACTTTTAAAGGCTCCGTTCTCTCCGTCCCCGGCAGATATCTGCAGCGTGTCTGTGAGCGAGCGACCACCCCCCCCACACACAGAGGAGACACAGAGATCGCTCTTCTGGAGTGAAGAGAGCGTAAAAAATGATATTGAAAGTTAGAAACGGAGTTGGTTCGATAAAACGTGCAAAATAACGGTTTCGGTACCCATCCCTAGGGTTGACCTGTACATATTACTTTCTTTTGGCATGATAATTTTCCACCCTTGCCAAAAAAAACTGTCTAGCTAAGTCATTCATGATAATCTTTAGCAAAATGATTTACATGGTTTCACACCTAGCCAAATAGCCAACATGTATGATACATATTTGTATGCCTGGATAAATGTGCTTTGACATAACAGTAATTACTCCTGACATGTTGAAAATGTAAAACTAAAAAGTTTTTTTGTGAAATTTTTTTTTTCCACTTTACCAGGTGTTTCTATCCATCACAGCCAAATATAAATGATAGTTACTTGATGAATTTAGGGTCACATGACAACATATGTGCAGAGCCTAGATAAAGGGGGTGGGTCAACTTACCCAACTCTCCCCTTTAGATTTCCAAACCATTCAGTGTCCCCTTCTGCACAGTAATGTTGCAGCCTATAGACCAGGCTTATTCAAATGGCGGCCCGCGGGCCAGATGCGGCCCAGAACCAACTCCCGAGTGGCCCAGCCTCCCGTGGCCAAATTCCTACACTAGTACAGACCATGAACGCAACACTCCGCGTTGCATAGAAACCACCAAACCACAATGCAGCCCGTTTTTTGAAAGTGCATCTAGTGGTGCTAGTAACGGTGGTCCTATGATAGCAACTCTAAAACATGTCTCTCTCAACTGAAGCGTAAACAAAGACAAAACGGTCATTGATCTTGTGGAGAAGATGCGCGAGTCATTGCCCAAGTCAAGCTGGACCTTTTCGCGACCGACTTGAGTACGGATCGGATGCTGCATTTTCCGACGCTCCGCAAACACATCACATCCCCAGCACAAATCACGGATGTGATGACAGATTTCATTGCGAGGTTGAAAGACAACTTTGCCGGTCGATTGGATGGACTTGCTCTGCCCACAGAGGTGATGGGCTTTGCCAGAGACCCCTTCACTGTTGCAATAGAGGGGGGCGTATCAACCAGAGCAAAGGAAGTGGTCCCCTGCATCGACGAGGGGAAATTTACACTGGAACTTATTGACATGCATTCATCCATAACCATGGCACAAGAGCAGCGCACTAACAGGCCAGCGAAGTTTTGGAGTGATGTCAAAAAACAGCAGTTCCCTAACATACCTTAGGGACTTGTGTGTCCACTGTGTGGACATTAACTACAGGTCGCGGTACTCCAAGTGTACAGGCATGCAGTTCGGCCCCAGAGCAAAATAAAAATAAGCTGGGGTGCTACATAGATAGCCAGTGCAGGGGCCTTCCACGTGGAAAAAGAACCGGAGACGGGCGAGCTTTCCTCGCAGAGATATAAAATGTTAACGTTTTGGGGTTTCTCGCGTAATTCAGGACAAATGCACCAGGGGGCTTAATGTCCACTGAGTGGACATCATTGTCCGTGGCGTGTACAGAATAATATGTCCATATCACGGACATTAATACATAGAGTGGTGTCCATGAAATGGACATTGCAAATAAGTGTTTAAAACGTGCGGAAAACTGTTTGAAATGTCGGGGAAAGGGTTGTGAATACAGACCCAGAGCACAGGTGGTGCAGCACCTGACTTTTCAACCCAGGAATACGTGTTTGAAAGGGGGGGGAAAGTATTGTAAATAGAGGCTATCACAGGCTATCTCAGACTTCCATGAAATACACCGGGAAAAGCACCTCTCTGTGGCCCTACACAGAGCCCCAAATCACAGACTAAACAGCTACAACAACATTTCATCCACATTTGACTCGAAATGTACAGGAATATGTCCAGGCTGTGACCCAGAGAGAGCAGCTCCTTCCAGCATATTGCTTTACCTTCCCTCTCATGCTACTCACTATTGTCACTTGTTCCACTCCAATTATCCGGTACCAACTCATCATTCTCCACTCCCATTATCCGGTACCAACTCAACTAGGGTGTAATAGTTTTTAAAAAAGAGGACCAAGTAAGTAATTTTAACAAACTTTATTTACAGAACTATATACATTGACATTGTCACTTTATAACATGATAACATTATTCACTCATCCAGCACAAGGGGACTGAGTTGAACAACACATTCCATATTTACAAGTTGGTCACTGGCTTGTGCACTGGTAACATTGTCCGTATCGGGTGAAGTTGGTGCAGAGTATGGCACCCTCTCTTCACTCATGTCTGAGGGACTGTGTTCGGCCATTGACTGTTCCCTCTTCGCCGCTCTCCAAGCGTTGAAGTTTAAGTAGAATTCTTCGTCTGACGTCTCGGCATCGGGGGAGTCTTGGTAGGGAGTGGGGCTATGCTCCTCTCCAGAGCTGTCACTGTCACTGTCACTGTCAATGTCAATGTCCCCCAAATTGTCTTCACTCCCCCATGATGCTGCTGCCGCTGCTTGCAGTGACTCTGTGAAGAGCAGCCGTATGTCCGCAGCCTCCTTCAAAGAAGGATTATTGGCATAAAATGTGTCTGCAGTTGCAGTGTTGTGACACATGAAATCACTCACTCTTTGGCGGTTGCCTATGTCCTGAAACCTCTTCGCATTATCTGCGTGGACTGTGCGGAGGTCGGTGAAGTTAATGGGACCGTTTAGTCCCACATCAGCCCATGCCAACCTCAGGAAGTAGGCAAGGTTCCTCGACGGGTTCTTCCCCGCTGTGTATAGGAAGTAGCGGTTCTGGGTGCAGGTCAGATGATTTCCAGCCACCTCTTCATCCATCCGAATTCTTCTATGGTGAGGTACAGCTGCGCTTCACCAAACGCGTTGGCCGTCTTGTGGTTGCTTACCTGTTATGACAGAGGTAGAGAGCGTCAATACAAATATCAATCATGCACAACATGTTTATCACTGCCAGAATAAACACATTTTGTAATAGCACTCACGTGGATGAGGTAGCCAAAGGCAGTGCCAGTTGTCTCCGCCTTTCGGACCTCGGCGTTGGTCATGTTGGAGTAGACCCCCGGACGGTGGCCATAAATGCAGCTCCAATGGAGGGTCATGTACCCATAGAGCAATAGCCGGGTTGCGGTAGTCGGATTGCTTGCCATCACGTCCAGGAGCTGAGGGATGCGAGTGTTGGCCGCAGTCAAACATGCCATGATGTCTTTATGGCTCGGCAGACCTTCCATCTTGTCCCGCTTCACCTGCATCTGGTGGATAAGCACCTTCTTCCTCAGGGACTTCAGGATGGCAACAACTTCCCGTTTGATTACAATCATGTCGTTTTGGTTGAGCCTGCTCCCCTTGCATGGTGTGTCTGCCATGTACTTGGGAAAGTGTGATATATTTTTGATATAGAAGTCAGAGGTCGTGACCTGTAGGCTTGACTTTATCAGGCTCCGGGACCAGCTGTTGGCAAAGGAAAACGCATCAGTACATCGTATTGCGTCATTGTGGAGAACACACACAATGATGCTAACATCATGGACAGTTTTTTGATGTTACTCACCCACGTATCCTCTTCAGATCCCTCAGAAAGAGCCAGTCAGACAGGCGTTTGAAACCGTGTGCCATGAAGCTTAGGAACGATTTCACTCTGCTTAGTTTGGAGACTGCGTTTTCTTGGAGCCTCACTGTTGGGTCGATGCCCTCATAATGCTCCCGGTAGCCTTGCAGATACTCCTCTGTGAAACATAACACAGTACTTTAATGACAACACATTGTGTGTTACAGAAACTGCATTTGTGACATATTCAACACACTTACCCATGATGCGTGGGAATGTTATGTCCCGCATTATATTCCCCCGGCCCCTGCTGCTGAACCAGGGGGAATTTATGGGAGGAGAGGTTGACGAGGCCTCTGTATCTATGGATGCAGGTTCAGAGGAGCTGGATACAGGTGTCTGAGAGGCAATGGGGGACTTGCTGCACGAGGGAATGGGGGACTTGCTGCACGAGGGAATGGGGGACTTGCTGAAGGAGGGACCTTTGGACTTGGACTGCCTCTTTGGTGTTGCCTCTGTTCGGGGTCGTTTCTTTAGAAACACCCGCTCTTGTTCCTCCCCATCCTCTTCATCGAACCCATGCATGTCCTCGGCCCTCTGGTCCCTCCTCTGTCGCTTATGTTTTATCATCTGCTGCAGCTTGCAGCGCAGGGATTTAACCTCAGCAGCATATATGTCCCTCTGAGCCCTCATTGTGTTTGCCTCCATCCTCCATTCCTTACAGTCCGGGTTGTCACATTCAATCACTGGGGATAAGGGTGGAGGTTGTGACAGGACCTCATCATCCTCAGTGTCCACATCTCAAGAGGTAATCATCGCTACTGTGGGGTTTGTCAATCGGAGTTCATGAAGCTCCTTCATTGCCACTGTCATTTTTAGTTTATTTACGACCACATATATCTCCTCCCGGGACAGCTCAACATGGTCTCTGTCCAAGTGCCGGTCCAGCCTTGTCCCGCTATATTCACATCCTGCAATGGTGCAGGGATGGAGCCTAATGTTTGTACGTCCATTGGCCAACAACAGCAGAATTTTTCTTTCAACTAAATTATGCACACTATGGTTCCTCTGCAGGTGCTTGCTCAGGGCCCGGTAGGAACTCTTACAGATCGGACAACCGATCAACATCCTATCTGTATGCATGAGCATTTTGGTACCGGGAAGTGTACCCAGTATAATGTATAGAACCGGGGGCGACAAAGAAGGAAACGTGAAAAGACTCAAGAAAGTTGCACTCAGCGAACTAGAAAGACCCCATGTCAAATCTATCCAGTTTATTTTCAAAACATTGTGTTTTCTATTTGCATCATCGTGCGAAAGGTGTCCCATTTAGGCACTCGTTAGGCGGGCAGAGATCCCTGTCATCTCTCGGCCGTTTCCTCCGGAGCATTGTGCCAATGTGTGTGTGGATACACGGGCCATATGTGGACACTCGGTACAGGGAAGTGTACCAGGTAAAAGGAATTAATAGAACCAGGGACAGAGAAGGAAATGTGAAAAGACTCAAGAAAATAGCACTCATCGAACTAGAAAGACCCCATGTCAAATCTCTCCAGTTTCCAGCAATCATCGTGCGAAAGGTGTCCCATTTAGGCACTCGTTAGGCGGGCAGAGATCCCTGTCATCTCTCGGTCCTATCCTCCAGGCAAGGCGGGGGCCAAAACTGGGTGAAAAAGTATCCGAAAATAGTGCATCATAATGCGGGTAGAGTCCCATCAAACTTCCCTTACTCATCATTAGGGTTGGGTACCGAGAACCGGTTCCGGTTCGGAACCGGTTCCAACATTTCGATTCCAACGGCATCATTTAGAAATGTGAATTTCGGTTCCGCTTTTCGATGCCTGAGGAAATGTTTCTCGCCGCTCTCCGTAGCCTACTGTATGACTGCGGTGGGGCGGGAAATGTAGCGTTGTACCTCCACTTCCTACAGCGTAACCTGAGACCAGGGCCGGCCCGTCGCACTGGCGTTATAGATGTTCGCCTAGGGCGCCAGATCTGTGGAGGCGGTGCGCTGACAGCTCTGGGAGGGGAAAAAAACGTTTTGACCGTTGGGGCTCATCCTAATTTTCGGCCTTGATGTAACAACATTCATAATTAAGTAAATGTAACACCCTTTTCATCCCGGTTACACTTTTCATTTGCCCTGTACGATGGGCGCTGCAAGTGATGAAAATGGGGGATGTTGGCTTATCTGGCAACCGCAGCACACAGCCAAAGTAAAGGGAGAGTGCACCGGTACGCGCTGTTGTTATTAGCATCTGGTGCTAGCTGCTCTAACGGAAGAAGAAGATGTTTCTACAATGATGTGGAGGGAGAGTCCTCTCCAGTCAGACTGAATGGCTGATAACTACAGCTCAGTGAGGTAAAGGACTCTGAGTGTTTAGATAGTTCACTTTAGTCTAAGTTATCTCAGTGGGTCTCAAACGTTTTGATCACAATTTATGTAAACACATATTTCCAAGGCACTCCTTTATAATTATTGGGATAAAACAGGTTTGAAATCATTTTAATGTATACTATAGGACAGTAAACCAGACATATCGTTTTAAACTGGAGAGATAAAAAAATATGCATAAATAAAATAGTAAAATAAGATATGAATGAACAACAAAAATAAATACGTTACATGTATTTGTTATTGGCTATGGTAGGTTACTGGTTATGTTCACATACTTATTTGATTATTAAAATGTAAACAGATCTTTTTTATATGGGTGTTTAGAGTTGTACCCCCTAGATCTAGTCTCTAGTAATTCTGCTTAAAGTGCACCAGATTGAAGCATTTTACTTTAAAATGTTCAAACATTTCTTCCCAGTATGCCTGAGAAGGCAGATATGCTTGTTTTTCTCAACAAGAACTGTTTTTAAATGGGGGGGGGGGGGGGTTCCTTTAAAAGTTGGACTGTTGCACTGTTGCAACTTGATATGTAGCTTCAGTGGTTCAGGTTACAGTTACATAGCAGTGAATATAAACAGACTGATTAATGTGAATATTACTGTAAACTAACCTGTGTAAAAGTTTCGCGAATAAATGTAATTTTTTTGGTGGAAGAAGCATGTATCATTTTTTTACCCTGCCCCTCAAAGAATCGGAATTGAGAACCGTTAAGAACCGGAATCGAAAAGTAGAATCGGAATCGGAATCAGAATCGTGGAAATTCAAACGATACCCAACCCTACTCATCATGGATTCCCTATTGTTAGCAAGAAATGCTAATGCTCCTCAACACCTTTCTCAGTTACCATTAGAATAACTTTTTTTCCTTCGTTTGCTGCTGGCCACACATTGCCCATCTTGGTCTCTCTTCCACCAGGTCACTTTTGGTCGTGGTTCATCTTCTTTTTGCGTCTCCTTGTTGAGTTTCTTTATGGACATGGAATGTAATGAAACACAAAGGGAGAAAAAAATGGGCATTAACTAACTGGATTTAAATAATGACATTTTGGGTATAAAAAAACAAGAAACTTGCCTGTGTGTCCTCAACATATGCATCCCCAAGCAGAAGAAGAGCTTCTAGTTTGTTTGTTTTTCAGTTTTTTTCGACATTGTGCTGAAACAAAAAAAGGTGTTAGTTATATCATAGATGTAGCTGTAATTATAGCCTAATATTAAGGCGAGACACCCCAGGTGAATAGGGTAAATTTCTTAACTTAAAAGTATCAGCTAGAAATTTCTCCAGTTAATTACTTACAATAAGGCAATTGTTTTTTGTATTACAGGTTTTCTGAAATAGCATGTTTAAATATGCAAATTATCCATTATCTCATTAAATATGCACATATTTTAACACATTTCAGGAATCGAAATCTGAACTTTGGATAAAGCCAGATTCAAAATTCTTGTTTCATTTTGTAGTCATATTAGCATCTAAGGCTTTTACAGAAGGGATATTGGATATCTCTTTTTATCACTCCATAAATCAGAAAATACTGTCAACAGCCCTAAAATATCAATTCTCGCCATGTTTTTAGGTATACAATGTTGTATAATTCAGGCTATGAATGATATATGAACAAACCCTTCTGTAAAAGCCTTCATAATATTGATAGGAATATAACTGGAAGGTTTGGTGTATCTACGTGCTACTGAAGTTGAAATTTCGAACTCAAAGAGTAGGAGAAAAAACTCATTTTGAGAAAACGACCTTTAAAGATTGCAGTGAGGCACTAGCTAAACCCTCCTGTTCTCTGGATGATAGCTTGCGCATCGACGCACTCCGTGAAGGTATTTCATGTTCGGGTCATTTGTTTTTTGTATAACCTTGCTTCGTGCAAGTGACAATTGTTGTTTTCTTCTCTGTGAACGTTTTTTTGCTATTTTGAGATTTTTTTGCTATTTTGAGATTTCAATTTCTAGCGGAAAGCTAACCAGGAAGTGTTTTAGCACACCACGTGACGCATCTGACCGAATCACGTTGTCAGAAATTGACACCAGCCAATGAGATTTCGTTTCTTGGTTTAAGACCCCTTTGTGCTTTCACGATTGGTTGCTGATACAAAGGAAATGACCATATTTGGATCCGATGAGATTGTGCAGGAGAGACACAGCTTTCCAACGATATCTCTGTTGACATGGTGCACACAGCGGTCGCGGTACTTTATGTTACGTTAGAATGCTAACTTTTGGTGAATTTAGGAGAAATCTACAGACACAAATAGACAAACTATAGTAAAATAAACACTTAAATGTGTATTTTGTACGTTTTCCTTCCAAAAGCCTGAAAGAAAACATGTTATAGAATCAAAATAGCACAAAATCTCAAAATTGACCAGTACTTGAAACACAGTGTTTTTGCCTGCCGTGTCTCGCCTTAAGTGAATTAAAGTTTAGACCAACATCAGCATTCTGAGGGAAAGGTGTGATTAAAATGTTTTGGTATAGGGCATTGATGTTATTCTATTAGTAATGGAGGAACAATAGTATGTAGATCTCCTTTGAAACCCCACCCCTGGTTTTAACAATAATTAAGTTATTATGAATTCCTATTCTAATGTATAACATATCATCTTCAGATGCATGTTTTTTTGGTAACCTGTACCTGCTAATGCGTTTTTACTTTTGGTTAAATGCACATAATATAAAAATAAATTATAAATTACATATCCTGCCTTACTCCTAAACTCACAGTTTATGTGGGCTGGATCATGTATCGGCTAGCGGCTAGTGATGTCTGTTTAAATATCAACTGGACAAATATCTGAGCAGATCTCATTTTCATTTCAAACCTTTATTTAACCAGATTAGTCCCATTGAGATCATAGATCTCTTTTTCAAGGGAGCATATAGGTTCCACATGAAACATAAAACAATAAAGGACATCATACATTATATTACATACATATATATGTATATATACATTACATTATAAACTCAGATCGGCTCGAAGAGTGAATGTAAGCTTTAAAACCCGAAATACTGTCAAAAAACTGACAAACCCCAATTCTATTTACAACATGATCAACTATGTTACTATCGATTGATTTTAAACTGCAACAGCTCCGTAAAACGACAGAAGTTAGCTAAGGCTAACATCAATGATGCTAACTCAATTATGCTAACTGAGGAGTTGACGGTTTAACTAGCAAATAATTTGCTTGTATGTCGACACATGGTGCTGTGTAAAGTGATGCAAAAGCTGAAATCATTTAAAAAACACTGTAAATGTCTTTATTACATTACAGAAAAAGGGTTTACCTCGAGGAAGTTCGTGTTCGGGTCAAGCTTGGGTTCAATGCTGCTTCCTTCTAGTTCTTCTTCTTTTTCTTTTGTTTAATGGTGAATCGCTACCAGTAGGAGCATATAATCAGGGGTGCACATAACTTTTTTGCCCTGGTTCTCAAAGGAGCACCTGGAGATGTTGCTTGGTGCTCATCCTCAAAATGAAATAAACCGTAACTTTTGAGGGGGTCTTGACTTTATTTGCCAGACACACGGCACTGAACACACATGCAGAGGTGAACACAGAACACACATGCAGAGGTGAACACAAGACAACATTAGCACTACCAGTAATCCTACAAGCTGTCATCACTACCCTCCTGACTGTTCTCCTCACTGTCTTCCTCTCTGTCAGACATGGTAGCTGATGATGTAGGCCTACTACTTTCTCTCTGGTTGAGTCTGCTATTAGATGCTTGCATCCACAAGTCAACAGCTGGTTTTGGGTCGAAAGTCTCTGTTGTCATCTTAGACAAGTGGATGTAATCAAATAAGAATGTGAACATAACCAATAACCTACCATAGCCAATAACAAATGAATGTCACTTATTTTATTTGTGTTGTTCATTCATATCTTATTTTACATCTCTCCAGTTTTAAAGGATGTTTTTGGTTACTGTCCTATAGTATGCATTGGAATGATTTCAAACCTGTTTATCCCAATAATTATAAAGGAGTGCCTTGGAAATATGTGTTTACATAAATTGTGACCAAACTGTTTGAACTTAGACTAAAGTGAACTATCTAAACACTCAGAGTCCTTACCTCACTGAGCTGTAGTATCAGCCTCTTAGTCTGACTGGAGAGGACTCTCCCTCCACATTATTGTAGAAACATCTTCTTCTTACATCCGTTAGAGCAGCTAGCACCAGATTCTAATAACAACAGCGCCGGTACCGGGCGGTGCGCCCTTCTCTCTCTCCCTCGCTCACTCGCATTTTGGCTGTGAGCTGCGGGCGCCAGATAAGCCAACATCCCCCATTTTCATCACTTACAGCGCCCATCGTACAGGGCAAATGAAACGTGTAACCGGGGTGAAAAGGGTGTTACATTTACTTAATTATGAATATTGTTACATCAAGGCCGAAAATTAGGATGAGCCCCAACGGTCAAAAATGTTTTTGTCCCTCCCAGAACTGCCAGCGCAGCGCCTCCCCAGATCTGGCGCCCTATAGGCGAACATCTATAACGCCAGTGCTACGGGCCGACCCTGAGTTCATATGCAACTCGCAAATATCTCTCTCTCTCTCTCTCTCTCTCTCTCTCTCTCTCTCTCTCTCTCTCTCTCTCTCTCTCTCTCTCTCTCTCTCTCTCTCTCTCTCTCTCTCTCTCTCTCTCTCTCTCTCTCTCTCTCTCTCTCTCTCTCTCTCTCTCTCTCTCTCAATTTTGGTACGCAAATGCGCCTTTTTTCAAATGACCCGGTGCTCTTTTTTGGTGGAGGTGCGCATGCGCACCTGCGCACCACTTATGTGCAGCCCTGCATATAATGCTGCTTTCTGGTGACGCTGTGGACCTTTAACAAAACGTGCTATGTGGGAAACACCATATCCCAGCGTGCATTGCGGCTACAACATCCAATCACCGAGCTTGAACCATAGCTGAGGATCTTGGGTAATCAGTTCAGTGGGTGTGTTTATGGTGTGTACTGTATCGCAATGATGCTCGAAATGTCCCATATAGGCCTAAGTCTGTTTCTGGTGACTTTATTTTGAAAATCAGTTCCTGACGGACGGCTAAAAAGCCCATTATTATAGAATTAAACGAATAAATAAAACCAAGGATAATTGTGTGTTATTGTTGAGTAAATAACAGTGTGTTATTTAGAAAAGGATAACAAATTCGAAGTAAAAAAGGATTAAAAAAAATACAGATTCAGTATTATGAGGCTCTGAGCCCTATTTTTTTCCCTCACGGACGGCAAAAAAAGTCCGACACTATACGATTTAAAATAAAAACAATAATCGTGTCTTGATATTGAGTAATAACATGTTTTATGGACCACACAGTTTCCGGTCTCAGACCCGACCGTATCCATTTGCGTCTCATATGCACGCAAAACTCGGACTCAGAACTCAATGGGAATAGTTGGCGTACAGATGTAGCACCTCATTTCAGACTCCAGCTTCCTGCCTACGACCTGCCTAAGACCAGTATCGAGGAATGTTAAGCCCTCCCACTATTTTCCAAGAGGGCGTTGCCAGATATTAAATGTCAGGTTGTAACCAGGAGATGGCGCTTCATTCACAAATACAGAAAGACACGTTTCATGGACTTGCAGTTGTGTTTTGAAGAGCATTTGAACACACCAATATTTTAGATCAACTAAAGTATATCTAATCTTGTAATTCAATAATATATAGTCTTTATATGTTAAATAATCATAATAATAATGTAAATGTTTACATTACACTTCTTTATTTGTTATGCTCATACTTTTACCTTTACAATCATTTGCTTTAATATGCAGTATATTTTTTGTATATTTTTGCGTTTGCTTCCTCCTGCTCCCTTTCGGACACATACTGTATGATTTATTATTATTATTATTAATATGAAGATATTATTAAGATAAGATGTTACTTTATTGATTGAACATTTTAGTTTAGAATGTGCTGTCCCACGTTAATTCAGAAGGCTCACAGGTCACATTCCGACCATTATTTAAAACAATAGGTGCTTTCACACCGTCTACAGTTTGATTTGGATAGAGGGAGCTCTGTGGCTGAATGGCCAGTGATTAGGTGTGGCGCATTTATCATAGGTGATCAGAGCTAACTGCCTGCCGTCAGATTTCATTTAAAAAACAGGTCTGATTTTAAGACTATTTCTGCGCTCATAAAGAATGATAAGAATAAGAATAATGCGTATTGAACTGGTTTAATTAATTAGTGAGTTTATTTAACACTAGAACCGCCAATCGGGTCAATTTGTGTGATGTGTGTTGTGTGTGTGCAATGTAACTTTTTTTCAATAAAATATTAAAGTCTCCCAGTCCGTGACTTTTCCTGAAAGTGTGTTATGTAGCACCCTATGTTGTTAAAAATTGCATTCTAATAGCGGGATTTGACGGTTTTAGGTAGGCCTATACAAAAACCTCTTTTATCAGTAACAAATTTAGCAGTTGAACATAAAAGTCAACTAACTGAGGGTCACTTGCAATGACAGTGTTGTGTCTAACTGTAAGCTTGTCACTCAGAGTAACCTACAGTTAATGTAGCTGCTGGAGAAGAAAGATCAGGGGGGGAGAGAGCTGTGGTTGATGGGCCATTAGTTGTGTAAATACACAGCTGAGAGCTGCCGTTTCATTCAGACTGTTTAAAAAATGGTAACAACGGACTATTTTTCTTAGCGGATGCATGTCAATTTAAATCAATACATACAACTATTTTTTAAATCAATAAAAACATTTTCTAAATCCATAAAACCATTTAAATTAATATTGGGAGTCATGTCGTTACTTTGTTGAGAATGTGGCCATGTAATAAGCGGGATAATTTGCAGCGACTTGTTCCTTATGGGGAAAATAACACCATTCATGCTGATCAAGATCCCTCCGCTACCGTAGCGCGTAGGGATCCTGATCTGCCGACGAGGCTCCATTAAAATATAAATATTTTTAGTGAATTACTGAGTTTAGGCACGTTAATAACGTTTTAATGAAGTTGAATACAGTATATCCATATGTGTCAGTGATTTCATGTCAATTCGGCGAACATAAACATAAATGATCGTGGTGAAGATGATGATTAAATTAGGATTACAAATCGAGAGCCGGGCTGCATTTCCTCCCGTTTGTTTTTTTCGACTAAACAACATTATTTTGTTAAATAACAACATGGTGATGTTTTGTAAATGATTACATGTCTCTTATTTAGCACAGAGTATGATATCCGTGACATATGGATTTTAACAAAGTTCCGCTGTACATCCAGCATACTGTATCTGACTTTTTTTCACATGAGCTCTAGTGTGGAACCTCACTGCACCCCCTGGCGGATCAATGATCCATTGCAGCTGGCTTCATAATAATTACATTTATTTATCACGGGGGAGGTCTCAAGTCAAGCTGGAGGTTTTCCCTTGAGCGAGGGCAGATCACGTACCAATCACGGCCCTCGCGTTTCAATCTGTCTGAAATGAAGCGCTACATCTGTATGATAGGCACGCAAAATCGGACTTTAGCGTATCTATGGCACGCATTTCCAATGTGTAAAGTCGTGTCATTTGTACGCAGACTGAAGAGAGTGGGTTGGTTAACGCGAGTTGGGTGTAACGCTACTGTTACCGACAAAAGTAATGCTATTACAGTAACGCGTTACAAAGTTACTGTAATAATATTACTTTTGTCGCGTTTTGCCTTCCAGGGGATAGCCTACGAGTACAACAGATTACCGTTCGGCTGCTCCCCATCTCCATGCACGTTCAGCAAATGTGTGGCCATAGCGCTCCAGCCGCTGCGCGCCCATGGCATGAGAGTTTTACCTCATAGTCATGGCCAGGTCCAGGGAATGGGCAATGTTTTGCACAGCCCAATTGATCCTACAACTAACCAAGTTGGGCTTTGTGATCAATTGGAAAAAGAGCACCCCCATACCTCACCAACAGGTGCTGTATTTGGGAGTGGTGCTCGTTGCAGGCGGGCTACGCTTCACCCTGCGACAGGGGGCAACAATGACAGCTTTGACTATTATGCAGACTCTGGGTCTCATGGTGGCTGCTCACGTTGTGGTCCCGCTCGGGTTACTTCATATGTGCCGCCTGCAGAGGTGGTTCTCCAGCCTGCGTTTGGATCCCAAGAGGCACAAACAACGTCTGGTGACAAAACCCCCCTCAGTGGAGGGCAACCTCTGGTTCTGGGTGTCCCAGGATCACCTCCGGGGGGGGGGGGGTCTCCACTGGGACGGGTGACCTCCTACATCACAGTGTTCACGGACGCATCCAAAACAGGATGGGGAGGGACCTGCCTGAAGAGAGCTATAGGTGGGCACTGGTCTCTAACAGAAACACGGCACACATTAACAGGTAGGACGGAGTCCGCTCCGCCGCCTTGTTGACCACAGCGGAGAAACTGTGGTTATGGGCTTCAGAGGTGGTGTTGTCTCTGAGAGCCCTTCACATCCCGGGACTGGATGACATCGGCCCCCTTCCAGGCGAGAGGGCGCTTCACCCGGAGGTAATGAAGCAGATCTGGGCCCAGTTTCGGGAGAGCAGAGGTGGACCTGTTCGCCAGCCGGTGCAGCAGCCACTGTGGCCTGTGGTTCTCCATGGCTCAGAGCGACGATCCGCCCTTGGGGGTGGACGCGTTCGCACACAAGCCATGGCCAAGAAAGCTGCTCCACGCCTTTACACCGCTGCGTCTCATTCTCCCTCTCCTGGGGAGGGTGAGACGAGAACGTCTGTCAGTCATCCTAGTGGCTCCGGATCGCGTCGGGGCGCCGTGGTTCTCAGAGATGACACAGATGAAGGTGGGCCAGCCCTGGGTGATTCCCCAGTTCTGGGAGGCGATGTCTCAAGGGGCAGGTGCAATCGGGGCGTTACCCACTCTGGGCCAACCTCTCTAGGCTTGGCTCCTGAGAGGGACAGGCTGAGACAGGGTGGATTGTCTGACAGAGTTATTCAGTCTATCCAGGCAGCTAGAGCGGGATCCACCACAGCCTGTTACAGGCCAAAGTGGCTGGGATTCCAGCGATGGTGTGAGGAGAAGAGAATAGAGCCCCTATCTTGTGAGTTGGGCTCTATTTTGTCCTACTTACAGTTACTGGTGGACAGAGGGCTTGCTCATTCCATTGTGAAAGTGTATGCAGCAGCCATCTCGTCCTGCCATGAGGGATTTGGTGGCAGGTCAGCCTTTAGTCAGCCACTGATGTCGCGGTTTTTAGAGGGGGTCAGGAGGCAGCGCCCAGTAGTGCACGCCTCCGCTCCGCAGTGGGACCTGCCATTGGTGCTTGAGGCTTTGGTCACAGTACCATTTGAGCCTCTGGAGCTCTCCTCCCTGAAAGCACTGTTGTGTAAGACAGCATTGCTACTTGCAACGACGTGTCCGAGTTAACCGCTCTATCGGTGCACCCAAGTTGCTTGTTGATCCGGGGTGACCAGAGCGGGGCGACACTCAGGCTCAACCCCTCCGTTGTGCCCAAGAGCCTAAGGAGTGCGTTCAGGTTGAGGGCTATTCAGTTAGGGGGCTTTAGTCTTCCACCCCATAGTGGGGCCAGGGAGGCTAAACTGCACCTCCCCTGCCCGGTGCGTGCGCTAGCATGTTATGTGGAGCGCACGGCTGCCTTTAGACGCACTGAACAGCTGTTTGTGTGCTTTGGGGGCGGGGTGACCGGGAAGGCTCTGTCCAAGAAACGCCTGGCAGGATGGCTCTGCGAGTGCATTGCACATGCCTACGGACAGGTGGGGTGAGCCTGCCCCGCGGGGGTCCATGCACACTCTACATGGGCTGTGGCTGTGTCAACAGCCTTTTTCAACGGCGGGACTCGGGAGAGGTGGTGCACAGTGAGCCCATGCAGGGCTGGGACTCTCTCCGTCTGCCTATGGGCGGGGGGGGGGAGCCCTCAGCACTGTTTTCCGAGCACACTTTTCGCGAGGTAAGTGTCTGAGTGTGCTCTGTCAGCCGCGGCCCAGACTTCTCCACGGTCACAACCAAGGTAAAGGAGGGTGCGGTGCAGCGGCTGCTAACCAGAAAACCGGTCAGGGGCAGTAGGGTGGAACGGCGTTGTTGGACGACAGCGCGTGTATACATCGGTGCTGTGCCTGTGAGAGATATAACGAGGGGTTACGTATGGTAACCCTTGTTATATAAGCACAGGCGGAGCCCTCTTCTCGGGGCCCTGTCGGTCCAATGCTGCTCGCTGAAGAGAGGTGTAGGATGACAGTCAGTAGGCGAGGCCTCCTTTTAATGCAGTGAGATTCAGGTAGGCCCGCCCCGGGGCCGGCTACGTTTATAGAAGTCTCAGTGGATGAACGCTTGCATGATATGATCAAGGGGTAGTACCCATAGAGTCCAGTAGAGGGCTCCGCGTGGGCTTATATAACAAGGGTTACCATACGTAATAAGAACAACAGCACAGGTATTTTGATCCATCCTTAAAAGTACCTGACTACATTTGGTGGAAATTAAGATTTGTCCAATAGTCTTTTACTTCTGAAGCAAAAGCAGGAAGTAGCTAGACATCAAAACAGCCTTGCAAATGACCCTATGAAGGAGTTTGGGGTATGAATCTGATGATTCAACTTTCATTTTTTCTGCAGAAAGGTTTTTGCAACACAAATACTATAAAGAATAGCATACAAATTCAAAAAGGGCTTTTTTTTAATGTTTTTGGTCAAAAATCACTTAAAGATTTAAGGATATCCGTAATGATAAATCAACAACAAAAACTTGTTAACTTCAAATTTGTTTTAAGTTCCTTTCATTGTCATCACTCTTCACCCTTTCCACTGCCTCCCTTCCTTATGCAGCAGTTTGTTTGTTGTCTCCCTTCGTTTCATTCCATGTGAAAATGGGACTACAAGAAGGACATCAGAAACATAATGAGACTATCAATCGCTGTTTTTCCTATCCTGCCGCAATGCAGAGAAACGGTGAGATTATGGGAGGTGTATCAAGATGTTGGGAAGGCAGAGGCTGGGGGGGTAGTGTGTCCAGCAGGGACAGCAATGGCGCTAGTAATGATGCTGTAATTATATTTGGCATGAGAAGGTGGCCGAGGGGCTACCGTTAATGTAGCGTTAGGGGAATCTCATTAAGCTTTCACATGGCCTGACAGTTTAATTAAAGCCCAGCCGTCCCCGTCTGCCAGCCGTAGTCCAAAGTATTTATAAAATAAATCTTGAAACCTCTTAATGCATCCCTATTCCTCCCCACTTTTCCTACTGCTTTCTTTTATTGAGTTTGTCTATATGCATTTAAGGCGGAATGTCAGTTGCGGCTAATCAATGGAGAGGGCAACACAGCTCTCAGTCTGTCTCTGCCTATCACCTTCATTAGTGTTTAGGTCTCTTTTAATTTCAGCTCCTTATCTATCAGTGTAATGGTTTGGCTCTTATTGATTGTTTATTTATGTATTGCCCGCTGTGGGCTTGCAGAAATGCGATGTTCAAACTGTGCTGTGTACACCTTGTTGGTTCAAGTATCACTGATGTATCAGAAATGTCTCTTCATGCCACAGAGCCAAGTTTTGCAGAGGATGTAAGCCAGGTGATTAAGTATTTAACAAACACTGAAGGAGTGTCCCATCTTGGAGCAGTTTGAGAGAGGGCAATCAGCTCCAGCACTGCTCTCCCTCTCTTTCAATCCATGGACACACTCACATCTGACCCACCTTGAGCACAACCAACAACCATCACCCCCCCCCCCACCAAACACACACACACACACACACACACACACACACACACACACACACACACACACACACACACACACACACACACACACACACACACACACACACACACACACACACACACACACACACACACACACACACACACACACACACACACACACACCTCAGTATCTCTCCTTTTCGTTTTGACTTTATAGAGGTATATGAAAAGAGCATGTACCAGTCATACCTGGCTCTGCAATATTATCAGCGATATATAGTACATTATATACCCGAATTATAATTCCTTTTAGCCACTAAAGGGAAAAATACGCAAAAAATGAAGGTGTTGGAAAATTTGCACTTGGTTAACTTCGATTAAAAAATTAACAAATTCAGCCATTACATTGAATTAAAAAATGGCAGAGGCAATAGTTTTGAATTTGCCAGAGCTCTAATTTACACCTCTGACTGGCCTCTTCTCCACAGCAACGGTGGTCGACATCAACACATATGCTTGATTACAATGAGGAAGAAATATATATCTTTTATCCAAACTTTTATTGTTGAGGGAGGGCCCTATGGCATTGACGAATGGCCAGACAGTCTTTATATCAGTCCAACAATTTGGTCCAAAGCTTGAACTAATGACGAGACTGAACTTTATTTTTTTTCAAAAATTGGTCTCTGGTGTCAGATGTGAATGTCCTCCTTAATTGATTACCTTAGGTTTGTATCTTGTTTCACAGTTCCTGTGTTGTTTTACATTCTGGCAACAACTAGTTGGTGTTCCAAGGGTTCCAAACATTTAGTTGAATTAATGATCAAGGTCAAGAATAAACTTTCAAGTTAAAGAAATGTTTTAGTTTACCGAACTGACCATTCTTCTATAACACCATCATAAGGTGAACATTTTATTGTAAACAAGAAACATAAAAAGTTATATGAACAGCATTATTGCTCCCTGGAGAATGACCACCTTTTTTAATTTTGAACCTTATTATTTTGCTTTGCAAAACCCTCTGGCTTAAATTATATGTTTTAAACTTGCACTGAACCAGTATAGCATTGTTCCAAATATAGAAATGATTAATGGTGTCACAGTTAAAATTCACTTTCACCATTAATCTTTCCATCCATATGTATTCGCTTATCCAAAGTCGAGTCATGGAGGTAAGCAGTTCCAGCACCACCGAACAACCTCAACTGTTTTCTACGCAGTTTACTTTAGGTCTAAACATAAAGTAACATTCTCTTTGTTATGGCAACTGTGGACCATGTGGGAACTGCGCCTAGTTGCTCCAATTAACCTTTACTAATTTTAGTTTTAATTTTGTCTTGTTTTCTTTTTTACTGGAGCATGTGTACATATGTGTAATGATTTGTTTGAGGACAGCAGTACATTTTATGTGGGTTCATCACCAGAGACTAGCAATGGAAAGTTCATCCACATGAACCCCAAAAATGTTAGGTGTTTAAAGCTATCTATGTAATGACTTTTAACAAAGCACAATTTTAAACAATTGTTGACTGTGAGATACCAACTAATATGGTGGGAACTCAATAGTCACAGTAGCTCTTCAACCTAGCTAATTTACAGTAAACAAGCTAGGTTGCTAACTGGACAAAAAGTTTTATTTTAAAAGATATGCAAGCTATGTAAGTGTAGCTTTTACATGTTCATAATGTAACTGTAATATGTATTTTCTAAGTCAAATAATTATTAGTTGTTGTAATATGTGTGCAATATTTTGAGTCTTTTATTTTGAAGTCCAAGCTCACGTCTATGCTGTTCTCGCGTGAGTTAGAGCGAGAGAAAGACAATAAACTGAGAGTAAGATGCACGGATACTTTTACAGCTCCGTTAGTTTAAGTTTATTCTTATAAAGTTGTAAGGACTGAAGAATACTTCCCTCTGTTTTCGGAGCATGCAGCCAACGAAGTATGTCGTTGTGTTTGTATTTATTTTACGTTTATTACTTTGCTACAGTCATCTCACATGCTGTGCATGTTATTGTGTGTCTAACATGATACTATGTTTGTCATTTATACTGTTTGCTTATGTGTAGTTTTCACGGTGGATTCGAAGAGGAATAAATCCGTTATGAGAAAGCCACTTGTGTCTGCCTGTGCTTTGAGGGAATTACAGGCTATTTGTACCATTGTCTCCTAAAATTGTCTGTATATCAAATGAAGTTCCCTCACAGAGGCCAATTAATCTGAGACTGAAGAGCTGTAGGCTACTCTGCAAGAATTGCTCTTGCCTCCTATCCTCTTCATCCTCAACCTATCTACTGCCTTTGATACTGTCAACCAGCAGATGCTCCTAATCATCCAGGCTGACCTGGAGATCCCTCAGGGATTGCTTTCTTCCTGTCACACAACACTTATCAGATACAATGGAAGGAGTGCTCTAGGCTTCACTGTTTCCTCTGGGTTCCCCTAGGGCTAAGTCTGGATCTTCCTCCCCCTCTTTTTCTAATCCGTCCTGCACGGCCCTGCACTGAACTTGTTGAGTTCTTCTACAAGACCATTTTCAATCAGTGTTGACAATAGAATAGGCTGCTCCTGAACAAATTGCTGAGAATCTGGGTGCAAGAGAGAGAGAGGAAGACTGTCGTTGAAGCTGACTGTGTGAGCTTGCCCTGCAGGTTTGCTCTGAACACATCCATTAATTCAGGCCTAACCACAGCACCTCCTTGTTAAAGTTTAAACTTTGTTATTTCCTATATCAACTTGCATTTTATATTTTCTTACTTCTAATTGGTAGGTGCAGTGCAACATAACATTTAACAAAGCCGATATGTCAAGTCAACTTGGGGGGGGGGGGGGGGGGGGGGTCTTTCATATAAAAAATTACTACAGTATTGTCCTTATTTTAACACGGCTAATACAATGATGTTCATTCCAAAAATAAGCTAATACTAACAACAGAATGTGAAGACAATGTATGTATATAATGTACAGTGCATCCGGAAAGTATTCATACCCCTTCACTTTTTCCACATTTTGTTATCTTACAGCCTTATTTCAAAATGGATTTAATTCATTTGTTTTCTCACATTCTACACACAATACACCCTAATGACAAAGCGAAAAAAGTTTTTAAAGAATTTTTGCAAATGAATTAAAAATAAAACACTCAAATGGTGTATTCACACCCTTTACTCAATACGTTGTTGAAGCACCTTTGGCAGCAATTACAGTCTCAAGTCTTCTTGAGTATGATGCTACAAGCTTGGCACACCTATCTATTTCCATTTCCATTTAATCGTTTATTTAGCAGGGACAATGCACATTAATGAACACTCAAAACAAAAAAATGCAAATAGTGTAAATATGCCGAATTTTAGCTTGGAGCTAATTTCCATCCGCAGTCCTTCACATAAAACATTTAAGAACATGACAAGTATACACATAGCAAAAACAAATACATGATAATCTTTCTGCAGTTTTTCCCATTCTTCTTTGCAGATCGTCTCAAGCTCCATCAGGTTGGATGGGGAGCGTCAGTGCACAGCCATTTTCAGATCTCTCCAGAGATATTCAATCGGGTTCAAGTCTGGGCTCTGGCTGGGCCACTCAAGAACATTAACAGACTTGTCCCGAAACCACTCCTTTGTTATCTTGGCTGTGTACTTAGGGTCGTTGTCCTGTTGAAAGGTGAACCTTCGCCCCAGTCTGAGGTCCAGAGCGCTCTGGATCAGTTTTTCATCAAGGATCTCTCTGTACATTGCTGCATTCATCTTTCCCTTGATCCTGACTAGTCTCCCAGTTCCTGCTGCTGAAAAACATCCCCACAGCATGATGCTGCCACCACCATGCTTCACTGTGGTATTGGCCAGGTGATGAGCGGTGCCTGGTTACCTCCAGACATGATGCTTGGCATTCAGGCCAAAGAGATCAATTTTGGTTTCATCAGACTAGACAATTTGGTTTCTCATGGTCTGAGAGTCCTCTAGGTGTTTCGTGTGCCTTTTGGTGAATAGTGGCTTCCTTCCACTCTACCGTAAAGGCCTGATTTGTGGAGTACTGCAGAGATGGTTGTCCTTCTGGAAGGTTCTCCCTCTCCACAGAGGAACACTGGAGCTCTGTCAGAGTGACCATTGGGTTCTTGGTCACCTCTCTGACTTAAGGCCCTTCTCCCCCAATTGCTCAGTTTGGTTTGGGCGGCCTGCTCTAGGAAGAGCCCTGGTGGTTTCAAATCTTCCATTTGCAAATGATGAAGACCACTGTGCTCGTTGGGACATTCAATGCTGCAGAAGTTTTTCTGTACCTTGATACAATCCTGTCTCTGAGGTCTACAGACAATTCCTTGGACCTCATGACTTGGTTGTGCTCTGATATGGACTGTCAACTGTGGGACCTTATATAGACAGGTTTGTTCCTTTCCAAGTCATGTCCAATCAATTGAATTTACCACAGGTGGACTCCAATCAAGTTATAGAAACATCTCTGGAAAAAAACTATCACTTTGTCATTATGGGGTATTGTGTGTGGTATGTGTTATGGAAATTGTGAGATCAAGTGTATTAACATTGCGGACTGTAAACTGTTCCTCTGATTAGGTCATAGCGTGGGAGAGATTCTTAAATGTATGTGTGGTCAACAGAGGGGGTGAGGTTTTTGCATATTGTGTCTGAGGGGTATCTGGATATCCCATTGTCTTGTATTGTGTGAAGGTTTTTGCATACTGTGTCTGAGGGGTATCTGTATATCCCATTGTCTTGTATTGAGTGAAGGTTTTGCATACTGTGTCAGAGGGGGTATCAGCTGGCCTCCCAGAATGTTGTTGTAATGTAAATCTGCTTTGAGGACCACAGATGGAAATTAGCTATTAGCTATAATCTGGCATATTGCATCTCTTGCCTCAAAACGATGCAGAGAAACTAGTCCATGCATTTGTTACTTCAAGGCTGGATTATTGTAACTCTTTATTATCAGGGTGTACCAAGAAGTCAGTCAAGTCGCTTCAGCTGATTCAAAATGCTGCAGCTCGTGTACTAACCAGAGTTAGGAAAAGGGACCACATTACTCCTGTTCTGGCTGCCTTACACTGGCTCCCTATAGAACACAGGATAGAATTTAAAATTATTCTTCTCGCCTACAAAGCCCTTAATGGGCAGGCGCCATCTTACCTTAAAGAACTCATTATACCCTACTGTCCTACTAGGGCATTGCGTTCGAAGAATGCAGGGTTGTTGGTTGTTCCTAGAGTCTCTAAAAGTACAATGGGAGCCAGAGCCTTTTCTTATCAAGCTCCACATTTGTGGAATCAGCTTCCAGTTTGTGTTCGGGCGGCAGACACCCTATCCGTTTTTAAGAGTGCGCTTAAGACCTTCCTTTTTGATAAAGCTTATAGTTAGGGCTGATTAGATTCAGCACCTAGTTTTGCTGATAGGCTTAGTTTGTCGGGGGACATCTTACTTCTTCCTTCTCTCTGTCTATACCTGTGTACTCTCATGTTCCGATTAACCCAGCTTCCCCAAATTTCTTTCTTTTTGGTGTCTATATACGCTGGGATCCGGAGTCATGGATGATCCTGCGGTCCTGTGTCCTGCATCGCGAGCCCTGGATCTTGAGTCGTGGCTGTGGTCATGGATCATAGGTCCTGGATGGATATCCTCGTGGATTCATCTTCCTATTATACACACATGCATTTCCAAACATTTGGACTACCTATGTTGCAAATGTATTATCTTTTCAATTTACACACGGCATCTATTGCACGTCTGTCCGTCCTGGGAGAGGGATCCCTCCTCTGTTGCTCTCCCTGAGGTTTCTCCCATTTTTCCCTTTAAAAACTGTGGGTTTTCGTTGGAAGTTTTTCCTTGTACGATGTGAGGGTCTAAGGACAGAGGGTGTCGTATTGTCATACTGATATTTTGTACAAACTGTGAAGTCCACTGAGACAAATGTAACATTTGTGATATTGGGCTATATAAATAAACATTGATTGATTGATTGATCTTCTCTTTGCTGAGATTAATGTTTTTGTATGCATGGTCCTTCTATAAATAAAAAAATAAAAAAATGTCCTCCTATAAAGAGAGACTGTTTCACTCAGAAAGGTACGTGCTCTTTGGAAGAGACGTCATACTTGCAAGTATAAAGATCCTTATTGCTTTTAATACGAATATTGTGTTGCTGTACGTTTGTTACCTTACTGATTATTCTCTCTAGACCACAGCTGATTGGAAAGCTGCTACGACATTTGGGGGATTGTCCGGGATTGTCTACTTGAGGAATTACTGTGAGACGTCCTCTCCGGGTAAACTGTGCACAGCCAGTGACTTGGTCCTGGAGGCAAACCTCTCCCTGGAGGAAAGTAACTGATCGCAGGGAAGAGCAGAAGCCGCCTGTAGAGAGGGGGATCAAAGTCTTTCTCGGTACGACATTTTTCCAAGGGAATAATAAAAAAAAATTCAAAAAGAGGAGAAAAGGTGAGAACACATTAAAAGTTAACTCGCTGAGGGCTGACGAGCTAATTAATGTTTGGTACATTAATCGAGTGTAACTCAAAACAGTTTTTGTAACTGTTTAGAAAGCGCTATATAGAAGAGTTATTGATGGTGTTTGGTACACACAATAATTCACGACGTCAAAACAGTTTTGGTAACTGTAGCAGTTGTGCTAACTGTTTAGAAAGCGCTATATAGAAGATAAAGGTTTATGAGGAATATATATATTAAGTGATCACGAGTAGTAATTATAGTTATAAGAAAATTAAGATAATCTTGAGTAAATATTTGTAATTTCAATGTATGTTTTTAACCTAAGTGAACACATTTCAGGTGTTGTTTACTGATTTCCTGTATTTTAAAGTGGGATTTTTTGTTGTTTTGGGCAATATATTTCTATATTTCTAAATACAAAAAATTAAAGATGGGAAAGTCAAATAGCAAAAAGGTAATGTTGGAGTATGAAGGGTGTGCAAAGCTAATGTGCAACAAGCATGGTGCTTGGACATGTGCATATTTAAATGTGTGGGTGAAAAATGGTTTTCCTGACAATGGCAGTTTAAGTCTAAATCAATTAGAAAAATTAAGACAGGGTTTAGAAAAAGTAGAGAAGAAACACAAAAAAAGAAATATGGGTTGGAAGGCATTTGGAATGTGGAAAACGGAGGCCATGATCAGGGAAAATCAGAAAAAGAAGGGAGAACAGGGGGGTGGTGTAATTAAACCTCAGTGTGCTAGAATCCCTTTAGGCAAATTCGATGGCGATCTGGACTGTCCCTCTGGTTGTCAAATCCAGGGCCCCGACCTGCCTGAGTTGGACGCACCAGGCCCTCACCGAGTTCTCCATTCTCCTCCGCCGTACGATGAACAAAGAGTTCCCAGACCTGCCTTCCCCCATGGCCCAACCGGTGGCGTCCAGAACCAGACAACAGGCGGAGAGGGATTTTTTTGTAACCAGCCCCACAGCAAAAGGGTGCAAAGCTCCATTGGAGCCACAAGCTTCAGTACCAGAGCATACATTAAACCCAGAAGGACCATCTTCAAGTTGGGCAACAGTACAGGACATGAAAGACAGTTGCATCTTGATGCCCATGGTGGAAGTGCCAAATCCTAGGAGAGATGCAAATGATCCACAAATCATGTATGTTTTCCGCCCCTGGTCTCCAGAAGGGACATGAAGGATGTTATAAATGACCGGCCAAATCCTGTGGAGAGCGGAGGAGTGGAGTTTGGGGCTCAACTGCTTGAACTCATACAGCAACACTGCCCTTCCCTGAGAGAACTTGAGAGACTTTTAATAGGCAAGCTGAAGTTGAAATGGGGAGCAGTGAAAGGAGATTGGCCTGGTGTGGATCACAGATATGACTGGGCCAATGCTGCTCCATATCGACTGACAATTAATGGATTAATTCAGAGACTTGAAAATTACTACCAGAAACGGATGGACTGGGGAAAAGTTAAAGACTGTGCCCAAAGGGTGGGTGAGTCTGTTACTGACTACCACCTTCGATATTCTGAGATTTTCCGGGTTCACAGCGGGATGGTGCGTCCTCCTGGTGACAATGACAGTCCATATGAACAGCAGGAAAAAACTTGCCTTATGGCTTGTTGCCCGAAATTAAGAAATATGTTCAAAAACACTGCATTGAACTAGAAAGAGGAAGATTGGAGCCTGTCCTCACCTATGCCCGCCATGCTGAAAACGTGATGAACAATGCTACTGAAGAATTAACGAAAATTAAGAATAAGATGGGAGAGCGTTTGCAGATGGCACAACTCCAAGTTTATGAGCAGCAGATTAACAGGGGCAGAGGGAAACGCAGAGGTGGATATCGAGGTAGAGAAAGAGCACCCAGTAGAGGAAAAGGCAGAGGTTACGGAGAACAAAGGGGATGTTTTCGGTGTGGTTCATTTGAACATCGGATCAAAGACTGTCCAGAAGAGGAGGAGGAGATGGATGACGAGTGGCAACATGGTCCAGAAGAAGGTGTAACAGTTTCACACCCGCAAGGCCGAAAAGCAACAGGAGGTCGAGGACAAAGGGGTTTATGACAACTGGAGGAGACAGGAAGGAAACCGGAGCTGGGTGAGATCGCACATGAAAACACTGACACAAAAACAAAAGATTTAGAGCAAAAACTTGTAGAAACTGAAGTAGCTTGTGAAATGGTGAAAAATGTTTTTCCACCCCAAAATCTACCTATTGTTAAATTCCAAGTAGCGAAAAGGGACATTGAATTTTTGGTAGACTCAGGCGCCACTCATTCTGTACTGAGGGAGAGTGAATGGGATTCAAAACCTCAAATGAGTGAAGGCACAGTAGATAATGTAGGAGCAGGGGGAAAACACATGAGAGAAAGATTCACTACACCTCTATCTGTGATTGATTTGGAGTCAGGAAGACAGGGTAAAAAACATTCTTTTATCTTCTCATCATGCTGTCCTATAAATCTGTTAGGCCGTGATCTGATGTGTGCATTTGGCATTGTTGTAATTTGCACCGAAGAAGGTTTACAAGTTGTACGACAGACAGATGTGCAGTTTCAGGGAGTGTTATACAGCCCGCTCTCTCCAAAGTACAGCTATTCATGGGATTTGAAACCTGACGGCCCACATTCTGTGTCACAGGATTTGTTGACGTTTGCCACACGACATGTAAATAAGAGAGCAAGCATTATGCAAAATACTGAACTACATTGTACAGCATTAATTTCTTCATCTGCAGATACGGATTTTGAAAAACACTGGTATAAGGAGGGTCGGGATACAGGACTATTGGTTGGAGCACATGTTTTCTGGGGAAATAATTGTGTGCACTGTCTGTGGGTCGGAATGCAGAGATTGAAAAACACTTCAAGCAGATAGGGATTCCACATGTGTCGTTAACCAAACCATGTAGTCGGGAGTGGAAAGACGTGGGACCTTGGGTAACTCATTGTAATGATGCGTGTGATTGGCAACAGGCACCTGAGCAGGGAGAAGGGGTCACATTTTCGCCCACTTTGCAGGTGTTTCGCAAATCTTTTAACTGCACCTTTCTTGGAAAGCATGCAGTGCATTTAATTGCAAGAGAGAAAGACAAGGACCACTATCTCCCAGTGGGCGTGCACTTAACTAGTGACGACCCAAAATTAAAAGATGTCCCATTCAAATTGTGGGCACAAAACAAATACGATGTGGGATTAATCAAAAATACGCCTGCTTTGGTAGTAACTCCTAAATCCGACTACAGACCGTGCAAAGCCCAGTATCCGATTAAAGAGGAAGCCATAGATGGAATTACTCCTGTTTTCAAATCTTTATTGAAGGAAGGAGTAATTGTGCCATGTCCAGACTCACCTTGTCGGACACCTATATTCCCTGTCAAAAAGGCTCCTCAAGAAGGTCAACCCACCTCTTGGCGTTTTGTTCAAGATTTAAAAGCAGTAAATGAGGCAGTGCATGCAAGAGCACCAGTAGTACATGATCCACATAATATTTTGACTCAAGTTCCCAGTAACAGCACACATTTTTCTGTTGTTGATCTGGCAAACGCTTTTTTTAGTGTACCGGTGCACCCAGACTCACAATTCTGCTTTGCATTTAAATTGAATGGAAAGTCCTACACATTCACACGAATGCCTATGGGTTACTGTGAATCTCCATCTGTCTATTCTGCAGCATTGCACGATAATTTGGAGAAATGTGAAGCCCAACATGGCAGTGTTCTCATCCAGTATGTGGATGATCTGTTACTTTGTTCACCAAATCAGGAAGCTTGTGAAAGAGATACTGTTGCTCTGTTACAGTTTTTGGCAGAGCAGGGTCATAAAGCAAGTTTGAATAAACTACAGTGGGTGAAGGA
Source organism: Pogonophryne albipinna (assembly GCA_028583405.1). Taxonomy (NCBI): domain Eukaryota; kingdom Metazoa; phylum Chordata; class Actinopteri; order Perciformes; family Artedidraconidae; genus Pogonophryne; species Pogonophryne albipinna. The sequence goes on from CM053262.1 coordinate 827,919, forward strand.
AGAAGTGATATTCCTTGGCCACCACATTTCAAAGAGTGGGAAGCAACTTGCCCCACAACGACTAGAAGCCATTTTGAAAATTCCAAAGCCAAATACAAAGAAACAAATGATGACATTTTTGGGCATGACAGGCTACTGCAGACAGTGGATACCTGACTATGCTGAAATATCACAGCCTCTGCAGGGCATGACACATTACCATGGACTGAGACCAAATGACCTTTTGACCTGGACTACTGAGGGAACGGATGGTTTTGTGAAACTAAAACAGGCACTGGCAGTGACACCAACTCTGGGTTTACCAGACTCAACTCGACCTTTTACCCAGACAGTGTGTGAAAATAATGGATTTATGTCTTCAGTATTGCTGCAGGAACATGGAGGTAAATTAAGGCCTGTAGCATACTTTTCATCAAGATTAGATCCAGTTGCAGCAGGTTTACCATATTGTTTGAAGTCAGTAGCAGCTGCTGCTTTAGCAGTGCTTCTCAAAGTGTGGTCCGCGGACCACTGGTGGTCCGTGAGCGCCTCCTAGTGGTCCGTGAGTATATTGGTAAAATTTCACATTTGAAATAAATACATTTATTTAAGTTTTTCGCACTCTCGCGGGAAAATCTCTGCAATGGAACAAGCTAAAGTTTCACTTTCGATTGCATGATATAGCCCAGATAAACACCTTCATCACACATGTGGCCACTTGTTTGTACAATTTTCAGGCGATTTGTAAAAAACGATGTGTTTTGGGATATTTGTGGAGTTAGGTGGTCCGCGAGTGTTTTTTTATTGGTTAAGTGGTCCTTGGTATGAAAAAGTTTGAGAAACACTGGTCTAGAGGGTTAGTGGGCTATCAGGAGTTACATTTGTTAGTACCACATGTTGTTTCCTCTATCCTTTTAGAGCAGAAAACAAGTCAGCTTACACCAGCGAGAATGATGCATTATCATAATGTGTTGCTTTCACTACCTAACGTTCACATCAGCAGATGCACTGTATTGAATCCAGCTACATTGCTTCCTACAGAGGAAGATGGTGAACCACATGATTGCCTGGCTGCCATTTCTGAAGTATGTACACCAAGACAGGATTTGAAAGCTGTCCCATTGTCCAATCCTGATCTTGTATTATATGTGGATGGTTCAGGTAGTAAAGACGCATTGACACATGAGAATCTTGTAGGATATGCAGTAGTCTCTGATCAAGACATACTGGAGTCTAACCGCCTGCCAGGGCATCTCTCAGCACAAGCAGCTGAAATATATGCATTAACAAGAGCTTGCATTTGAGCAGAAGGGAAGACGGTGACTATTTACACAGACACACACTGCTTTTGGAGTGACACATGATTTTGGGACATTGTGGAAAATGAGCGGCTTCTTAACTTCCACAGGGAAAAATATAGCACATGCAATCTTGGTTTCCAATCTACTTGATGCTATTTTACTCCCACAGGAGGTGGCGGTTTGCAAATGTGAAGCTCACACTAAGTCTGAAGATTCTGTTTCTAAGGGAAATGCAAGAGCAGACTCAGCAGCAAAGGCAGCTGCGAAAGCACCTTCATCTACTGCTTTGCAAATGTCCAAAGTAACCCTAACGCCTTCAGTTACTTTTTCTGAACTGGTTGAAGCCCAGAAAAATGCTTCCCAACAGGAGCATAAACAGTGGAAAAATAATGGATGTAAATTTGTAAATAATGTTTGGTATGGACCTAATGGTAATCCATGTTTACCTAAATGCTTATTTCCTTTTTTAGCTAGGTTGACACATTCAAAGGATCATGTGTCAAAAACGGGGATGGTAGCTACGACTAATAAGTACTGGTATACACAAGGCTTCTCAAATTATTCACAGAATTTTTGTTCAAAGTGCTTAGTGTGTCTCAGGAATAATGTTGGACGAGGGCAGAAAATGAAACAGACCAGCCATCCCACACCAGATGGTCCATTTGATCATTTGATGATGGATTTTATTGAACTGACCTCGTGTGAAGGGAAAAATTATTGTCTGGTGATTGTTGACATGTTTTCAAAATGGATTGAGATTTTTCCAACAGGTAAAGCAGACGCAGAAGGTGTTACTAAGGGAAATAATTCCAAGATGGGGAATACCAAGGAAGCTGACCTCGGATAATGGGACACATTTTGTAAATAAGGCCATTCAACAGATATCAGAGTATCTCGGGTTAGATCTCAGGAACCATTGTGCTTATCACCCCCAGAGTGGAGGGGCGGTAGAGAGAGAGAATGGCACAATTAAGTCCAAACTAAACAAAGTTTGTGATGAGACAGGACTTAGTTGGGTCAAGGCCTTACCTCTAGTATTGATGAGCATGAGAGGGAGATGTAAACCAAAAACAGGGTTTTCTCCATTTGAGATTATTATGGGGAGACCAATGAACACAGGAATAAGGGCAGGAGGGCCAGTAAAAATTCCTAGTCGAGAGGAACTTGATGATAGTATGTTAAATTACTGCATTAACCTCTCAAATTCTTTAAAGTCCATACACGTTCAGGTGAAAGCAGCTTTGCCAGTTCCATTGGAGGGACGTCTGCATTCAATCGAAGCAGGAGACTGGGTCGTGGTGAAGGACTGCAAGAGATGCCATTGGAGGAAGCCTCGGTGGACCGGGCCTTTCCAGGTTTTGCTGGTGACCAACTCGGCTGTGAAGGTTGCTGAGAGGACAACTTGGATTCACGCCAGTCACTGCAGGAAGGCGCCACCCTTGGAGGAACATATTATTCCGGAGGATCCACAGGGCAATTAAACTGAGTTTTGACGACATCTTCGGCTACAAGGGATTCGGAGCATGGAGTAGATATGGAAGAAATGGAGTCCATTCAGGAGAATGGGGAATGGCACAAGAGATGGCATTTGCTGCCTAATTATCATAATCTGCATCATGTCATGTTCTTTGCTATTGTGGGCGGAGTCACACAAGGAAACAATAGACATTGTTAAAACTATGCCCAGTAGAAGCCTCACTGCAACATCAGAAAAACATGATGAGCTACGGAGGCAGAAGAGGAATTTGTATGATGGGAAGAAATGGAAGCCTTGGGGATTTGACTCTGACTCAATAGGGGATCCAGACGAGGGGGATAGGAATTCCTGGTATTCTTTCCTGACTTATCTTGCTAGACAGACAAGTTCGGGAAATTCCTCCATTCTGGCAATACAGGGTCCCCCTGTGTCATGGTCTGAGTTATTTTCGCTTAGATCCACTCCATCAGTGTGTCTGCCAAAGATTTTGGCAGTTGTACATTAGTATTCTAGTTTTGATTGGGACTCTGAGGATCTGATGCAGGAGCGACACAGGTGCTCAATGGAAACTCGGAGCTTTTGGAAAATCAGGAACATGCAAGTGGACAGAGAAATTCTAAACTGTATTTTGTGGTATTGTTCGAATTTGCAACCCCAGCGTGATCCCGAAAATACTATGCTATCAGAACCAGTAGAAGCTCCTATAACTCATCCAAATGCATCAACCTTTCCTTGTGTATGTAACAATGGCACGGGCCAAGTGTTAGGTTTTTCAAGCTGTATTCGACCATTAGGTGGTTTGTCAATGAAAGGTAGACATGGCAAATTGGGAAACACTAACTTGGTGAATATTACATTCAGGAATAATAAGATGATTCAAGTAAATGATATATTGTATACAAACATGTCTTTAGGACTACCCTCAATACAACATTCATACTGGCTGTGTGGTGTAGATGCATACTATTATTTGCCTAAAAATTGGAATGGCTGTTGTCAACATGTAAATCTCACCATTGCTAACTTAATGTTTCTAACAGAAACGAAGAATGACCATGTAGGTCAGGGATCACCAACTACATTTGTCCAAGGACCAAAATGTATCCAATAGACACTATCGCGGGCCGGGGGGTACAGGTACTGCATAAAGCTTAGCAGACTCTTCACGCTAACGAAGGATCACTTCTAGGCAGGGTTGGGAGGGTTACTTTGTAAATGTAATCAGTTACTGATTACTGAATACATGCTCTGAAAGTAATCAGAATAGTTACAGTTACGTGTCTTAAAAAAGTAACGTGTTCAGGTTACTTTTAGAATACTTTCTTTTTCCATAACAGATGGGTATGTTTTGGTGAGCAGGAGACACTTGTTTTACTGTTTTAATGGCTTATCAAGAACTCAAACACAACATCTTGGTGTCATTCTGGACAGCTCCCTCTCATCTGCACCCCACATAAAAAACATCACCCGGACTGCATTCTCCTACTGTAAACCTTTCCTTAGAATATGTTATGAATTGTAAGGTGTCCTTGGGTGCTTTGAAAGGCGCCCCTAAATAGAATGAATTATCATTAATTATTATTATTATTATCTGAAACGATGTAATAACTTTTAAAACTTGTTCCAGTCACTTGCCCCATGCATTCAGCAGCAGGCCATTCACTTTGATTTGATCCCGTTATAAATGTCATCATTTCGACAATAAAGAAATGCTACATCAACGTTATCTTGCACATTTTATCTAACCATCTCCGTTTCTAACTTTCAATATATTTTAAAAGAGATCTCTCTCTCTCTCATCTGCGTGCGGGGGCGGGGCCTCACAGACACGCTGCATCTCTCTCTCTTGCTCAGACACGCTGCATCTCTCTCTCTTGCTCACAGACATGCTGCAGCGCCGTGCAGTGTGCACACAGTTCTGCCGATAATGAATATTACATTTTGTGAGGAAACTTTTCCACCAATAATTCCAATAAGTATTCCAAAATGTATTCACTTCAGGTTTACGAAAGTAACTGTAATCAGATTACTCGTTTTTCAAATGTACCGCCAGCTGAATAGTTAGCCTACTTGATTTTTGTATTCTGATTACGTAACACCGTTAGATGTATTCCGTTACAACCCAACCCTCCTTCTAGGCTACTGTCCCGCAGCTCCTGCCTCTCTGTTGGACTCTGTCGCAGCGGGGCTGCTGCTGTGGTGCGGAGCGCACAAAGCAGACTCTTCACAACGAAGGATCACTTCTTCTTCTTCAAGAAGGTTTCGCAGTACGCAGTCTACTGACCCGCAGCTGCTGCCTCTCTGTTGGACTCCGGTACTGCACCTTACTCACGAGACGTTGTAAAAAAAAAAATGGGCGGGGGACGAACGCAGTAACCACTCCGCCAACGCCACAGTCACCCCCGTCGTGCGGGCCGGATGAGAATGTCTGGCGGGCCGGATGTGGCCCGCGGGCCGCCAGTTGGTGGTCACTGATGTAGGTGATCACAGACAGAAACGAGAGTTAGCTGAATTTCATAATCTAGAATCATATCATTGGCGCGTCTCTCTTGTCTGCTTTTGCAAATGAAACCATAAAAGGATTTAAATTGCTTTCTGAGAATGACAAATCCCACCATCTGACATTGCTAAAACATGAAATGGCACTAGACTACTTGATGGCCAAAACTGGAGGACTGTGTATAACTTTAAATATAACTGGGGATTCATGTGTGACAATGATACCGGACAATTTGGATAATATTACAAATGTAATAACAGCTTTGGAGAAGATTCGGGATGCTTTCGGGCCCTCTAAGTCAGCTGGTTATTCTTTAAACAAATGGCTCCAGGACACATTTGGCAAATGGGGGGTTATGTTATTTCAAATGCTTGTTCCAGTGCTGGTGGATCTTAATATGTTTCTATGTTTTTGTACCTGTGCTCTCACATGTATGCGAGCTGTAATCTATCGCTGAATAGGAGGAATTGTGGGGGGCCAGGTTCAACACCAATATGCCAAATTAAACATGTTTGAGGATGTAGAGTGTTTGGGAAAGGAGGAGATGTGTGACCACCAGGGTGGGATTTTCACGGCGGCCATGACGGCCATGGCCGTCGTAGCCCCTCGGTCTGGCCGTTATGCCCCACAAATAATTGTACGTCCTACGGCCACCATGGCCTTTGGGCCCCTCACACTTTTAAAAGTTGCTTTAAAAGCGTCAGAACAGTGGTTTCTGAACTGCATTATGCTGCGTTCACAACGGACGCGATGCGAATATTCGCATTGCTCTAACCGCTGGAGTTTCACCCCGGCTGTCAGCTGTGTTTACTCCTGTCATTCAAACAGGACGCGCTGGAGAGGGGGCAGGGCTTATATCCATGTAAATACTGTGGTGGAAACCAACTACGACCAAATTAACCTATGTTACCGTGATTTAATTGTAATACACGTTTCAAAATGATGCCGAAGTAACTAAATACTGATAACGGTTAGTAAAAACCATGCTTTAATGCTTTGACAAGTGTGCAGACAAGACGGCATGCAAAACCTTTTAAAATGCGCGTTTTGTGAATGGAGATTGGATCGATCAGGCTAAACTAACGTTGTATCTGCTCCGTCCAAACTCACAACAACGTCCTAAAGACAGAATTAAAGCAGCGACTGTATTCGCCATGACACAGACAGTTTGTGGTTTGTACATGTTTAACTTTTGTCTAGTTTCTGAACAGATATGAGGAGCTGTGAGGAGTTGATTAAAGAGACACACACGCACACACTTTTGCATTTCAAAGTATTGCTTGTTCATACAGTTGAATGTTTGAGCTTCACTGTGCACTGCGGAATGATGTATGTGCAGAGTTTGACCCTTGAAGTCTGTTTCTTCTGCTCTGAAATTGAATATATTTGTTACATATTAATAGAATTTTAGATTTTTTGATTTGATTTTGGACTTGTGAATGGGAGAAGTAGTAGATTTCAAACCTTTATTTAATCAGATTGGTCCCTTGAGATCATAGATCTCTTTTTCAAGGAAGACCTGCAGCATATAGGTTCCACATGAAACATAAAACAATAAAGGACATCATACATTATATTTACAGGATACATTTACATAGTTATCAGTGGCGACGGGTCATTAGGGGCAGGTGGGGCACAGCCCCACCTAGTATCAGCAGAAAGTATTACAAATAATGATTAAAAAAAAAAAAAAAAAAATATATAAAATATATTTTAAGATCAGGTTTAATCATCTGATTCGTCTGTACATTGCTGTTTTAGTCTGTGTTCTTCTAATTAGTGTATACAGTGCCGTTTTGAGCTGTTTAGAGCCATGTGGGACAAAACCCGATCCTGCCCCTCCCTCTCACAGTCTAAGTGAACGGTGACTGTAAAAACTACACTGAGTATTTTTCTATTTAATGTGTGTGGCAAAAAAACAATGACCATAGGGGCATAGTGCTGCCATCCCCACCATACGTCATCTCACATAATTCAGAATTGATTGGCTGTAAGTACGTCACGTGTGCAGTGCTGCGAAACGTCACGTGTAGTTTGAAGAGGAGACGAGAGAGCAGCATATAGCTAACATCACCAGCGATTAAAAGAAGTAAAAAACTGAAAGAAAATGAATGATGTTGACCATTTACTGGAGCACACATTTGAGACACTTAGTCTCGGAGAGAAACTGGAGGTAAAGCGCCTCGGTGCCCACCATCCACCGGATTTCCAAATGGTCCAGACTGCGGGCAAAGTTAAATGTGGGTTTAACGGTGAGTGGTTTGCTAAAAATAAATGGCTAACGACGAGCATCCAGAAGAATTCCCTCTTTTGCTTTCCTTGCCTGCTTTTTGGTGAAGATCAAGGTACTTGGTCGAGGACAGGTTACAAGGACTTAAAGCATCTTTCGGAGAGGACAATGAAGTATGAGAGCAGCAACAGTCATTTGGAAAATGCCGTAAAATTGGGATTACTTGGAAGGGTGAATGTTGCAGCTCAGATTGACAGCGCCTACAGACGCGGCATTGATGATCATAATAGGAAGGTGGAAGAAAACAGGTACGTGCTTGGTCGGATCATCACCTGTATTAAACTGTGTGGGAAATGTGAGACAGCACTGCGGGGCCACAACGAGTCGGCGGACTCTCTGAATCCAGGGATATTCAGGTCAATTTTCGAGACAATGTGTGAGGGCGATTCCAGGCATCGACGGCACTACGAAGCTCAGCCTGTTTTCAAAGGGACATCAAGCACCATACAGAATGAACTCTTGGACTGCATGTATGATGTGTACAGGGAGGAAATAGCCAAGCAAGTGGACAACACATCATTTGTTGCCGTTCAGGCCGACGAGACAACCGATGTCTCCTGTAAATCGCAAATGGTGATTGTGCTGCGATACATTATGCCTGACCTCAGAGTTACAGAGCGTTTTTTGGAGTTTGTGGAAGTAAAGGACAAAACTGGTGTAGGTCTCTCTAACAGCATCAAGGCTGTTCTTGAACCCCTGAAGCTGAAAGAAAAGCTAATCGCTCAGACCTATGACAGGGCGGCCGTCATGAGCGGTAACGTGCGCGGGGTACAGACGGTGATGAAGGAGACGTACCCAAACGCTCAGTTTGTTCACTGCTACGCCCACCAACTGAACCTGACCCTGCAGCAACTGTGTTCAGCAAGGATGAGCATCCTGAAGGTGTTTTTTGCAGATCTAACTGCTTTTTCCACTTTTTTCTCCGGTGCTCCAAAACGTGTTGCAGCTCTTGCAGAGGCAACACAGAGACGCATACCACGGCCACCGGCTGTGAGATGGAACGTTAAAAGCAGAACTATGAACGCGGTTTGGGAGACCCGAGAAGCACTACTTCAGTGTATGGAGCATATACGCGCACAACCAGGATGGGATGCGGTCACCATAAGTGAGGCATACGGCCTGTCAAAGAAACTGCGGGACTGAGCATTTATGCAGCTTATGCTTTTTTCGTTGCTTATGCCAGAAGTGGATGTTTTATACAACACTCTGCAAAAACGAAGCATCGATGCACCTGGGATTAACAGCGCGCTCTGCCATTTCAAGGAAAATGTCCAGAAAATGAGGCAGCAAACTGATGCATTGGCCGCCACCGCTCATGATGGAACAGACGAGCCAGGCCGACGAGTCAGTAGCACAGCGCCGGTGATGAAGGAGGCATGTGACACAGTCATCTCACAGGTGGAACAGAGGTTCTCACAGAGTGACCATTTGATCGCTGCACAGCTCGTTGACAGCTCATTCTTCCCACAGCATGTCCTGTCATTTCCTACACCTGAGCTTGACTGCGCCGTGAAACTGTGGCCTGCGTTGGGAAACAAGGAGAAGTTGAAGTCTGAGCTGACCACGCTCTACCGCCACAGTGAGCTTCACACTGGAAACACTGCCCTGTCTCTGTTGAAATCCATTCACGTATCCTCGAACTTGGAGGATACGTTTGCTGAGACTGTTATTTTGGTCAAAATAATAGTAACAACTCCGATGACGACATCCGAGTCAGAGAGGAACTTTTCCACCCTCAAAAGGATAAAGACTTAACGCATTGGCCATGCTTTCAATTGAAAGCCAGTTGATCCAGCAACTACAGGACTTCATCCCCAAAGTGATAGACACATTCTGTCAGAGGAAGGACCGCCGTGCCGCTTTTCTTTTCAAGTGAGCCTTCAGCTTTGGTAAGTTCATTTATGTCATATATTTTGTTGATCTTCTGTGTTTTGCCTCTGCTGGATCGATCGATATTGTGACCTCGGTGATGAGTGTCTGTGTTTTCCTTATATTTACAGTCTATGGTGTTTTAGTGCTAAAGCATTACGGTTGTTGTTATTGTTAAGAATTGCTTTGTGATGGTGCCCTTTACTCCATGTATTAAGGTGCATTACTATGACATCCCCACGCTGTGTACGTAAATGTATGCGCTCACAGTGTTGCTCCGTGTGGTCTTCAGTATGTAATTTGACACTCCCCCTCTCTCTCTCCTCCCCCCCTCTCTCTCTCCCCCCTCTCTCTCCCCCCCTCTCTCTCTCTCCCTCCCCCCCCTCTCTCTCCCCCCCTTCTCTCTCTCCCCCCCCTCTCTCTGTCCCTCCTCCCCCCTCTCTCTGTCCCTCCCCTCTCTCTCTCCCCCCTCTCTCTCTCCCCCTCTCTCTCTCTCCCTCCCCCCCCTCTCTCTGTCCCCCCCTCTCTCTGTCCCCCCTCTCTCTGTCCCCCTCTCTCTCTCCTCCCCCCTCTCTCTGTCCCCCCCTCTCTCTCTGCCCCCCCAGTTTTGTACACATAGAAACGCCACTGATAGTTATAGACATTTACAAGTGCCCACAGTATCAACGAGCATTTCATTTAGCCTAAAACATGCAGAGGAATGAGATTGCTCAGTTTCAATTATTGCTGAAGATTGTTCCAAGCAAGTGGAGCTGCGCACATAAAAGCTGTCTTACCTAAGACAGTCCTTGCTCTTGGCACATCTAACAATACTACATCATGCGATCTCAGACAATAGCTGCTTGCAACTCTCTGTGTTATCAGAGAGCAGATATAATACGAGAGTTTACCCAACAAAGCTTTATAAATAAACGTGTACCAATGACTGAGCCTCTTTAAGTGATGGCAAACCTGCCTTGGCATCAGTGGCGGATTTAGGATTGTCGGAGATCCGGGGCTTAGCCCGGGAGTTGTTGGGGGGGGGGGTGCAGGGGTACAGTGCTATTTTGTATAAGTGGGGGGTGGACCGAACATCCTTTAGGGGGGTCGTTGCCTCCTCTGGGGGGGTCCGGGGGCATGCTCCCCCGCGAAGATTTTTTTTTAAATATTGAAGTTGAAAGCATCAATCTGGTGCACTTTGAGAGCAACATTAACCCTACCTTAATAACACCTTAAAGCGGACAAAAGGCACTGGAGAACACTCATTAACACCCTTTAATGAAGCAAACTAATGCCTTAACTCACTCAAACAGTCGTTTACTTATTAAGGTGAAACGAATGTGCGTAGAGTTTTAAAGGATGCGGATAGTCTCACCTTGATTCTGGCGCATTGCTTATCGTTTTATAGATCTATTCTCATCCACCATCTTTGTTTGTGACGTAAAAAATGTGTAAGACTCACGTTTCTGAATCGGACACTCTGATGCAGTCACAGCCAATCGGAGTCTGATTCAGAGGGTTGCCTGTCAGTTCCGTTGTTATGTGTACTGAAACGAGAGCCGTTATAATTCCATGCGCGAAAACAAAATAAAAAATGGAATACGTTATTTTAGTGTCTTAAAAGTAGACTGAGGTATGAAGGGTTAACGTTACATCTTAGGATAATTTTTAGTCATGTTCTGTATACATACTAACATAAGGGTATACTTAGTGTGGTTACTCCATGTTTACTAGCTATAACATTAACTTTACATCACTCTTTTTCACTTTGCCCAAGTAGCCAACCCCTAGCGCCGCCACTGCTTGGCATACAGGGTACAGTGATGAGTAAGTGCTTTATAATTTGTGACAAATCTCAGTGCGCTGTGATAGGCGGCATCTAACTTGTTCAGGCAATAGGCAGGTGCATTAATATACAACAAATCACCATAGTCCAGCACAGGTAAAAAGGTCACAGTGACTAGCCTTTTCCTGGCTTCAAATGAGAAACAGGACTTGTTTCTGAAAAAGAAACCTAGTCTAACCCTCAGCTTTTTAAGCAGGTTATTGACATGAAGTTTAAAAGTAAGACAATCATCAAGCCAGATACCTAGGTATTTATAACAGGCAACCACTTCAAGTACTTGTCCTTGCATAGTAACAATATCTAAAACAGGCTCTGGTGTCTTTTTAGCTTTAGAAAAGAGCATTACCTTGGTTTTATCAACATTTAAAAGAAGCTTAAGCTCAGCGAGCTGAGTCTGAATAATGTTAAAAACAGCCTGTAATTTAACACCAGCCTCCTTAATGGAGGGACCTGCACAGTACATAACGGTATCGTCCACATAAAAATGTAAAGTAGCTTCATTCACATTTTCACCTAAACTGTTGAGATATATGGAGAATAAAAGTGGACCTAAAACAGAACCTTGAGGAACACCAATAGCAATGTTTAACCACTCAGAAGACAGCCCATCAAAGTGAACACATTGGGACCTTTCAGAGAGGTAGTTCACAAACCACCCCACTGCATGGCTGGATATGCCAATACTGAGTAGCCTCTGCTTTAAGATGTGATGATCGACGGTATCAAACGCATTGGAGAGGTCAATAAATAGAGCTGCACAACTCTGCTTATTATCTAAAATACTCGTAATGTCATTCACCACTTTCATTGTCGCAGTGATGGTGCTATGTTGCTTTCTGAAGCCTGACTGATACAGGATATTATTTTTACATAAAAACTCCTTTACTTGTTCACTCACTAGGCGTTCGAGCACCTTCGCCAGAACTGACAATTTAGAGATTGGCCTATAGTTATTTAAAATAGTTGCCTCCCCTCCTTTTAGTAAAGGCAAGACATAAGCTGACTTCCATACTTTTGGAATTGCATTTGTGTTGAGGGAGAGGTTAAAAAGAGTAGTGAGAGGAAGAGCAATAAAATCTGCAGCTATCTTTAAAAAGAAAGGTTCTACGTTGTCCGGGCCAGCCGGTTTCTTAGGATCTAACTTGGTTAAGGCTTCATGAACAACATTGACAGTAAAAGCAGTAAAACTGAAAGGGTTTTCCAGACCACATTGTTCAGAGTCACGGATTGGGGTGTTCACAGAAGCAGAGTTAGAAACAAAATCAAACAGAGAACCGCAGGACACAAAATGCTTATTAAAGCAATTTAACATGGTGGCCCTGTCCGATATAGTGCCAGATGCTGTGGTAAGGCAAGGAGTAAATGTATGCAGGGGTGCATGTCTATCAATGATCTCCATAAAACCAAGATAAAAATAAGACCATGCGGTTTCTACATCAGCACACAGATCGATTTTACCCCAATCAAAACCAAACAGATCATGCACAAAACCCTGCTCCACAAAATGTTTTTTGTCTCTCTTAATGATAATCCAAGGTTTAACCTTTTGGACCTTAGTGTCCCTAATTGTGGCTACAACACAGTGATCACTCAGATCATTTGCAAATACTCCCACCGATGAATATTTATGGGGAACATTAGTTAAAATGAGATCAATTAGGGAGGATTTAATAGGGGACTTAATATTAAGGCGAGTAGGACTGTCCACAATCTGAGTAACATTTAAAGAGATACAAAGGTTTTTAAAATCCTCTGACACTGCAGTTAACCAGTCCCAGTTAAAATCTCCAAGTAGCACTATTTCCTTGTAGTCTAGTTGTGATAAAAGATGTGCTAGTGAAGACAAGGAGTCTTTGACAGCTGAGGGGGGTCTGTAACAACTCACTACCATGACCTGTTGACCCTTTGCCACTTCTATATTTATGGCTAAAAATTAAAATTGCTTACTGATCGATTTGGAAACTAATGTGGTTACACTGAACTTATTCTTAACATAAATGGCAACGCCACCACCTTTATTAGGCCGGTCGGTACGATACACATTAAAACCATTTAAGGCAATGTCAGAGGCCAAAATAGATTTGTTTAGCCAGGTTTCTGATAAAACAATGACATCAGCGTCAGTTGAGTTCGCCCAGATATGGACACAATCTAGTTTACCTAACAGACTGCGCACATTCAAGTGGATGAAACCCAACCCAGACCTAGCTTTAAAATCAGCAGGAGTAGCGATCTGACTACTACTACTGGGCGGACCAGGGTTAGGTTGTACATTTCCTGACAGTAATAACAACAAAAAAAACAGGCATCTTTTCCTTTTAAACGACACACATACATTGTCATCTAATTTAGAAACACCGGAAAAGTCTGCGAGAGTGTGATTTGAGCTTAAGAAGCAGTCCTGAAGAACCATCATCGCAGGAAAACAAAAAAGACAAATATATTTTGTCGAGCAGATTGACTGTGACAAGGCAACCGGTAATTGTTTGAGCAACACATCCGAACCTTTGCAGGGGATGCCCACTGCGGGTGGCAGAACAGACCTGAATCCAGTAGACTCCTCAGAATGACTAGAGATCTTCTCATAGTCCAAAACAGTTAACAGGCACAGCAGAATCCCGATATGGGCCATTTTCCCAGACCAGCACACAGTATCCGCGATGTTCCTGGAGCAAAATCAGCACAGCAGCAAAGGACAGGCGAAAACAGCAGCGTGGAAGCGCTCCGGTCCCTCCGTGGTATCCCCGGGGTGAAGCAGGCCTCTGCAACAGCAGAACCAGGACAGGTGGAAAGCAGGCCCCAGCGGTGGTAAAATCCTCCTCCGTACCGCAGCACACGTCCGATGGAAGCAGGCCAAGCCCGAAGCATGGATCCACTCCGTCTCTCCGCGACGACTCCGGGGTAAAAACCTCTCCAGTACAGCCGTATTCTACAGGTGGGAGCAGGCCTCCGTAGATCGCAGATCGCAGGCAGCAACAGGTGGAGCCGCTCCGTCTCTTTGCGACGAGCAGGCCTCCGTAAAATCGCAGATCGCATACAGCAACAGGTGGAGCCGCTCCGTCTCTTCGCGACGTCTCCGGAAGAAAAACACCTCAGTACAGCCGTACTCGACAGGTGGGAGTAGGCCTCGGCAGATCGCAGACAACTAAAACTACTACTTGTATCAGCAGGGATGGCTAAAAGTTTGTAAGCAGGAGAGCTAGATGCTAACAGATGCCAGATGCTAACAGGTAGTGCGAGCCTGTAGAAATTGCGACTGCCTCCAATGACAGAGGAATGATAATGAGTGAGTGTAACTTATAGCGCCCATCGTACAGTGCAAATGAAAAGGGTGTTACATTTACTTAATTATGAATGTTGTTACATCAAGGCCGAACATTAGGATGAGCACCAACGGTCAAAACATTTTATTCCTCCCAGAGCTGTCAGCGCAGCGCCTCCACAGATCTGGCGCCCTAGGCGAACATCTATAAAGCCAGTGCGACGGGCCGGCCCTGGTCTCAAGTTACGCTGTAGGAAGTGTAGGTACAACCAGAGCCATATAATAGTATAATATAATATATAATATAATATGGCGCTGGGTACAACCATAGATATATATAAACACGTGTTTATATATATCTATGGGTACAACGCTACATTCCCGCCCCGCCGCAGTCATACAGTAGGCTACGGAGAGCGGCGAGAAACATATCCTCAGGCATCGAAAAGCGGAACCGAAATTCACATGTCTAAATGATGCCGTTGGAATCGAAATGTTGGGAACCGGTTCTCGGTACCCAACCCTACTTATCACCCACACACAGGTTTGCTTGAGGCGCTATCACATCTGGAAGTGCAGTGTCTGTCGCCTTCCTGCCCGCATGACGGCAGTGGCTCAGTCTGTAGGGACTTGCCCCTGGGACCAAGGGGTCGCCGGTTCGAGTCCCGATCGACCAAAACAACTACGGAGTGGACTGGTAGAGAGGTGCCAGTTCACCTCCTGTGCCCTGCCGAGGTGCCATTGAGCAGGACACCAAACCCCCAACTTCTCCCCAGTGCCGGCTAGACTGGCAGCCTTTTCGCTCTGGCCCTCTCCAGATGCATGTGTATTCTGTGTAGTGTGTATAACTGTTGTATGTGTATGTGTGCACCGTCCTGTATACAATGTGTGTTAAACAAAAATATACAAACCAGAGTGAAAAACTGAATTTCCCGATTAATAAAGGTTCATCTTCTTCTTCTGGTCATTTTATTTATTCCCTTACACCTATAATCTTAGGAATTGAGTTGTTTAGCAACAGCACTGTTGGTTAACAGAAACGTTTTGAATTACACATTTATCGTCTGAATAAACATAATATGTTGTTTCTCTTTTTCTATAACTTTATAATAACTTCATTATTTTTCCATTTGTTTTTCCATACAATTCATGTTCAATTGTTGCTGTTGTTTTTTCTAGCCAAATAAGAACTTAATATGTATGAAATTATTCTTCAGAGCTCTTTTGGCTACATTAAAAAAAATCAGCCTTAATGAGCTGACAAATCACACAGAGCAGCACCTTTTCACCAGTAATTGAGCTGCTGCAGAGTTAATGTATTTGTCCAAAGAACTCGTGTCAGTTTGGTCACTGGCGGAACATCTTCACAGAGACGGATAATTGAGTCTGAAGAGCAGAATTCAGCAGTGTTTCCTAAACACCAGCTGCGAGTCAGCTCTTCAGCCAAAGAAAACCACAATCAACCAACATTCAATCATTTCCTACCCTTATCCCCTTCAGTATAAAGCAGTCACTCAGCTGCCAAAGCTATGGCAGTGCACTTACATCACCTCTGAGGATTCTCAGTTAATAAAGTTCAAATGTTTTCAAATGTTGATACTTTGCAGCCATTTGAAGTTACACAAGTAAAAAATAACCAGTCCGGTTCCTCACTACATACAAAATATCATTGCATTTTTAATAGTGTGAGAGTGATTTTTTCAGCTGCAATGTTTTGGATGACATATTTTATTATCTGTGTTTCATGTTCTGATGGCAGAACAAAAGAATAAAAAAGGGTTTAAAAAGGTGAGTGGGAAATAGTGTGCATTGAAAAAAAAAACAGAACATTATCACTTCAAGAATCTTTTTTTGATAGATTGTTTGGACAGGTTCTGCACTATCAGAGTTATGTGTGTGCACATTGGTGTGTGTTTGCAAACATGGATTGCTTTTTTTTAAAGAGAGTAATGGCTGTTGGATTCGGGAGGGCCTGTTTCCATCTAATCTCCTTGACTGCTAGACAGGTAATTTAGGACACAGAGATGTGTTATCAGAAGGCCACTTTGATGGTGTGCTCTGATACATGCTTAAATTCTCACTGCATTTCAAAGACAACCCCAAAGTAGAATCTGTGAAATAAATCAATACAGAAAAACTACATTATTTTTGCAGTTATTGTGAGCACATGATGTGATGATTTAAAATATACCTAAATGTAGCAGCAGATAAACTACTACGATAAGACAAGAGCTACTTTATTGATCCCAAATTTGGAAATTATTGCGTTGAAGCAGCATAAAAAACTAAACAAGGCATTGCACATAAGTAGAAATTAAAGAGTAAACAATACTAGAAACCAAACATCTCAAAACTACCATTGGTTGAAAGTAACTAAGAACATTTACTCTTGACTTTACTTCTTTACTTTTTATATCATATATGATAATCATATGCTTCTTTTATATTTACAAGTTAGATTTAAAAATATGCAACAAATTGACTTTTTCCAATGCCTTATTTATTTTTGCCTTAATTATGAGGATACAAACATATGTTATCCCTTACAAAATATTTTTAGTGCAGTTTTCTCTTATTTAATCATATGAGGACTTTGTGTTTCATTCTTATGTGTTTCAAATCTCTCATCAGTCATTAAAACCAACATCAACATTTTGTATTGGAAAGTTGTTAACATTGATCAATAATCACTTTCTCTTTGGATCTTATGTGTTTGAAGTCAACTTTCTCAAGTTATGCTGTTAATATGGCTGAAGCCTGGTGCACACTAGAGGATTGTTCAATGATTTCCACCAACAAAAATATTCTACACGTTTTTACTAGGGCTGTCAAACGATTACAATTTTTAATCAGATTAATCACAGCTTAAAAATTAATTAATCATGATTAATCACCATTCGAACTATGTCCAAAATATGCCATTTCTTTATGTATATTGTTGTGGGAATGGAAATATAATTGAAAGAAGGCGGATATATCCATTTAACATACAGTATGTATGAATTATAACATTGTTCTGTGTGTCAAAATGAAAGACAGCCCACACACCTATCAATCATCAAACCGTGGGGTCTTAATTCATTACGTGTTGATTTCTATCAACGGGGGAGTACTTCAGGAAAGTCGGGGGGGGGGGGGGGGGGGCGCAAGTGGAGTACTTCGTGACCACAGAGTGTGAACGTTGTGATCAGCTGTTTTAGCGCAGTTCTCCAGTGAAGGGGGGGAGTCTCCCTCCGCAGCCGGTTGGCGTAGTTTTGGCACAATGCCGTTGTACAGACCGACCTTAACAGCAGCCTGTCTGTGCACACGGAGACCGACTCTGTCGTCCGGTGATCTAACCGCCTTCTGGAAAAGCTTCACAAGTACGTCGGTACGCAAATGCGCTTTGTGACACAAGAGACGGTACGCATTTCAGATTGTTGCCGTGCATGCGTACCTGCGTACCAGTTATGTGCACCCCTGTTTATAAAGCCATGTTGGGTAAACTACCTTTTTATATCTGATCTCTCGACGTATTGAAAGTACGTATTGCCTGAGATCTCATGATGTTGTTTTATTAAATGTGCCAAGTGCTAGGACTGTCTTAGGGAAGAAAGCTTTTAGTTGTGCAGCTCCACTAAATTGGAACAGTCTGCAAACATGTTTAAAACTGAGCACTTTGGTTCCCCTGCATCATTTTAAAACTCGGCTGGGTGACATGCTGTTTTATACTCATGGTACCTGTCACTGTAAATAGCGTTTGTAAACTGTACCCTGTACATTATGTTGTATGTCATCCTTATTGTTGGTGTTTAAAATTCAATGTCAAAAAATTCGGTCTATAAAATACGACGTCAAAAATTGCGATGCAGCATCATCCGGGCTACTCAGACAGGATAAGCAATCGAGTCCGAATGCAATCAAACCGACTTCTGGCCTATCAGAGCCAAGCGGCAAACCCCGGGACAGTACGGTGAAGCCCAATGCTGCAAACTGTAGGCGATGGATGCAGATGGGAGCAATTCCCGTAGACCCTATGTTAAAATGTCCAACTTTACATCAGAAAATGAACATGTTTCTAGCCTGGATCCACAAAAACATATTCTGTATATAGTTAGATTCCCCCTTCATGACAACGGGACTGCTGCTCCTAGCTCCTCTCTGCTAGCTCCGTTAGCTCCATGATGCTACAGCGGCTCAGCTCATGAGGAGAACACTACTTGAACTCGACCGTGTTTGTTGTGTTGGTTCCTGGTGGACTATTCGTCATGCAAATATAGGATTTATCTGCAGTTGAAACAGACCGTCCATGAATGCAGTTTCTTCGGTAAGTCAACCCTGCGTACTTTATGTTATGTTACTGGTGTTTTTATTAAGCTAACGTTAATGAATGTTTAGAGTTGGGTTAGCATTTGAGCAATCGTAGCTCCATCTGTGCTAACGATGCTATGCGTAGCATCCAAGAGTGTAAAACATTAAGTGGGATGCTACTGTATACCAAAAGGCTTCTGTGCGAGGTTTCTAAAATAAGGTCATCCTTGTACGTTGGATAGTTAGTTTGCTAGTTAGGTTACTGTATGCATTGTTAAGGTTCATTTCAATTCGCTATGCTCTACTATAGCATAAAATAGACTAGCTAACGTCAACGTATTGTTGAAGAGAGGCTTAGTGTATATTAAATCAACCTCACAATGAAATGTGTGTATCTTTAAAATATGAACGTCACATTTCAAGATGGTCCAGAAATAACGCTCCCTTAGATATTGTAATATGGTTTGTTGAACTGGAGTTATTTATTGCAGCTAACCGCCTATCCGACGAACGACCCAAACATTGTTGTTTTTAATATTATTACCAATGCCTCTTTTAATTGTATTATCATCACACTTGAGAAACAGCCTTATCGTGGCTGTAGAACAGAACATGTAACTTAATGCCTGCATTTAAGGACGATGCGTAGTCAATGCTTTAGTGACAAGGAAATGATTTGTTTAAATATTAGATACAGTATGACGTTATCTGTGACTTCAGTGAAAATTAAGCTTATCCATTGCATTGCATTTGTTAAATAGGTTTGTGTCTTACCTTTACGTGTGTGATACATATGCATATGGCATATGAAAACAAATTAATTTGACTGACTCATGAAAACCTCATCCAAAGTAACAGTAAAATAAAAAGGACCTACACAATAATACTCAATCAAACTGATACAGTATAAGGACTGTGATATCCAGCAATTTCTTAAGTATAACAATAAGATTATGACCTGTTTTTAAAAGAAGATAAAACGTTGTTTGCATGTAAAGAAGTCTGTAACCCACGCATGTAACTTTACATCTGTTTGTTCAAAATGTCCTCAAGGTGATCCAGACAGGCTGGACCAGAGGAGGAGAGACAGATCTGGACTCCTAACAGCAGAGAACTTCAGCACGGATTCCAAGGTACACCTTTTTCTTGCTTTACAAAGAATGCATAAAGTAATGACTCTAATATACTGATATACATGCCATTAAACATGACTAAATACTAGATCACCTACACATCAGTGATGTTGAGTGTACTTTCTTAGCAAAAGGTTACATTTACATTTTACCAAGCAACATCACTTTTTTGTTCAACTTTCACATTTCAATGTATTTAAAGGTCCCATGTCATGGCCATTTCCACTGATCATAATTCCATTGTTGAGGTCTACTAGAATAGAATTATACTGTGCAATTTTCCAAACTCACATTGGTTTCGCATACAGCATCTCTGTAAAGTATGTGTATTCACTCTCTCCACTAAACGGCTCGTTGCAGCTCTTGCCCCCCCCTCCCTGTGAGCCCAGTGTGCTCCGATTGGTCGGGACGTTGTGAATCGCGCTGAGCTCCGTGGAGGTGTGATTTCCTTGTTTAGCGATACACAGCGAAACACAGCCAAACTCAACCTGAACACACACAAAGTCACAGCCGAAGTAAAAACAATAAGTGTGGCTTGATATTGAGTAAGAAAAAGGTTGATAAACGCTGTGAGAATGGGTCTGCAGAGAGAATTTCGCCGCGATCCCAACTGTCTGTTATCAGCCTGCAGCCAGGGAGGAGAAATCAGCAGAGCTGCCTGCACTGAGTGTGTGAGGAAGTCCGTGGATTGGTCAATTTGGACCAATCAGCGGGGGCTTAACGTAACGGCTCCGCGGACGTAACGTAATGGCTCCACGGATTGGTCCATTTCGTTCCGGGGACGACATGACATCATGATGTACCCGGAAGAATCAAATGGACAGTGACGTATCTCCAACGAGGCGTTTTGTCGAGGTATTTTCTGTTTTAGAGTTTTACTCGCTACATGGTGTACTTTGAGGGTTTTGACTCTGCGCACCATTTACATGCATAAAAACCTTCATAACACACAAGGGGACGGGTAATAACCGGAAAAGCATGACATGGGACCTTTAAGGCAAATATTATTGAACATAGTGAGAACTGTGACCCTTTGTCTCTGCATATTGACTGTAAAGAAACATGTTAAAAGTGATTATTTCAGTGAGACAACCGAACAGAGCAAGCTTCTACAGTTGCACTAAGTTTTGATAACAGTTAAATATTATTGTAATAATACATTTATTTCAATGTTGATGAATTTAGAACGGTTTATTCATAATCTGATTATCTTTGTAGTACACTGTTGGATTTAAAAAACACATTCAAATAAAAAAATCATTATATGTATAGTCCCTGAACAAACACACCTCTCTCTTAAATAACACACTTGCTCTGCAATAATATGTTTTTTGATATTTCTGTTAGGAAAGGACATGCCTGAGAGACAGGACTGCTTCACCATGTTCTCTTTCTCTGAGGGTCCAGAAGAACATCCAAGAGGGAAAGGAAAAGCTGATGTTATGAGATTTAAGAGCAGTACAGGACATTCACTAAGAGACACTTATATTGTAACACAAAGACCTGCACACTGACTAGTTTTGTAGTCTAACAGGAACTTCATTTGTGTGTTGTTTTGTGTTTTACGTTGCACCTCAGAGACAGTGTGATTATTGTCAGGCCTATAAAGTTTGGCAAAAAAAAAAGTCAACTGATCAAATGCATTTGCCTCACTTTATGAGCTTCACAATACTTGTGCCTTGTACCGCCGAGTTTGCAACGTCATAAATAAATGGTGCCAATCTTCAGTCAGATGTGAATGTGTAATCTAACATTTTCAGTAAGAATAACGGACAAAAGGAGTGCAAATACAATTTATTGAAATGTGAACTAAAATGTATCAAGCATGAACCATCACCATTTAAAAAAAAAAAAAAACGAAATAATATACATAAGTTACACTAAATGTTAATCTGTTAATTGACAGGCTAGGCCTGTGCAGGTGGTAACAGCGATGCCCAGCATGGGCTAAGTTCTGTAGGTGCAGCTGGTGCAGGTCCTCCTCCCTCAGGCCTGCAGGGTCTTTCCCTGCGAGGAGGACTCCTCGCAGGGAAAGACCCTCAGCCCTCTCTGGCCAAACCAACAGACAGGACGTTCATAAAGCTGAGGTTTCCCCCAAAGTCTCTGAGAGGGGAAAAATAGTGTAATAGATGCTTTGGACAATAAGAAATATAAAGTTAACTGTTGAGTTGCTCAGTTTTTTAGATTGAAAGGGTTTAATAATACAAACAAAAGGAGAGGCACCGTAAAATAAAGATTGGTCTTTCAATAAATTGTGTTGATTTTGTCTTTTGAATTCTTTGTCTAAAGTCAAGTAGCTAGAACTGGTACTTATAGTTTGAATGATACAGTCTGGTTATAATGTTTGGAGGAGGCATCACAGGTAAGAGCACCATTTGTTGTGTTCCATCCACAACAAATGCACACAGATTGATGTGTGTATTTATTTATCTACTATTTCTTGAATCATTACTGTCAGTCCAAAACAAGAGATTTTGTTTTGGTAACATTTAAAAAAAAAAACATCTCTTTTCCACTACACTATCTTGAATACTTTAGTTTTTATGTCACTACATTTATCTAACAGCTTTAACATTGTAAAGGTGTCACTTCGGACTCTGGGTACTTATGACAGCATGTCCTACTATTTTGAGAGTTTGAACAAACCAGACCTTCATCTATTAATGTAGAAAATAGTCAGCACATTAAACCATTATGAAAGTAATAATTAGTTCGCTCATTGTTCAAAATGAGCTCCAACTATAACAGTTAAGTCAACTCGTGCATCGGTAATAACAATAAATCAAATGATATAATATAATAGTATAACTTGTGTCTACTTTAAATACTTTAACAACACTTTCCTAATTATACTAGCATACTTTTACTAAAGTAACATTAACATGTTTAAATGCAGGGCTTTTGTAAGAGAGTATTTCGTATAGTGTAGCATGGTCTACTTGACTTATCTAACCAAAGTGATCGTTACGTTACTTTGCAAACCGTCACCCCCCCCCCCCACACACACACACACACACACACACACACACACACACACACACAAAAAGGACAAGGTAACGTTGTGATTCACTTCAATTAATGATAACTACGGAGCTTGCTAACAGCAAGGCACAAGGCTACTTCACTCATTTAGCTAGCTAATGTAAGATACAAATGCTGTCGAGCCCTCACTGCTTGTAAAATAAAGAGCACAAACTGACTACTTACCTGAGCGGCGAGCCCCGCTGTTCTCCGTCATTTTTCTCCCGGGTTGTTGTGATCACATGACTGACAAAGCCGTGCTCTGATAGGCCAGAAGTCGGTTTGATTGCATTAGGGCTCGATTGCTTATCCTGTCTGAGTAGCCCGGATGATGCTGCATCGCAATTTTGGACATCAATTTTATACACCGAATTTTATTCACTTGAATTTTTGGGATCTGAATTTGAACATTCACATTTTTTTCACTTGAATTTTTACATTTTTATTTCACAAAGGTAAATTCGGAGCAAAAACATTCAGATACATGATTTTCAAAGTAATTATTTTCAATGCTATAAATTCGGTGTCTAATAAAATTCAAATACTTCTGTCTCTTGTTTACTTCCATATGGCGGACTTTATTTTTGTTTACTTTAACATAATTTTTCATGGTGGGGCTAAGCCATTTCTTGGTATAGATGAGAGTAACACCTACGTCACTTCCGGGCGAAAATTACGGCTCCGCCCACTTTTTGGGGAAAACAAAGCTGTCAGTTGAACGGCGGTTAATGCAAATTCTGACGTTTTTGCCAATCCGATCAGAAAATTAAGAAAACCGGAGATTTTTGGATCTTCAAAGAGCCCGATTACAATGGCCAGACAGGCGAACTATTACATTAAATCATTGGAAAACGACGATCGGGCTCGATATATGATTAAATTAAAAGCAGTAGGCGATCAATGTCCATTCAGTCTGCCGGTGGACGAGTGGACAAATGATCCGACTCAATGGCCTGAGGTGTCATATCCTGACATCTATAACTACCTCATTGAATCTCCAGGTAGTTTGTATAGGACTTCATCAAGACACATTATTTATCCGTTTTAATAGTCTGTCCAATTTGCGTTACTGTGTAAACTATAAATATGTGTTATACAATAACGTGTTAAATAGGGGGTTTACCAAGCTAATTAATGATAGCATCTAGTTATAGGTAGGGTTGATAATTGACGATTTTATGTTATAGCCTATCTTTATAATCTCAGTAAATATACCACAACACAGTATGACAATATTTTAACATACACAGTTCATCACAATAGCAAAATTCAGTCTTTATTAATTAACTTTCTGGATTGCCCATGGTTGTACTACTAATGTTTTTTAAATGTTTTTAGAGATTTGTGTCTGCTAACTTGTCCTCTAGGGATTTACACAGCAAGTTCAATGAAGAACTTCAGGTCTCTGGAAGCACATACCTTTTTTACCAGTGGCTGGGTGGATGTGGTTCTTCACCACAAACCCTGTGCTGACACAACAGTCTTCAAGACCCATGTAAAGCCATCATGGAGAGTTACAGATAAACCCCACAACACCTGGGTTGCTGTTAAGAAGACTGGAGAGGTCACAGCTGCTCACTGTGATTGCATGGCAGGGTAAGCTGACTGCATAACACTAATAGTACAGTCACAATGCCACCTATGTAATCCTTCAGAAGGGAATAAATGCTTTTGTTATTTGGTGAAAAAGTATTTATTTAAAAAATATATGTTTCACTCTAGACTAGGAGAAAGTTGTTCCCATGTCGGAGCCCAATCTATTGATAACCAATTAACATTAGTCTAAGAATATTTCAGTCACTACTTAAATCAATAAGCGTCTTCAGAGTTGTGTGGGCCCACTTACATCAATTACATCAAAAGTAGAACAAGATTGAAACATTTCAATCACAAAGATTGAACACAGTCAATCATAATAGAAAAATCATCTCTCCTCGGTGTTTGGCATCATTTGTCAAAAGCACAATAATAAACACACATGAAATACAAAAATATAATAGCAAAATATATGTTTCAAAAATAAGATCTTTTATCATTTATCACTCAGTTAATCTCATTAATCAAACACAAATTCTAAATCAGCTTACATCCTTAAAGATTCACTTCAAGACAATTACTTATTAAAACACAATTAGAATTTAGGATTATAAGAAATCCAATTGAGGTATAAAATCAGAATCATGAGAGATCCAGCTAAAATTCACAATTAAGGTATAAATTCACAGTGATGAATAGATCAATCTGTAACCTGCAAAGTTGCAGTGTCCTCAATCTTTAACATTACTTTACGTTTACTTCATTACGCTTTATTCAAGAGTAAGGCACTTAGTAGTACATATATTTCATTCAAATACATTTGTTCAAAAATCTGAAAAGGAAAAGTCAGACATTTATTATAACAACCTGAAAAGAGAAAAATCCAAAACATCTGTTCTTTATTTTGAGTGCCAACTGTAATCATTTTATCAATCGCTGAATGGGGGTACCCAGGGGGCAGAAACCGCAATGGAGACCCAGGGATCTGGAAGCTCGGCGTCGTACATTAACATTGTCTCACCTACAGTTGAATATCCGACTAGCCTCTGTGGGGCTTGGAGGGCGGTCTTCGCAACCCTGCGTATGGCTAATTTAACTACAGTTATCAAACAGATCACTAGGATTAGCACAACCAAGATAAACACTGAAACAGTAACAACAAATTTAACCAACCCCGCTCCCCAGGATCCAATGGTTCCACTTAAATCCCCTAATGTAAATCCATGAGTTTCATGCAATTCTGTTATTCCCCTAGCAGTATCATGCGCCATGTCCATTATTTCCGGTGTAGCGTCAGAGATGAAAGAACAACACTCAGACCCAATTACCTTACATGTGCCCCCCTGAGCAGCTAGGAGAAGATCCAGCGCCATACGATTCTGTAATGCTACTGTCCTTACTTCCTGCAATTCTTTGTGTTCAGCTAACATCGCTGTGTTAGATACATTTAGATGGTGTTCCACTACGTTGGACAGTGCCACTATTTCCTGCTGAGTAACATAGATACCGTACCAAGGCAAAAATAGGCTAGCTATCTGTTGTCCTTGTGTAATGGACCTGCTGTTCCTGTGTAAAGAAGGAAGTATCGCTGCAATCTCATTAGGCTCTACTTTACGGATTAAAGGGATTAGGTAGGCTAGATAACAGGTGCCATCAAAAATGTCATATGACACAGCCATAGGCCCTGTCGCCGCAAACTAAGTACACTCTCTGTGGGAGGGGAATTGTGGCTAATTTTACCCTCACTATGGTATTACAGTCGCTGTGTCCCACATCTGGAGAGGTGTGAGATCCTGCTTCATTCTGGAAACAGATAGACACATTTTTCCACTCGTGCACCACCACTGGCGGAACATATACTGAACAATCACGTGTAGGAGGCTTGCCTAAGGGTATTGGCTGCGTACAGTCATGTATTTTAACTTTAACGGAGTCCACTGTTCTGGAGCCAAACCAGGGCACAACGGTTACCAAAGCTTCAACCAACAAAGATGGGGTGTGTGGTTGCATAGTACATGTTGGACTCGTAGAATTAGCTGAGCAATTAGTCTGGACTAGAGCTAATTGGAATCTGTATTCAAAAGCTAGGTGGATGTATTTATTGACATATATAAGTCTTAGCATCATTAATTGTTTGAAACCATCTGGCAGGTAATCTTTATTTACTGTATCAACAATAAGAGAGACTAAGCCCTCGTACTGTAAATGTTGCTCAGAGTCTATGGGGTAGGAAGGAGTGTAACAATCATCTGCCTCATCGCTAATTCGGGATGCTATATCATTCCAGCTCACTAGACCGTAGTCAGCTTTCGTGAAAGGAATTGGACTAAACATTGGAGAATGCATGGATTCTGGCATATTTTGGCACAGCCAACAGTTGCTAACTTTGCGTTCATGTGCGTAGTCTAACATTAAACTTATCGCAGAATTAGATTTGGTTCGTTTAGAAGGAGTGATTAAGGCCTTTTGTAAAGAATCTACATCACCTCCTGATTGTTTAAGTGGAGTGGATAGAACATTTGTTTCGCTATTTGGTCCAGTAAATGTGCATGCAGTGACACCTGGATTGGGAACCTGGTAATCTGGTTTCCTCATTGTACATTTTACCTCATCATTTATCAGTGTCTGTAACTGTTCTAAAGTGCTACACCACAGTTCTGGGGGCATATTGTCAATTGTGTTGAGAGCTATTCTTACCACCTCTGACGACTCCCTGAACCAATGGTACTGGTTCTTTGGATACATCTCCCACGTTGAGTAAACTAAAAACACAGGAAACACAATAATACAGTTAGATGAGTTACATATTGAAGTTGGACAGTTGAAAGAAATAGTCTCTGATTTATGTTCAGGGAGGGAGACAATCCTCCTTATTCTTCCTCTTTTTCTCTCTCTTTGTGTCTCTCGCACCATACTGAATGTCTGTGTGGTGATCTGATACAACCTGTCCTTGTCGCTAGGCACTGATTTGCCCGTTGGTGTTGTTTTGCCCTCAGGGTCTGGACCCTGAGTAGTCAAGTCGTCTGTGCTCTCAGATAAGAGCACCTTATTTTCTCCCTCAGAGGGGCGAGAGCCCTCGCCTCCTGTCGTTGGGATTTTCACAGCTTCATCTAGCAGGGCGTCCTTGGCCAGGTACAGTAGACCCAGAATGACGATGATGATGACTGCCTTCACACGCCAGCATCCAGTAGAGGAGAGAGACGACATCTGGAAGCGTGAATCCACTCCGCTCTACCTTGTACTCTCAGGGCTGTTCTGGTCACTATTAACACTTGATAGGGATGTTTTCCTGAGTGAAGACAACTCAAGGTAATGGATTAGCACATTATCATTCAATTACAAAAATAGGATAGGCCCCTCAGAATTATTTGGGAGCCTTCCTGACACATGCACATTATAAATGTAAGGTTTGTGTTAGTCATTTAACATGCAATAATCATATTTTCATCAGTCCATAGCAGAGAAATGTTATTTTAAGTTAAATGTGAGCTAGTCCCTGTGGATATAACCCCTTCTCAATGATTCTAAATGTTATATTAATTCACCATTTACCGTTTGATAAAATATTAGTTTATCAAAAATACATTTGAAATAAATGTTCCAATATGAAATCAATTACTCAATATAATTGACTCTCCCCTCCCTTTTCTTACATATGTCACATGTGTTAAGAACAAGTAGGAGTCTATTCAAACATGGTATTGTCTATAAGCTATCAATCGATAAGACTCAGTATCAGTATGCAACTCGCAAATATCTCTTCTCTCTTCCCTCTTCTCTCTATTCTCTCTACCACATCTCTCTTACATCTTCTCCACATCTTTCGTCTCTCACTTCTGTTAGATATGAAATAAAACATGCGAGTCCATGTAAGCATGGTAGAGATCATAATCCATTACTCGAGAAGACTCAGTATCACCTATGCGCAGCTAACAAAAAACAATTGTGAGAAGCATATATCATGCAGGAAATGCACACCGTTGTTGAAAAAAACAAAGCATAGCCGATTCGGGAGGAAAAGCTTCAACCCCCTTAACATCTGAGTTATCACTGAAGGCATAGCATGAATGATAGTGGGCGTCCGAGGGTGTCATTACTGAGAAATGTTAAACAAATTCAAAACCTTACGTTTGAAAACAGGTTTGCATCCCTCCACTTAAGGTGACGTTATCATTGGAAACAATAAAAACGAATTGTTTAGATGTAGAATCTATAAATTGAATCGTTAGAGCAGAACAAAATGGTTGTATTATAGCTTGAGTTCCGTGCAGCCTCTAGTTTCACCAGGTGGAAACATGGTCCATATAATGCGAATACATGT
Organism: Pogonophryne albipinna; assembly: GCA_028583405.1. Taxonomy (NCBI): domain Eukaryota; kingdom Metazoa; phylum Chordata; class Actinopteri; order Perciformes; family Artedidraconidae; genus Pogonophryne; species Pogonophryne albipinna. Next base: position 856,723 of record CM053262.1, read on the forward strand.
AGAAGTAGACAGTAAGAGGCCCCTGACATGAGGCCTATACTAAACATAGTAGGGTTTTTTAACAGCTTGCCAACTTACAGGCATCCTCTGCATAGCAGTATGAATAGCCTTAAAACAACCCACTCTGCGGTAACGAGAGTCATGTGCCTGACCCAAATGCCCCAAGTGAAGCCGTTAGTCCCATCTGACTGACCCAAGGTTTGGTGCTGGCGTGGCAATGAGGCTTCCAAGTGTTCAAAGCAGAGGTCAAGCTTTCAGTTCATGGCTCCATGGGGGGGAGCAGACCCATGTGAGACAGTATCAACCAACGGCTGTAATGTTCAGTTCGAGGAGCGTCATTCACTCTGGGAGCAGGAAAAGGTGTCCATTCTCGGATCAGACCATTAATGTCATTTCATGTAGAGCAGCCATAGCATCTCTGTGACTGCACTCAGCCGGACTGTAGCAGGGCAGAACTGGGTGACTCTTAGTGAAGCCGTCCAAGGCCACAGACAAAATGGAACCACGTACTAACAAAAAGGACACAGGGCCATCAATGTCTCTCTTTACCATTGGCCTAATTGCACAACAATTGAGTGGGGAAAAAAATGTGGAACACTAATCCATCATGTGAAATATTGAGTCAATTTAAATAATTACGTATGGGTTGAAATCAAATTAACATTAACATTAGAACTAAAGTCAGTTAAAATTGGACTTGCACGGATCAGAATCTAATCAATACACCATTTTCCCAGCTCTGTAATGAAAAAGATAACAATCAGGGGTGCAAACTTGTCACCTTTCTGCGAAATTCGCAGTTATGAATCCAAAATAGGTCGTTTGTGTGATTCATGTAGATCTGCAATAAAAATATCATTGGGGTATGGGGTTCTGGGAACCGGAGTAATCTGCAGCCGCGAGCTGTTATGTGCCATCATGACACGCACGGTGCTCTTCTTATATATGACAATGAAGCGCGAGCTGTGTGCTCGAGTCCTCCTGCCTGTCGGCTCTGCTCATGGATGTATAATAAGGCTCTGCTTTTATCGCGAAGATGGTCTAGCTTCAGCAGCCACATTATCTACGGGTGCGTTCGTTAAAATGAGCTGTGTGGTCCGGAGTCACTGTGGCACAGACTGGACCGCTGGTGAACAGCTGTTAGAACGGGGCGTTCAGGTGTTCAGAGCAGAGCTCCCTGTCGGAGCGGCAGAGCGTAATGTGAACTTAAAAGTTTTTCTCTGTCGCAATATTATTTAAGGAATCGTTGAGCTAGCTAACCAGCATACAGTGTCACTATCTGCTAACGTTAGCTTTAGTACTCAGATCTTGTACTTGAGTAAAAGTAGAAGTACCAGAGCGTAGGAATACTATGTTACAGTAAAAGTACTGCATTCAAAATGTTACTCAAGTAAAAGTATAAAAGTATTCCCATCAAAATATAGTGGAAATAGCGACAATAAAAGAAATCTTTGTGCAGATTGGTTCATTTCAGAATAATATATATAGATACATTTTATAATGATTGATCATGAAAGTGTTCTCAAAGCTGGTAAAGGTGCAGCCAGTCTGAATGACTTTGTATACTGCAGGGTAGCTTGTGGATTTACTCCAGGTGGAACTAAAGTCTGATTTAACACTTGATTAGATTTCACATCATTCATCCAGATCTGTAAAGTAACTAAAGATATTAAATACATGTAGTGGAGTAGAAATACACCATGTAGGCTACCTCTGAACTGTAGAGGAGTAGAAGAACAAAGTAGCAAAACATTTAAATACTTAAATAAAGTACAAGTATCTCAAAATTGTACCCAAGTATAGTACTAGTTGAGTTTATGAACTTAGTTACTTAACAGCACTGGTTATACAGATAGAAAGACTAAGCCTTGCACAGAGGCATGAAAATACATTTATTTTTTCTCAAAATGCTCAACAGTGCTGCCAAAATTATAAACTGACTGCTACACAATTAAAATGAATGGTTCTATATATTTCTATTAAATGTGACTCTGTAGCGTTTCTGTTATCATTACCACTGCTGCTTTAGTTGTTCTGACTGCTAAAATCATCTGTTATTCCTAATTTTAAAGCCGATATTCCGTGGGGTCGGGGGCTCGGATCCTTGTCACCTTTTTTTATACCTGATGAGTCTGCATCCCTGACAAGACTAGGTACATTACAGGAGTGTTAAAACACCCAACATGCACACGTATCTTATTTTATTAGAGATGAGAGGACAAGGTCTAATGTTGTGAACGAAATGATCAAGTCAAAGCTTCAGTATTTTATCTTATGTAGCACATTCAATTCAACAATTAATCCTGAATTACTAATAACTCTAAAGGAGGCAAAAAGTGGATAAGGCAAATACTCATCCAAAATGTGTGTGTGTGTGTGTGTGTGTGTGTGGGTGGGTGGGTGGGTGTGTGTGCATGTGTGTGCGTGTGTGCGTGTGCTTGGGTGTGTGTGTGTGTGTGTGTGTGTGTGTGGGGGGGTGTGCATGCGTGTGTGTGGGGGGGTGTGCATGCGTGTGTGTGTGTGTGTGTGTGTGTGGGCAGCTTGTCTGCTCAAGGATTAAAACCAGCAGTGCGAATGTTTATGAGAAACAATTCGTAGCTTAGACTGAACTCGAAGGAAACTAGACTGGAATTTTTTAAGAAATCAAAACAGCTGGGTGAATACTCTCTTTATGGTATTTAAATTGGGCCAAGTAGAACCCCTTCATGGATTTGTCATACTGATCTCCGTCAGTTCGGATTTGGAAGTCTCATGATTTATGGGCCTGTGAAGGAGAGGCCCAGGGAAAACAACATCTATCTTGGAACTGCAATTACTTATCCCAAAGAGATTGCAACATTATACTCCTTTAAAAATTGCTCAATTCATTTAACACATTTATTATGCACATAATAAAAACCTCAACAAATATATTGATCCTGGCTTAACCAGCGACCTTTACTCTATTGTTCATAAGCTCAGTAGTTCAACAACTATTAGAATTGTAGTAATGTCTGTAGACCAATTGTACTAGAAATAATTTGAAACAGTTTAATAAAGAATGTTAAACTATATTTAAAAACTGTAATTGAACTTCAACTTATATTAATTATCTGATTCCAGTGGCCAGTTGGAACAGGCAATCAATAAGTTTCCACTTTCAGCAACAGCGCAAAAAGGTTTCAACCACAATTAGTATTATATCTGAGTCTAGTTCTGTCTTATCTGCTTTGTTTCGGAATGTGTTCAATACATTACATTTTTTTATTCACTATTACCATACAATACATAGATTAAGAATAAATGAAACAAATAATACAACATTAACCCAATTGAGCAGACAGATTTTTTTTTTTTTAAACTCTGATCTCCACAGGCCGGTATTAATGACCAGCAGTCATGCCTCTGAGGGTCTCATGGTGTGAGACAGATGCAGGACATAAAAACACTCTTTTGCTATTTATTTTCATTTTGCAGCACCTTTATACTATAATATATAATTTTGCTTTACATCTTCACATTATTTATTTTTCTCAAGTCATTTACTTTTGGTGAGATAACTAAAGTTTAGTTCATTTAACCCTGGCTATGGACTGATTCATCATTAGTTGTTACAAAGCATACACAAGACGGCGGGACAAACCAATATAGAAACAATTAGACAAACAAACATGAACTCGCAATAAACACCAGCGTGACAGCAAAAACTCATCCAGCTTAATTTAATCCGAATTAGGGAGATCTCAGCGGGTAGGGAAATATCTGTTTAATATGAGTGCCTTCTTACTCATATATACTTGTACAAGTGCTAAGAACGGAATCTGTTGAAGAGCAATAATTAATTTATTCTCAATCAACAACCACTATGCGAATTTAGTGGTGCTCCGCCCTCGCCGTCCGCGGAGAGCGGAGGCTTTTTTAATTTACCCTGTCTTCCAACAACAGCCAAATTCAACAACTCATCTGTTATGAAACACAGCTCGATGTCACATATTCCCGCATACCACCCTTCCCATTTTCTCACCGTTTTTGTTTAGTTCCAAAAATCGACAAATGGTGTGAGGAAGAGAATATTGTGTCATTTCGTGTTTCACCCTCTCTGCTTGCTACGCCGCATGGGGGTGGGGGTGAAATTATACACACACTTTAGCCGTGCAGATCCGAGGAGATGTCTGCTATTAAATTAACCAGTTAACCGCTGAAATCTCCAGAATTTGGCGATCTGTTTCAATACAGATGCATGACATTTTTCTAATGCAGAAGTCCACTTTAGTGATGCTCTCTTTTAAGGTGTCTCCGAATATTTGCTGTGTGTAATTGCCTGGTGATTTAATTCCAAAAGCACACACAGAGGAAATCAGTCAAAATCGATATTCCTAGGTTATTCATTACATCCTCAAATGTAGTAGAGAACCCCAAAAAAATGCAGCCGCTCAGTTTCACAGGTAATTTTATGATACCGTCAATCACAGATTCTGGTAAGGCATTTGAAATTACACTTACCAGTTCTGAAGATCTTTTGGCATCCTTGTTCGTGTCGCCAATTTGTTACGGAAACTTCAGAGCGGTGCAGGAAACATGGAGACTGGAATCATTGTTTAATCAAACACCTTGAGATTTATTGAAAGTTCACAGGGTAACGGCCGGAGAGCCTCACTTAGCTTATCACAGAATAACTGTAGGTCACCACGCGAAACTCTGAGAGACAAAGAGAATCAGGGATCTGTTATATTCTGAGAGGAGGGACTTGGGACTAATGAATGCCAGACACAGAACAACGACCCTCAGTGTCTGCAATCCTCATTCTGCCCAACTCTTCCCCACAGGAAGAAAGATGACCCTTTGACCTGTTACCCAGTTCAAGTTGCAGCAAGGGGATATTGTGATTTAATGGGAAGCAGATGTTTGTAATTAAGACAGGTTCCCAGGAACGCTGAGAAACTCAATATACCAAGTGATCAGAATAAAATATTCTCTGACATAGCCCAATATCACAAATGTTACATTTGTCTCAGTGGACTTCACAGTTTGTACAAAATATCAGTATGACAATACGACACCCTCTGTCCTTAGACCTTCACATGGTACAAGGAAAAACTTCCGAAGAAAACCCACAGTTTTAAAGGGAAAAATGGGAGAAACCTCAGGGAAAGCAACAGAGGAGGGATCCCTCTCCCAGGACGGACAGACGTGCAATAGATGCCGTGTGTAAATTGAAAAGATAATACATTTGCAACATAGGTAGTCCAAATGTTTGGAAATGCATGTGTGTATAATAGGAAGATGAATCCACGAGGATATCCATCCAGGACCTATGATCGAGGACCACAGCCACGACTCAAGATCCAGGGCTCGCGATGCAGGACACAGGACCGCAGGATCATCCATGACTCCGGATCCCAGCATATATAGACACCAAAAAGAAAGACATTTGGGGAAGCTGGGTTAATCGGAACATGAGAGTACACAGGTATAGACAGAGAGAAGGAAGAAGTAAGATGTCCCCCGACAAACTAAGCCTATATCAGCAAAACTAGGGGCTGAATCTAATCAGCCCTAACTATAAGCTTTATCAAAAAGGAAGGTCTTAAGCGCACTCTTAAAAACGGATAGGGTGTCTGCCGCCCGAACACAAACTGGAAGCTGATTCCACAAATGTGGAGCTTGATAAGAAAAGGCTCTGGCTCCCATTGTACTTTTAGAGACTCTAGGAACAACCAACAACCCTGCATTCTTGGAACGCAATGCCCTAGTAGGACAGTAGGGTATAATGAGTTCTTTAAGGTAAGATGGCGCCTGCCCATTAAGGGCTTTGTAGGCGAGAAGAAGAATTTTAAATTCTATCCTGTGTTCTATAGGGAGCCAGTGTAAGGCAGCCAGAACAGGAGTAATGTGGTCCCTTTTCCTAACTCTGGTTAGTACACGAGCTGCAGCATTTTGAATCAGCTGAAGCGACTTGACTGACTTCTTGGTACACCCTGATAATAAAGAGTTACAATAATCCAGCCTTGAAGTAACAAATGCATGGACTAGTTTCTCTGCATTGTTTTGAGGCAAGATATGCCTGATTTTTGCAATGTTACGTAGATGGAAGTAGGCGGTCCTTGAAATTGATTTTATGTGGGCGTTAAAGGATAAATCCTGATCAAATATAACACCAAGATTCCTTACAGTCTCACTGGAGGCCAAATTAATGCCATCCATAGTTAGTATATCTTTAGATAATTTGTTCCGTAGATTATTCGGGCCAAGTACAATAACTTCAGTTTTGGTCGTGTTTAACATCAAAAAGTTTAAGGTCATCCACGTTTTTAAGTCCTTGAGGCAGTCTTGAATTTTATTTAGATGATTAATTTCATCAGGCTTGATTGATAAATATAGTTGAGTATCATCTGCATAACAATGAAAATTTACAGAATGATTCCTTATAATATTGCCTAACGGAAGCATATATAATGTGAACAAAATAGGTCCGAGCACTGAGCCCTGTGGCACTCCATGGCTAACTTTGGTTTGCGTGGAAGATTCATCATTGACACGTACAAACTGAGAGCGTTCAGATAGATAGGACCTAAACCAGCCTAAAGCAGTTCCCTGTATGCCAACTAAGTGCTCTAGTCTTTGCAATAAGATATCATGATCGATAGTATCAAATGCAGCACTGAGATCGAGCAAAACAAGAATAGAGACAAGTCCCTTGTCGGAGGCTATTAGAATGTCATTTGTGACTTTAACCAGAGCTGTCTCTGTGCTATGATGTGTTCTAAAGCCAGACTGAAAATCTTCAAATAAATCATTGTTTTTTAAGTAATCACACAACTGTTTTGCGACTGCTTTCTCAAGAATTTTTGAGAGGAACGGAAGATTAGAAATAGGTCTATAATTGGCTAAAACCTCTGGATCGAGGTTGTGCTTTTTAAGAAGCGGTTTTATCACTGCTACTTTGAATGATTGTGGAACATAGCCTGATAATAAAGACATATTCATAATATTTAATAAAGAAGTGCTAATTAATGGAAAAACTTCCTTCAACAGCTTAGTTGGAATTGGGTCTAACATACACGTTGATGGTTTAGAAGAGAGAATCATTGAATTTAATTGTTCAAGGTTAATGGCTGAAAAGCATTCTAGTTTACTATCTAGTGTAATATTAGAACTTACGTTTCCGGGAGCTGTTGATAACACTGGTCAAAGGCAAGAGGTCATTAATTTTGTTTCTAAGAGTAACAATTTTATCGTTAAAAAATTTCATAAAATCATTACTACTGAGTGCTATGGGAATAGAAGGTTCAATCGAGCTGTGGCTCTCTGTCAGCCTGGCTACAGTGCTGAAAAGAAATCTTGCATTATTCTTATTCTCATCTATTAATGAAGAGTAGTAGGCTGCTCTCGCTTTACGCAGTGCTTTCTTATATTCATTGAGAGTAATATGCCAAATTAAACAAGATTCTTCAAGTTTAGTGGAACGCCATATCCTTTCAAGTTGTCTCGACTTTTGCTTTATTTTGCGGGTTTCGGCATTATGCCATGGAGCTAATCTATGTTGTTTTGTTTTCTTCTTTTTCAAAGGAGCAACAGAGTCTAATTTTATTCGCAGCGCATCTGTAGCACTATCAACAACATGATCAATCAGTTGTTTTAATATATTTTCAAGTATAAAACTTCACATTTTACCATTGTTCTCAGTAATTGTTTGTTAAGTACTTTGTTTGCACTGCTATACAATTTGCTACAGTCCGTTAGTGCTGTTTTTTATATAACTTAATTTAGTAAAAGAGTTAATTTATTTTTCATCATATTGATATGTGCAATAGTTTACCAGTCTGTGGATAATGAATGTGCTGTTTTTTATATAACTTAATTTAGTAAAAGAGTTAATTTATTTTTCATCATATTGATATGTGCAATAGTTTACCAGTCTGTGGATAATGAATGTATATACTTACCAATATGAATCCGAAATTTTGATTTCATTCTTGACTCTTCAACGTCTTTGCCTGGGAGTTGTTTCCTGCCGAGAGTGAAGGCTGGGGTTTCGAGACTGGCACCAAGTAAGGCAAACTCATCTTTCAGAGTAAAACCCCGATCAGCCAAGATCTAAAACAAACAAAACATTTTATTCGCAGCGCATCTGTAGCACTATCAACAACATGATCAATCAGTTGTTTTAAAAATATTTTCAAGTATAAAACTTCACATTTTACCATTGTTCTCAGTAATTGTTTGTTAAGTACTTTGTTTGCACTGCTATACAATTTGCTACAGTCCGTTAGTGCTGTTTTTTATATAACTTAATTTAGTAAAAGTGTTAATTTATTTTTCATCATATTGATATGTGCAATAGTTTACCAGTCTGTGGATAATGAATGTGCTGTTTTTTATATAACTTAATTTAGTAAAAAGAGTTAATTTATTTTTCATCATATTGATATGTGCAATAGTTTACCAGTCTGTGGATAATGAATGTATATACTTACCAATATGAATCCGAAATTTTGATTTCATTCTTGACTCTTCAACGTCTTTGCCTGGGAGTTGTTTCCTGCCGAGAGTGAAGGCTGGGGTTTCGAGACTGGCACCAAGTAAGGCAAACTCATCTTTCAGAGTAAAACCCCGATCAGCCAAGATCTAAAACAAGTAATGCATAAGATGTAGGCCTTTTGCTTTTAATGTTTGCAGTCAAACAGTAAATAACAACACTTGTCCATAATGATTACCAAAAAAATGCATGTGATGAACTGTTAGTGTAGAATATGTGCACTTTATGTAAGATTAAACATTACCTGGTCCCCAGGATGGTGGTAGAGGGGTGAAATAAAGCCAGATTCCCTAACTATCTTGACATCTGATGCTCTTCCTCCCCAACCTTTGGACAAGAAGGTGATGTTTCCTGCAGGACTACACACTATGAAATATTTGACTGTAGTCCACTTCTTATAATTAGAGTATGATTTTGCCCTGTTGAAAAGAAGAAACAAAAACACGGTTAGATGAACAGGACTCATTTTCAAGTTTAAGATTTCAAACCTTTAATGGACCTTTATTTGTTTTCAATAATACATTTAATATTTGATATGATGCATGCAGCGGCTGGGTACAATGAGCATCCCTCTATCTGAGCATACATTTAAAAAACAAGACCTGTAAATTATCAAACTCATTCGTATTACTTATTCAGACCTGTGTACACTACGAACACTGTCAAAGCTACCTGGCTAAACCATAAATATTGGCACCTTTACCTGGCTTTAAGGGCTTTTGGATGTTCAATTCTGATCTTGAAGCAATCTATAATTGATGAGAGGCGCGGAAAGTTGGCCTTCATCACTGGTGGTATGGTTTGGGTGATGCACTCCCTGTCAGGCCAGTGAATGAGGAAAGTGATTTTCGCATACAAAAGATTCAGCAAACGTTGGAATATGTGGCGGACGGTGGGTTCGGGTTTGTGTAGTATTTGGCTCAGCAAAGCAATCGATGGATTTTGGCGTAGCTTGAGCAAGCAAAGGAAGAGCTGGTCCTGGGTAGACAATCTAAAACCTTTTGGTGTTGATTTGATGAACTGAACTAAATATCGGTGAAGACAGTCAAAAACTGACCAGCTGAGCCCAGTAATGGCCCTGCATGCACTGTCGTTTCCTTTAATAGCATGAACAGACAAACGCTCCTTAGACCAGTTCTGGAGTTCTCTTCTTGCCTCATCTCTTTCTCTTCTTGTCTCATCTCTTTCTCTCCTGAGATTGGCAACCTCTATGGCAATGGAAACCTGCTGCCTATGTAATACTGGCGTGTCACTCAGTTCATAATCATCAGAGGGCTGAGGAAGTGAATCCTCAGTGAAAGGGGCTTCAGGATAAACTGTATCAAAATCTTCAGGGATTTCATTAGGAGAAGCCTCTGTAGGTGGCTTTATTCGCTGCCTTTTTGCTGGCAGGACCTCATGCTGAGAAACAGCATCTCTCCTTTGGTATCGCTTTAGCCTCTTTGAGCCTTCTGACGATGGTCGTTGTGGGAATATGGATGGAACATAATCTGGATGCTCGCCGTCATTCACATGGTATCCTTAAACCATGAAGGTAGGTGTTAGTCAAATACAGAGACAAACTTGACAGTTTTTTGGTTAAGTTCACTGCGCCTATAAAATATGTAGATCATAAAATAATTACCATAATGACTGTTTTGATAATAACCCGCCCCCCCCCCATTTCGCTCAATATTCACCAATTTTTAAATGAATTGATAAGTTTGCTTCAGTCTGAGCCAAATGAGCTGTTCTCTAATGTCACCCTGTGTGTTGTTAGAGATTAAAAGGGATATCTTCTCCGCATTTCAAATCTCCGCGCGTCCTTATCAAGCTGGTTAAAAACACAGGAAGGAATCCAGAGCTACCAAGTAATCGTTAAACAATAATCCACTTTAATGGTAATATGACAATGCAATACAATCAAATACAGTACAAATTCACTACAGCTATCTATGGGATCCATACATTACCTGATGCATTGCAGCCACCCAGCCGGCCAAAGAGCCAGCCAGGCAGCCAGGCAGCCAGAGGAGAAAAGAGAATGAACTGAATTCAAACACAACTTTTATACCCAAAAGTCACCGGAGGAGCCGAGTCAGTCTATCTCATTGGAAGATGTAAAAGATGACTTTTCTTAGCGAATCAGCGCGAGCCAGCCAGGACAATAAACCAGTGTCTCTGAGAGGGTAATAAAATGTATCTGGCGTCCGTTATCTCACTTCCCTACATAGACTTTCACGCACACACTTTCCGGCACATTCCAGAGGCCTGAGCTGTATTCCTTTTGTTCACAAAGATAATACATATTAATACCCTCATATGAATACAAAGTAATCAAACACACACATATACTATTCAAGATATGATGACTTCCCTGAAACATGACATACAGGAGATCTTAAGCAGAAGGAACTCTCATCCAACTCTCTATACTTCCCCCACAGGGCAATAAACCCTGTTAACTCCACGCAGCCTTTGTTCTCCAAAAACACATGTCAGCAGGCCCTGAAATCCAGCTCACGGTTTTACACAGATTATTTCCCATTTAAGCTTATTCATAGTTTGCTAACATGAATACATACAAATATTTCACTTCAGTGTACAGGCAGCAGGCTAATTTCCTTGGTTTGTCCATTTTTTATATTTCAATGCAGCATCTACTTCCACTTCTTAAACTTTTAACATTACATCTATTTACTTCAACAATTGATATTAGCCTCGTTAGCATCATCATTTACCTGTGATGAAGTGTTTACCACAGACGTACACGTATTGACTGGCCGGGTCCCATTGATTGTGATTTTCGTCCTCTCTGTGAATAGCCTGAAGCCACAGAGCTCTTCTTTTACTGTCCCTTTTTCTTAGAGGAAGTACAGAAAAACGTAACTCCGGGTTTTTTTTTATGTTTGAGGTGCAATACACGACACAGCAGCTTTTTGGCATCATAAAACAATTCTTTTCCGCCTCGCTCGTGAGAGTAACAGCTGGCGAAATGACAGCCCCGCCTGCTGCTTTTAATTCTTTTAATTTAACCAGCTTTTAATTTAACCAGCCCGATCAAGTGTCTATAAGCTTGGCACATCTTTCCATTGAGATTTCCTTCCATTTTTCTTGCCAAAACTGCTCCAGCAGTTTAGATGGGTTCCGCTCGTGTACAGCCATCTTTAGGTCATACCACAGATTTTCAATTGGATTAAGGTCTGGGCTTTGACTAGGCCACTCCAAAACGTTTAAACGTTTCCCCTTAAACCACTCTAGCGTTGCTTTAGCAGTATGCTTTGGGTCATTGTCCTGCTGGAAGGTGAACCTCTGCCCAAGCCTCAAATCTCTGGCAGACTGAAACACACACACACAGTTTCCTCAACTATTTCCCTGTATTTAGCTCCATTCATCACTCCTTCTATTTTTACCAGCTTCCCAATCCCTGCCGATGAAAAACATCTCCACAACATGATGCTGCCACCACCATGCTTCACTGTGGGGATGGTGTTCTGAGGGTGATCAGAGGTGTTGGGTTTGCGCCAGACATAGCGTTTACCTTGATGGCCAAAAAGTTCAATTTTAGTCTCATCTGACCACAGGACCTTCTTCCACACGTTTGGGGAATCTTCCACATGCCTTTTGGCGAACTCCAAACATGTTTTCTTATTTTCTTTGCGACTCTTCCATAAAGCCCAGCTCAGTGGAGTGTACGGCTTACTGTGTACAGATTCTCCTCTCTCTGCTCTGGAGCTTACCAGCTCCTTCTGGGTTATCCTCTGCCTCTTTGTTGCCTCTCTGATCAATGCTCTCCTTGCACGGTGTGAGAGTTTTGGTGGGCGGCCCTCTCTTGGCAGGTTTGTTGTCGTGGCATATTTTTTCCATTTTAAAATAATGGATTTAATGGTGCTTCGTGATGTTTAACGTTTGTGAGATTTTTTTTATAACCCAACCCTGTCTCATACTTTTCAACAACTTTGTCTCTGACCTGTTTGGAGAGCTCTTTATTCTTCCTGGTGTCGTTTTCTTGCTTAGAAAGGCCACTTGCTGTGGTATGGAAGACGGAGGCCTTCTACAACAGTTGTATATACAGAGATAATGAGGCACTTGATTGCACACAGGTGAACTTTATTTCAATAATTGTGTGACTCTGAAGGTTTTTGTTTGGGCTAAATAGCAAAGGGGGTGAATACATATGCACACACTACTTTTCAGTTTTACATTTTTTGTTATGTTTTAAAACGTGCTCTTTTTTTCTTTCACTTCACCAATTTTGACTGACTTTGTGTGGGGTCTTGCCATAAAATCCCCCCAAAAATATATTACTTTTGGTTTTAATGCAAGAAAATAGGAAAAATGGCAAGGGGGGTGAATACTTTCGCAAAGCACTGTACCTCAAGATTGTCCTTAAGTACAGTGCCTTGTCTGTTCATTGTTCATTTACCTATTGTGAGTCGCCTCGGATAAAAGCATCACATGGAAATGTAAATCTTGCAAGAAGTGGCCATTATTCAGATAGGTATTTCTGCCCCTCTGTTCATTCTCTGTTCAAGTGCAACAAAAAATCGAAGCTCAGTGCTTTATCAGTCCTCTTGAAATAGTGACTGCCTGTATGAAAAAGTGTCAGTTTGTTCTTGGTGTGTAGGTTGGTGTAGCCTTCTTTGCATGAATGGTGATGATTGCTCCTGGAAATGTCCACCGCTGCTACTGTAGGGATGTGCATGAATTAAATCCCTCATCAGGGAAAAGCTTTCCCGAATAGTGGCATTCATCTGCTGCATGCCGTCTGCGTTGCGGATGGATGTTTGCTCCATTAGTTCCACCATCCTCTTTTTTATTTTGAGGTCTTCCTGCACTGCATGGTCAGCAGGAAGTTTCCTCTTCAGCCGGTCACTTCTGTGGCTGTTCAGCTGTGCCTTGAATAAACGAGATAATTTTTTTATTATTACACAATAGGACCATAACATAAGACCAAAGGCATGTTGTGAAATAGCTCTAGATACATTCTACTTTTACAAATACAACAGCTCTCAATACCTTCTACTTTTACAATTTTCTGTGGAAGGTTCTGTATCATAGTATATAGCAAGTCCGTTAAGCTTGAAATCATGAACATACCTGGAGCAGATCCCTGCGATGCCTTACAACCACAGCAGCTCGCAGACTTCCGCTGGGTTCGCTCGACTCTGGCTGTGGCGAATGCTCCAAACTCGGGGGTGAACTTGGTCCGGAAGACGACTCTTCCAGGTCCCCCGTCTCGATGCCGGCACTAAGGCTGCGCGTAGCAGGCGAGCCACCCCAGACTTCTTCACACAGCTCGTAGAACATGAGCACAACACATCCTTGGCCACTCCGACGCCCAAGGTCTGACGCCCAAGGTCCACCGCCTGCCTGTACTTAATGTGCATTTGCTTTAGCTTGGCGGTAAGCTGGACCTTTGTGATGGTGCTTGCGTCGTGAGGGAAGTCCTTCTCTTCTGTCGGGTTCCTCGGATACTGCACCTGAAATGCATCCCATATATCGCTATATTTAGACCGGCAGGTCTCCCAGTCAACATTCTCCTGTATTTTTCCCATTTTGTAGTCCAGTGAGACCCTAAGCAGAAACTCTACCTCGACGTCTGTCCACAAAAATAAATCCTTTCTTGCAGCCATCCTCTACCTTGTTTGTTTGTTTGTTTGTGCCCTACGCCCATGCTCGGGGGGATCTTATACTCGCTGCTTTTGGTGTATTTTGTGGTCGAACTACAGCGCCACTTACAGGCCTGGCATATGTACTACAGCGTTTCGAGCGGTCTCGTGTGGACGGAAACGTTTCTGGTGCCTGTTGAGTGTGGACGGAATACTTTTTTGATAACGATTGCGGTCCGTTTTCGTTCTCGTGTGGCAAGGGCATTAATAAAGGTAATCTGTCTTAACTAATGAGCCATTTGGAATTGATATGAGCAACTCTCGTAAAACACAGTGGCCTTCCTTAAGCACATAAAGCAAGGAGGGCTGACAGCAGTCCATCCGTTCTTTAAAATCTAACTGAAGAACATGATGTAGATTGATTCGTTTTTATGTCAAATTCAAGGAATATCCTTTTAAATCTCTAATCTGCCAGGAAATCTTGGTGGTAAATAAACACATGTATAAGAGACCCTTAATAGAAGTGCATACACTGTATCATTGCTTCACACATCTTAAAAATATGGTGATTGAATGATGATGTGTACACCAGTATAATTCTCTGTAGTATAACATTTTATTTCAATGTAGTTTAACAAAACTGATTTGTATTTTATGTTTTAAACATTTAAGGAAATCTATCATGCCAAGTAAGTAGAACATAATCCACTGATGGCAAGGGTGGAAGATCCAATAGAGCAGTGGCAAAAGACATAAATATTGACAGGTCAACCCTGCGTAGATACATAAAATGTCACCAAATGTTTTGGGTGTTTTACAGATGTAGCACTCCAGATAGGACTCCACTCAGCGGATCCCAGTGGCTGGGAGATTAAAGACCTCCCACTATTTCCTAAAAGGGCGTTGCCAAATTGCCCCATTTGTTCAATTTCAGGATTTAACCATGAGATGGCGCTTCATTCACAAATAGAGTAGCGAAGTCCCTCCCCTTCCGGTGGACCTCCATGGGACGTTATTTCGGAAAGATTATGTATTAAAGTCAATGGAGAGAGAAAGATTATCTTTCGATCCCGTTTGAATTGTGCCACAAATTACACATATGATGTTTGTCAATCTTAAAAAATAATGTCCATGTCAAAAAAGTCAGTTTTTTTTTCTTTTTTTCGAAATAAGGTCCCATGGACCGGAAGTAGATGGGCGTGACTTCGCCACTCTATACACAAAGACAACTGGGTGTTGTAGACCTTAGTCTGTTTGCAATGTTTGCAGCTCTGCAGTTGTGTTTGCTGAATACTGTAGCATTTAATCACTTATTTGTTATGGTTTTCACAGGCTACTATAAAAAAAAACATCAATATTTTAGATCAAATAAAGTATATCTAATCTTATTATCTTAATTGTAATTCAATAATATAGTCTTCATATATTAAATAATCATAATAATAATGTAAATGTTTACACTTCTTTATTTTTTATGCTCATACTTTTACCTTTACAATAGTTTGCTTTAATATGCAGTATATTTTTTGTAATATTGTTGTGGTGTTTTTACACAGTACAGTAGATCGAAGTAAATCAACTTATACATTAAGTTAAGATAAGATAAGATGGACCTTTATTAATCCCTGTGGGGAAATTCAGTAGATCAAAAAGCAACAAGGTGAGAGTGAAAAACAGGATAGCACAGATTCACACAGATTAATAAAATCAAAAATAAGGTCAGCGATAAAAATTAAAATAATAATAATGAGAAACTATGAAATAAGAAATGAATACAATTCAAATTAAATTATCATATTATGTATTATTCAGTAATATACATTAACCCCATTATAGCAGATGCCACATTGAATGGATGAACACATTAATGCATCAATAATTACAACGGAGTATTTCTAAATACAAGTTGTAAAAATACTATATGTATTTAATACTAATAACATAATGATTCATTTTACTTTCAGATGATAATACTTTTCACTTGGGCCATTGACAATTTTGAATGCAGGACATTTACTTCTAATATGTATTTTTACCTAGGTAAATAATCGGAATACTTCTTCCACCTCTGAGTTTGGACCCTGTCACTTTTTTAAAAACTTTAATTAAATGTTTGATATTTCCAGAGACCCTTTCAGACCACTGCTGGAGAACAGGGGGTGGGAGAGTTGTCACATTTCAATGGGCCATTACTTTTGAAACAAAGAGTCACACAGCCCTGCGTTGATTTAAGGGAGCTGTCGGGGGGTGGTGGGTGGTGAACAGTACATGGTCAATGTTTGTTTAAAAATGTTAAAACAGCATAAATATCTGAGCACAAACCTACAGTTAAACGTTACTGCTGGAGAAGAGAGATCACAGGGGGGTTGGGAGATCACAGGAGGGGTGGGAGAGCTGTGGCTGATTAGGTGTGTAAACAAAGAGTCACATACAGCCCCCACTGATCACCTGAGAGCTGCAGAGTTTCATTCAGACTATTTAAAAAAACAACGGTCTAATGTTATCATTGCACAACAATGAATTAAATGTGTGATTGTTATAGCAGTAATAATACAGTAAACTATTAACAATAGTATAATATTATAGTAAATATTCTTGTCAATGCAGAATATGATTATATCCGTGACAGTGGGAATAAAAAACAATATGCTACAGTATAGTAATAAAAGATAAATCCCACTTGTTGTAGCCTACCTGGCAGAGCAAGACACACTCCAGCCTTTATTTTAACTTTTATAAAACATATCTAAATAAAATATGTGTGTCCCGGGCCATAAATGTAACGTATGCTGTCGTATTTGTGAATGAAGCGCCATCTCCTGGTTAAAACCTGAAATTGAATATCTGGCAACGCCCTCTTGGAAAATAGTGGGAGGGCTTAACATTCCTCAATACTGGTCTTAGGCAGGTCGTAGGCAGGAAGCTGTAAGCTGGAGTCTGAAATTAGGTGCTACATCTGTATAACCTTGTTTTGAAAGATGCTCTTTAAATTTATTTATTATTATTACTATGTTCAATTTGTAACTAGAGTGGTTATCTATAATTCCTTTTCTTATAGGAGTGAAGAGCCAGGCTTCTTTGATGGAGTGTTTTTAGCCCAAGACTCTGAGGTTTCCACTTTTGTGGAGGATGTTCGAGGAGCTGTCAAAAGTGTGAGTTTTAAATCAAGCAGAGCAAAATGTATCTCACCTTTTTTAATAACTAATTGAAGTTAAAATAGTAGTAACACATTTGCCTTCATATTTTTTTGGAGATGGGATAGAAGTGTTGAGACCAGATGACAGGGTGATGAGGTTAGCAATGCGGTCAAACTGTCAAACATTATTGCTGTAAACTGGATTGAAAAAACAGCTAAATTGTAATCCAAAATATATTACACATTTGGAGCCTTCCAATTATCCAAAAACTGGTTTGTTATTATCCAGGGAGTTGCATATCTAGGTGAATCTGGCAGTCGAGCACAAAAAACTTGTGTGTAATAGTTTATATGTTTGATAATACCATCAGTTGGTCCCACTATCCAGTGTTTTGAAATAACTTCTGATAATCCACCCATCCATCCATCTTCTCCCGCTTATCCGTGGTCGGGTCGAGGGGGTAGCAGTTCCAGCAGAGAGCCCCAAACTTTCTTTTCCCTGGCCATATCAACCAGCTCTGACTGAGGGATCCCAAGGCTCTCCCAGGCCAGCGAAGAGATATAATCCCTCCACCTGGTCCTAGGTCTACCCCTTGGTCTCTTCCCAGCTGGACGTGCCTGGAACACCTCCCTAGGGAGGCGCCCAGGTGACATCCTAACTAGGTGCCCGAACCACCTCAACTAGCTCCTTTCGACGCGAAGGAGGAGCGGTTCAACTCCGAGTCCCTCCCAGATGACTGAACTTCTCACCTTATCCCTAAGGGAGACACCAGCCACGCTGCGGAGAAAACCCATCTCGGCCGCTTGTATCCGCGATCTCGTTCTTTCGGTCATGACCCATCCTTCATGACCATAGGTGAGGGTAGGAACAAAAATGACCCGGAAGACAGAGAGCTTTGCCTTCTGGCTCAGCTCCCTTTTCGTCACAACGGTGCGGTAAAGCGACTGCAGTACCGCTCCCGCTGCTCCGATTCTCCGGCCCATCTCACTCTCCATTGTTCCCTCACTCGAGAACAAGACCCCGCGATACTTGAACTCCTTCACTTGGGGTAAGGACTCATTCCCTACTTGGAGTGGACAGTCCATCGGTTTCCTGCTGAGAACCATGGCCTCAGATTTGGAGGTGCTGATCCTCATCCCAGCCGCTTCACACTCGGTTGCGAACCGATCCAGTGAGTGCTGAAGGTCGCAGACCGATGAAGCCATCAGAACCACCTCATCTGCAAAAAGCAGTGGTGCAATCCTTAGTCCACCAAACTGCAGACCCCCTCCCCCACGACTACGCCTCGAAATCCGATCCTTGTATATTACAAACAGGATTGGTGACAAAGCGCAGCCCTGGCAGAGGCCAACCCTCACCGGAAATGGGTCCGATTTACTGCCGAGGACCCGGACACAGCTCTCGCTTTGGGGGTACAGAGATTGGATGGCCCTCAGTAGAGACCCCCTCACCCCATACTCCCGCAGTACCTCCCACAGTAACTCCCTGGGAACTCGGTCATACGCCTTCTCCAAGTCTACAAAACACAGACCGGATAAGCGTACTCCCAGGCCCCCTCCAGGATCCTTGCGAGAGTAAAAAGCTGATCCGTCGTTCCACGAACTGTGGGTTGATGATGTCAAACAGTGGGCCAGTAAAGGTAAGAAAAATGCTGTTTTGAAGTATACATAGATGGAGTCGGTTCATAAAAACTAAATAATGCTGTCCAAATTAAACCTAAAAGCCTGTTAGTGTGCCTGTTAGTGTGCCTGTTAATGTGCGATGTTCAAATAACATACATTAATTGTGTTTGAAACTTGTTTTCTTCTTTTTATCTTATTAATTTAGGAAGTGCATCAGCCAGTCCTGCAGATGCTGGTTGTTTGCAGATCTCAATTGAAGCACTCTTTGTGAGCATTTGCCAGAAAAAGCACTACCTTTACATACAAAATGCTAAGCATTTTGGGACATTTATTGGTTGTGTTAATTAAATCCCGTCTGCTCTTTTGTAATCTATGTTTTTACTCTCATTACAGATCGTAACAAAAGGCGTCAAAAGATCGTCCAAAAGATTGCCCAAGAAAAGAAAAGGTTGCTAGAGGACATCCACAAGTACAACCAGCAACCTGATGGTGACCCTATTGACACCAACACGGTTGTGGAGAAACTCTCAACCAAATCTGCAGAGAGCATGATCTGGCCTTGGCAGGAACCCAACAGAGGTGCTGTATAAAGATTTTACTTCTAATCTACAAAACTGTAATAATAAAATGTGTTCATTAATGTGACATGTTTATTTTCATTCTCAGACGGTGTGGACATTCTCACTAAGAAGGGGCTGTTTGGCCAAAAAATGCTTCTGTCACGACTGACAGAAGAAAAGCAGATCCTTGTGAAGGAGATGATGCAGCACTGTCAGTACCTCAAGGACTCTGTATCTAAGGTCCAGACACTGATGGCCCCAGTTTCATTGATCACACAGACAGGAAGTAAGTGAACCACATGGATTTATTCACTTTAAAATACATAAGTCAATGTTTTTCAAACCAGCAAAGGCAAACACACTTTAAAGAAGATTTTATCCATCTGTTTGTTTTTATTTGAGTCTGACTGCATTCTAATCTTTCTTGACCAAAATATCTTTTCTCTGAATAATTTTCACAATTTATGTGTGCTATATAAGTTGTAGGCTATCCGAATGGAATCACAGAGGAGGGGTACAAGGGCCTTATGTGTCTTCTCAGGAGACATTTGCATGACCTCAGACTCAAACAGCAGACTGTAGCAGGCGCCTACAGAGGATTTCTGGAACCCAGTCCTAGGCGGGTGGAGGAGGAGGGCGAGGACATGGAAGAAGTCTGGCAAAGTGACAACAGCTCAGATGATGAAGATGACGCAGAAGAATTGACTTGACTTGTGGAAAGTTACTTGGTGCCCTTATGCAGTTCTGTAGTTAAAGCAGACATATTATGCTTATTTTCAGGTTCATATTGTGTCCATATATCTGCCTTTACTGTTCTTCATTTTCACAGCTCCCTTCAGCCATTTAGCCTCCTTAATAATCAGATTTCAGCTAGCTTTAAGTTAATAAAAAGGTAGAAAAGTGACACCAAACACAAAGCAGTCTAACAACTAACCCGTGGTGTTAAGCTAGCTGACAGGCACAACAACACTAGCACGCGTTGACAGCTAGTTGACAGCTAGTTAAGCTAGTGTTGACAGCTAGTTAAGCTAGGCTGTATTTACACCATAACGGTGCACAGCTGATATAAAGGGACACCTAGTGGTTAAAGCATGTTATTGAATTTCATTATTTTTATTATTAGATATTAATAGGATCCCTATAAAGTATATTCATTACTCGTTATTCTCTACTAATAGTTAATTAAAGACTGCATATAATGACTATTTTGCACATCCCTTTCAAGATTTCAAGATTTTCTAAGGTTTATTGACATATCATATACACAACTATGGTGTAGTTATGCATTGAATGAAAAACTTGGGTCGCAGGTTCCTCAACAGGGCTCTATAAATAGAGAACAAGACATCTATCAATATGTGTGTATACCTCCAGCAATGTTAACTATGTTGAAGCACTTATTTTAACTGATATTATTATACTCTTATAAGATGTATGTAGATAGTATAAGAAATGTGCAGATTACGAGAGTTTAATGGTGGAGGTATACACACATATTGATAGAGGTCTTGTAATGCACTGTTGAGGAACCTGCGACCCAAGTTTTTCATCTCCGACCTTGTCAGGTATTGAACAATAAATAAATAAAGAACACAGAATTATTAAATATAAAACACAGAATTTGTGTGATTATACTAAATGATTTACAAATAAACACCACTGCATATTTACAACTGTTACACATGCTGATGTAACGCAAATGTTTCCAACTTGGGATCAATAAAGTACATCTTATCTTAAGATGATCGATGGCTACTGCCATATTTGCAAAATTTGCCTCTGAACCTTGACAAGTGCATGTTTCAGGCTTATCAATTAACAACAGGAGGGGTCACAGACATAAGACCAGCTGTTAAATAAAGCTCTTCTGACTTTAGCTGTCATGTGGGTATATATTAATGCTGCCCATTATTATATGTTTTAAATTTGAGTGTTCCTATCCCCTAAACCTCCAGTTTAATACTGGCAACTTCTTATTATGGGAAATACGAAAACGTCTTTTAAAACTACAATTCCCAGTAGAGACGTGCCATAGAGAACATGTTGCGAAACACAATAGCCAGCATGTGTAGTTCTGGGGACGGGGAGGGGGGGTGGACCCGTTCAAATCCAGTTTTGGACAGTCTGCCGTGGTTCGATCCCATTTCAAGTGCTGTTCGACGCTTGGCTTAACCCTGGGAGCACACTCAAACATCCAATCACAGAGCTTCAGGACTATCACGGGGTTTGTCAAGCGAAGAATACTTACTTCCGGGTGTAATATTCTCTAGAGCAAATGAGCCGACCCTCCGTCCTAACGGACTCCAACTTGTGTTTATTAATCAAACAAATAAATAAACACAAGGATAATTATGTGTTATTGTTGAGTAAATGGAGAATTGCACAGGGGAAAATAACGTATGCCACAATTTTAGATGCGGATTTTGTTAAAGTAATAAGTTTGCGCTGTGGATCAACACTATAAATTGACGGGGAAGGGGGTAGCAATAAAGATAACACCATTAAACAGTTACACAACATAACAGAAATAATATTGATAGCAGCGTCCCTAGCAACCACCTTGGTAACAATGAAAACATTGAATGGACACAATTTCCTGAAGTAATCTTCATAATAACTAGCAAACTAAAGATCATGTACATCCACTGCACACATAATCTGAAATAACAACTCATATTTCTCGCATCAAATGACATCAAAACGCATTTTAATGGCCAAATTAACCTTAAAATAGGCATTTTCCACCGAGAATAAAACGAATGTCGGCCATGTTTTTTTTTTCTGCAGGGAGAAATTTGAAGATCACGTGACATAGACGCCAGCCATTGGAATGAATGGTGAAAAAAAACGTAGGGATCTTACAATTTCAGAGGCGTTTTTGTAGAAATACTACGTCCCAAGTTGTAGTTTTTTTTTTCTTGCCTCGCTTCTTTTTGGCTTATATTTTAACAGCTCTCTTTCTATAAAGAGAAACAAAAAACAAGTGTTAATTGCAATAGTCATGTGGTGTGTGCTTTGCAAACCAGGGAAGTACTTGCGAGAACACTTACATTTTAAGAAAAAGTTGGAAAAGCAAAGAGTGAAAAATCTTCTGGCTTAGTGGCCAGTTGGTGGTGCTACTTTTTTTTTTACACTGGCACTTTTTTTAACCGTTCTGTATCTCATATTGTATAGATTCAAGATTTCCCTCATTGTTCTACATCATATATTCTATATTGATACCTACCTGTTGGTTGCTTTTTTCTCTGCCTCAAACTCTCCTTTCTCCACTTCCACTGCCTGTTATTTCTCCTTGCCTGCCTCCATCGCTCCTGCCACCACCGGTCCAAACTCTTCCTCTGTGTCTTTCTGTCCCTCCAGCTCTCCTCTCTCCAGTCCTTCACTCGCTAATCTGTCTGTCTGTGTCTCTATGTCCCCTTCTGCAGGGCCGGCCCTCGGCATAGGCAGTATAGGCGAATGCTAAGGGCGCATCAACCCATAGGGGGCGCCGAAAAAAAAAAGGAAAAAAAAAAGTTAGAAATTAAAAAAATATATTTTTTTAAATTTCATAACAACACAATTTCCCGATTTTGGATCAACAAAGTACATCTTATTATCTTATACTAACAGAACTACGACTATATTGCGTACAGTGCCCATAAACTATGGCACACACCCACCCCCCAAAATCAAGTTGAACTGCCCCAGTAAAAACCAGAGGTTTATGTGAAATTGTTCTTTTTTTGAAATAATGGTAGTGTGCAATTATAGGTTTTAATTTTGTATTTGTGTTAATTTAAAATAAATCAAACTCCCAAAAAACGTACACAGCTTCTGTGTACTTTTATTAACATTGGAATTTACTGTGTAAGCGGCCGCGGGGTGGGAGAGCTTTAGAGAGCTCTCTCCTGAAAGACTGAGCGGCTCTGATAACCTCAGCTCAGTGAGGTAAAGGCACACCTTTATATGATCATTATAGTTATAAAAAAATAAGAGAATAAAGTAAACAGGTATAAAATACTATATGACAGTACAAAAAAGTTGTTATTAATAAACAAGAATACAGTTTGAAAGGGGAGTGATTTGTAAAATATCCATAAAGAAAAAGAAAATCTACTTCCAGTTCTGTTTCATATGGGTGTTGAGAGATGTATCCATAGATCTCCTAATGTTGCTCTCAAAGTGCACCAGATTGATGCTTTTAACTTCAATATTAAAAAAAAAAAAAGTCTTCCCGGGGGTGCATGCCCCCGGACCCCCCTAGAGGAGGTGTGGTCCCCCCCCCCACTTAAATCATGTTCAAATGGATAGGAAACTAAATACAGTTGCACACATCTTGTGTCCATATCTTTCTGTTTTGGTGGTCATGCCACAACCGTGCACGCATAGTAAGTGTAAGTGTCTGCATTTGGGGGGGGGGGGGGGGGCGCCAGCTAAAATCTTGCCTAGGGCAGCAAATTGGTCAGGGCCGGCCCTGCCCTTCTGTCTCCATCTCCTGCTTTTCAGTAGTTCCCTCAGTCTCATCCATTTCACCTCCCTCCCCCTGTTCTGTCTGGTCATCTTCTTCTCCAGTCCTTTCATGCTGCCCTCGGTCTCAGGATCCCATGCTTTGAAGTTAAACAAAGCAGACAAACAAGACATTAAAGATGTAGTGCATGGTTCAAAATATGATGAACCAAAAAATATTAAAGTTTAACAAAGAAAAAGGAATAAATGAATTACCCAAAACCAATCTAGGTTGTCTAAAATATTATCTGACTGACATTTCTATCTGATCCATCTGGATAGGTACACTACACAATACAGGATTAAACTTAATAAAGAATCATGAATGTTCTGATAATGTGCCATGAACTATACCTTCTAAAAAGCCTTCAAAAAGGCAAACCATTTTTTCCAGGACCGCATGGGCTACCAGTGGCAGCTCGAAGGGGCACTGG
The DNA here is from genome assembly GCA_028583405.1 of Pogonophryne albipinna. Classification (NCBI taxonomy): domain Eukaryota; kingdom Metazoa; phylum Chordata; class Actinopteri; order Perciformes; family Artedidraconidae; genus Pogonophryne; species Pogonophryne albipinna. The sequence continues at coordinate 881,070 of CM053262.1, forward strand.
AGCTGGGCCGTCCACTCCTTATTTTTATTGTGGTACTTCCCCCATAACAGGAGAGGAAAGTACCCAAGGGCCTTCAGTTTTTCGACCTTAAAAACAAAGAAAAATATATAGACAAACATCACACAAATAGATACAGACAGAGATAGATTTTCCAGGCAGTGTTAAAAAGGCAATACTTTAAAAAAGAGAGTTGGCAGTCCACTCTCTATAGTGTGTCTTAATCAGAGAGAACCATCAGAGCAACACCACTATTATTCTCTAAAGAGACAATTGTGTTCCTGTTCTGCCATTCATTAGCATCTGCCATGAAGTTATATTCACTCTACCACATTACAAGTGAACCAAAGGAGACACCTCTTAACCACACCGCATTGTCCGTCGGCCATGTTTTTGTGGTGTGTCCCGCATCATTGGCATTTTTTGCCATTCCCAACAACCTGATGATTCAACATGCTGAATTGGCAGCAGAGCTGTCTGCAAAATAAGCTAGCTTAAGAAAATCTGTGCACAAGAAGAAAAACGGACTTGAGGAAAACGACTACAGTCCAAAGGCTCACACAAAGTCTTTTAATTTCCTATCTCATCTGGTCGTTCTATTACTCAGATATTCCCAACATGAAGCTGAGTGGAGAGTGTTGTGAAAATGTTTTAAAGAGTGTATCATAAAAATGGCCTTTATTTCTAGAGCCTTATGTATTTTGTTGTCCCTTTTGAAATGAGGAAGACATACTTCTGCCTACTGCTGTTATGGAGAGTAAAATCCTCTTATGCAGGTGCAGAGTGTAAGTGAGAGTTGGCAGTAGTAATAATCATCCCCTTTCAATTACATTAGTATGCATGAAAAGTGACAGATGGGGCCGCCCCCAATTATGCAAATGAGCTAAGTCCCGCCTCCCTTTGTTCGAGATCCTTTGATGTGAGGGGTACAATTATACTAATGAGCTAAGTCTCGCCTCCCTTTGTTCGAGATCCTTTGATGTAAGGGGTGAGGTGTCATCACACGTAGGTGTGAAATGCCCCCCTGTGTAGCGCCTTTGTTATATAATCCTTTGATGTGTTGATTAAGGCAGTCTCTTTGAAGTTATGCTGTCTGGCCCCTGTCCCCTCACAGCCCTTTGTCGTCTAATCCTTTGATGTGAGGGTTGAGGTGTTATAACAGGTAGGTGTGATTTCACACCGGTGTGTTATAAGCCTCTGATGTTAATCTAGGTGTTGATTAAGGCAGTCTCTTTGAAGTTATGCGTGAGACTGTCTGGCCCCTGTCCACTCACAGCCCTTTGTTGTCTAATCTAATTAGCCTTTGATGTCTGTCCTTTGATGTGAGGGTTGAGGTGTTATAACAGGCAGGTGTGATTTCACACCGGTGTGTTATAAGCCTCTGATGTTAATCTAGGTGTCTCTTTGAAGTTATGCGTGAGACTGTCTAGCCCCCGCCCCGTCACAGCCCAGGCCTCTCCCCCTTTCTCCACCCCTTCCTGTCACATGATATGAGGCCAGCAGATAGTGGGGGGTGGAATTAGGTGAAAAAAGAAATCCATGCAGACTAATTAAAAAGCCAGTCATTTCCACTCATCAAGTCACCTTTCAAAAAAAAAAAAAAAAATGGCCAAGAGACGTATCGATATGGGTTTAATCAACGAGACGCCTGTGACAACTTACCGCCATCCGTCCGGAGCGCCAATCAAGAAACGGATGCAGCATCTGTGCTGGGTTCAGACGCCTCCAGCCGAAGATCTGTGCACAAACTTATCTCGTGCCCTCATTGGTCATGTGCGCGCGTTCATGTGTCTTGGAGGAGGGGCTCTGTGAGGAAGTGGCAGATTTTTTCCGGTTGTGTACTTTCAAATTCTAGCTCACTCGAGCTGGTTTCTCCAAAATGACCTACCCCACCTTTAAGAACAATTATCACACACACACACACACACACACACACACACACACACACACACACACACACACACACACACACACACACACACACACACACACACACGTTGGAGTTGGCCTTTGAAGTGAGGGTTGAGATACGCCTGGGATGTTAATCTATATGTTGATTAAGACACTCTCTGTGAGGTGAGAAGCAAGGGAGCATGGAGTTAGTTTTTAAAAAAGAAATAAGCTCAAACTAAGTAAAACAGACATTAATTTTCACTCACTATGACACCTTAAAACGTAGTTGTCCTCTCTAAATTTGATTCAGGGTTTGCTTTAAATGAGTTGTGCTTGCTAAGGATGTTTCTTTCTAAGTTTTTGTGAAACTGTTAACTACAAGGAAGTCTCTGTTTGCAAAGAGGGTATTCATATTGATTTAAAAAATATCTTATTTAGGTTTTAATAGTGATAACTAAGGATGTTCTCTTTAGTTGTAGGGCTTGTGAACAAAGAAAAGCTGTAAACACTTAAAATACATAGAATCAACAGTGTGAGGGTAAATTAAAATATTCATTTACAAACATACAAGGCTTTGTCTACTGAAGATCAATGCAAGGGCAGATTTTCACTCTGTGGGGGGACAAAAGAAGCATCGTTAATCACCTGGACAAAGGACTCTTTAAAGCAGAGATACCATATGCAGACACATACCTGAATATCAGCAGGAGAGGACTCTTTAAAGTAAATACATTATAAGGTTAAAATAAGATATATATGTGGTGGAATTAATTTAAAACAGTCACCTTACACTTTTAGTTGTCCTCTCTAAATTAGATGTAAGTTTTTTTTTAAATGATTAGTGTTAATTAAGGGCTATTGTTATTTTGGTTTATAAGGGGATAGGAGTTCAACTTTAAAAATTGCACAGGATCATTCTAAGAAGAGTGAGAGGGCTAATGAGCCAGCACCATACCTCCTCTATGCATTTTCTTGACCTGTATCTGATCTTGAAAAACTCTGGTAAGTACTTTTTATTTTATTTTATAATATCATGTAATTATTTAATGCTGCTTGGTGTGTGTTAAACAACCTCTGTGCATCTGTAATGATTTAGAAGCTTTGGGAAAAGTACCCCTCTATGTACAAATAATGTGGTGTCGATTTTTAATCAAATCTTTTTTTTTGTTTTGTGTGTGTCTCAGTTCAGGAAAGTCTGAACCAAATACGAATTGGAATATTAAGTACTTCATATTCTACCAGTTGTTAAGTGTTGCATACATCAAAGTGTGTCTAAAAGTATCTTAGTAACACAAGAAAAGAGAAAAAAGCCTTGATGTCAACAAAACTGGATTGTTCCACTGAAATAGCGTTAAAATAAAAAAAGTGCCTTTAAAGAAAATGTATTCAGACAAAGTATTTTTTTTCAAAAAATGTTTAAGGTTTTGCCTACATAAAAAGTGTATCTTACAGTTCCTTTGTGAGAGAATTACACAAAAATCTGCAAAGTGTCAGTGAAAATTGTTAAAATCACAAACTTACCTTCTAGAGAAACAGTCTTTAAGAAAAAATCTAATCAGACAATGTACTTCATTTTCTAGTTTTAAGGTTTTGCATACCTCAAAGTGTGTCTAAAAGTATCTTGGCAAGAGAAAAAAGCCAAAATCTGCCTAGGCCATTAAAAGAAAACTGAATTCCTTATAAAGTACTTCATATTCTACCAGTTGTTAAGTGTTGCATACATCAAAGTGTATCTAAAAGTATCTTAGTAACACAAGAAAAGAGAAAAAAGCCAAAATCTGCCTAGTGTCAGTAAATAAGTGTTAAAATCACAAACTTGCCTTTTAGAGTCACAGTCTTTAAGAAAATAAAATGTTACAAAGTGATTGACATTCTACCAGTTGTACAATGCTCCTACATAAAAGTGTATCACAAAAGTATCTTGGTTTCAAAAATGTTTACGGTTTTGCATACATAAACAAGTGTATCTTACAGTTCCTTTGTGAGAGAATTACACAAAATCTGCCTAGGCCATTAAAAGAAACCGTATTCCTTCATATTCTACCAGTTGTTAAGTGTTGCATACATCAAAGTGTATCTAAAAGTAAGAGACTTACTGTTCCTTTGTGAGAGAATTACACACAAATCTGCCGAGTGTCAGTAAAAAGTGTTAAAATCACAAACTTGCCTTTTAGAGAAACAGTCTTTAAGAAAAGATCTAATCAGACAGTGTACTTCATTTCTAGTTTTAAGGTTTTGCATACCTCAAAGTGTGTCTAAAAGTATCTTGGCAAGAGAAAAAAGCCAAAATCTGCCTAGGCCATTAAAATAAAACAAGTTCCTTAGTTGTGTTGGGGGTTAGCATCAGACCTGTTGAAGGGGGGGCGTTACAGAGTCTGTCTGGCTCTCTGAGGGATGGTGTGTGAGAGGATCACTGAAGATCAAACTTAGATCAGCACTTGTCGCAGAAGGTATGCTGTGTGTAAACTCCAGAGTGGGGAGGTTTTGGTACACTGATAGCTGGCTTACACTGCAAACTTCATCACCTTTTAACAAGAGAGTAAGTATATAAAACGTTATTTTGGATATTTTACACATCAGCAAAAAAACAAAACAAAAAAAACATATTTGATTTAAAAAATAAGCTAGATACACATACAGTTTTAAATACATATATACTCACTTTCCACAGGGAATGAATCATATGGGGTTCCACCAAAAGAGTTAATCCTCTCTAATATTCCAATTCGTATTTGGTTCAGACTTTCCTGAACTGAGACACACAAAAAAAATAAAAATGATTTGATTAAAAATCTACACCACATTATTTGTACATAGAGGGGTACTCTTCCCAAAGCTTCTAAATCATTACAGATGCACAGAGGTTGTTTAACACACACCAAGCAGCATTAAATAATTACATGATATTATAAAATAAAATAAAAAGTACTTACCAGAGTTTTTCAAGATCAGATACAGGTCAAGAGAATGCATAGAGGAGGTATGGTGCTGGCTCATTAGCCCTCTCACTCTTCTTAGAATGATCCTGTGCAATTTTTAAAGTTGAACTCCTATCCCCTTATAAACCAAAATAACAATAGCCCTTAATTAACACTAATCATTTAAGGCCAACTCCAACGTGTGTGTGTGTGTGTGTGTGTGTGTGTGTGTGTGTGTGTGTGTGTGTGTGTGTGTGTGTGTGTGTGTGTGTGTGTGTGTGTGTGTGTGTGTGTGTGTGTGTGTGTGTGTGTGTGATAATTGTTCTTAAAGGTGGGGTAGGTCATTTTGGAGAAACCAGCTTGAGTGAGCTAGAATTTGAAAGTACACAACTGGTAAAAATCTGCCACTTCCTCACAGAGCCCCTCCTCCAAGACACATGAACGCGCGCACATGATAAGTTTGTGCACAGATCTTCGGCTGGAGGCGTCTGAACCCGGCACAGATACTGTATCCGTTTCTTGATGGCGGTAAGTTGTCACAGGCGTCTCGCTGATTAAACCCATATCGATGCGTCTCTTGGCCATTTTTTTTTTTTTTTTTGAAAGGTGACTTGATGAGTGGAAATGACTGGCTTTTTAATTAGTCTGCATGGATTTCTTTTTTCACCTAATTCCACCCCCCACATATCGTGTGACAGGAAGGGGTGGAGAAAGGGGGAGAGGCCTGGGCTGTGAGGGGGCGGGGGCTAGACAGTCTCACGCATAACTTCAAAGAGACACCTAGATTAACATCAGAGGCTTATAACACACCGGTGTGAAATCACACCTGCCTGTTATAACACCTCAACCCTCACATCAAAGGACAGACATCAAAGGCTAATTAGATTAGACAACAAAGGGCTGTGAGGGGACAGGGGCCAGACAATCTCACGCATAACTTCAAAGAGACTGCTTTAATCAACACCTAGATTAACATCAGAGGCTTATAACACACCGGTGTGAAATCACACCTACCTGTTATAACACCTCAACCCTCACATCAAAGGATTAGACTACAAAGGGCTGTGAGGGGACAGGGGCCAGACAGCATAACTTCAAAGAGACTGCCTTAATCAACACATCAAAGGATTAGACAACAAAGGTGCTACACAGGGGGGCATTTCACACCTAACTGTGATGACACCTCAACCCTCACATCAAAGGACATACATCAAAGGCTAATTACATTAGACAACAAAGGTTTGTGAGGGGACAGGGGCCAGACAGTCTCACGCATAACTTCAAAAAGACTGCCTTAATCAACACCTAGATTAACATCAGAGGCTTATAACACACCGGTGTGAAATCACACCTACCTGTGATGACACCTCAACCCTCACATCAAAGGATTAGACAACAAAGGCGCTACACAGGGGGGCATTTCACACCTACGTGTGATGACACCTCACCCCTCACATCACAGGATCTCGAACAAAGGGAGGCGGGACTTAGCTCATTAGCATAATTGTACCCCTCACATCAAAGGATCTCGAACAAAGGGAGGTGGGACTTGGCTAATTTGCATAAATGGGGGTTGGCCCATCTGTCACTTTTCATGTATACTAATGTGATTGAAAGGGGATGATTATTACTACTGTTGGCAGTAGGTTTTAATCTGTGTGGTGTTTGACCTCCTGGCTTAAACGTAGGCAACGTGAGGATACCACACGTTGCTACTAGTTCTTTGATGTTGGTTGGTGAGTCAGAACATTTAGTCTAAAATTGCTTTTGGGGGTGGGGATGAATGGCAAAAAATGTTGACAGGGCTAAAGTCAATGTATCGTTTTGTATATGTATACTAGCTAATTATTGAAATATTGCAAATGCATTTGTGTTAATGAAATCTTGACACATAATTGAATGACATTTCAAAAGTTGTTCCTTCCCTGTAAAATGTAGATTCAATTAATATGTATCTAATATTGTGGGACAGTAACCTTCAATGGCTGACCAAAATAAAATAAAATGTTTATTACTATCAGGGCAGAATTATCGAAGATCTTCGATTGATTTCTCGACCGGTGTTCTTTTTGGGCCCAGTCTTTTGCTTTCTGCCGGAAATGATTCATACAGGCCGTGTGCCTTGATTTCAGCTCCAACATCTTCCCACACTGAGGAAGTGAGAGGGACAGAGGGAGTAGACATACTTACTTTTTCTGATAGAAAGACAGTTATAAAACAGTTGGGAAACAACGTATTGCTTATTTCTTTATTTTAACCATATATAATAATTATTATAATATAATACTTCCCAGAAAAATGAATCGGAAATCAATTAAATTCAACTGATTGTACAGACTGACAAAATATGCTGCCGAGTAAATGTACCGGATCATTTATTCAGCAGGCTAACCATGTTAGGATATCTAATTAACAGTATACAGAGGGGCCACATTCACTTTATCTAACTATTTGTAGCAATTCATATTTTTAATTGACACTATGAATGTCCATTATATGGCCTCATATATAATCATAATAAAATATTATTCATTTTTTTAAATCAAAATATTTTTATTTAAAAGAACCAACAGTCAAACTTTTCAATGGAACAGGCACATGCAGTAAATGTAATGTTCTAAAAAATACCTACTGTGATGCACATTTGTAGAGTGACAAAACTCTTTCTGGCTTTTATTTATTTGGCTTTCCTGAGAGACAGTATAATAGACTGTATTATGAATACTTTAGTAGACATATATATATATATATATATATATAGTTGTATTTACCTTTGTGCATCTACGATTTGCACAGTTTGATTTTTCCAAAAATTGGGGGCACTGTCTTTTTGTGGATCCACCTGGCATCGTTGCTACATTATGAACAAAACAAAAACATCACATGTATCACATATAGTTATTGACATGACACAAAACAAAACAACAATTCTTCCATATAACCATGTATGATTACTAAAGTCAAATTATATAATCCAAATTATGTTAATTGTATTAAACTTCAAAATAATGTTAAGTGTGATATCAAAGTTAAATTAGTAGCACTTTAAAATTCACAAATTCCAGTGTAATATCATAAAGTAACTTTCAGTTTCTGGTAATAGTCAATACGTATTGTGTAATCTTTTTTTGGCATGATAAGATGTTTTCTATTAGCTATCATCATAAACCTCAAATCATGTTTGTTCATAAAATGTATCTGTTATTGCGTGATATAACGCATGTTTTTTGAGATAGAGACTCTACTGTAGTCAAGCTAGTACTTAATATTAAATTGCTCTTATGTTCCTGAAGTAAATATTCACATATTCAGTTTTATTCATCATTTTCTTTTCGATTTTTATTATAGAGTAATACACATTTGTTTATATTTGTATTATTCAGATACTCTTTTGAGCTACTGTTGATATGAATATTTTTGATGTTTATGCTAATTATTTGTATTGTATTTTGTATTCTATATTCCTCCTACATATTTTTTATTAATTTGTAATGCCCAATAACACTGCGGCTGCAACGAAATAATTTCCCAATGTGGGATGAATAAAGTATCTATCTATACATCTATTCGTTTAGGTTAAAAGCATGACATCTACATATTATTTAAATGATAAATTACATATCCATATAGGCCTACTCCTAAACTCACAGTTTATGTGGACTGGATCATTTATCGGCTAGCGGCTAGTAATGTCTGTTTAAATATCAACGGGACAAATATCTGAGCAGATCTCAGATTGGCTCGAAGAGTGAATGTAAGCTTTAAAACCCAAAATACTGATCTGGATTCAGTAAAGTATTATGTATGATAATCACCTTAAACAGGGATACCAAATGACATATAAGACTCACAGATGTATTCATTAACATGCCTTTTCCGCAAACATGATTTAAAAGAAGTAAATCGCCACTCATTTGGGATTAAATCAGGTTGACAAATGCGCTTAAAGCGGGTTCAGTCGGCTACCATTACTTAATAACACTAACAAAGTCTGTTCGTGTGTGGTGCTGTCACAGGCTAAGTCAAAAAACTGAAGAACCATGTCATAACATGATCAACTATGTTACTATCGATTGATTTTAAACTGCAACAGCTCCGTAAAACGACAGAAGTTAGCTAAGGCTAACATCAATGATGCTAACTCAATTATGCTAACTGAGGAGTTTACGGTTTAACTAGCAAATAATTTGCTTGTATGTCGACACATGGTGCTGTGTAAAGTGATGCAAAAGCTGAAATCATTTAAAAAACACTGTAAATGTCTTTATTACATTACAGAAAACGGGTTTACCTCGAGGAAGTTCGTGTTCGGGTCAAGCTTGGGTTCAATGCTGCTTCCTTCTAGTTCTTCTTCTTCTTCTTTTGTTTAATGGCGAATCGCTACCAGTAGGAGCATATAATTCTGCTTTCTGGTGACGCTGTGGACCTTTAACGAAACGTGCTATGTGGGAAACACCATATCCCAGCATGCATTGCGGCTACAACATCCAATCACCGAGCTTGAACCATAGCTGAGGATCTTGGGTAATCAGTTCAGTGGGTGTGTATATGGTGTGTACTGTATCGCAATGATGCGAATGATGCTCGAAATGTCCCATATAGGCCTATGTCTGTTTCCGGTGACTTTATTTTGAAAATCCTGACGGACGGCTAAAAAGCCCAATATTATAGAATTAAACGAATAAATAAAAACAAGGATAATTGTGTGTTATTGTTGAGTAAATAACAGTGTGTTATTTAGAAAAGGATAACAAATTCGAAGTAAAAAAATATTTAAAAAAATACAGATTTCAGTATTCTGAGGCTCTGAGCCCTATTTTTTTTCCTCACAGATGGAAAAAAAGTCCGACATTATACGATTTAAAATAAAAACAATAATCGTGAATTGATATTGAGTAATAACATGTTTTTATGGACCACACAGCTTCCGGTCTCAGATCCATTTGCGTCTCATATGCACGCAAAACTCGGACTCAGAACTCAATGGGAATAGTTGGCATATGATAGGCACGCAAAATCGGACTTTAGCGTATCTATTGCACGCATTTCCAATGTGTACAGTCGTGTCATTTGTACGCAGACTGAAGAGAGTGGGTTGGGTTAACACACAACTGAGTTTCCATTCCCCATAACATTGTGTTAGGGGACAAGCCCTCAGCTGCGGGGCCCCAGCTATAAAGCTGTGGTACTCCCTGTTGACCCGCCCCGCCGCAAAACTCCCCGTGAAGGGAAGTTCTGCCCATCGACACAGAATGGGCCAATTTTTTACTGAGGTCCCTGAACGCACCGCCGCGCGCTCTCCGCCATAATGTCTCCTTTACCCCTACGGTAAACTGCATTCATTGGAGTCTTTACCCTAGGCGTAGTGTGTTCCCTGACAGTAATACGCCGGCCATAATGCCCTTGTACCCGCATAGCGCCTTGATAGCACTTCCTGCGGTTTATCACTCTCATCTGCGCATGCCCACTAGCTACCTCCCTTATTGGAGTTACAACTGGGGCAGCAAGTGGGGAATTTGTACGGTCAACGTTATGTGTAAGTGTAGAATTGTGGAAACAAATGACATTTAGACTTGGATACATATTGAAGATAATTAAATTAACATATTATAGCAGGAAGTTTAATACAGTGTAATTTTTGGTATATTCATTTTAATGTCTCCTGATATATAAGAAGTGTGTTTTTATATATTCATGTGTGTACTTAATTACTTTGTATTTAATAGTAGCCGTTTATATGAACAAGAAGCTGGAGAGGTGAGAAGTGAAAACTTCCCTGTCATGAGAAGTGCAGAAAGGAAATACCCTTATATGGGTACAGCGGGGCAAACAGCTGGAAGACAGCAGACAGTAGAATGTGTGTGTGTGTTGCAGTAGCCATCTGGCTGTATCATAACTGCTCAATTATACTGGTGCTTGTGTTTTTATTGATTTCTTTCTGTTTCATTCTTTCATGTTGTGAGTACTAAATTGCCACAACATTGTGCAGTAGTTGGCTTAAATGTGTTTCGATTACTCTGTGTAAAATAAGGAGCAGGTTTGCATTACAGGAGACTAAAGATGTGGGGAGAGGATACATTCTTCTCTAAACACAGAATGCCAAGTAGCTAGAACGATACATGTCTAAAATATATGTGTGTGTTTAATTACTTTGTATCAATAATAATATAGAGTTGGAAATATGAGTAAAACCATTGTATTTGGAGTAAAATGTGAGCAGGGGAATGTCCTTATTTGAAGATAAGCTCAGAGCTCTAAAATGAGTGTGCGTTCTCTGTATATGTTTATGTAGAGTTCGTGTTGGACACCCAATGTGTCTGTTTTACCTTAAATTGTAAAACAAGGAAAATTAGTGTGCGTGACACAACCTAAGGAAAAATTAGGGTGCGTGACACAACCTAAGGAAAAATGAGTGTGCGTTCTCTATATAGGCTGATATTCTACTATTTTACTGCTTGAGACTGCAGTGATAGCTGTTAAGATAAATAAGTTATAAGATGACAACAGATGAATGAATGTTGCTATTAAAATAATGTAAAAAAAGGTAATATAATTCATCTGTTTTTAACATAGAGTATGTGGGGGAAATGGCAATTCTCTATCTATGATAAAGAGTCTTTGCATAAATTGAAGAGAAATGTGATGGTTTGCAACAAAATTCGATTTCTATGTTTCTATACTTAACTGGCAAAATCTTAATTTGGCCTTTAATCAAAAGAACATTACTCATCACTGATGTGCAAGCTGTGCCATAACAATTATTTAGCATTGTATGATGTATAACATGTATTTAATTAGTAACAACAATTTACACTCACAAATGGAACCAAGTTATTTAAAAAAAAAAAGGATCTGTACCCATGAGTCCGTGCTGAAGTGATGACTCTCAAAGTGTTCACTGCACAGGCGAGAAGAAACGTTGGGGGTCCATTTATTCCTCCGGATGTTCAGCACCCACTGGTCCAGCCTGTCTGGATCACTTAAAGGAAACCTTTATTCAAAAATACATGAAAACCGACCCAAAGACAACAGGAGGGTTAATGCCATATTCACTTAATAACGCATGAACAACTTTTACAAATATTTCTATATAGTCTGTGTTGGTAAATGTAATCTAGGTTGCACATTTCCTGCTGAAATACATGCATGGGCCTACCAAGTTACTGCGTGGCACTGGTTTTGATAAAACAGTGTAGTTCCACTATATAAACGTTACATTCATAATCAAACGAGACAATATGCAAGATAAATAGCTATTTGTTGTTATTCTTAATGCTTGTCATTCACACATTAAGAAAATAAAATAAGTACCGATACATAGCAGAACAATTGTGGCGATGTTCAGCTTAATAAGCCTTGTTCAACATCATTTCTTTAGCTAATACTATAGAAGGCTGCAGGCGAACCAATTCCGCGTTTCGCTGCATTCCTTGATCTCCAGTTATAACGCCGGGCTCCGCCGCTGGCCGAAGCTAACGGAGCCGCAAAGGGCTAGCTACGGCTCCGGTTAGCTTCGGCGGCGGACTCCGGCGGCCACCACTGGGATAATTGGGTCCCCTTTTAACATTTGCTCCCATTTAGCATTATGGGCGTCATAGCCATAGACTATAAAAGTCTTACCCAAGGCTGAATCATAAACTAAACTGTATATATATATATATATATATATATATATATATATATATATATATATACACATGTATAAAGGGTTACGTCCTTAGCTGGCTAATAAGCTACATAACAAGCTAAGCTAACAAGCACACAAACACCTGCTAACGGGGTTAACATGTATAATATTATCATTTTACTCACCGAAAAAAGCTGAGAGTAGACTTCTTGGAAGTTCTGTTAGTACATTCAAGCGCACAGCACGACATTTTAATTGTCTGGTATTTGTAACAATATTCCCACAATCACCACGAACACGGCTAAAGCTAAAGGGTCAAGTACAGTAACTACGACTAACTAACGTTGTAGCCTCTATGGTTGTAGCCTAGCATAGTGGACAAGTTGCTGTTAGCTGACAGTGAGGTATGTACGTGTCCATCAAAGTGACCACGCCCTAATTTATGCAAACACTTTAAGACCTAATATAAATAAAAGGGTCGTGTTAGAAAACAATTCACTCACAGATCCATAATCATGAAGGTGGAATCTAACTATATCGATAATAAAAATGTATGGAGCCAGGGGTAGAAACATGTTTTTTTCTGCTGTAAAATTGGGCATTTTAACATGGGGGTCTATGGAAATTGCTCCTTTCTGCAGCCATCGCCTATCGGCCAATATATGAACTGCAGTGTGTGGCACTTCCGTATTGGCGTCCCGGCTCTTCCCTAGAGTTTTGCCGCTTGGTCCAGACGCGCAGACCTATGTGCTGGACCTTCCTGGCCGCCGGACCCGGAAGTACCAGACAACGAGGCGTCCTCGTCGTCTTCCTCCCTCGTGAACGTGGCCACCTGGCCCCTCGGGATGGCGAACACGAATGGCACCTCGTCATCCTGTTCACCCATCTCCACCACCTCGAGGTCCTGATCCTCCGCTTCCTCCGGGGGGTCAAATTTCACCCGGAAACGATGTCGGTGGCTTAGCCGAGGGATCATCCGGCAAGTGTTGCAGGCCGGCGACTGGCTTAGGCCGTCCTCGGCGTGGTCCCCAGGCATTGGAAGCACAGGCGGTGCGGATCAGCCCCTGCGATTAGGTCAGGGCATGTCGGACAGGCCCGGTGTTCGAGGAGTGGTGAGTCCATGCTTTCTTCTTTTCCTCAGGTTGTTTAATCCTGCTCGCTGAAGAGAAAAGGATGACAGTCAGGAGGCGAGGCCTCCTTTTATGCGGTGAGATGCACGCGCATTCAGGTAGGCCCCCCCCGGGGGATGAATTTTGCATGATATGATCAAGGGGTTGTACCCATAGAGTCCAGTAGAGGGCAGAGCCTGTGAAAGATATAACAATGTGTTTTTGAGAAGCTCCTATATCTAGAGCAGGGTTGGGGAACCTTTTTCCTCTCAAGGGCCATTTCAATTTTTTCAACATCCTCCGAGGGCCGTACAAATTATTGACCTCTGCTTAAAAATGATAAAATCACAGCCCATTCATTTCGCCTTTCTTTCATGCTGTGCAAAGAAAAAGCAATCTCTTAATCCATATATCTTACCATGACTCGCGTATGCATGCACGTGCACGGTTGTGGGATGACCACCAAAACAGAAAGATATGGACACAAGATTTGAGCAAATGTATTTAGTTTCCTATTCATGATTTAAGGTGGGGGGGGGGGCATGCTCCGATTCCACTATATCTGCAGAAAGCTTCAGAAAAAACAAGTTACGTATTGTTAGGGAAATAATTTGCTTAGGTATTCAACCTTTGACACAGTTCATAATTTTCTCCTCTCACTGTCTCCTTTCCCATGGCATAGGTCTACGGCAGTGACCACCAACTGGCGGCCCGCGGGCCACATCCGGCCCGCCAGACATTCTCATCCGGCCCGCACGACGGGGGTGACTGTGGCGTTGGCGGAGTGGTTACTGCGTTCGCCCCCCACCCATTTTTTTTTACAACGTCTCGTGAGTAAGGTGCAGTACCGGAGTCCAACAGAGAGGCAGCAGCTGCGGGACAGTAGACTGCGTACTGCGAAACCTTCCCTTCCTTGAAGAAGAAGAAGTGATCCTTCGTTGTGAAGAGTCTGCTTTGTGCGCTCCGCACCACAGCAGCAGCCCCGCTGCGACAGAGTCCAACAGAGAGGCAGGAGCTGCGGGACAGTAGCCTAGAAGCAGGGTTGGGTTGTAACGGAATACATCTAACGGCGTTACGTAATCAGAATACAAAAATCAAGTAGGCTAACTGTATTCAGCTGGCGTTACATTTGAAAAACGAGTAATCTGATTACAGTTACTTTCGTAAACCTGAAGTGAATACATTTTGGAATACTTATTGGAATTATTGGTGGAAAAGTTTCCTCACAAAATGTAATATTCATTACCGGCAGAACTGTGTGCACACTGCACGGCGCTGCAGCATGTCTGTGAGCGAGAGAGAGATGCAGCGTGTCTGTGAGGCCTTTCCCCCGCACGCAGATGAGAGAGAGATCTCTTTTAAAATATATTGAAAGTTAGAAACGGAGATGGTTAGATAAAATGTGCAAGATAACGTTGATGTAGCATTTCTTTATTGTGGAAATGATGACATTTATAACGGGATCAAAGTGAATGGCCTGCTGCTGCTGAATGCATGGGGCAAGTGACTGGAACAAGTTTTAAAAGTTATTACATCGTTTCAGATAATAATAATAATAAATAATAATGATAATTCATTCTATTTAGGGGCGCCTTTCAAAGCACCCAAGGACACCTTACAATTCATTACATATTCTAAGGAAAGGTTTACAGTAGGAGAATGCAGTCCGGGTGATGTTTTTTATGTGGGGTGCAGATGAGAGGGAGCTGTCCAGAATGACACCAAGATGTTGTGTTTGAGTTCTTGATAAGCCATTAAAACAAGAGTCTCCTGCTCACCAAAACATACCCATCTGTTATGGAAAAAGAAAGTATTCCAAAAGTATTCTAAAAGTAACCTGAACACGTTACTTTTATAAGACACATAACTGTAACTGTATTCTGATTACTTTCAGAGCATGTATTCAGTAATCAGTAACTGATTACATTTACAAAGTAACCCTCCCAACCCTGCCTAGAAGTGATCCTTCGTTAGCGTGAATAGTCTGCTAAGCTTTATGCAGTACCTGTACCACCCGCCCGCGATAGTGTCTATTGGATACATTTTGGCCCTTGGACAAATGTAGTTGGTGATCCCTGGTCTACGGCCTTGGGTATTGCTGCTATCTCTCTTAAGGAGGGGCAGCTTGGGCGCATTGTTGTTGCCAGTCTATGACAGAGCACAAGCCGCCATGAGACTGTTCAGGGACGAAGGTTCCCTGGCGCGCATTCTTTTCTATGGACGAGAGCTCTAGTTAGATTCAGGGTCCATATTTGTTTAGTCTCACTGATGAAGAATGTTGATTATTACACTCCGAACTAGTTATAACCTCGAGCTGCAGAATAGTTCTTCAGAATTGGTTTGGCAACCGCTGTGTCAACTCGTGACACACCACCTGTCTTGTCAACTCTCCGGCCGAAACTCCAAATAAACCATCAGTGTTTGACATCAAAGCTCCTGCTCTTCCCGTGTCTCCTTCATGAGTCGGTGACTCCCACTGCATTGCTACACAGAAGTTTCCTCCACAAATTGGCGTTGTCAGCAGGATACCAACAAATCTTCAGAACTGGTAAGTGTAATTTCAAATCCACATTTGGACATTGCCTTACCAGAATCTGTGATTGACGGTATCCTAAAATTACCTGTGAAGCGGAGCGGCTGTGTTTAGTTTTTGGTTAATGAACATTTGGGGATAAAAACCCAGGGGATCAGTGTCTGGGGACTCAGTCCTGGCTGATTTCCTCTGTGTATGCTGCTCGGGACGAAAGTGCCATACAAGCGTGCACAGCTCATGTTTAGAGAAACCTTAAAGAAAGGCATCAGTAAAGTGGAACTTCTGTATGAAAGCAATGTAAAGATTTGTATTGAACGAATCGCCGAATTCTGGGGATTTCAGCGGCCAACACTAGCAGTTAAAAATAAGCAGCCGGAGATATTACTCCTATCGCCTCTGTAAACACGGCTCCAGCTGCAGCCGCGGGTGTGTGTGTAAATACTTCCCTGTGTTTGTGGGGCTGGAGAAGTGCAGCTGAGAGGGAGAAAGTCACAGGTTTTTGTCTATAGCTTTAACTCACACCACCGCCGTCTCTATTAAAAACGAGATGGTCTAAAAGCACTCGTTGTTTGTGACCGTCTTCTACGTGCTGGTAAGACGGGGCAGCGCGAGGTGCGTGCAACACCTGATGCGCCACAGTTCTCTACGTTGCTGGAGGAGCTGGTGCCGGTCCGGGGTGCATACATAAAATTATAGACTAATTGATCACGGGTGGGCAGTGGCATGAGAGTGTAGAACAAAACTGTGTTTCATCGTTGTGATGAACTCGATAGCGAGTGTTTTGGCTGGTCGTGTAGGACTACAGTTAACTGGAATGTTGTTGGAGAGAAGAAAGGGTAGAGGAAAAAAGTCTATGCGCTCCTGATCGGGGGGGCATAGCGCCACTAGAATAGAGTAGTGGTGTCGCAAGAGGATAAGCTAGTTATCGCTCTTGGATGGTCATCTGGCACCGATCTAGGACTTGTATACAAGGGTGGATGCGCGAGTCAAGGCGCCCCACTAGAGATAATTCCCTACCCCCTCTGAAACCTCTTAATTCGGACTAAATTGAGCTGGATGAACTTTGCTGTCACGCTGGTGTTTATTGCGAGTTCATGTTTGTTTGTCTAAATTGTTTGTATGGGGGTCTATATTGGTTTGTCTTCCCGTTGTCTTGTGTATGCTTTGTAACAACTAATAATGAATCAGTCCATAGCCAGGGTAAAATAAACTAAGCTTTAGTTAACTCACCAAAAGTAAATGACTTGAGACAAATAAATAATATAAAGATGTAAAGCAAAATTCTGGTAGTATAAATGTGCTGCAAAATGAAAATAAATAGCAAAAGAGTGTTTGTATGTCCTGCATCTGAGTGTGCAGAGGAAAATGTAAACAAGAAGCACACTGTTCAGGGTGTGCGCTGTATGTGTAAGAAGATAAGAAGATTATATTGCTTTAAGAATACATTTTAAATTGTATTGCTGGTATGTTAAGATATCTTTGTGACCTTGTATAAACCCTATGCCCCGTCCTGCGCCCCGAGACCCTCAGAGGCATCACTGCTGGTCATAAAGACCTGCCTGAGGAGATCAGGGTTGCAAAAAAAATCTGTCTGTTTTTTTTAGGTCAATGTTGTATTATTTGTTTAATTTATTCTTAAAACTATGTATTGTATGGTAATGATGAATAAAAACGTAATGCATTGAACACATTCTGAAACAAAGCAAGACAGAACTAGACTCAGACATAATACTAATTATTGTTGAAACCTTTTACGCTGTTGCTGCAAAATGGAAACTTTGTTGATTATCTGTTCCAACTGGCCACTGGAATCAGATAATTGATATAAGTTGAAGTTCAATTACAGTTTTAAAAATAGTTTAACATTCTTTATTAAACTGCTTCAAATGATTTCTAGTATCAACCAATTGGTCTATAGACATTACTAAAATTATATTAGTTGTTAAACTACTGACAAGTTTTCTGAAACAGAGCTTATGAACAATAGAGTAAAGGTCGCTGGTTAAGCCAGGATCAATATATTTGAGGAGTTCTTTTCCAAAACGCTATAAACGCCAAATTGAAAAAAATTGAGTTTGTCGTGCCATTTTGCTGTGTACTGAACCTATTCACTGCTCTATCAACGTTTCATGCCAAATCGCTATATATCCTTGTTTAAAATGTAGGGCAAGGTGCAGTTCCTTTCCAAACCGCGATAAACGCCGAACCTATTTTGAGCCGAAACGCGATATGTCCTCTCTACCAATCAGAATTCGGTGAGCGTTCTATGCAATCCAACATGGCGGCGCTCTGAGTTGAGGTTTGTTTATGTTCATTCAATCTTCGAAATATGTCTTTAAACTGTTGTAACACCTTTGATGGCCTGGATGAGCCAGTGAGACCTACACCTGGGGGTAGAAAACGTCGACTGGACAAAGAAAACCACAAAAAACAACAACAAAAGAAGGTTCGTCACTCGGGTGGCGCGTTAATACCGACTGTGGGATGTCAACACAAAGCTGCTGCGAAAGGTTTCTGTCAGGCCGAGAAGCTGTCACCGGACGACCTGATGATGAACTTCAACCATGTATATGAAAAACCAAACAAGGTTGACCAGGACCGGGCTATACTTCATCTCCTGGACATCACGCAAGTGAAAAGGAAGCGTCCGAAAGTTCAGGACGTAAACAAACAAAAAGACCGGAACGTATCTGTCAAGTACAATCTCTTGTGCAACAGTCACCCAGAGAAGGTTCCCGTTTGCAAGGCGACCTTCATTAAAGTGTTTGGTGAGTACAACTTTCGTTTCAGCCCTGCTAAGTGGCCTGCTGGCCTGAGGATTTATTTTACGTTACGTGTATTGTTGTTGTTAGCATCTGGTGCTAGCTAGCTGCGCTAAAGTATATAAGGAGCTTTTTCAACAACAAGGTGGAGGGAGAGTCCTCACCTGTCAGACTGAGAGACTGATAACCTCAGCTCAGGTGAGGTAAAGGACTCTGAGTGTTTAGATAGTTAACTTAGTCTAAGTTATCTCAGTGGGTCTCAAACGGTTTGGTCACCATTTATGTAAACACATATTTCCATTTGAGGGGGGAGTGATTAGTAAAATATGCATGAATAATAAAATAAAAAACGTTAACTAGGTGAAAAAAGGTAAGAAACTATTAAAACTTGTTGAGAGCTAAAACTAGTCTTTGCTTCTGCCTCAAAGAGGAGAAGGGGGAGAGGAGGGAGACAGGAGAGGCTGGTTCAGGAGCACAGACACACTCACAACTATAAATGAACCAAAAACAAATAAATAAACAAGTTTCAATGTTTTTTCATATTGGATATGGTATTTTATTGGTTATGGCCATGTTTTTATGATTTTATGATTATTTAAATGTATACAGTTCTGTTTCATATGGGTGTAGTCTCTTTATTTCCCCCTCAAAATGCACCAGATTGATGCATTTAAGTCCAACATTTAAAATGGCCTGGCTGGGTGTATAATTCCCGGCCTGACTTATTGTCCCAGTCCGGCTCTGCCTACTGATGTCATTGCTATAGAGCAGGGGCTACGGTGTGTGTGTGTGTGTGTGTGTGTGTGTGTGTGTGTGTGTGTGTGTGTGTGTGTGTGTGTGTGTGTGTGTGTGTGTGTGTGTGTGTGTGTGTGTGTGTGTGTGTGTGTGTGTGTGTGTGTGTGTGTGTGTGTGTGTGTGTGTGTGTGTGTGTGTGTGTGTGTGTGTGTGTGTGTGTGTGTGTGTGTGTGTGTGTGTGTGTGTGTGTGATGGGTAGAAGGAAAACAAGGAGTGGCGTCTGTAAAGACGAGAGAGAGAGAGATATAGAGAGAGATAGTAAGGCTGTCGGTCTGTGAAGAGGAGAGAGAGGCTGTAGATCGTCTGTAAAGAGGAGGGGGAGAGAGGCTGTAGAGAGAGGGAGAGATGTGTGTGAAAGGTGATGTTAAGCAAAAGAGGTTCCTAACCCCTGCTAAGGAGAAAACTGGAATGGTAATAGCAAGTTAGTTGTGTGTAATTCTGTTTATTTCATACTGGCTACAATCAATGTATATGACAATCTAAATAATTTCCTTTCACAGGCATTAGCAAAGACCGTGTGTCCCGGGTGGCTCAATATTATGCTGAGACTGCTGAGGCTCGCCCAGAGAGAAGAGGTGGTGCACGGCACAGTGAGGAGCAGGCAAGGAGAAGGCAACTCATTGTTGAGCACGTCCAGTCCTTTACCTGCAGGGCCAGCCATTATGGGCGGAGAGGAGCACCAGGCCGCAAGTATCTCCCCAGTGACCTGAATGTGCGCAAGATGCATGAGCTCTTTGAGGCTCAGAACCATGCTCAGACCAGCTACTCCCTCTATTATTCAGTGTTCTCCAAGGATTTCAATCTTGGCTTTGGTCACCCAGCCACAGATGCATGCGCTGATTGTGCCAAGTACAAGCTCAGGATTGCAGATCCAAACCTAGCTGAGACAGAGAAGAGGATGGAATCTGCATCATTCATCTTGCATCGCCGCAGAGCGCGCGTCTTTTATGACCTGTTAGGCAGGGTTGCCGAAGGTCATGTGACCCTCTGTTTTGACATGATGCAAAACATGGTCCTTCCAAAAACCCCAATAGGACAGGCCTATTACTCGCGGCAGATGTATCTGTACCTGTTTGGTGTGGTTGTGCACCACGGAGAGAACAGTTACCAGGCAAAAGATGATGTCCATCTGTATGTGTGGCAGGAGAATGAGGGTAGCAAAGATAGCAATATGATTGCTTCTGCGCTGAGTGACTGCCTCAAGCTTCGACTTCAGGACAAAGTCGGCAGATCCAGGGGGCTTCGGCTGTTCAGCGACTCTTGTTTTGGGCAGAACAAGAACATCAGCATGGTGTCCATGCTGATGGAACTTCGACAGCTTTTTTCCAACCTTAGCATAGAGCACACCTTTCCAGTAAGGGGCCACAGCTATCTCCCTGCAGACCGAGTCTTTGGCAGAATTGAGCAGAAGATCCGGAAAATGGACACAATTCTGCTACCACAGGAATACCATGCCATCCTTCAGCAATTCGGCCAGGTTCACGTTTATGGCAAAGACTGGGAGGCGTTTGATTATAGGTCAGCCGCAAAAGTGTGTGTTAAGGCTCAGAGGAGCTTTAAAATCAGTGAAGCACGCATGCTTGACTTGAGTACCAACAAGGTTGGTTTAAAGACGTCTTACAATGGGGAGTATTGTTTCCATAGTGTATTAAAGCGGGGCAAGCGGTGGGCTGACCTGAAGCCTGAGTTACTTCCAAAGCAGACTTCTGTGAAGGCCGCAAAGAAGCGCGATGTGCTGGCACTATTAGGAGCAATAGGTGTGTCTGATGTGGTGAGGGCTTTTTATGATGATGCACTGTATCAGGTGACTGACAATGCAGGGCAGAGTGATGAAGATGCAGAGTGATCCATGCGCTCACTCTCTCTCTCTCACACACACACACACACACACACACACACACACACACACACACACACACACACACACACACACTGTCTCTCTCTCTCACACACTCAAAGCACATCTCACACACACACACTATGTGATTTGTTTTATGTATAGTGGACAATGGTCCTACTTTTTTACAGGTTCGACACTTTACTGAATGCCTTATTGAATGTATTACTGAATGACTTGCCTATTGAATATCGTTATCATTACTATCATTACTTTTTACAGGTTCGACACTTTACTGAATGCCTTATTGAATGTATTACTGAATGACTTGCCTATTGAATATCGTTATCATTACTTTTTACAGGTTCGACACTTTACTGAATGCCTTATTGAATGTATTACTGAATGACTTGCCTATTGAATATCGTTATCATTACTATCATTACTTTTTACAGGTTTGACACTTTACTGAATGCCTTATTGAATGTATTACTGAATGACTTGCCTATTGAATATAGTCATCATTACTATCATTACTTTTTACAGGTTCGACACTTTACTGAATGCCTTATTGAATGTATTACTGAATGACTTGCCTATTGAATATCGTTATCATTACTATCATTACTTTTTACAGGTTCGACACTTTACTGAATGCCTTATTGAATGTATTACTGAATGACTTGCCTATTGAATATCGTTATCATTACTTTTTACAGGTTCGACACTTTACTGAATGCCTTATTGAATGTATTACTGAATGACTTGCCTATTGAATATCGTTATCATTACTTTTTACAGGTTCGACACTTTACTGAATGCCTTATTGAATGTATTACTGAATGACTTGCCTATTGAATATCGTTATCATTACTATCATTACTTTTTACAGGTTCGACACTTTACTGAATGCCTTATTGAATGTATTACTGAATGACTTGCCTATTGAATATCGTTATCATTACTATCATTACTTTTTACAGGTTCGGCACTGAATGACTATTGGCCTAAATGTGTTACTAAATGATTTGAATGTATTTTTAACATTGTTGTAATAGTGGTATTTGTATGTGTTATATATTGTTATAAATTGGACAATATTGAAATGTGAAATTGCAAATATTTATTTTATTTTACTATTTAGTTTATGTTACTATTTATTTTATTTGGGTTTTATTTATTTCATGTATTTGCACTTATTTGATTTATATTCATTTATAGTATGAGTCCCTTATATCATATGTTGCATGTTCTCGTTTAAAAAGAAAGAAAGACATAAACCATCAATTAAAAAAAATGCATGGATTTATAACGTTTTGAAAAAAATGGATGGATTTATAGCGTTTTGAAAAATAAATAAAAATAAACTTTGATTTAATCAAAAATATTGTTGTTTGATTTAATAATCATTGTTCAATATGTTCAGACTGAGCCAACAAACCATTTTAACAGGATACATTTAATATTAACAAAATGTGTGGGTCTAGGTAAAAAATGTCATTTTACTGAAAACTATTAAAATGGATATATAGCGTTTTGGAAAAGAACTCCTCATTTGTTGAAGTTTTTATTGTGTGCATAATTATGTGTTAGATTAATTGAGCAATTCTTTAAAAAGTATAATGTTGCAATCTCTTTAAAATAAGTAATTACAGTTAAAAAATAGATGTTGTTTTCCAAGGGCCTCTCCTTCACAGGCCCACACAATAAATCATGAGACTTTCAAATCCTAACAGACAGAGATCAGTATCACTTTGTGTTGCAAACCAAATCCATAGGGGTTCTACTCGAGCCCAATTTTAAATACCATAAAGAAAAGTATTGAACCCAGCTCAAGCTAAATGTCAAATGTATTTAATTAATGTGCAAGTGTTTTGATTTATTTAAAATGTTCCAGTCTAGCTTCCTTCGAGTTTAGTCTAAGCAACAAATTGTTTCTCATAACATTCTCACTGCTGTCCTAAATGTTTTAACCTTGGGCAGACAAGCTGTACACACACACACAAACACACCCATACACACACCCACACACACGGATGAGTATTCACCTTATCCATATTGTAAATTGTTGCCTTCATTAGAGTTATTAGTAATTCAAGATTAATTATTAAATTAAATGTGGTACATAAGATAAAATAACTAAAACTTTGACTTGATACTTTTGTTCACAACATTAGACCTTGTCCTCTAATCTCTACCAGAATAAGATACGTGTGCATGTTTGGGTGTTTTTACACTCCTGTAATGTACCTAATCTTGTTTTTCTTTTCATTACAGAGCTGGAAAAATGGTGTATTGCTTATATTCTGATCCGTGCACGTCCCATTTTGACTGACTTTAGTTCTAATGTTAATGTTAATTTGACTTCAACCCATAAGTAATTATTTAGATTAACTCAAAATTTCACATGATGATGGATTAGTGTTCCACATTTTTGTCCACTAATTTGTTTTACAATTAGGTCGAAGGTAAAGAGAGACATTGATGACCTTGTGTCCCTTTTGTTAGTACGTAGTTCCATTTTGTCTATGGCCTTGGACAGCTTCACTAAAAGTCACCAAGTTCTACCCTGCTAAAGTACGGCTGAGTGCAGTCACAGAGATGCTATGGCTGCTCTACATGACATTAATGGTCTGGTCCGAGAATGGACACCATTTCCTGCTCCCAGAGAGAATGATACTCCTCAAACTGAACATTACAGCCGTTGATACTGTCTCACATGGGTCTGCTCCCCCCACCGAGCCATGAACTGAAAGCATGACATCTGCTTTGAACACCTGGAAGCCTCCCTGTCACACCAGCACCAACCCTTGGGTCAGTCAGATGAGACTAACGGCTTCACTTAGGGCATTTGGTTCAGATACATGACTCTCGTTACCACAGAGTGGGTTGTTTTTTTAGGGCTATTCATACTGCTATGCAGAGGATGCCTGTAGGTTGGCAAGCTTTTAAAGGTCCCTACTATTTTTTAGAATAGGCCGAATGTCAGGGGCCTCTTAATGTCTAGTTCTACATGTATTCACATTATATGGACGATGTTTCCACCTGGTAAAGCTGGAGGCTACACAAAAATCAGGCTACCATACAACCATTCTGTTCTGCTCTAACGATTCAATTTATAGATTCTACATCAAAACAATTAGCTTTTATTGTTTCCAATGATAACGTCACCTTAAGTGGAGGAAAGCAAACCTGTTTTCAAATGTAAGGTTGATTTTGTTTGACGTTTCTCAGTAATGACACCCTAAGACATCCAATACCATTCATGCTATGCCTTCAGTAGTGACTCAGATGTTGAGGGGATGAAGCTGTGCCTCCCAAATCAGATATGCTTTGTTTTTCAACAAAGGTATACATTTCCTGCATAATATATGTTTCTCACAATAGTTTTTGTAAGCTGCACACAGGTGATACTGAGTCTTCTCGATTAATAGATTATAATCTACACCATGCTTAAATGGACTCCTAGGTTATTATTTCATATGTGACATATGTAAGAAAAGGGAGGGAAGAGTCAATTATATTGAGTAATTGATTTCATATTGGAACATTTATTTCTCAAACCTATGTTTTATGGAAGAAGAAATGTATTTCTGATAAACTAATCTTTTATCAAACGGTAAATGGTGAATTAATATAACATTTAGAATCATTGAGAAGGGGTTATATCCACAGGGACTAGCTCACCTTTAACTTAAAGGAGACCTATCATGCTATATTTAAATGGTATAGTGTATGACCATATATATTTATACATTTTATTTTTCAAAATACCAAACAGATCATTTTTTAGCCATGCCTCGTTTCGCTCATTTTCGCTCTATTCCAAGCCTGTCTTTGAAAATTCTGAGCAGCAGCTGACCACGCCCCCCTGCAGAAGAGGGGTTGGCATGAGCCGGCGAGAGTCACGTTACCATGCTTGCTGTGATTACGAGTGTGGAATAAACATGTCATCTCAGAGCAATGCATGTGTTCAAGCATATTATGAATTTGATCCAGAAACTGACCCTGAAGCAGCGGAGGTTTTGGTGGAGGTGCAAACATCTCGGTTGCAGCAGGACGTTTCTGAATGGTTAGTTGACAAGCTGTTGTCCCTATTTATTTTACTCTGTTTGTTACGATGCTTGCTACTTATTCCGTTCATATTTTGGCTAATTAGCAAGAATGCAATGTGTACAGTTTGTAACTTAGAGTTTGTAATGCAAAAACAGCAATACATATATATATTTATAAAGAGAGACATTCATATTTTCAGCATATATACAATGGCCTCATTGCGTTTAATAGTTTACAGTCCTTTTCTTCCAACATCGTGCAACAACCGTTGGAAAGTTCAATAACTTAGGGTGATAAAAAGTATAACTCCAACAACACCTCAGTTGTCAGCAATGTGTGTAGTTTCATGTGTTTTTAAAAGCTCAGTTATTGACTTCTTTCTACAGGTGTACATGTGCACATTGCGCCACGATGCCTTCTGAACCGGAGAATGTGTGCTGCATGGAGATACCACAGGTAACATTTTTGATAGCTTCACTAAGTTGTCTGTTTAGAGAATACATTTTTCACATGTCATTCAATATATGTTTATCACACTAGGTGTCAAGACGGATGCAGGAACTTGAGGACTCTGTAACCTGTATGGTGGACCATCCTGGATTGGAGCCTGTGTGCCTGAATGTGTTCTCCCTGCAGAATGCATTGAATATTTACAGAGCTGAACATGGTGGACTACAGTTGAGGCAAATAGAGCAGTGAGTGGTTTGTTTGTTTGTTTGTTTGTTTTGACTGAAATTGTAAAATTAATGCTAATATTGTTCATGGAAATAAATACTGGTGTATATGGCTTTATGCAATCTTTCATTGTACATGTACTATTATATTATATACTACACAGCAATGGCATAACACACCCATGTGTACAACAAAAAAAGTCCACACACAACCTTATGCTTTTGAAATCAGAATATTCTTTACCCATCCAAACATGAATAATCACGACACATTTGATATCAACTCGGAACTTTATTGTCAAAATCAACGGTTCTTTGAACCCATAAAAAAAAAACTAAATTTACTTGTATTTTGTATAAATGACACTAAATATATTTTTTAATGATTTCAGGCGTCACAGGTATCTAGCCTACAGAAGCTTTGTGAGCTGGTGCTGGGGCTTCCTTGGACGCAGGATCAGAGTGGTGATTCCGGCCTGCGTTGTCCTCAGGATTCGCAAGGAGTTTCCTGATCCCCGAAATGTCTATGTTGGGTTCAGACAGCAGCCAAATTGAACCGTGTAGCATACCCGGCGATGACCTCCTCCCTGTCAGGTCGCTCATATTGGGAACACAGGTCCTCTGGGATGGGTATGTTCAGAAGCTCCTGTGTGAATGGTGCAGGGTCCACAAAGACTTGGTCGAAGATGAGGTCCATCAAGTTGGCCACGTACCCTGTGCAATATAAAAAAAAGCACAACAAAAAATGTGGTTTAGATTAGTATATGCATGTAAAAAACTGAAAGTTCTTTCTAATTTTTTTATTTTATATTTGTAAATAGTTGTATAATAAATATTTTAAACACTTACGGAATGTGGGGTCAGTCTTTACTGGTTTTGCTCTGCATTCTCCCTTCCTGGCCTTTGGGAACTGCAGTTTATACAGAGGGTTTCCAGTGGATGTAGTGGCTTGTGCACGCTCAGCGTTTTCATTGTAGTGCAGGGCTGCCAGGTAAAGTCTTTCATTTCTGCCATGAGAAAAAAAAAATGTAAATAATAGCAAAGGATGTACAAATTGTCACTAATTAGTAAGTAACTATGGTTTATTTTACCTGCACAACATTCCAAGAAATGGAAACACAACATTCTTTGGAGCAAAGCGCAGGATGATGGCATGGAATGACTCCAAAGATGAAGTCTGGTGGTGTGGGCTGAGTTTGGCCACAGCTTTCAAAATCCTCTTGGTTGAGAGAATTGTCTCCAGCTTGTGAAAGGCCGGCGTTCCTAAGAATTTGAAAATCAAAGTCATATTTGAATTGTCATGCTTTATATATTGTGTCTGACAACATCCTGTATTCAATAGTTGTCCCTTACAAATATTTATAGAGGAGTAATGTAATATGGTTTATGAACAACATACCTGCAGCCATCCATTGGTATTGCGCAATGCGCAGTGGATGAAGGCACTTAGGGAACAGGGGGTCATCATGAGAGTGGATATCCTGCACGTGGATGGAAGTCCATTTGGCCACTCTCTCAGGCCCGGTGGTGGAGGTTGCTGCAGTCCAGTATATGTGGTTTCTTATACTCTTCACCCACCCTCGAAGTTTTTCGCAGTCCTTCTTTTTTGCAGCCTTCTCCAGTTGCTTAGAAATCCCTAATAAATACATTTAACATGTAGTTAATATACATACTCATTTACTCAAAATATTATTATACTGATGTGATTGTAGGAAGCCGGGTTTGTGTCTAAATAAAATAATGATTGTATTTACAATCGATTTATTTACATAGAAATTAATATAAAGAAAAATACCTTTTTCTATGTGCCAAACATCAAAGAATTGGGTGATGCTGCTTTCCCTTAGGAATTTCTGAATTTGCAGATGTCTGTCCGTGACAATACAGTCCAGAGTCACACCACGTTCCTTTAACAACTCCAGACTCCTTTTCAGGCCCTCTAACTCCATGTGGTAGCTTCCACCAACCTCATTGCTCTGTTATGACACATACAAATAACCATTGATACACATATGTTTTTCAGGAACCATTAATTGAACAAATCACACATAGTGATATTTCAGTAACTTACAACATGGCTGTTGTTTCTGTAGCATTTGTTATGGATTCTGCTGGATCATAAGTTGCATCCTGGCCTTCGGAAAACACCAAAGAAGAGCTTCCCTCAAATGGATCTTCGTATTCCTCTTCAAGATCCACACAGGGCCTCTTTGGTGGTCTCTTTAAGGGGGTGGATGTTAAAAAGGGCACTGGCACTTCCAACGGAAGTGTTTCGACACCAACGCTTCTGCAGGGAATTTTAGCCTGGACAGCTGTAACATAATTGTATTTGACATTAAAAACAAAAGATAAAACAAAAATATTTTTACAACAATTAGAAGCACACAAATTAAAGGCTACAACATCAGAATGTCAAGATGTATCCAAAGAACATTTGAAAAACGTGCTTCTAACCTGTACTTCGATGTGAACCAAGAGTCCTCGAGGATAGCTGTGTACGAACAGTACGGTACTTGGGTGGGTCAGTCTGACATGCAGAATCTATCATCACAGGTAATCTGCTGGTAGCATGTGAGGTGCTGGCCTGTAAAGAAGAAAACATAGTTAGAACAAAATCATCTCAACTTAGTATTCAGGATGAGAAAATACTATTTGGATAAATATAGTCTGAAATCCCAAAAGATGGGGGCTAAAACTCTCTATTTAGCAAAGCTCTTTGCTTAGCCTTTTTCAATCTGAGTTAGTTTTGAACCGTAACGTGCATGCTGTGTTTCTGACTCAATACAGATGATGTGTTGGAGAGGGGCTGAGCTCAGTAGACTGACTGTAATGAGTGCTAGCCACTAATTAGCCTGTTGCTAGAGGTAAGGCCTCGTCAACAACAACAGACCAGGGCTTTAGCTCCGTTTTACTCGTGGTGTGTGTCCCCCCCCTCGCATACATACACACAGTGTTGTATCCTAACACACCCCCATTTATATTCATGTGCGCAAACAAGTAAACACACAAACTTTTACATATAACGCTGCAAAAAACGGCATGTCTCATTAGCGTAGCTTAGCTTACAGATCGATGATATCTGATCGTTCTTACAGACTACAATCACAAAAGCTTTTACATATAACGCTGGAAAAAACGGCACTTGCCTACGGAAGATTACGTTTGTTATTATAACTTACTCAATATGATTTTAGAGGATACAAAATACTAATAAATAGGAGAATAAATACTTGTGTTATCGGCTAGGGCGTGGCTTTACAGCCTTCACACAGATCGCCATTACGGCAGTATGTCTGAACATGTTAGCAAATGCCTGATAATTAAAATAAAAGACAAAGCAAAGACTGCGGAGCATACAAAATAAAATGTTACAAAAACATATAAACACCTAACCGATTACTATTTGGGTTTGAGGCGACATTGATACGGCGAAGCTACATGCTACATGCTACATACTACAAGCTAGAGATAGCTTTATCAGGAAAAACACCGCTAAATAAAAACTTACAGCTTCAAAATTGGATGTGTCCTCACTGACCTGGTCCCGGATGGTTGGTATTGATCCCGGGTTTAGCATTAGTTTGGAGGCATATCCGTGTTGGACTTGAGAGAAGTTCATAAACATGTCCGTCGTAAAATGTTTGGAACACACAAACAGAAATCTACCGTGGTCTTCTGGCACATGTCCCTTGAAAATGAAGTCTAGCCACAGATTCTTTTCTTTTTCCACTGATGGCATTGCATGCAGTCCCCTGTCCCGAGTCTTGCAGCCAACAACAGCACAACGTTTAACTGGCTTAGACATCCTGGCAAGAGCAGGCAAAAACACAGATGTGACTGGGGTTGATTTAGCCTGCCGATAGCCTATATGCGAATGAGAGGTTTGGCAATGCACGTGGCCGTGGCTCATTCCCCTGATAGGTGGAGAGTTGACCAATAAGCGGAGCACGTCTTTGTGACGTAGAAAAGTGTGGAAATCTGGATCAATTTTTTTAAGATCCGTTGCAGACCCTTTTTTAGAGATTTGGCTAAGGAGGAAAATAGAGAGGGTTGTGTTTTCTGACACTTGGTGAGTTCCCTGGAACACCGGGGACACATATTCATGTATAAAAGACGTACAAAGGTGCATTTTGCATGATAGGTCCTCTTTAAAATAACATTTCTCTGCTTTGGACTGATGAGTACATGATTCTTGCATGTTAAATGACTAACACAAACCTTAAATGTATGCATGTGCATGTGTCAGGAAGGCTCCCAAATAATTCTGAGGGGCCTATCCTATTTTTGTAATTAAATGATAATGTGCTAATCCATTACCTTGAGTTGTCTTCACTCAGGAAAACATCCCTATCAAGTGTTAACCAAATAACTAGGACAGCTCTGAAGGCCAAGGGTCAGAGAGAGAGGGTCACACTCTCCGGCTGCAGAGAGCACCCCCAGCCACGGGCAAGGAGGCACGAGGTCATTCGAGATGAGAGGATTCTAATCTTCAACTTTCTGAGGAGATGGGATGCTTCTTCATCTTTCTGCTCGGTGGGCTCAAGCAGACAACCCTGCAGGACGAGCGAGGGCTTCAGAGGCTTCTATAATACAAGGTTCCATGTTTCTTGTAGGAGCAGATGTCTTCCTAACCTCTCCCATCACGGGGGGGACACACACACCTGGATGCGCCACTTGGAATACGCAGTTGCACTGCTCTCAAGCAGATAGCAGAAGGAATGCAGGCAGATGAGCCTCCGTTTCACTGGGGGGATCATACAGTGCTCACTGAATGAGCCTCACAAAAGCAGAGCAATTGGGGGGGGGGGTTGAAATATGGCGCTCTGATGAAGAAGAGTTTGAGCCAATCAGCAACTCAGTACTAATCTACAGTATCAGGATGCCTTTACACACCAGACACTCTGTGTCATAAAGGGAGGAGGAGAACGAGTCAGGAAGACTGACGGACATTTTCTTCCAGCTCTCGTACAAAGATGAACTTTGAATTGAATGACCAGATGTTTACAGTAGTGTTCATTTCGTTGACTAAAACTATGGCGAAATATGTTCGTCAACGACTTTTTTTTCCATGACGAAAACGAGACGATGACGAGACGGCACCGACGGCAGTAAACAATAACTGTAACGAAATCATCATGGAATATCGTTGCCGAAAAGTGACGAGACGAAAATGTAGTTCACTAAATAAAAACTATGCGAAAATCTCTCTTTACTTTCGTTGACGAAAAATGAGGAGATAACGTTACATCTCTGATAGTCAGTTTTTCTCCCAGCAGTTCCATTTCCGGTGCTGCGGCAGGGCAGCAGCTGTGTGTCTGGCGGGAGATTTGAATTACACCGGGCAGCGGCACAATATGAACTGTCAGGAAGACTCGGGTCTAACTCATGGTCTAACTAACCTTATTTAACAGAAAATAAAATGGCAACAACAGGGCTTGGGAGCAGTGGTCGCACTCGCGTTAACCGAATACCCCCCCGTCAGCGCGAGTGAGTGATAAATTGTGCACTCGACGGGTAATAATGGATTATGACGGAAATGTTACGATCCTGTCCGTCAAAATGACTGACAACGAAAAAGTCTAAAGCCACCACTGCTTGGGAGAAAGAAACAATGTGATATTTGGGCCCATTTTCGCTACAATGAGGCGGAGAAAAAAAGCGAATGCATTGTTTTATCAGAAGGGAAGCAATGGGGCCATAACACAGGTAAAAACACCACAAACCTGACCAGATACTCTCTGCAAAGCTGCATTCTTAATCATTCAACCTGTGTTTTTCATCAAATAAGGACAAGATATAATCTTATTTATTCATATTTACTAAAATGACAAATTATTGGTTTTGGCTAGACTAGTTTGACTGAAATGTTCTATATAATCTGATGACTAAAAAAGACTCAACAGTTTTCATTGACAAAAAGTAGACTAAAATGCTCAGACTTTTAGTCGACTAAATCTTGACTAAAATGTTTACTGTTTTAGTCGACTAAAATAAGACTAAAATGCTCAGACTTTTAGTCGACTAAAACTTGACTAAATAAAAACAGGATGAAGGTGACTAAATATGACTAAAACTAAAAAGGAAATTTAACACAGGACTAAGACTAAAACTAAATAAAAAAATAGCTGACGAAATTAACACTAGTTTACAGATGTACAATTAATGATTGTTTTTATATTTACAATGACCATACATGTGTTAAATAGTGGTGATAACTATATTTCAGATCAGATTACACTTTCGCACTAAACAAAATAAATAAATATTCTCAGATTATAAAGTATTGAATAATAAGGTATTTCTACTATTATCACAGATAATGTTAATATCCTTAATTGTCCAGCAATCAGGCTGAACAACACTACTCTTTAATGTATTACCCATGCACAGACAGATCTAAAATCATGTTTCAAGTACTGGATTCATTTCAGTGTTGGCCCAAAACAAATATGTATAATAAGTCATATAACAATTATATGGCATATTTGATCCTCTAATTAGAGAAGTATAATTTAAAGAAATTGATATTCTATATTCAACATAAGATAAACACAGAAGAACCATAAATAGATTTTCAGGTAAGTATGGCTAATAACAATAATTAATTGAATTAATTTGGTACAGATCAGTTGTAGCATTTACAAATGTATGAATTAAAGTTTTAGGAATATTTAATCCTTCCTTTCCAGGTTTTTACAAAAGTCTCCTAACTTTTCCTTTTCAGATTGTTAAAACATTTTGAGAATTGTTTAACTTTTCCCTTCAGATTTTGAAATGACATGATTGATAGTTCAAGTAATGTAATTCTGTTATCATGCTCTTGATTTAAGCGTAATGAAGATAAACGTAAATATAATCCTAAATTGTTGACACTGCAATTTTGCAGATTATAGATTGGTTAGCTCACCAGTGTGAATCTCTTAAACCATAGCTGGATCTCTCATTATCCTGATTTATTGACGCCTTGACTAAATGTTTGCCTTGAAGTAAATCTTTGAGCTGCAAGCTAGTCTTGATTTTGTAGGTTGCTAAATGAAATTAACTAATGAGTAAATGATAAAATGTATTTGTTTTAAAATGTTTATGTTATTATGTATCTGGGATTATTTCATGTATGTTCATTATCGTGCATTTGAAAAAGATGCTCCAAACACTGATGAGAGATAATTTTTATGATTGTGATTGACTGTTTCAATCTGAAATGTTTTATTAATGTGATTATTTGCAACATTGTGTAGAATGCCTAAACCCTTTCTGAAGAACCTTATTTATTAGGGTTTTGAACAAATTATTATTAGAATAGGTTGTTTAGGTTATCAAAATTGATAAAAAGAGAGAACTGTTAGGGAAATAATTTGCTTAGGTATTCAACCTTTGACACAGTTCATAATTTTCTCCTCTCACTGTCTCCTTTCCCATGGCATAGGTCTACAGCCTTGGGTATTGCTGCTATCTCTCTTAAGGAGGGGCAGCTTGGGCGCATTGTTGTTGCCAGTCTATGACAGAGCACAAGCCGCCATGAGGTAGTTTACTGTTCAGGGACGAAGGTTCCCTGGCGCGCATTCTTTTCTATGGACGAGAGCTCTAGTTAGATTCAGGGTCCATATTTGTTTAGTCTCACTGATGAAAAATGTTGATTATTACACTCCGAACTAGTTAAAACCTCGAGCTGCAGAATAGTTCTTCAGAATTGGTTTGGCAACCGCTGTGTCAACTCGTGACACACCACCTGTCTTGTCAACTCTCCGGCCGAAACTCTAAATAAACCATCAGTGTTTGACATCAAAGCTCCTGCTCATCCCGTGTCTCCTTCATGAGTCGGTGACTCCCACTGCATTGCTGCACAGAAGTTTCCTCCACACGTATGATGGTGCCAGAGTAGGGAGAGACTTCCACAGGCCGGCCGAATGCTGATTGGAGGATCGTGTTGCCAAGAGACTTTTTTCTAAGTCTGCGCACCTACCAAAGAGAACCAAGTCTAAACCATGTTATCTCTCTAGCTAGTCTTGACCAATCATAAATGTACGGGCAACGCCCTGTGTAATAAAAATGTATGCACGCACAAGGTTTGAGGCTCTTGTCCTGAAATAGGCTGAGAGATTACAGCTTTGCTGTCTGTGATTTCTATGACGTGACGGAGTCCTTGGCCAAGTGATATATATATTTTGCTCCCTTATAATAAATAGTTAAACTTAGAAGTTGTCCGTCTTTCCTGGAATTTTGAACAACACTGTGCTTTCAACTAAAGACACAGCCACGCAAAAACTGCGGCGTATACGTTTCCTTATGGGTACTACAATTTCTGAAGTGCCTGAGCGGCGTTCTGGTGCTCTCCGTCAGAACTGCACCCCTGTCAGACGAGACATATACCACGTGATGACATGTTAGGCTTGTGTTGTGTTCAATGACCCTGACATTGGCCAGGAAAAACAGGCTTGTTTAATTATTTTGCGGTCTAGATTTCTTAAAATTTTTTCTTTTTTGCGTGTGTTAAAATTACCTCGAGGGCCGTACCAAATGGGCTCGCGGTCCGTATACGGCCCGGAGGCCGGAGGTTCCCCACCCCTGATCTAGAGTATTATAGTTGGAAGCAAAACAGTAATAGGAAAATACACAGGAAAACAAAACAAAAGACACACCATTGTTAATTGACAGCTCCTATTTTATATTCTGTTCAGCAGCCAAT
This sequence comes from Pogonophryne albipinna, assembly GCA_028583405.1. Lineage (NCBI taxonomy): Eukaryota > Metazoa > Chordata > Actinopteri > Perciformes > Artedidraconidae > Pogonophryne > Pogonophryne albipinna. The sequence goes on from CM053262.1 coordinate 915,957, forward strand.
CTTTGATGTATTTCTTTATTGGTGACTGCAAATAATGACAGAATTAATACATTTCACAATTAGGGTAGTGTTCTTGGCAAAAAAAACTTCAAGATTATCCCAATGAAAATATAAATATAGTTTCTATATAAACAATTCCAGATAGATAAACAAATATTGACTCATCTGAACATGCCTAGTAAAACTGGTCCAACTGATTTAAAAAGTCTATGTTTCACTTAAATTAGAAAGGACATCTACCTACAGAATGTATATGCTCTGCAGCCTTTGTTTATCAGAGGCTCAATTCAGATCCAACGAGATACTTTACTTAAAGTTTCCCTGAGCTTTCACTTAATTGGAATCCCATCACATTACTTTTTACAGGTGGAGCTTAGTCAGTGGTTCTTGCACAATGCTCACCGCTCCCAGAGACAAAAACAGCCTGTGCATTTCGTTCTAAGAGCTCAGACATGAGTGAGAGCAAACATGGTTTTGTATTGATTACTTGCGACAGGAACCTTTTCAACAGACTCAGAGATCTGTGTATTCACTAAAAAACATGCACAAGGCAAGTATTGATGCCAAAGCATTATACACAGCCTATCCATAATAATACATCAGTGAAAAAGAGGAATCAGCCAGCCAAATTTCTCTGACTTAGAAGAAGAATGCTGTGGAAAAATACCCTATAAACAAGTTATATATTCTGTAATCAACATAAATGATCAGTTTAAAAAATAAGAATTGTTGAACTATTACAAGACGTTAGTGAAAATTCCATCCAGATGAAAGGGTAAAAAAATAAGAATTTTTAAGATGTGAATTATTTTGCTTCTTTTCACCTTTTGCTTCTCTAAAACAAACAGGCAGAGGTTCCATCGATCCAAAGCTATTACTTTTTGATGGAAATACTGCTTGATACAATTAGTTTTCTTGGATAGGGAAAGAAAAACAACATTTCATCATTTTAAATAACAGCCTTGTATCCCTTGGAATGCAAGAAGTATTTTGCCCTTTATGCAGCAAAGGGAAAAGAAAGGTCAGGGTGGTGGATGGTTATGTAGTTCATGAGTTTTATTTTTCTCTTTTTAAAAAGGTAACAACAATCTTTTACTAAGATGTTTAACCTCCCTGAACTTAGATGTTCCTTAATACTTTATCTTCTATTACCATATCCCTAAGCTCAACAATACTTTATTTGCAAGTCAACCTTTGAAAAATGATTTTACTAATTTGAAACATCTAATACCATTTGTTTTCACCACGTACATGAGCTGCGTTTCTTGATACACTTCGAGCTATTCCCTTATGCAACTATATGTTATTGTTCATATAAATAATAATATAAGTCCATCCAAAAAAATTCTATTAAACCACAATATATAGGTAATATTTCAACATGCAAGGCTTTATTGTCATAATCTCACTCCACAGGTGTGTAACCGTTTTTCGGGCATGGAGGAAACAACGTCATACAAATGTGAGTTCCTTGTGGTTATTTTTTTAAACGATAATTAATACGTTGCCTTAACTAAAACATGCCTTTGTGAACATGTATTTAGAAATCTACACGTGTTAATTTGATTTGCCAAGATTACATTAGATTTTTATTTTGAAGATGTACAAATCTAAATCGGAATCAAACTAACAACACATGTGTCAATTCATGTATCCATTCACTTACGAAATCGGTTTAAACTTAAGTGTGATTTGTAATTTCAGGGACTGTGGTAAAAACCAAGGCACTTATTGCTTTAAGAATGGAAAAGGATGACCTGTTCTGCAAAAAACGCAATGCTGCCAAAGAAGCATGGGAGTGAGTTATGCACTCAATTCATATTTTGTGCAATGAAAGTAATGAATGTGCACTGTGGGTCATTGCCTTAACACCAATATATATTGTTTAAATATTCTATGATAACAGGTCAATCATTAAGGAACTGGACCTTGGGCAACATGTGTCTCACAAACAGGCCTCCAAGAAATGGGAGAACCTAAAAAAGAAATACAAGGTAAATGGTGTATTGTTATTGTAAAACATGTTTGTTTTTGAAAAAGCTGAACAAAGATTTCTAACATGCATTTGTTTGCAATAGGAACTTAAAAGGCCAAGGACTGGAACAGGGACTGGTCAGGGGGAAGAAACCCCTGCAACATGGCCCTTCTTCATGGCCATGGATGAGCCCATAGGTGCAAGGCCTTCAATTAGTCCTCCTGTCCTTGTTGCCTCAGCCTTGGCAAACCCCACAATCGTCTTTGATCCGGAGGCTGCTTCCTGCTCCTCTTCCCTCCCCCCCCCCCCAAATGTGGCTGATGATCCAGACCCCTCACCACCTTCATCACTGTCTGAGGCTGGAACCACCCAGCAGCCCCCCCCAAAAAAAAGAAAAGGTGCTAAGGGAGTGCTGGAGTGCCTAGAACGCAAGGCAGAAAAAGAGGACGAACGCCACAGGGAACTAATGCAGCAGTCTGAGAAATTTCTAACCCTGTTAGAAAAAATGGTCGACAAAATGTGATTTATTTTTTCCCCCCCACCATTGGCCATTTCTATGTTGATTATTGATGTTACTTAAAAGACTTGTTTTTGTTCGCTTGTATTATTTATTTGGAAGACAATAAACCTAATTTAACGTACTGTCCTTCATGTCTTCAATATTGTATGGGATATAGTAAATACAGGTAGACGGGTGATGAGGGTGACATTGCTTTTGCTTGATTGTTAGATGGCTACATTGTTCTGTGTGGGTTTCATAATGTAGAAGGAAAAGTTATTTCTAAAGTAATGTTGTGCACGGAACTAAAGTGTTTTTTCCAAAGTCTGAAGATTAACCCTGAATATCAGCATTTTAAATAAAGATATGTGTGTGCGCTTCATAGGTATACGGCATTAAAATATACATGCCATTTACGGTCTTAATTGCTCATGTCAAACCATTTGCAGAGTTTCACTCAAAAACAAAAGTGATTGTATTAGAAGACCTGTGTTCATTTTCTGAACCTTTGCTCTGTGCTCGTGATTGAATGATCCAAGAGGTAAGGACATTTGTCTCCAATTTGTGATTATGCAGAAAGACAATTGAGGAAAACCAAGTTTAAAATCAACGGTGCACAGGTTTATTTTTATTTCACCTCTTTTCTCTAAAGTGAGAAGTGGAGCTCACTAACAAACAATTAAATCAGGTATGTGTGCACATCATTTCAAAAACACAAGTTAACAGACAACCACGTTTTGCCAAAAACAAAACACAAAAAAACAAAGTTCATTCGATGTAATCGTGCTCTCTCAGGTGTGGTGCCATTTGGACAGGAGCAGAGAGTTGTGCAGCAATCCTGTCCCTTAGGTGGTGTCCAGGAATTTCCTGTCCACATGCTGCGGCAGGGGGAGGACTCTGGTCCCCATCTTCAGGGGGAAGGCTTCAGCATCCTCAAGGACATCGTTCATGTCTATGCACAGATTGTGCAGAAATGCACAACATGCAATTATGTCAGGGGCAAAGCTTGGACTGACCTCCAGCGCTTTGAAAAGGGTGGCCCTCCAGTGAGCCTTCATCCTTCCAAATGCTCTTTCCACCACAGACCGAGCCCTGGCATGATGCACGTTGAATCTGGCCTGCACCTGGCCGCGAGGGACCTTGTAGGGTGTGAGCAATCCCACTGGTTTTTCCAGGCAGGAATAACCACCGTCCCCAAGGAGGAACCAACCAGCTGGGGGAAACAGTGCCTGGCAGAAGATGGGGCTGTTTCGTAGTACTCTGGCATCATGAACGGAGCCTGGATAGCCGATGAAGACATCCAGGAATCTCCCAGTTGAGTCACAGATGGCCTGCATCTGGATGGAAGGAAACAGCTTGTAGTTGATGTACTCCTTGTGGTACTCGTTTCCTGGAGGTTTGATGCGAATATGGCATCCATTAATCGCACCAGCAGCACGGTGAAATGCAGGACTCTTTGCAAGCTGACAGAAGCCATCTGCAATCTCTGGCAGCTCATCTGCGGTTGGCAGGGAAATGAGGGTCTTCAGGTTGGCCTTTATCTTCCCGGTGATGTGTTTGATGATCCTGTGGACCGTCGATTTGGGAATCCCGAAAGCTGAACCCACCACAGAGAGCGATAGTCCATGGGCCAAGCTATAGAGGAGAACAAGCACCTCGATGTCTTGTCCCCATCCGTGGTCCTTTGGGGAGGAAAGTATCTGCACTAAATAAACCACACTAGAGCGCTTAACTCTAAAGTCCTTCTTTAGACAGGCTTCAGGGTTGGCATACAAGGCGAAAATTGGGGCAGTAGCATTGAGCTGCATGTAAAGACCTTTGCCCCCCTGTAAAAGACAAACACAGGACACAGTATTGTTCAATAACTATACTCCATCACACACACACACACAGAGAGCTCTGTAAACAATTCTGAGACCAAGTCAAATGAACCTTTCCTTTTTTATTCTATAAACTACTGACAACATTTCTCTGTGTTGGAATTCTATCTAATTATCTGGGCCCTGAGTCTGTAATAAAGTTTTCATTCATTCATTCATTCTACAGACACTATACAGATATACACGTATAACTTACAAGGAAAGAATAAATTAATGTATATCAAAATATATCTAAATATCTATTTGTATTACACATACAAAGTGCATAGGCTACTATATAAGAAATAAAGTGAAGATAATTGTTGTATTAGCAATATTGAATTGTTTACCTGCCACTGGCACATCGCTAAAATGCGCCTCAACCTTCTGCGCCTTCTGTTGGATCTTGCCATTGCACCCTCTAACAGGTGACGGATAGCAATGCAGGTCAATGCAGCCGACAGATGTGGGTTGGACACCATGACGTCCGTTTCCGTTTCCTGCGGAGAGAGGGGAGGCCGTTCCAAAGCTTGCCGCTGTATTTATACCCTTAACCCTTAATGGAGGGAACTTCATTCAGCTGTGAGTGTGCCTACTAGTGATGGCAGTTTGACACTGAAGCTTCGAACGGAGCTTCAACCCTGGACTTCCTATTCCATAGAAGCAGTGCTTCGAAGCTTGCTTCAAATCACGTGACATATGACGTCCGAAGCAGCAACTGCTTCAAATCACGTGACATGTGACGTCCGAAGCAGCAACTGCTTCATTTCCTGAATGAATCAACTCACTGGTTCCCCGTCCAATCAGGTGATTCAATGCACTGCCTCGTCTCTATTCTCACAGGTTGAAACAGTTTCAAATTTGAGCGCTTCAACACTTTATGACCGCTCTAAACAATGCGCAATGTGTGGGTTGTTGTCGTAGTTTGCGTTGTTGCTGTTGAGTTGTTGTTGGTATTGCATTTGATATCATTATAGAGCAAGCCAGGAAGAAAGATAGGTCGTTTTGGCTCGGGAAACACTTCGAAATGTGGAGAAGTTGTGAACAAAAAGACAATTATCAGTAATATAAAAACAGTTCAATATTTTAAGGAATAGATAGCCCAGTGGGTAGAGCCGGCGGCCCGAATGCGGCGATGTCCTCCGCGCAGCTGGTTCAAAGCCCGGAATGGATGTATTTTAATCATTGCTTTTCAACTTTAATAACTGATAAAAGGCCCTCTCCTCCCAAAAAAATGTCCAGCACTCTCTAGTCTCTTCTCAATAACCCAATACACACAATTATCAATCTTTAATTGCAAATAGAACATGATATTCAGTCTTAGTGTGTGTGTGCATCGAATATTTTTCAAGGCAAAGATACGTTAAACCCACTGCAGCCTTGCACTTCGCCAGGAGAGGTCGCTGTAACTGAAGCTTCGAGAAATGAACCTATTTCCGACACAATTGTCCAAGTGGTTCGATGCTTCATTCAAAGCTTCATTTTGCCATCACTAGTGCCTACAGACGGAGTTCACTCCGTCACGGAGGGGTAGGGTCGAGGGAGTGGTTTGGGATTGGGCCTGGGTATATATACATTCACTCCGCAGCTGCATATAATCAGCTCATCACGGGCGTTGTCTATAACCTATTACATTCACCTCATTCTCCAGCAGCCAATCACTGTGCTGCAGCCAAACTTTAAAATGGTTCTCCTCTCTCTTGCAGTCAGCTGTGATTTCAGGTTTTCATGCTGCCGCCGTACCCGTTTCTAGATCCTCGTAGCAGATATCAAACCTCGTCCAGCCCTCGCAGCACCATTCAAAAACCCAGTGTGTGGTTAATCCGGGTCACCATAATGCTCTGATGCTCAATAACGTCCATGCGCAGCCAGCGCGGCTCCGGAAAAATAATGGGGTAAAGATACTCATCTCTAAGCTCTCCCTAAACACGGCTCAACTTCATTGTCAGTAAGATCAGACCAGAGAACACTTAACAGATACGTCAGCAGCACCTCATACTGGCCGCAGCTCACTTTCATTCTAACTTGTTTCCCTTCTCTCTCACTGCATATTTCCTCTCTATCCCTTGTCGTGTTTTCCATAGACTCGCCGCATCATACAAGGTAAGGTATATCACGTTCAGTGCAGCTCTACTACTTGGTAAGAGAATAAACCAACCCACTGCTATAATCACACTCTCAACCTTGTTCTGACTTATGGTATTGAAATTGAGCAACTATTAGTCGAACCGCATAATCCTGCTTTATCCGACCATTTCTAAGTAACTTTTGAAATACTGTTACTAGACTACAAAGCATTAGTCAAAAGCTCCTGCAGCAGAAACCTATCTGTTAGTGCTATAGCCAAATGTAAGGAAGAGATTCCACCAATACTTAACTCGATAGCATGTCTGCTGTAAGAGAGGAAACTTATACAAAATGTACACCACCCCAAATTGATCATGTTGTTGATAGTGCTACAGATGCGCTGCGAATAAAATTAGACTCTGTTGCTCCTTTGAAAAAGAAGAAAATAAAACATAGATTAGCTCCATTGCATAATGCCGAAACCCGCAAAATAAAGCAAAAGTCGAGACAACTTAAAAGGATATGGCGTTCCACTAAACTTGAAGAATCTCGTTTAATTTGGCATATTACTCTCAATGAATATAAAGCACTATGAAAGCACTGCATAAAGCGAGAGCAGCCTACTACTCTTCATTAATAGATGAGAATAAGTATAATGCAAGATTTATTTTCAGCACTGTAGCCAGGCTGACAGAGAGCCACAGCTCGATTGAGCCTTCTATTCCCATAGCACTCATTAGTAATGATTTTATGTGCTTTTTTAACGATAAAATTGTTACTCTTAGAAACAAAATTAATTACCTCTTGCCTTTGACCAGTATAGTGTTATCAACAGCTCCCGGAAACGTAAGTTCTAATATTACACTAGATAGTAAACTAGAATGCTTTTCAGCCATAAACCTTGAACAATTAAATTCAATGATTCTCTCTTCTAAACCATCAACGTGTATCTTAGACCCAATTCCAACTAAGCTGTTGAAGGAAGTTTTTCCATTAATTAGCACTTCTTTATTAAACATTATGAATATGTCTTTATTATTAGGCTATGTTCCACAATCATTCAAAGTAGCAGTGATAAAACCGCTTCTTAAAAAGCACAACCTCGATCCAGAGGTTTTAGCCAACTATAGACCTATTTCTAATCTTCCGTTCCTCTAAAAAATTCTTGAGAAAGCAGTCGCAAAACAGTTGTGTGATTACTTAAAAAACAATGATTTATTTGAAGATTTTCAGTCTGGCTTTAGAACACATCATAGCACAGAGACAGCTCTGGTTAAAGTCACAAATGACATTCTAATAGCCTCAGACAAGGGACTTGTCTCTATTCTTGTTTTGCTCAATCTCAGTGCTGCATTTGATACTATCGACCATGATATCTTATTGCAAAGATGCCATCTTACCTTCAAGAACTCATTATACCCTACTGTACTGTGGGTGGGGAACCTTTTTCCTCTCAAGGGCCATTTCAATGTTTTCAACATCCTCCGAGGGCCGTACAAATTATTGACCTCTGCTTAAAAAAACTAAAATCACAGCCCATTCATTTGGCCTTTCTTTCATGCTGTGCAAAGAAAAAGCAACCTCTTAATCCAGATATCTTGCCATGACTCACGCATGCATGCACGTGCACGGTTGTGGCATGACCACCCAAACAGAAAGATATGGACACAAGATGTGTGCAAATGTATTTAGTTTCCTATCCATGTGAACATGATTTAAGTGGGGGGGACCTAACCTCCTCTAGGGGGGTCCGGGGGTATGCTCCCCCGGAAAGATTTGTTTTTAAATGTTGAAGTTAAAAGCATCAATCTGGTGCACTTTGAGAGCAACATTAGGAGATCTATGGATACATCTCTCAACACCCATATGAAACAGAACTGTAAACAGATTTTCTTTTTCTTTATGGATATTTTAAAAAGCACTCCCCTTTCAAAGTGTATTCTTGTTTATTAATAACAACTTTTTTTTACTGTCATATAGTATTTTATACCTGTTTACTTTATTCTCTTATTTTTTTATAATGATCATATAAAGGTGTGCCTTTACCTCACTGGTTGTAGAAAAAGCTTCTAATATTCGTTAGCATAGCTAGCTAACCAGATGCTAATAACAACAAAGTTATTGTCTGTATGATCAGTATGACAGATAAACAGATCGCCACTGGGCTTACAACTAAAACACAGCCACGCAAAAACTGAAGCATGTGTACGGCTCCTTATGGGTACTGCAATTTTTGGAAGTGCCGGAGCGGAGCTGCGTTCTGGTGCTCCCCGTCAGAACTACACCCCTGTCAGACGAGACATATACCACGTGATGACACGTTAGGCTTGTGTTGTGTTCAAGGACCCTGACCTTGGCCAGGAAAAACAGGCACTCACTTGTTTAATAATTTTGCGGTCTAGATTTCTTTAATTTTTTTCTTTTTTGCGTGTGTTTATAAATTACCTCGAGGGCCACACCAAATGGGCCCGGGGGCCGGAGGTTCCCCACCCCTGTACTAGCAGTGGCGGAGCCAGGACATTTTCAGTCGGGTGGCCAGGATGGAACCAGTGATCATTTTGGGGTGGCATTGAAATCACTATTATATGAACATAAAAATACATCTCACTATAAAATAAGGGGTTATTTAAGGCACCTACAACACACCTCTACATTATTTGGGATCAAGTGGTGGAATAGATCAAATAATATTCAGTATATGTAACAATTTCTTTCGTATTCCCGCAGGCAAAGTATCAACGAAGCTTACATTATACAAATGTAATGCAATATACAGACTGTTTAGCTTATGGTGATCAGCAGCACTATGGGCTCATTCTCTCAGTGTAGCATCAGGAATACAGAGACACACACACATCATTTAAATAAGAGTTTTTAAATTAAATGATAGGTTAAGAATAAACATCTTAAAGTAAATAACAATAAACAATAGCCCTTAACCCTGTAAGGCCCCCGGTTGTAATTTTACAACATTACTTTAAGCTATCCTAAAAAAGTCAGTAAATGTTCAGGGGTAGACATTAAGAGTAAAGTATTATCACTGGCCCCACCATTGTAACCTCTGGCCCGGAGCATTCGTCCAAAAAAAATCGACTAATAATGAAGAAAATTAACACATTTGTTGCAATAGTAATTTATGCACTAACTACATTACTACTTGTACTACAACATTTGAATAATCAGGTCTTCCTCATTTTCCTCAATTGTTCATATTTGGTTTATTAAAATAATGATATTGTGGTCATTGATAAAAAATGTCTGCTATTATTATGAGTATTATTATTTGTATAATGCGCTTTCTGCCTTCCTGTCATTAGGAGTTAGAAATGTAATGGCTATGTAGCAGATTAGATTAGAACCTTCATTATCCTAAACTGCTGGGACATTTCCATATAGCTAATACCTTTATATTGTCTACTCTTCACTTACTTGTCAGCATAGGTCGGCATTGATGTATAGAGCCGACAGAAGACCTTGTTTATATTGGCATCATATTGAGAGGTGCAGCCAGTGACGCGTCCTAAAACCAGGAAGTAAGCTGCGGGTTCCCTCGACAAAAAGCAATGGGATTTCTCCACAGGGTTTTGGAAAATAGCTGGAAATAAGGTCTGTGGAAAACAAACCTGTTTGATAAATGCACGTTTTGTTCAGCCGGATAATCTCCACATGTCTACCCTACTTTTATAATTTTCGAATCATAAATCTAATCGATAGATTATAAAAGGGTTTTAGGACGCGTCACTGCACCAGAAGCCAACTCCATCGATCAAGCTGGCTAAAACTTCCTCTCCCTCTTCTTCTCATGCTCTCTGTCACTCTCCTTTAACTCCTTCGGTGACTTTCTTTTATTTGAAGATTGTTTTTTGCACGGCGCTTGGACGGTTACCGCTGGTATTAAAAACATTTTGGCGAATGGTTAGGTGGCGTGACAGTGTAAATGCATTTTTAATAATAACATTTTTGAATGGAACATTCTCAACATGAATGCATAAATCCAAATAAATATAACTTACATATGTGGGAAAATACTGTGTTTGAAATGTGTAATTGAAATTAGATGCTAGCTTTTTGTTTTGATATATATGTGTTGTATTCCAGTCTCCCTTCAGATATGTTAAGTGGCATAGCATTCAACACAATGCTGCTCACCTCCTTCAGTTGGGAGAAAAGCTGGTTCAGGTTCAGCCTTATGGGGGTACAGGGCTGCTGAGCCTAGAGATGGATCTGTTGGTCCTGGCACCAGGGGGAGGGACAACTGATTTAGTATGAATAGCTGCTAATAATCTACCTGTATTTGTTAAATGTCAGCTAAAAGAGCAGTGCAATTAAAAACCTGTATAGATATTAACAGTACTTAATGTCAGCTTAGTAAAAAAAAACATAACAATTATTATTTACAATGGACTAAGCTTAGCTAACAGACACAATTCCACCACTCATGGACCACACCCACCTTTTCTTTTGAAAAACTGGGTGACATACTGTCGCCCTTTAGTCCCTCTCTCTTGTTTTTCTCTCCTTTCTTTTCTCTTTTGAAAGCCTGACTTTGTAAGTCGTTGACACATGGTATACAGGGTTTCCCACACATAGACTATACTTGGGCGGGCCGCCCAGGTATATTAACGGCCGCCCAAGTATATTTCGCGAACCCATTTAGATTTTTTCTTTTTTTTAAAATAATATATATATATATTTGTTTTCGTCCGTGACCACGACACCATCTGCGATCGATTAACTTGTGGACAATGATCCCTCGCTCTACGCCTCCTGTACCCAGTCCCGGACTGGCCATCGGGAGGACCGGGGGGTTTCCTGATGGCCTGGCCTGTTAAGTGGCCTGCCTCACACAGGGTGACTGGCTGTCTACATGATGTGGCCTCCCGACATGGCCACAGTCATACAGATCATAAATCAAAGCCGTTGATTGGTCTCTGTGTGTCATTCAAGCTCGGGATAACCTCAGCTCAGGTGAGGTAAAGGACTCTCTGAGTGTTTAGATAGTTAACTTAGTCTAAGTTCTCTGTGGGTCTCAAACGGTTTGGTCACCATTTATGTAAACACATATTTCCATTTGAGAGGGTAGTGATTAGTAAAATATGCATGAATAAAAAATAAAAAGTTAACGAGGTGAAAAAAGGTAAGATACACTTTTAAAACTTGTTGAGAGCTAAAACTAGTCTTTGCTGCTGCCTCAAAGAGGAGCAGGGGGGAGAGGAGGGAGACAGGAGAGGCTGATTCAGGAGCACAGACACACTTACAACTATAAATGAACCAAAAATAAATAAACAAGTTTCAGTGTTTTTTTCATATTGGAAATGGTATGTTATTGGTTATGGCCATGATTTTATGATTATTGAAATGTATACAGTTCTGTTTCATATAGGTGTTTCCATAGATCTAGTCTCTTTATTTTCTCCTCAAAATGCACCAGATTGATGCATTTAACTCCAACATTTAAAAAAAAATCTTACCGGGGGAGCATGCCCTCGGACCCCCCTGGACGATTTGAGGTCCACCCCCACTTTAAATCACATTGATAGGTTCCTAAATACATTTACCATTTTTTTTAAAATAGTAACCCATGTCCATATGTTTATTTGTGGGTAGTAGATTTAAACTATAGGGCTATCACTATGGGTCCTGCCTGTACCTGTTCGCTCTGCCATGGCGTGAAGGGTCTGCTAACAAGCGACCAACAGAAAGGTTAATGTTGTTGCACGTCACGTCACCTCACTATTTGATATAAGACTAACATTCCTGACAATAGATCTCAATAGTCATCTTTTATGGTGTAAATGCATTTTTAATAATAACATTTTTGAATGGAACATTCTCAACATGAATGCATAAATCCAAATAAATATAACTTAAATATGTGGGAAAATACTGTGTTTGAAATGTGTAATTGAAATTAGATGCTAGCTTTTTGTTTTGATATATATATATATATATATATATATATTTTGTATTCCAGTCTCCCTTCAGATATGTTAAGTGGCATGGCATTCAACACAATGCTGCTCACCTCCTTCAGTTGAGAGAAAAGCTGGTTCAGGTTCAGCCTGCTGAGCCTAGAGATGGATCTGTTGGTCCTTGCACCAGGGGGAGGGACAACTGATTTAGTATGAATAGCTGCTAATAATCTACCTGTATTTGTTAAATGTCAGCTAAAAGAGCAGTGCAATTAAAAACCTGTATAGATATTAACAGTACTTAATGTCAGCTTAGTAAAAAAAAACATAACAATTATTATTTACAATGGACTAAGCTTAGCTAACAGACATAATTCCACCACTCATGGACCACACCCACCTTTTCTTTTGAAAAACTGGGTGACATACTGTCGCCCTTTAGTCCCTCTCTCTTGTTTTTCTCTCCTTTCTTTTCTCTTTTGAAAGCCTGACTTTGTGAGTCGTTGAGACATGGTACTACTAGCATCCCTGCTCCTCACATGCTCACACTAGTGTCTGCTAGAAAGTGCCGGCGGTGCTGCACCGCGTTTGGAGGCAGGACCAAACCATTACATGTAAATAGAACGGGGTGTACAGAGGCTTTGGATAATTAACTTTTGGAAGAAAATAAGTTAAATGAATTGTAAGTTTAGTGAGTACTTTACATTATCGATATAACGTCCTATTAATATTAATTCTTGATGAATGATGAAAGGTTACTTAAACATTTTTTTCTTAATGTTCTAAAATAGTTTGGGCCCCCGTGGTGAGAGTGTTTGGGGTGGCCAATAGGGTGGCCAGGATTCAGCTGGGGGTGGCCACGGCCACCCCCAGCCACCCCCCAGCTCTGCCACTGTGTACTAGGGCATTGCGTTCCAAGAATGAAGGGTTGTTGGTTGTTCCTAGAGTCTCTAAAAGTACAATGGGAGCCAGAGCCTTTTCTTATCAAGCTCCACATTTGTGGAATCAGCTTCCAGTTTGTGTTCGGGCGGCAGACACCCTATCCGTTTTTAAGAGTGCACTTAAGACCTTCTTTTTTGATAAAGCTTATAGGGCTGATTAGATTCAACCCCTAGTTTTGCTGATATAGGCTTAGTTTGTCGGGGGACATCTTACTTCTTCCTTCTCTCTGTCTATACCTATGTACTCTCATGTTCCGATTAACCCAGCTTCCCCACATTTCTTTCTTTTTGGTGTCTTTATGCCAGGATCCGGAGTCATGGATGATCCTGTTGCTGCGGTCCTGTGGTCCTGGATCATAAGTCCTGGATGGATATCCTCATGTATTCATCTTCCTATTATACACACATGCATTTCCAAACATTTGGAATGGGGCGAAGCCTGCAAGCTAGTTCAGGCAGTCAACTCGAGCACTTATGCTGCATTCATACATAACGCTCCCTTGCCACTCTACAACCAACCAAACAGAGTCTCCTTAATATGCCGCTCTATTTAACCTGCCAGATCTCTCTCCATGCATTGCTTGCTGCTGCTATTGCTGCAGCTACCTCTACGTCTACTCTGGAACCGAATCATCATACGCAAGAAGCCGTAAGAAATGCTTCATTCCCGAAACACAGGCTAGCTCAGAGCATGGTTCAGACGCCGCTGGAATGAGCCACAGCTCCCGCACGACACACATTCAGGTGTCCCTTCCGTCCTCATCTGGAGTAGCTTTTAATATCCTTTGGGCCAGAGGAAGTCCCGAGTTCTATGCCAGCTCCGGTAACAACCCCTCTCTTGTGTGTCAGCTAAGAGTCGCACTGTCTCTCGGTCGGTGGGTATTTAAACACCAAAAAAGGCAGGAGCAAGCTGACTCCGGCATTCCCAAAGTACCTGCCATCCTGTCCTACCTTCTCGAAGTAAAATCAGTGCTTGAAGCCTTTAATTCAGGGGTGGGGAACCTTTTTCCTCTCAAGGGCCATTTCAATTTTTTAAACATCCTCCGAGGGCCGTACAAATGATTGACCTCTGCTTAAAAAAACTAAAATCACAGCCCATTCATTTGGCCTTTCTTTCATGTTGTGCAAAGAAAAAGCAACCTCTTAATCCAGATATTTTACCATGACTCGCGCATGCATGCACGGTTGTGGCATGACCACCAAAACAGAAAGATATGGACACAAGATGTGTGCAAATGTATTTAGTTTCCTATGTGGACATGATTTAAGTGGGGGGGGGGGACCTAACCTCCTCTAGGGGGGTCCGGGGGGAAGCTCCCCCGGAAAGATTTTTTTTTAAATGTTGAAGTCAAAAGCATCAATCTGGTGCACTATGAGAGCAACATTAGGAGCTCTATGGATACATCTCTCAACACCCATATGAAACAGAACTGTAAGCAGATTTCTTTTTCTTTATGGATATTTTACAAATCACTTCCCTTTCAAACTGTATTCTCAGTTATTAATAACAACTTTTTTTTACTGTCATATAGTATTTTATACCTGTTTACTTTATTCTCTTGTTTTTTTATAACTCTAATGATCATATAAAGATGTGCCTTTACCTCACTGGTTGTAGAAAAAGCTTCTTATATTTGTTAGCATAGCTAGCTAACCAGATGCTAATAACAACAAAGTTATTGACTGGATGATCAGTATGACAGAGGAACAGATCGCCACTGGGCTTTCAACTAAAGACACAGCCACGCAAAAACTGCGGCATGTGTATGGCTTCTTATGGGTAGGCCCTACTGCAATTGTTGGCCGGAGCGCCGTTCTGGTGCTCTCCGTCAGAACTGCACAAGACAAGACATATTCATGGGTACCACGTGACGTCACTGTATTCTAGCGCCGTCATTTTGGTGTCCGGTCACAGCAAGTCATTACAACAACAGAGAACACGGAGGAAGCAACAGAGAAAGACACGTCGTGAATAATAAAGTTTGTGGATATGCCTGGGATTTGTTGTGCTGTGGGCTGTGACAATAGTCACCAGAGGAACCCCGGACTACAGTTTGTATCGATCCCCAAAGACTTAGACCGTCGTAATAAATGGCTGGCTGCCATCAGAAGGGATCACTGGCAGCCGACATCTAACTCCAGATTGTGTAGTCAACACTTTGTTTCCGGTAAGCTCTTCACTTATTGTTATCTTTTAGCTTCTTTTGTCAGAAATAAGTTTTCTAAATACTTCAACATAGATAATTCAGTTGCCGAATAATAATTACCGTTAGCAATGTAATGGTAACATAGCACGAGTAAAATATTCCCAGTTTTGAAAGGACTGCATTAGTTTTGCTCTGTGTTCCTTTCGGGGAGAGTGGGGTAAGTTGAGCCATTTTTTTTGTTATGCTGTCCTCTAAGCAAGGAGAAATGACACATAGTAAAAATGAAAACACACACCTATAATTCAGGATGTCTCCTACCAATGGCAATGATAATAATTAATATTTGATCAAGGGCAGTGAAAATATTACTTCTTAAAAAAAAAAAGTGTTGTGGCTCAACTTGCCCCAGTGTAGGGGTAAGTTGATCCAGGTCAGGGGGTAAATTGAACCACGGTTCAAACCTGGGCATGCCTGTTCAAACCTGGGAATACCTACAACAAATCTTAAAGGTAACTATAAATAACAAACCAAATACAAGCTTAGTTTTTCAAATATTTTTAATATAAATTTCGATTGAATTGATTGATTTTTTTTTAACATGTTAAAAGGAAAAGTAATCATACAAATGGTGATACAATTTCATACATCTTACCAATCAAACACAGGGTACATTCAACTTTAAATGTAGCCTACAATTAGCTCTTATTATCAACTTGGCCTACTTTCATTCATTTCTCCATTGAAAAACTGGCTCAACTTACCCCAAGGCCCATGGTTCACTTTACCCCATAGCCACCATTTTAGAAAAAATAGCCTAGCATTAAAATTCAGAGTCATCTTTAGTTTAATGATTCACATGGTTTAATACGCTGCCAACACATCAACATATACAATATATGTTTAAACGTGGATACTTTTTTTTGACATGACAGCCGATATAGCTGACATCTAGAAGATGTACTTTGACAAGCAAAACACGTTTTTTTGTAAAAATGTTTACTTACCAGACCACAATGAGTATCTCTTTTTTACAGGCAATGACAAATGGGTGGAGCTTGCATAATTTCTGGTCACTTGATTACAACTATAAGGCGTTGCCTGGTTACAGGGGGTGGTTCAACTTACCCACTGGCTCAACTTACCCCCTTCTCCCCTACGCTTGAAACCGACTGCATTTGAATAAAAGACACATTTCTGGGAGAAAACTGAGAAAGAAATTGCCGTTCTCAATATTATTGAATGCATGCCTTAAATTACTTGTGTATTTATATTACATGTATTATTGCTACTTTTACTTAAGTTAAGGATCGTAATACTTGTCATTATCTTATTAGGAGGCCTTATACACACATTAATATTCTACCATGTTTGCCTCTGTCTGCTTAGGAAGAAAAAATGACAACCCCATGAGCCCTGACTACATCCCCAGCCTGTTTGCGCACACGTCAGCTGGACAGCGGCAGAGAAGCATCTATGCCACCAGCAGATTTGAGCAAACTCAGCAGATGAAAAGGAAACGGACTGAGACTTTGGTTCCTGATAGTGACCATGAGAATGTGGCACCTTCCAACACCAGTGATGCCACTGGGCTTGACATCACCAGTTGAACAGGTAGAATGTGTGAAAGATGACCACAGTTACTCTCAAGCCATTCTTAGCTCAGGTATTGTGGAACCATGCTCAAATGCAGCCTGCCAAGCTACAGTCAAGGAATTGACAAACGAGTGTGCACTATTAAGAGCTGAGGTTAATTGTCTTAAGGACAAAGTTAACGTGCTGTCTTTCAATGAAGAAACCTTCAAAGGAAATTATGAGATGGTACAGGAACTAACAGGCCTACCAAGCTATGCTAAAATGATGGTTGTTTTTGGCTTCCTGTCTGGGTTTGTGAAAGCCGGTCCAAGACTGACTCCCTTTCATAGCTTTTTATTAACACTGATGAGAATGAGGCTTAACTTACCTTTATATTTTTTTGTTTATCTTTTTCATATGTCTAAGAGCAGTGTTGTCAGAATGTTCAACAATACTTTAGATGTCATGTATGTCAGACTGTCACCACTTATATTTTGGCCCTCAAAAGATCAAATTCAGGTTAGTCTGCCCATGTGTTTCAGGGATAATTTTAGCAACTGCACTTCCATCATTGACTGTTTTGAAATTTTTGTAGAGAAGCCAAAGAATTTAAGGGCAAGTGCACAAACATACTCCTATTACAAGCACCACAACACTGTAAAATATCTAATTTCTATAACACCACAGGGTATTACATCCTTTGTGTCAAAGGGCTGGGGGGGGACGCACAAGCGACAAGTACATTACAGAAAACTGCTCATATCTTGAGAAATGATCACCAGGAGATGTTGTTCTTGCTGATAGAGGCTTCAATGTGAAAGACACTGTGGGACTGTATAATGCACAGTTGAAAATACCAGCATTCACCAAAGGCAAGCAGCAGCTGCATCCACTGGAACTTGAATCCACAAGGGGACTCGCTGCCGTCAGGATCCATGTGGAAAGAGTCATTGGCCTGGTCAGGAACAAATACACCATCCTTCAGAGCACCATCCCGCTGTCTCTTTGCCAAGCAGCCACTCAAGGACAACATACTTCCCTTGACAAGATGGTAACAGTTTGCTGTGCTCTTTGTAATGTCTGCCCATCTGTGGTATCCACAGAATAGATAGATACTATTTGTAAGTCGCTTTTGATAAAAGCGTCAGCTAAATGAAACAAAATGCTTATTGTGTATTCCCTTTTCTATGTATGTTGGATCTTCTCTCTATTATCTTTACAATTAATACATTAAAATGTCCAGTTTTTAACTAATAAACATCACTTTTTCCAAGTATTTGTTTCTTGAGGTTTTTTAAATACTCCTACTTATACTACAATGCATCTGCAAGTATTAGATACAGTTATTTATTGCACAATCTACAGTGTATGAATATGTAAGCTTAATGGGTAAACAAAAACCTGACCATGAAGACAAAAGAAAAAGACCAGTGTCTGACAAGAAGAGCTTATTTATTGTCAGCTTCTTAATGTCCCTCAGATGTTTTGTCAGAGGTTGCAGTGGGGGAGAAGCGTGGCACAGTAAACCATTTACCCAACAACTCTGGTAGTATCCCCGTTCTAATGAAGTTTACCACCTTTGAATGTGCAACATCAAAAAATGCGCCATCAAACATGATGCGCTGTTTAAAAAGTTCTTGAGGTGTCCACACAACAAAATCACAGAACATTACCTCTGCGACACGCATTTGTGCCTGCACTTGATACATATAGCTGTGATTCAGCTTTAGGCTCATCACACCTCCCTCAGGGACAGTCAGGCAGAACCGCAAGTCTTTGGTGCATTCAAGTAGACTGCAGTCTTTAGCGCTGAAAGGACACTTAATTTCTAAAATGCCAGGCTCATGGCAAGCACAGGTCATGACACCATCTGGGGATGCACCAATCCATGGCAGCTCTGGGTTGAGGATGAGCCCTGATGCTGCAACATTGATGTCTTCATGGTGATCTTGCATAGCCACCAGGTAAGACTTTTTGGCAGTGTCCTCGTTTTGTAAACCCCATCTGATGAAAATAACATGTTATTTTGGAAAAAAACTCATCACTTTAAAAAGCCCCTAAAATACTGTTATTAGAATGTTAATATCTTGTTTTACCCTCATAATATCTAGTTACTCATTTATTGTATTTATTCATGATGAAGTAGTGGAAAGAATGTATGATTTAGTCTTGCTGCCTAAATGTATATATATATATATACCTGGTCGCTTCAGTGGAAAACTGAGAGGAGCGAGGATAGCAAACTCTTTTAATCAAAGACGAAGAGCTCTCTGTCTTGGCTGCCTCATGGAAGGATGACGCAGTAACTCTCCCTGCTCTCTGCTCAAACCAGACCCTCGACCTATTCTGTTTCCTGGTCTTCTCCTCAACTAACAAACACTCAAAAAGAATTGAACTATCAAAAGAGCTGTAATTATCAGAAAGCAGTGAAGTTATTCTTAATGAATATAGTGATGTTTAGGATTTAGCATTGTGACACGCTTTTATTTTACCGTAAGCCATTTCTATTTCTTACCTGCTTTGGTGTGAGATTCAGCTCATCAAAGACTTTGGCACCCTCCTCTAGCAGTGCAGGCAAATCCAGTACAAGTCTGCTGCTTTGATACAGACTGGTAAGGGGTGTTGGCAGATCAAATTGTACAGTCTTTGGCGTGTATCTGTGGGAATGGCCTTCAATGACCGACAGGATAGCACTTTTCTTGGGCTTTGTCTCTTGTTCTTCACTTTGGTGGAGTTGTTCACAGAATAACTTGAAATCATCAGCAGATGGTCTCATGTGCTGAAACAGGTCTTCGGTTTGAACTTGTTCTTTAATGGCGAAGATGTTAGACACCTCATCGTACTTCACCATTTTAGTGCTAGGCTGTGTCCATGTGCATGGCTTCTCTGTGCATGTCTGGTTTTCTCTCTTCTCAACAGCAGCCAAAACTGTAAACATAAGAGCTGCTGCGTGGGAACAAACCTCTCCTAACCCTGCCATGCATGTACAATGCGCCATCACCACTGTCCCGTCCTCCTGCACCACAATGGAGATGTTGGTTTGCTGTTCAAAGCCTGGGAATGATTGACCTGTTAAGTGAAAAACGCAGTACATTAATTTTGTCGTATAAAAGCTAAATTCTCCTAAGCTTGTACAAATGTAAGATTCAAAGGTTTATTGTCAAATACAATAGCTACAGCGCAGATTGGCATTTAATATCTGAAGTCCCAGGCTGCTCCAAAAGTAGGCTACAACATACAATATCCTTAAGACATAAACAAACAAGTAAAGATAGAGCAACGCGAAATATAACAATAGTGCAAGTGACAGAGAATCGTGAAATAAACATGGACCTCTTGCTTATGTAGAAAAAAATAAGAATTAATTTGTCATTGAAAGAAGAGTATGTTGCTTTAAAACAATATAGCTAGCTGGAGTTATGATGTTAGCTAGAAATACCATTTGCTAGCAACTGGCTAGCAAGCTAACATCATCACTTTAGACATAAATACAACTATAATAACACGGTTTATGATTGTTGTTAAATTACTTACCTTCGCTGTGATCACATGTAGGTGTGTCTTCTCCACATGCCATATCTTGGTGTCGTTCACCCACCCGGCAACGGCGTATTGATAGGCATCTGTGCTCTTAAAAGCCTTCAGGCTCTCTCCGGTGAATGGAGATGGATTGTGAACAAGATAAATGGCCAGGAAAAACAGGACTCGCTTGTTTAATTTTTTTGCTGTCTAGATTTCTTTAATTTTTTTCTTTTTTGCGTGTTTATAAATTACCTCGAGGGCCGTACCAAATGGTCTCGCGGGCCGTATACGGCCCGGGGGCCGGAGGTTCCCCACCCCTGCTTTAATTGCATGATATATTCCTGTGAACAAACTCGATTTCCTCTACCTGCAATGTAAACAACATTTCTACTTCCGCGTTCAACCACGTTGTGCCGCTGACGTCACACTCCCGAGGATTCTGGGAATTGGAGTCCCACATCCAGCCACGAGTTCTAGCTTCCTGCCCCCTGCAGCAGCAATTCCTTAGGAATCGCATCTTGGCAGGTATATAATACTATTCTGCATAAGAAATGTTTTATTATGGAAATATTTGGCCTGCAGTAAATCATATTTGAGGCAATTATACAGAAGTTGTATGTGTATAAGTATTTATACTACTATAAATCAATGAAATTAAAAAATGGAAATAAATTAATAATTTCCATCACGTGAATATGAAGGGAAGCTCGATACATTTTTGACCATCATTTTAGACTTCAATCTCCTATAGTGTCTTTTCTATGAATCATTCTCTGCCAAGCGGCCATGTACATTTAATCACCTACCAAAGAAGAGTTTTTCCTCACAGGAATTAAGCTCTACCTGCAATATTCTGCCCCTCACTGGGTGTGCCTCAGGCTTCATGCTGCAAATCGTTTCCAAGCTCTTTCTAATCACAGATGTTCGTCAAATGACCTTATCACAGGCTTAAATCAAGGTTTCTTAGCAGGTTATGCTGGCTCCCAGGGACCCATGTCTGTTGAAACCTGCACTCAATACTGAAGTGTGCACTGAAGGAGCCAGGAGTATTACACGTGCTTCTATTTAAACGTTTAAAAACACGACAGGCCCCTAGCCTAGTGCTAGGAGGAATTATTCTAGCAATGTTTCTTTATTGAGCCGTTAGTTCCTCACGATTATTCTGTCAAGAGTATTATTAACTACTAAAGATTTTTCCCGTTTCTTTGCTCTGTAGATGACATGGCAGGGAAAGCAGACATCCCATATGCCTTCTGTGGCATATATATTTTAAGGTTTTACAATCAAATGTGCATTTGGTTGCCATAGTAGCCCACGTTTCTTTGACACCTCATCAGAAGCATTATGCTGGATTCTCTGCAACACCTGTAAGCACCCCTTGGTTGTCATCTTTTAACCATTTCCTAGTTGTTAACTTTCCCAGATAAAACTTTTCAACAGCTAGGCCTACCTCTTTCAGAACAGGAACTGGAAGCCCTTCCACATGTCTAGAATTATCGGTATCATTCTCGATAGTGTGCTGATGCAAGCTTCACTGCCACCAGACAAGCTGTCCCGCATCAGAACAGCCATAATTACAATTCATGTTATTTATATAGCACCTTTCCAAATGTTCAAAGTGCTCTACGTTATACTACATATTAGACTTGTAATACATTCCATACTGATTACTGCCTTCAATTTTGGTCTCCCACTGGTAGTCTCTCTAAAAGAGATGTTTTATATTTATAAGCGCTAGCCTTTCAGTTCAAACCTTAAGGCACCATAGTCTTAGGTCACGTTCACACCTGCTTGGTTAGTACTATTGCATCGGTCCCTGTAGCGTTAACCCCTTGATGTGGTTAGTTGGATTGGTGTGGAAGCAGTCCGATACCTCTGCTCCGCCTAAAAGAGGTGGTCTCGGGTCGCTCGCTAGTAAACTCTGGAGAGGTTCATTGCTGGTGTGACGTAGTCCGCATCAAACATGGGAAACAACTATTTGCGCGTCATCGCTTATTTTGCTATCTATGCTGTGTGCAACATCCAGTAACCTATAGGGTCATGCATTCATTCTGGTGACTGCTTACCTCACTGGTCCCCTGTGTACAGAGAAAAGGCAGTGGAACAATCTCATCAGAGCCACCTGTCATCGGTGAAACCTCCTCACTGCATAACGTCTCATTATGTGTTATAATGTTTTTAATGCACGTTGTCTTATTTATAATCCTATGCGCTGGCCGCAGAGTCTGTTGATGCACTCTCCAGATTAACAGCAGTATGAAAATAACCTGTCAATGCTCCATGATGCAGGCTACTGTAGAAATTGCTGGGATCTGCATTTTATCCGCTTAATGTCCCGCCAATTGTTGAAAAAGCATCTCCGTACAATGACTTTAGTTTACAGTTCATAGTCTGTTTGAGGTTGCCTGGGTGAACGCAAACCCAACCTTCTGCAAATGAAACGATGTAATACACTTCCGTCTGGTGTAAAGACGCGGACTATTCGGCATGAATGCAATCTTAGAGATGGCTATTGCTCAGATCTTTGGTCCTTAGCCCCTCTGCGACGAGTGGAATGTTATGTCCATTCTTTTATAATGACCTTGCGGTGTCCTCAGATCCTCTCTAGTTACTTACAGATGCTGCGCCTTCTGCTGGTTCGGGGGATTTCACAATGAGTGGTTTGCCCCACCAGCTTGACATGCCCTTCGTTCAACCAAATGACTCTGGATCTACACGTCAAGCCCCTCAAGGATTTCCCATATTCTGCCTCTAATCAAGAGCATGATTCAAAGCATACAATTCAGCTTGGTACTTTATCTTCTTCTGTCCCAACCTCCTCTGTGTACTTATGCAATAGATATAATAGTTGTTCATGCATTAATTGTATTTTCATTTGAATCCTGCAATCTTCAAGTGCTAAGTATTAAGCCACGCTAGAGTTCATTCATTTGCTCCTCAAGGGCCTTAAGAAGGCCCGTCCTCCACGCAATGATAAAGACTGCCTCTTAACTTTGCACCCGTGCAAAGGTTAATGTATAAGTTCAGGCAAAGGGGATTTCACTATACATTGATAAACGTCAGATGCAGTTGTTACAGCTTTCTATTGGTTTCTCAGGTGGTGAACATACACAGACCTCTCACCTTTTAATCCTCAGCATAATCTCTCCCTTACTGAATTAACTTTGGAGATCAAATATACACACTTTTTTGAAAAATTCAATGTCTGACAGTTCTGTTTTGGGAGTCAAGGAACCACGAATAATCATTGCTAAAACTAACACTGTTTTCTTTGTCCTTTATCTTCCATGCTGAACTTCTCGCATCATTGCCCTCTGACACATGGCTCGGCACCCATGTTTATTCGATGGCTGCAAACCCAACGACGAGGGTTCTCCTCCAAGCTGCGTGATCTCTGCCTAAGCTGCGACATGCCCCCAGATCGCTATTCCCACTGTTTAAGAATCTGCACAGCCACAACCGCAGCTCTATATCCGCCTACCTCAACCCTGAGTATCCTGGGCCGTCAGTCATCTTCTGCCCACCAGCGCTATATCATGCCTCACATGAATGAGATCCTTTCAGCACAAACAACCATGAGCTCTTGCACTACTCGATGATGAGTAACGTTCAAAGATGTATATCTGTAGAATTCTGTTATTGCATACCAGGTGGTTTGCTGGGTTAAATTATATTTATTTCATTATAGTACATTCCCCTCATAGCTGCATGCTTGGGGGGGAAAGCTCATTGTCGCTGCCTCAAAGACCTAGACACAGCAGTCTTGATAGGTAGTATATTCCCCTCAAAGCCGCGGTGCTGGGGGGGGGGGGGTCGGCACTGGTCACTTCCAGGCCTACACATAGCAGTCTCTCTAGGTAGTATATTCCCCTCAAAGCCGAGGTGCTTAAGGGGAATGGCTTTTCGGGCTGTTCCCGGGCCTTCACATAGCAGTCACTAGGTAGTATATTCCCCTCAAAGCCATGGTGCTTAAGGGGGATGGCTTTTCGGGCGTTCCCAGGCCTTCACATAGCAGTTTCATTAGGTAGCATATATAGGTAGTATATTCCTCTCAAAGCCGCTGTGCTCAGGGAAGAATCGGCTCTGGGCTATTCCTCAGGCCCACACATAGCAGTCTCACTTAGTAGTATATTCCCCTTAAAGCCGCTGTGCTTAGGGGGAATGCCCACATGGCAGCTCGCCAGGCCCTCTACTTATCAGTCTTACATCACCAGCGTCAGGCTCGGGCTATGCAGTTTTGGGGGATAGTATCTAATCTCCACGCAGTTTTGGGGGTTAGTTATTTAATCATCACTCATCGTGCTATGTATATCTATGGAGTGATGATGCCCGAGCCTAGTCGCCAAACTCAACTATATGCTGCTTCTAATAAACATGTTAAAGGAACACGTGAGTTGTCTGACTGAAATGGGGCGAAGCCTGCGAGCTAGTTCAGGCAGTCAACTCGAGCACTTATGCTGCATTCATACATAACACCCCCTGGCCACTCTACAACCAACCAAACAGAGTCTCCTTAATATGCCGCTCTATTTAACCTGCCAGATCTCTCTCCATGCATTGCTTGCTGCTGCTATTGCTGCAGCTACCTCTACGTCGCTGCTGCTTGCCTGCCCCACCACCACCCCAGCTTCCACCCCAGCTTCCACCCCAGCTTCCACCTGTAGGCTCGGGGGTTAGTTATTTAATCATCACTCATCGTGCTATGTATATCTATGGAGTGATGATGCCCGAGCCTAGTCGCCAAACTCAACTATATGCTGCTTCTAATAAACATGTTAAAGGAACACGTGAGTTGTCTGACTGAACTACCTATGTTGCAAATGTATCATCTTTTCAATTTACATACGGCATCTATTGCACGTCTGTCCGTCCTGGGAGAGGGATCCCTCCTCTGTTGCTCTCCCTGAGGTTTCTCCCATTTTTCCCTTTAAACTGTGGGTTTTCTCAGGAAGTTTTTCCTTGTACGATGTGAGGGTGTCAAGGGGTGAACTCAGAGGCATGAACTCAAATGCACAACTCAGACGGTATTCAAAAATAAAGACTTTACTGGAATTAATACAGTAACAAAAACAAGAAGCACAAAATCACTCTTCCGAGGAAAAACTAAATGCAATAATCGTGATCATGAGAAAACAGGATACGACCATGGAGCAGGCTTGAACGTGGTCATGAATAAGAAACAAACTGACACTGGACAGGTGGGGACTAACAATATATACACAAGGTGAGGGGAACATGTAGAAACAATCAGGGCGGGGAAACCAATCACGAACACAGGAGACACATAGGGGCGGGGAGCATGGAATTCTGAAACGAGAGGAGGACTTACTTTTCACAATAAGACAGAGGGCACAGAACAAAGGGACATGACAAAACCAATATAAAGAATAGACTTTCATGATACGTTTCCGAGACATGACAGTACCCCCCCCCCCCCCCCCCTTCTAGGGTCGGCTCCTGACGGCCCAGGCTCCTCTGAGTTGAGGCGATCAAAATCCTTTTGTCTTTGAAGCGGGAAGGAATCCAAGACCGCTCCTCAGGGCCGTAACCTTCCCAGTCGACAAGGAGCTGCCGCCCTCTACCCCTCTTCCGTGCAGCCAAGAGAGTTTTGACCGTGTAGACCGGACCACCATCGATCATTCGGGGGGGAGGTGGGAACCATGGTGCTCTCCTTCAGAGGCTTTAGTTTCCCCACATGGAAGGTGGGATGCACCTTCATGGACCTGGGAAGCCGTAGTCTTACTGAAGCCGGGTTGATGACCTTAGTGATGGGAAAGGGACCCACAAATCGGGGAGCCAACTTGCGAGAGAGTACGTGGAGGGGAAGATCCCGCGTAGAAAGCCAGACTTTTTGGCCTGGCTGGTACACAGGGGCTGGTTGGCGTCTTCGTGACAGGCCTGTGGCAGATGTAGGAAGGATGTTGTGCGCATACTCAACCCAGGTGAGGTGCTCGCTCCAGGAGGAGGGATTCTGGGAAACCAGGCAGCGCAGACAGGTCTCCAGTTCCTGGTTCAGGCGCTCTGTCTGGCCGTTAGACTCCGGGTGGTATCCAGACGAGAGACTGACCGTGGCACCGATGAGGCTGCAGAACTCCTGCCAGAAACGTGACACAAACTGGGGACCCCGGTCGGAGACAATATCCTTCGGGAAACCATGCAGGCGAAACACATTACGCATCATGACCTCAGCCGTTTCCTTGGCTGAGGGCAATTTGGGCAGAGCAATAAAATGTGTCATTTTGGAAAAACGGTCCACCACTGTGAGAACTGTGGTGTTGCCTCTAGAGATAGGAAGGCCCATGACGAAGTCCATGGAAATATGCGACCAGCGTCTGTTGGGAATAGGAAGTGGTTGTAATAATCCCATCCGCGCCCTGAAAGAGGTCTTGTTGCGAGCGCAGACAGGGCACGCCTCCACATACTCCTTCACCTCCATGGATGTCCACCAGAAACGCTGCTTTATGATGAACATGGTTCTTTTGACTCCGGGGTGACAGGTGAGCAACGAAGTGTGAGCCCAGTGGATCACCTGTGGTCGCTCTGCTTCCCGAACGAATAGCCGGTTAGGCGGGCAACCCCTGGGTGCAGGAGCCCCACAGTTAGCTCGCATCACCTCCTTCTCCACTTTCCAAGTCAGCACACCTACCACACGGTTCAACGGAATAATGGGTTCCGGCTCCTTGACTGCAGGCACAGGGTCAAACAGACGGGACAGAGCGTCAGGCTTGACATTCTGAGACCCTGGCCTGTAAGAAAGAACAAAATCAAAACGGTTAAAAAACAAGGTCCACCTAGCTTGGCGGGAGATCAGTCTTTTGGCTTTCTTGATGTACTCCAGGTTCTTGTGATCGGTCCAGACCACAAAAAGATGCTCGGCTCCCTCCAACCAATGTCTCCACTCTTCCAATTCCAGCTTCACGGCCAGCAACTCACGGTTTCCCACATCGTAATTCCTTTCCGCCGGGGAGAGCTTCCTGGACAGGAAAGCGCAGGGGTGAAGCTTGTTGTCCTTCTGTTGGCGCTGGGAGAGGACCGCTCCCACCCCCTCGTTGTAGGCATCCACTTCTACTACAAACTGGCGAGTGGGAACCCTGCAGGGTAAGTATGGGGGCAGAGGTGAACATCTTCTTAAGCCGAGAAATGCCTCCTCAGCCTGAGGAGACCACAAAAAAGGCACCTGAGGGGACGTGAGAACATGAAGAGGGGCTGCAATAGCACTGAAGCTCCTCACAAAACGCCTGTAAAAATTAGCAAAGCCTAAAAACTTCTGCACTTTCTTGCGAGAGTCAGGGGTAGACCAACTGGTTACTGCGCTAACCTTCGCTGGGTCCATCTTAACCTGACCTGGGGGGATGATGAAGCCCAAAAAAGTGACTGTCTCGGCATGAAATTCGCACTTTTCGGCTTTGACAAACAACATATTTTGGAGCAGTTTTTGTAGAACCTGACGGACATGTTGTTTGTGGGTGTCAAGGTCAGGGGAGTAGATCAGGATGTCGTCCAGATAGACAAAAACAAAACGGTTCAGAAACTCCCTCAACACATCATTAAGGACATACGATCTACGGCTCCGAGGAGACGTCTCCGTAGAAGGGGAAGGAGGGGAGGAGTACGGCAGCGCCTCAGACGGAGAGGCAACAGGCCGCCTTTACCCTCCATGATACTCAGTAATGTGAGGTCGCTACGGAGGAAAATGGAAGAGCTGCGGATCAACGCTACAGCCTGTTTCGAGTACCGTGAGTCGTCTATTATGGTGTTTTGTGAGACATGGCTTCATCAGGATATTCCCGACTTTTTGTGTGAACTGGAGGGTTTTTCACTCATCCGCTCGGACAGGAGTGAAACGTCGGGGAAAGGCAAAGGTGGGGGCATCTGTGTATTTATCAATGACAAGTGGTGCAGACAACACACTTTGCGTAAGACTATCTGCAGCCCCGACGTTGAACTTATGTGCTTGGGCCTAAGACCCCTGTATCTGCCTAGAGAGTTTGCGAATATCATTCTCTGCACTGTTTATATTCCACCCAGCGGGAACGCAGCAAGTGCAGCAGCTCAAATCACTGACTGTGTTCACCAGCAGCTACTACACACTCCTGACGCTCCGGTTTTTATTCTAGGGGACTTTAATCATTGCAAACTTTAACTGTCACTACCCGGTTTTCAACAATACGTTACATGTGAGACCCGGGAAGATAAAATTCTAGACAAATGTTACGGAAATGTGAACAACGCATATGTGAGTAGAGCCAAACCCCCGCTTTCGAACTCGGACCATAACTCTGTTCATCTAATACCTACAAAACGGTTCTCAAGCGTAGTAAACCACAGACCAAGACTGTAAAGGTTTGGACTAGTGACAGCATAGAGTCTCTTAAAGGATGTTTTCTCTCTACTGAGTGGAGTATCTTTCATGAGATGGACGTGGATAATGCTACTGAGACGGTAACTGACTATATACAATTCTGTGTTGACAATGTGATACCTCAGAAAGAAATAACTGTGTACCCCAACAACAAACCATACATAACTAAAGAGGTTAAGGACTGCATCAATCGTACACATATAGCTTTTAAAAACAGGGATAAAACGCAACTGAAATGTGTGCAAAAGGAGCTTAACCACATGCTCAGAGAAGCTAGAAGGAGACATAAGGACATTTTTGAACAGAACGTTTCTACAATGAACTCCAAGGAACTTTGGGACCCTATGAAGGCAATCACAAATATGACTCCAGCTAAAAAAACTCTCTGTACCTCTGATGACCTGCAAAAAGCAAATGAACTGAATGACTTTTTCATGAGATTTGAAACCCAGGACTTCTCCTCTGAATGTACAGACATCTTAGAGACAATCTCTGCTACTGACCAGGAAGAAAGGGTGGTGATTGACCCTTTAAAGGTCTGATCACTTTTTAAACACACCTGTACTAAGAAGGCCACAGGGCCAGATGGCATCTCTGCATTCCTTCTCAAGACATTTGCAGAAGAACTGACATCAGCATGGTGTCCCATATTTCAAAAATCTGTTGATCTTCACACCATACCCACCCTCTGGAAAAAATCAATAATAAAACCTGTCCCCAAAAAACCTTGTCCAAAGGTAAACAATGATTTTAGGCCTGTTGCATTGACATCCATTGTCATGAAATGTTTTGAGAGGATCATGGTGCCGCTGCTAAAGAAAGAGGTTGATGTACATTTAGACCCTTTTCAGTTTGCCTACAAGCAAGGGCGTGGCACAGACGATGCTCTAAATAGCATCACACACCTGGTCACTAAACACCTGGAAGACCCTAAGGCATATGTACGCCTACTGTTTGTGGATTTCAGCTCGGCTTTTAACACACTGCAGCCTCACATCTTGCTTCAAAAACTGATAAAGATCAGTATAAATCCTTTTATCTTGAAATTGCATTTTTCGTTTTTAACCAATCGCACTCAGCATGTCAGGGTCAACAATGCCCTCTCAGAGCCCCGGACCATTAGTACAGGAGCCCCCCAGGGTTGTGTGAGCTCCCCGGTCCTCTTCTGTACACAAACGACTGTACAAGAATCCACCCGGAGAATTATATCATCAAATTATCAGATGATACAGCCATCCTTGGCTTAATGCACAAAGGCAGCAGTTCATCGGCTAATCACTCTGAAATAGAGAGATTTGCGCAGTAGTGTGATTTTAACCATCTAGTGAAGAAGACTGAGGAGATGGTGTGGGCAGTGGGTGACCTTAGGCCGGTGGTTATCCACAATGAACCCATAACTCAGGTCAGCTCCTATAAGTACCTTGGTGTCCATCTAGATAATACACTCAGCTGGAAGGCGCATGTTCAAGGTCTGTGCTCTAGACTTCAACAGCGATTGTACTTTCTGCGTCGACTCCAGGCTTTCGGAGTCGACCAGAAGTTCATGTTACTGTTCTATCATGCAGTGTTGGAGAGCATCATTAGGTATGGTATTACTGCCTGGTATGGTAACTTGACAGTGCAGTCAAAGTCACAGATCGCTCGCCTGGTACAGACTGCTATGAAAATTATGGGGATTAAAAAACACCCATCTCTCCAAAACATATACGAGCAGTCCATTATCAGACAGGCAAACAAAATTGTGTCTGATCCCACCCACATACTCCACCCAGAATTCCAGCTCCTACCTTCTGGTAGAAGATTCAGGGTTCCCAAGCGCAGGCTGAACCGCTATAAGCACTCGTTCCTACCTATGTCGATTAAGCTTCTTAACATTCACATGAAATGAAATGTAGTCAAATGTAATTCATTACATTTGACTACTTTCATTTCATGTGAATGTTAAAAAAGTACATTTCAATGTACTTTTTAAATGTTGGCCATGAGGGGTAGTGCAATAGTTCGCCATTGTCAGTATGTGCGTCTGTGTATTGTGTTTGTTCAAACGGTGTATGACTGATGATATGTGTATGTCTCTTAATGTCCACTATGTTTGTATATGTACATGTATGCTGAACTGCAGGACGGAGTCCAGAACAAATTTCCTTACGGGGACAATAAAGTATATCGTATCGTATAATCAAAGCCTGGAAAACTGCAGGAGCGTTTGACAGTCCAAACGGCATGACAAGGTATTCATAATGAATGCCTGAAGGTGTGTTGAACCCCGTCTTCCATTCATCGCCCTCCCTGATCCTTACCAAATGAAGGCATTACGCAGGTCTAACTTGGTGAAAACCTTGGCATCCTGAAGCTGCTCGAAAGCGGACGAGATGAGAGGGAGGGGGTACCGGTTTTTAACAGTAATGTCATTGAGAGGTGAGTAGTCAATACAGGGCCTAAGAGACCCATCCTTTTTGCAAACAAAAAAAAAACCTGCACCTGCTGGGGATAAGGAAGGGCGAATAAGCCCTGTTTTGAGGGAGGCATCAATATAGTCCTTCATGGCCTCTTTCTCAGGTCCTGAAATGGCATATAATCGACCTTTAGGAATGGAAGCCCCAGCAATCAAGTCAATAGCACAGTCATAGGGACGATGAGGAGGAAGAGCCAGAGCCTTGGATTTACTAAAAACTTCACTTAGATCGTGGTTGCAGGAGGGAACTGAAAGTACTTCAGGAAGATCTATTTTTGGGTCTGTTTCCTGCCTAAAACTCCCAGTGTTGCATCTCCTGTCAATCTCCGGGAACCTGCTTTAAACTGTGATCAACGCAATTCTTGCCCCACCCCTCCACCCTCCCAGAGTGCCAATTTATGTGAGGGTTATGAAGTTTCAGCCAGGGAAACCCCAAAATGAGGGGATGTTGAGCTGAGTTAAAAAGATGAAATGACAGTCTCGTGATGGTTATCATTACACCTTACTTCTAAAGGCTCCGTTTGGTGAGTCACTTTGAACAACAGCCGCCCATCGAGAGCACTGGCGTCAAGAGGCTGGGGTAGAGGTTTAGTTTGTATGTTCATTCTGTTTACTAAACCCCAATCCATTAGACTTTCGTCTGCCACTGAATCAACAAGAGCACCCTGAGTAAAAACATTGTCTCTGACTTTTACCTGGATGCGGGTCAAAGTGCGAGGAGGAAAGTCAGAAGCAGAGAATCGGCTCACCAACGTCCTCCTCTTTATTGGTGAGCCTCCTCTTTTACTGGTAGAGGAGCTTGTGGATGACCGCGCTGACCGCAGTAGAAACACAAGCCTTCCCTGAATCGACGCTGACGTTCTGCCATAGAAAGCTTGGCGCGGCCCAACTGCATTGGCTCCTCCACGGAGCCAGGGGGCGCTGTTGTCCGGGGCGCGGGTGGTGAGTGGTGACGGGGCCTCCAAGAAGAAGTGGTATACGACGACGAGCACCTCCTCTGGAGAGGCGGACCAACCGCAGCCTTGAATTTATCCCTTCTCCTCTCCGCCTAACGATTGTCTATTCTTATTGCCATGGATATGACGGAGTCCAAGTCAGCAGGCAGATCGAGTGGCGCCAGCTGGTCTTGTAGGGGATCCGAGAGACCGCTGACGAATGCGTCGAACAGTGCAGCGGAGTTCCATCCGCTGTCGGCTGCAATAGTCCTGAACTCAATAGCATAGTCAGCCACACTACGCTGATTCTGCCGCAGCTTGATCAGAGCCCGAGCTGCTTCTCTGCCCGGAGTGGTTTGATCGAAAATCTTCCTCATGGTGCCTATGAAGTCGGCCAGAGACCCGCAAATGGATAGTCTCGGGACCACTCTGCCGTAGCCCACGCTGCTGCTCGGCCGGTGAGATGGGAGATCATGAAGGCCACTTTGGAGTAATCCGTGGGAAATGCAGCCGGCTGGTGTCGATAGTGTAACTCACACTGTATGATGAACGGCCGGCAACCTTCCGAGTCCCCGGAAAACTTTTCGGGTGGAGCCAGATGCATGGACGAGATGTGCGGCCCAGTCGCTGGGTTGGGGTCGGATCCGGTCGCCGCTGGGACCGGAGGAGTCGTGGGAGGAGAAGCAGCCTGCAGGTGAGTGAGCACACGCTGGACCTCAGCTGCCAGCAGATTCACCTGGGTTGTCACCGATGATTGTAGTTCCACGTGGCTGTTGGTTAGGTGCTGCACTCCGTGCTGTATGGCGGCCATCTGCTCTTCTTGTTGCCCAAGATGTTGGCCCTGAGAGCGGATGGCATTCTTTAGCTGGTCTGAGTCGGCTGAGTTCATTTTAATGGCCAGTTCGTACTGTCAAGGGGTGAACTCGGAGGCATGAACTCAAATGCACAACTCAGACTCGGGTGGTATTCAAAAATAAAGACTTTACTGGAATTAACACAGTAACAAAAACAAGAAACACAAAATCACTCTTCCGAGGAAAAACTAAATGCAATAATCGTGATCATGAGAAAACAGGATACGACCATGGAGCTGGCTTGAACGTGGTCATGAATAAGAAACAAACTGGCACTGGACAGGTGGGGACTAACACAATATATAAGGTGAGGGGAACAGGTGGAAACAATCAGGGCGGGAAACCAATCACGAACACAGGAGACACATAGGGGCGGGGAGCATGGAGTTCTGAAACGAGAGGAGGAATTACTTTTCACAATAGGACAGAGGGCACAGAACAAAGGGACATGACAAAACTAATATAAAGAATAGACTTTCATGATAAGTTTCCAAGACATGACAGAGGGTCTAAGGACAGAGGGTGTCGTATTGTCATACTGATATTTTGTACAAACTGTGAAGTCCACTGAGACAAATGTAACATTTGTGATATTGGGCTATATAAATAAACATTGATTGATTGATGGTAAGGGAAAAGTAGTACAATTTAATGGTATAAATGAAAAAAGTGTTTTTTCTGATACAGCTGGCTGCAGTCGTAACACTGATCCCCCCGTTGATGCTCCTGACCCTGACTATGATCTGGTCTTTGCTCCAGCTATCGCTCCAGAGACTGTTGGTATGTACAGATGTAGCACTTCATTTCAGACGCCTACCCGTGCGGGTCCGTGATCTGCACGGGGTGGGCCCCTGCTGAAAAGGAAAACCCCCCGCAGGACTTGATATGCCCCCTCGATGAATACATTTTTATTATAATGAAACCAGCTGCAATGGATCATGGATCCACCAGGGGGTGCAGTGATTAAAAAGCTGCCACAGTGGAACTCATGTGAAATAAAAAATAAACAGCTGATATATCTACAGTAGAGGTATCTGATATAACGGATATTTGTTAAGATCCATATGTCACGGATAGGATCATATTCTGTGCTAAATAAGAGACATGTAATCATTTACAAAACATCACCATGTTTTTATTTAACAAAATAATGTTGTTTAATCCACGTTGGTGTAAATACAAAACCATCGCTATGTTTTTTTGTCAGGAAATGCAGACCGGCTCATACAAACGATTTGTAATCATCATCCTCACAATCATTTAATGTATCATATGTTCGCCGAATTGAAATGAATGCACTAATACATGTAGTTTAATCCACGTGAGTTTATATCACATCCGCCCGGAGACAAATGCAGCACGGCTCTCACTACCAATAATCCTAATCCCACGGGCAAACAATAATATGTAGTGTTAATAGTTTACTGCTATAACAATCACACATTGAGTTGTTAAAATCAGACCGTTTTTTTTTTAAACAGTCTGAATGAAACGGCAGCTCTCAGGCAGCTGTGTGTTTACACACCTAATAGCCCATCAGCCACAGCTCTCAGTTAAGTTAACTGTAGGTTACTCTGAGTGACAAGCTTTACAGTTAGTGAAGTAACACTTTTTATTTGTGAGTCACGACCTGGCTATTTCATTCTAACAACAGTTCTGTTTCACATGAGTGTTGAGAGCTGTATCCATAAATCTCTTAACGAGACACGGCAGGCAAAAACATCGTTTTTCAAGTCCTGGTCAATTTTGAGATGTTGTGCTATTTTGATTCTATAATATGTTTTCTTTCAGGCTTTTGGAAGGAAAACGTACAAAATACACATTTAAGTGTTTATTTTACTATAGTTTGTCTATTTGCGTCAGTAGATTTCTCCTAAATTCACCAAAAGTTAGCATTGTAACGTAACATAAAGTACCGCGACCGCTGTGTGCACCATGTCAGAGATATCGTTGGAAATCTGTGTCTCTCCTGCACAATCTCATCGGATCCAAATATGGTCATTTCCTTTGTATCAGCAACCAATCGTGAAAGTACAAAGGGGTCTTAAACCAAGAAACGAAATCTCATTGGCTGGTGTCAATTTCTGACAACGTGATTCGTTCAGATGCGTCACGTGGTGTGCTAAAACACTTCCTGGTTAGCTTTCCGCTAGAAATTGAAATCTCAAAATGGCAAAAGAACGGCGAAAAAAACGTTCACAGAGAAGACGACAACAATTGTCACTTGCACGAAGCAAGGTTATACAAAAAACAAATGACCCCGTACATGAAATACCTTCACGGAGTGCGTCGATGCGCAAGCTGTCATCAAAAGAACAGGAGTGTTTAGCTAGCGCCTCACTGCAATCTTTAAAGGTCGTTTTCCCAAAATGAGTTTTTTCTCCTACTCTGAGTTCGAAATTTCAACTTCAGTAGCACGTAGATACACCAAACCTTCCAGTTATATTCCTATCAATATTATGAAGGCTTTTACAGAAGGGTTTGTTCATATATCATTCATAGCCTGAATTATACAACATTGCGAAAATTGATATTTTAGGGCTGTTGACAGTATTTTCTGATTTACGGAGTGATAAAAAGAGATATCCAATATCCCTTCTGTAAAAGCCTTAGATACTAATATGACTACAAAATGAAACAAGAATTTTGAACCTGGCTTTATCCAAAGTTCAGATTTCGATTCCTGAAATGTGTTAAAATATGTGCATATTTAATGAGATAATGGATAATTTGCATATTTAAACATGTTATTTCAGAAAACTTGTACTACAAAAAACAATTGCCTTATTGTAAGTAATTAACTGGAGAAATTTCTAGCTGATACCTTTAAGTTAATAATAATAATTAATTATATTTATTCCGTTTGGATGTACGATTTTTGACTTTGTTTAGAGCAGTGATCTTCTCCTCCTCTCTGCAGCAGAGAGCTAAGCGCTGTCAGACCGGACCTAACCCTAACCCTGAAAAGTATTATCATCTGAAATTAATCATTATGTTATTAGTATTAAATACATATAAGTCTTTTTACAACTTGTAATTATTGATGCATAAATGTGTTCATCCATTCAATGTGGCATCTGCTATAATGGGGTTAATGTATGATATTACTTAATAATTCAATACATTATAATATATGACAATTACATTTTAATTGTATTCATTTCTTATTTCATAGTTTCTCATTATTATTTCAAATTTTATCGCTCATCTTATTTTTTATTTTATTAATCTGTGTGAATCTGTGCTGTCCTGTTTTTCACCCTGTTGCTGTTTGAACTACTGAATTTCCTCACGGGGATTAATAAAGGTCCATCTTATCTTAATGTATAAGTTGATTTACTTCGATCTACTGTACTGTGTAAAAATATACTGCATAAAGCAAACTATATTCTTTATTTGATCTAAAATATTGATGTTTTTTCTTTATAGTAACCTGTGAAAACCATAACAAACTAGAGAATGCAATTCCTGAAGAAATTGCTAGTGGGAATGCTTTATGCTGAAAAGCTGACGCTAAACTGCTATGCTGAAATGTAATGTGTAAGAAGAAAGTGAAGAATTTAGATTGAAAGGATACATGAACACAAGGGGGCTTGAATGTGTAATAAGAGAAGAAAAGAAAGTAAAAAGGCTTGGAAAAGCAGCAGAATATTTGAACTGCAAACTTCTGAACTAAGTTGATGGCGAATGATCTGTCGCCATGGCAACGGCATTTGATGACACCCCAAAATACGCTTAGATGCGTTGATGGCTGCATCGTTACCAAACCTGTGAAGTTTTGGGGCGTTTGGAGCATTTTCACTGAAGTTATGAGAAAACCATGTTTCATGGCGAGCATTGTGTTGCCATGGCAACGGCATTTGAAGACATCTCAAAACTGTCCCGTAGATGTGTTCACGGCTGGACTGTTAGCACACGTGAAGTTTGAGCACTTTTTGAACATTTTCATAGGAGTTATAGCGACATCATGTTTTATGACGAGGGATGCGTTTCCATGGAAACGGCATATGTTGAGATCTCAGATTTGGCGTAGAGCTGTTGAGGCATGGACCGGTGATATACAAGTGAAGATTGGGGGGCGATTGGACCGTGTCGATTGGACTTACAGCGACATCGTGTTTCATGGCGAGTGATCTGTCGCCATGGCAAGGGCATTTGATGACACCCCATAATACGCTTAGATGCGTTGATGGCTGCATCGTTATCAAACCTGTGAAGTTTTGGGCTGTTTGGAGTATTTTCACTGAAGTTATGAGGAAACCGTGTTTCAAGGCGAGCATTGTGTTGCCATGGCAACAGCATTTGAAGAAATCTCAAAACTGTCCCGTAGATGTCTTCACGGCTACATTACATTAGGAGGTTACATTACTCTCTTCTCTTGATCGCCCTCTCTTTCTTCTCTTGATCTTGATCAATCCCATAATTGACGTAGAGCTGTTGAGTGCAGGACCATTACCTTTATCTGAAGTCTGCTGCTCTGAGCATGTCAGTTGGAGTGATGACATCATCGTGTTCCATGACACAGGTGTTTATATTTGAGCTAACGAGGTGTGCAGAGATCAAAGGTTTCCATTGTTCTGAGAGATAAACCTCTTACATGTGAACGTTTTGTGGAAGTACCGTAACAGATAAATGTGAAATTTCAAAACGTGAAGCATGTCAAGGAAGTTGAGTATCTGAAGTGTAATTTTTGTGTACTTTCGGGTTGTGTGGCCTTTTTGGCAGTTTAACTAAAGGTGTGCGGCTGCTGCCGTGAGGAAATATCTGCCTGAAATTACAATGGGCTTTAATGGAGGCATGTTGAAAGTTTTTGTCACTTCATGCCCTCAAGAGGCATTTTGTTTAATTATTTTTCTTAATTATTTGTCATTTTTCAAGCTACGAGATGTTTGTCATGATAAATTATGTCTCAGGAATGTAGGGTTTGGGAATTATGGCAGTTTTAAAAATATATATGAAGGCAAATTTCAAGAGGTTTTCTTCAGATTTTAACATTAAAATCTGAAGAAAACCTCTTGAAATTTGCCTATAAACACCTCTATAACAAGGTCTGAACAATGTTTAATATCTCTAAAAGTAAGAATCAGATTTAAAAGTTGTTATACACGAATAATGTCAGAAGGATGTGTAACATTATAAAGTTGGAATGAGGTTTCTGAGTGAAAGTATGAATAAACAGTTAGCAGTTGAAGTCGCATGAACATTTTGAAGAATTTTCAAGTCTGAAGAGTTTCTCCATTGACTTCAATGTTAAAAAAATTATGAATTATGGGATGTATCTCTGGAATTATGAAAGTTATGAATGAGAAAAGTAATTGCCATCGATTCCCGACCGAGCTGAACGTTTTAATGTTTGAACGCAGTTTCTGCGATGTTCAATACGGGAGGAGAAGAGGGCCAAAATTCCGGCGGAATAATAAACTTTTCGTCCGTAGAATAACATTTAGTTGGAATGCTGTTATCAGCATTCCCACTAAATAAGTGATTAAATGCTACAGTATTCAGCAAACACAACTGCAGAGCTGCAACATTGCAAACAGACTAAGTTCTACAAAACCCAGTTGTCATTGTATATTTGTGAATGAAGTGCCATCTCATGGTTAAATCCTATAATTGAACAAATGGGGAAATTTGGCAACGCCCTCTAGCAATTTGGCAATGCCCCCAGCCACTTTTTGGTTGGGACACACCCATTGGAGTCCTATCTGGAGTGCTACATCTGTACTTCATTTGGTCTGGTTAGCCCGAAACACATATTCATACTTGTATCTTTATGTGATACGTACTTCATTTCTAAACTTCATCATTTGCTAGAA
The DNA here is from genome assembly GCA_028583405.1 of Pogonophryne albipinna. Taxonomy (NCBI): domain Eukaryota; kingdom Metazoa; phylum Chordata; class Actinopteri; order Perciformes; family Artedidraconidae; genus Pogonophryne; species Pogonophryne albipinna. The sequence goes on from CM053262.1 coordinate 954,873, forward strand.
TTAAGAACACAGTAGTTACAGCTTTCAAAACCACTCCATCCAGTATGTTTTAAAGAAAAGTAATCATTGTGCTTTGGACTTTATTGTACCACTTTTTTTTTTTCAGAGAGCTGGAGGGCAGCGAGACCACATCTGGTTAACACCGTAGTGGCCTAAGCAAATGTGGAAACACACATTTGCCAACAGTGTTGGAACAAAACGTCTGTTGTCCGGTGCCGGGATTGCCGACCAAATCCCTTCTTCTGTGCTGACTGTGATGTCAGCATGCACACCAGACACCCCCTCCACAATAGAGATGCTACCACTGCAGGTTACTTCCAGACATTGGCCCCAACAACACATGTATTAAATATGGCCCTTTGCTCCTGTGGTAAGTTCTGGTTTGTGAATGTACATTTTCTTGCTGGACTTGTTGAGAACTTCATTTTGAAAATGTGAGCTTCCTCAAGATCTCTGTGATAATTCCCAGCAGTGTGCTTGAGTCTCTTTTTGATGTAAAGTTAAATCCTAAATCTGTCACATAACAATGTTGTATTTCTCAAAAGAGACACATTATTTTTAATTCCCATTTGAATTTGTTGTACCTGTGGAGATCCCGGACAAAATATGTGGTTGTGCATCAGAGTCATTGAGCCTCAAGCCAGGAAAGACTGTGACTGATCACAATGAATGGTAAGAATGGGAAGAATGTTTGTTTAACTTGGTGAACAACTTAGCTCCTTGTAATAGTTCAAATGCAGTAGAGATGAGTGGAAGGGGATATCGGTTCTTTATTGTGATCTGATTTAGTGGACTGTAATCAATACAGGGCCTTAATGAACCGTCCTTTTTCCCCACAAAAAAGAAACCTGCTGCTGGGGATGATGATGGCCGAATCAAGCCAGCTTTGAGTGATGATCCGATATACTCTTTCATGGGCCTCCCTTTCTGGACCAGAGAGAGAGTACAACCGGCCTTTGGGGATTGTAGAGACCGAGAGTCTACGGTCTATGGGGAGGCAAAGAAGTAGCTCGTGTTTTGTTAAACACCTCCTTAATGTCTAGATAACACTCAGGAACTTTGGACAAGTCAGGAAATTCAGAATGTTTAGAAGAAGTGGCACTGTCACTACCTGGCGCCCGTTTAAAGTTACTAGATCTGTGTGGTCCACTCAAACCTGTAGGAGAGGCTAAACATGAACGAGAGCACTCACTCCCCCACCCCTTAACCTTTCCTGTATGCCAGTCAATGTGAGGGTTATGTTTAACAAGCCAAGGGTAACCCAAAATGAGAGGATGTTGAGCAGAGTTAAATAAATGAAAACTAATATGCTCACGGTGCTCCTGATCTATGACAATTACTATGGGCTCAGTGCAATGTGTGACTGTACATAGAAGGAGGCCGTCCAAAGCGCTAGCCTCTAATGGCTGATCTAAAAGGACAATGTTTAAGTTCAAACTTTTAGCCAGCTCCCAGTCTAACAAGCTCTCATCAGCCCCAGAATCAATTAATGCATCCTGAGTTACAGTTTTATTATTAAGTTTAATTTGTACCTGAATCAATTTTCTAGAGGGAGGGTCGAAAGAAGTCACTCGGCTCACCAGCGTCCCCCTTCCTGCTGATGAGCCTGATCTTTTGCCGAACAGGCTGCCAGAACATGACCCTGCTGGCCGCAGTAAAAACACAGCCGTTCCCGTAGGCGGCGCTGTCGCTCCTCCGGGGTGAGTTTGGCTCTTCCGAGCTGCATCTGCTCCTCCGCGGCGACAGGGGGCGCCAGTCGCTCTGGAGACGAAGTCCGGGTATTCCTCCGCCAAGCGTAGTGCTCCCTCTGTAACTCCCGTCTGAACAGTGGAGTGGATACTGCATTCTCTCCTTTCTACCGATGTCTCTCTGCTAGACGTTGGTCCACCCGGATAGCCATGGCGATGAGCGAGTCCAATTCTTCGGGCAGCTCTAATGGAGCTAACTGATCCTTTATGGGATCCGCTAACCCATGCAGAAACGCATAAAAAGAGCCGCTGAGTTCCACCCACTCTCCGCTGCCAGGGTCCGGAATTCGATAGTGTAATCCGCCACTCTCCTCTGCTGTTGCTTGATGTTCACCAGGGCTCTCGCTGACTCTCTCCCGGGTGATGTCTGGTCAAAAATGTTGCTCATAGTATCCATGAATAGCCTTAAAGACTGGCAAACAGGCGAGTCTCGGGCCCATTCCGCTGTTGCCCAGGCTCCCGCTCTACCCGTCAAGTGAGACACTATGAAAGCAACCTTAGCTTGATCTGTGGGAAATGCTGCAGGCTGGTGTTTGAAATGGAGATCGCACTGTACCGGGAATGGACGACAGTTTCCAGAATCCCTGGAGAACTTCTCTGGCGAAGCGAGGCGCAGTGTAGACGATGGCATGGGTACTTGAACAGGGATATCAGCAAACCCGACCTCCACTGGACCGGAAAACTCTGCCGCAGGAACAGCAGGGTAAGTCTCGAGGTGTGTAAGTATGTTGCGCATCTTCTCAGCCAGGTGATTTATCTCCGTTGACACTGTAGACTGGAAGTTGTGCTGACTGGCATTTCAATCCTGGACCCCTTGATTTGTCAGCTGTCCCTCATGTTGATGAAGGTGTGTTCCTTGCGCCTGCAAGGCTGTCTTTAACGCTGTTGAATCGGCTGAGTCCATCTTGTATGGTCGGTTCGTTCTGACACGAAGGACTCACAGGAACTCGGATGCACGATTCGGTTTTGACTTCAAAAATATATATTTTATTTTACAAAATACTTTTCAAAGTAAAAGATAACTAGGATCAACTAGGACACTCAAACGTTCTCTCGGTTCGACTAGGTTGCTCAATAGTACACGAGGGAATACATACATGGACTTGGTGTTTAGACAAGACAAACCGACACAAGACAAAAGGAGAGAAGGGCTATATATACACACAATAGGTAATGGGGCACAGGTGAAAACAAATAGGAGCAGGAGACCGCAATCAAGCTGGCAGCGGACACACAAAGACAGGAAGTGTAGACACCTGAAAAGAGACGGTAGTCAATACCAAAATAAAATGCAAGGTCACAAGAATAAACACAAAACAATAAACTAAAAGAACTCTAACGCTGAAACCTGACAAAGACGTCTCAAGATTTGTGGACTATATACACACCACAACCAAACATGTAATATTGCAGACTCTAATTATGTATAATAGAATATAATATCCTAATGAAGGGTTTGGTTATGTAAGTCTTTGCACCATTTTCATCAATACATTTTTATATATTAGGTCTCCGGAAGAGGTGTTTGTGGAGGACAGTGGTCGGCAGCCAGAGAGACCTCCCAAAAATCAGCCAGCAAGCTGGATGAGGAGGGACTAGAGCTTGCCGTCTGTCGACATGGAGTGCTCCTCTCTGCTCTCAATATATACAGGGGAGAAATATTTGCTTATCCCCTGTACCTACAGAAAAAGCTGGCCAGTAGTATGTTCTTTTACATGGATGTGACCTGCAAATATTGGCCCTACCTCCAGAGAATCATAAAAAGCTGTCCAGAGCTCCAGCATCTTCTCGACATGAAGCCCTTTCTCTGTGTTTCATGCCAAAGCGCATGACTTCAAATGTGAAGTAAGGAATTGTTACCATGTGACACAATCACTTTATGTAAACACCTCCTTGTGAATAGTGACAAGTTGTAACAAGTGGTATAATGTATTTTAAACAGGTGAAATGGAGTGGGGCATATCAAGAGGGGGCTGGACTAACCCTAGGGGAGGAGGTGGAACAGGTCAATGCCTTCCTCTCTCGAATAGCAGTGACCACAAAACACAGGTGAGTTACGATAGAACCTTTACTGTCCGTTTTTTTTTTTTAAATCAGAAAGGCACAGATTACACTAGCAAATTACACCAACAACACAAACTCAAAAGCTCATTGACGGTTATGACCATAGAACACAATTTAGGATGGCAATATAGTATAAAACCCAGTTACAGTATAAGAAGTAAGAGGAATAGTAATAATGTGATATTCTCTTTTGCAGGACGTACAGACATGCTGACGCTGATGGCCATGCGCTGGAATCAGCAAAAAGTCAGCAACTTGGCCACCTCACTGTCCCGCAGATATCTGAAGGTAATAACATAGTTTTAGAAGAATGACATATTCTTTGTTAGAATTATTTGTGGCTGCAGCCTAAATGTAGATTTCTGTATTTACTTGTCTTTAATTGTTTGACGTTTGTAGACCACAAAAGCTCTGGAAAAGCAATTGCAGAACCTGGAGACCATGAAGGCAGTGACTGAAAAGCAGCTGGAAGACTGGATCAGAGATGTGAATGAGTGGGCAGAAAGTGAGGACAATCTTAATGAAGTTTTTCAACTTTTTTGCAGTCATGATTAATCAATTTATTTTTAATTTTCAGAATTAGTGATAACCCTCTTGACATTTGCATTACTTATTTTTCATGAAGCATTAATGATGATGCAGATACTTATAATGAAATATGTAATACAATAATATTAAAACATTTGATGAAATGTCACTGTTATTGTGAATTACTGTGCTTAATACACCTATTTCCTCTAAAAAGCAACAACAAACAACCCAAGGGATGCTGCTGCCTAGGCCAGCAAGATCGAAATGCTGACAGTAAGTGTCAATCAATCAATCAATCAATGTTTATTTATATAGCCCAATATCACAAATGTTACATTTGTCTCAGTGGACTTCACAGTTTGTACAAAATATCAGTATGACAATACGACACCCTCTGTCCTTAGACCCTCACATCGTACAAGGAAAAACTTCCGAAGAAAACCCACAGTTTTAAAGGGAAAAATGGGAGAAACCTCAGGGAGAGCAACAGAGGAGGGATCCCTCTCCCAGGACGGACAGACGTGCAATAGATGCCGTGTGTAAATTGAAAAGATAATACATTTGCAACATAGGTAGTCCAAATGTTTGGAAATGCATGTGTGTATAATAGGAAGATGAATCCACGAGGATATCCATCCAGGACCTATGATCCAGGACCACAGCCACGACTCAAGATCCAGGGCTCGCGATGCAGGACACAGGACCGCAGGATCATCCATGACTCAGGATCCCAGCATATATAGACACCAAAAAGAAAGACATTTGGGGAAGCTGGGTTAATCGGAACATGAGAGTACACAGGTATAGACAGAGAGAAGGAAGAAGTAAGATGTCCCCCGACAAACTAAGCCTATATCAGCAAAACTAGGGGCTTAATCTAATCAGCCCTAACTATAAGCTTTATCAAAAAGGAAGGTCTTAAGCGCACTCTTAAAAACGGATAGGGTGTCTGCCGCCCGAACACAAACTGGAAGCTGATTCCACAAATGTGGAGCTTGATAAGAAAAAGCTCTGGCTCCCATTGTACTTTTAGAGACTCTAGGAACAACCAACAACCCTGCATTCTTGGAACGCAATGCCCTAGTAGGACAGTAGGGTATAATGAGTTCTTTAAGGTAAGATGGCGCCTGCCCATTAAGGGCTTTGTAGGCGAGAAGAAGAATTTTAAATTCTATCCTGTGTTCTATAGGGAGCCAGTGTAAGGCAGCCAGAACAGGAGTAATGTGGTCCCTTTTCCTAACTCTGGTTAGTACACGAGCTGCAGCATTTTGAATCAGCTGAAGCGACTTGACTGACTTCTTGGTACACCCTAATAATAAAGAGTTACAATAATCCAGCCTTGAAGTAACAAATGCATGGACTAGTTTCTCTGCATCGTTTTGAGGCAAGATATGCCTGATTTTTGCAATGTTACGTAGATGGAAGTAGGCGGTCCTTGAAATTGATTTTATGTGGGCGTTAAAGGATAAATCCTGATCAAATATAACACCAAGATTCCTTACAGTCTCACTGGAGGCCAAATTAATGCCATCCATAGTTAGTATATCTTTAGATAATTTGTTTCGTAGATTCTTCGGGCCAAGTACAATAACTTCAGTTTTGGTCGTGTTTAACATCAAAAAGTTTAAGATCATCCACGTTTTTAAGTCCTTGAGGCAGTCTTGAATTTTATTTAGATGATTAATTTCATCAGGCTTGATTGACAAATATAGTTGAGTATCATCCGCATAACAATGCAAATGTACAGAATGATTCCTTATAATATTGCCTAACGGAAGCATATATAATGTGAACAAAATAGGTCCGAGCACTGAGCCCTGTGGCACTCCATGGCTAACTTTGGTTTGCGTGGAAGATTCATCATTGACACGTACAAACTGAGAGCGTTCAGATAGATAGGACCTAAACCAGCCTAAAACAGTTCCCTGTATGCCAACTAAGTGCTCTAGTCTTTGCAATAAGATATCATGATCGATAGTATCAAATGCAGCACTGAGATCGAGCAAAACAAGAATAGAGACAAGTCCCTTGTCAGAGGCCATTAGAATGTCATTTGTGACTTTAACCAGAGCTGTCTCTGTGCTATGATGTGTTCTAAAGCCAGACTGAAAATCTTCAAATAAATCATTGTTTTTTAAGTAATCACACAACTGTTTTGCGACTGCTTTCTCAAGAATTTTTGAGAGGAACGGAAGATTAGAAATAGGTCTATAATTGGCTAAAACCTCTGGATCGAGGTTGTGCTTTTTAAGAAGCGGTTTTATCACTGCTACTTTGAATGATTGTGGAACATAGCCTGATAATAAAGACATATTCATAATATTTAATAAAGAAGTGCTAATTAATGGAAAAACTTCCTTCAACAGCTTAGTTGGAATTGGGTCTAACATACACGTTGATGGTTTAGAAGAGAGAATCATTGAATTTAATTGTTCAAGGTTTATGGCTGATAAGCATTCTAGTTTACTATCTAGTGTAATATTAGAACTTACGTTTCCGGGAGCTGTTGATAAAACTATACTGGTCAAAGGCAAGAGGTAATTAATTTTGTTTCTAAGAGTAACAATTTTATCGTTAAAAAAGCACATAAAATCATTACTACTGAGTGCTCTGGGAATAGAAGGCTCAATCGAGCTGTGGCTCTCTGTCAGCCTGGCTACAGTGCTGAAAAGAAATCTTGCATTATTCTTATTCTCATCTATTAATGAAGAGTAGTAGGCTGCTCTCGCTTTATGCAGTGCTTTCTTATATTCATTGAGAGTAATATGCCAAATTAAACGAGATTCTTCAAGTTTAGTGGAACGTCATATCCTTTCAAGTTGTCTCGACTTTTGCTTTATTTTGCGGGTTTCGGCATTATGCCATGGAGCTAATCTATGTTGTTTTATTTTCTTCTTTTTCAAAGGAGCAACAGAGTCTAATTTTATTCGCAGCGCATCTGTAGCACTATCAACAACATGATCAATTTGGGGTGGTGTACATTTTGTATAAGTTTCCTCCCCTACATGCAGACATGCTATCGAGTTAAGTATTGGTGGAATCTCTCAACAGTAAGGCTATTTTTATCATCGTCAACATGAATATTAAAGTCACCTACGATAATTACTTTATCTGTTTTAAGTACCAAAGTTGATAAAAACTCAGAGACTTCTGATAAGAATTCTGAATAAGGACCTGGTGCACTGTAACAAATAAGATTGGCTGCAAAGTTTTCCAGGTCGGATGCGTAAGACTAAAAACGAGACTTTCAAAGGAGGTATAATTTAATTTTGGTTTAGTATTGATAAGTAAACTTGAGTCAAAGATTGCTGCAACTCCACCTCCTCGGCCCACGCCTCGGGCAATATGAGTATTGATATGGCTGGGTGGAGTGGCCTCATTTATGCTGACATATTCTTCATGTCTCAACCAAGTTTCAGTGAGACAGCATATATCAATATTATAATCTGATATTAAATCATTTACCAATATTGCTTTAGATGCTAGAGATCTTATGTTTAAGAGACCACATTTAATATTCCTGTTTTGTTGCACTGTAGTAGTTGTTACATTTACTTTTATTAGGTTATTATGTATGACACCTCTATTAGGTTTTACCTTAAATTGTCCTTGGGCAGACACACACACCGCTAATATTGGGTATTTTATTGGGTTCGGGATTCCTATGGATGACTGCCTAGGAGAGAGCGCAGAGAAGCGTGTAAGACTGCGACTCCGCCTCCTGGTCTCAACTCCAGTTTGTCATGGATTAAGTCCACAAAGCCCTGAAATGTTTGCCGAAATGAGATTTGCACCTTCCAAAGTAGGATGAATGCCGTCTCTCTTAATCAGACCAGGTTTTCCCCAGAAGGCTGTCCAATTATTTACGAAGCCCACATTGTTTGCTGGGCACCACCAAGACAACCAGCGCTGAAATGATGACATGCGGCTATACATGTCATCATTGATCAGATTGGGGAGGGGACCAGAGAAGATTACGGTGTCCGACATTGTTTTAGCATAACTACACACCGACTCCACATTAAGTTTGGTGCATTCTGATTGGCGTAAACGAACATCATTACCACCGACGTGAATAACAATCCTACTGTATTTACGTTTATTTTTTGCCAGCAGTTTAAGATGCGCCTCAACGTCGCCCGCTCTGTCCCCCGGAATGCATGTGACTGTGGAGGAGTCAAGAGACGTTCGCAGCGTCAAAGGTCGTTCCAGGATCCGCCGCAAGATCATGGATGAGAAAGGGGTCCTGACAGCCACAGTTGAGAAATACAACTCAACTTCGAGGCACAGAAGCTCTGTGCCTCGAAGCCAATCTGTCTGTGGAGAAAGCTTAGCCATGGCAGCTACCAAACAGTGGTAAGTACACCAGTCTGCTGAATGCTCACAGCAAATGTGGAAAACGCACATGCACATGCATTTTGGGTGATCTAAATGCAAAGCATATATCAGGTCAAATAACAGGCCTGTGGAAAGTTTTTGATCTTTTCCATGACAATACCTCCCTCAAGCACAATGTCAGTGGAGATGGGCTCGAGTTGCATTCCTGAGAACTGTCTTCGCTGAGAACAGTCAGCACACCAACAGTGACGGATGATAGGGCCTCATCTCTCGTTGTATCCTGCAAAGAAAAACACGTTATTTAGACTATCATCGCTACCTATTAGAGTAGGTCTTCCTATGAAAACATTCATGTTGCATTTGCATTAAAGTCTTTGCTAAAAAATGTAGCTGAAGTACACACTCAAACTGCATTGTAACAATATATCCAAAAAGGTGCTGTAAATGTGGTGTGAGGAAACTAATGCTATGGATGCAAATACAGCTAGGAACGTACATGTATTTTACACCTCATTTCTAATCTAGACTCCTGGTCATGGAATTTAGTGTACAGTATTTTGAACACACCAAATTAAATCTTTTGGTTGCAAGTTTGTGTAAATAGGGGATATGACTTTTCAATAAATGCATACCAAACAGTTTTGTTGTGTCCAAGTACTTACAAAGCATGTCTTGAAGAAATCCTTGGAGTCGTCGCCAAGAACAATCGGAAAGCCTTTGAGGACAACAGAGCGCTGTTCAGTCACGTCCGGTGTCTAATGATAGAGATAAAGAAGATAAAGGTTAAATGACAAACTCACAAGATGAAAAATGTTGGCCCTTTCCATCTTTTTGAGGGGTTGTTTTAATTATTTTAGAAGGCTTTTGAAGTAGTACCATATCGTCATCAATGTATGTGACAAAAAGTTGCTAAGTTATATTACTTACCGGCCACTTTTTTTGACTTGAACAGTTGGATGAAACGTGGGATGAAACGTGGGGTGTGCTGGTCCAGAGCCTCAAAGAAGTCTGCCTCAAGGTTCCGACTGGTAATCCGCTTAAATTTGGCAAATACCTGAAAAAGTAGAGAAGGGGGTGGGGTAGGAGATGGAAAACCAGCACATTAGGAAGACATTAGTTTAAATCATAACAATTGTGCAAGCAGGCAACCACTATGGCTTAGATAGAAAGGCAGGGTACACGTATAGCCCACAACAATATAATATTGTATGCTGAGATTTCAGGCCTCTATAATTAATATAATATTGTTTTGATTTATTGCTGCAACGTTTTGTTTACTAATTGATTAGTCGATCAAAAAATTAGAACAATAATATTTGCCAAATGTTATTATAATGAAAATGAGCAGAACTTACAGGTGCACTGCATCGAAGGTTTTCGATCTGCTTGGCAAATCTGAAAATCAAGAACGACAAACCAATAAAAATAATCAAACATCACGTATACAGCAATTTAGAAACTACAGTGTTGTATTTACCTGATTTAGAATGCAAAACGTGTATTATGAAATAAGTGAAAGTGAGAAGAGGACTATATTGCATCCATGCTATTGTTGTGATCAAATTCTAGTGATGTTAAAGGGCCCATGTCATGGCCATTTCCACTGATCATAATTCCATTGTTGAGGTATACTAAAATAGATTTATATTGTGCAATGTTCCAAAATCACATTGGTTTCTCATACAGCATCTCTGTATACTACGTGTATTCACTGAATTTCACTCTGTCCTAAACGCCTTGTTGGAGCTCCACCCCGTCCCTGTGAGCCCAGTGTGCTCTGATTGGTCGGGACGTTGAGAAGCTCCCAGCTGCAGTCAGAGCTGCAGTCTGAGCTGCAGTGTGCGCTCCGTGGCGGTGTGGTTTTCTGATTGGCGATACACACCTAAACACAGCCAAACTCATCCTGAGCACACACAAACACTCACAGCCGAAGTAAAAACAATAAGTGTGGCTTGATATTGAGTAAGAAAAAGGTTGATAAACGCTGTGAGATCCCAACTCGTCTGTCAGCGCTCACGGAGCTCTATGCACGTCAAGGCTCTGGGTGGGGCAACTGGGTGTTCACACGTCATAACGGCCAGGAAGAAAAAATTAGAAATCTCCAACGAGGCGTTTTGGGGAGGTATTTTCTGTGTTAGAGTTCTATTCCCTGCAGGGTGTACTTTAAGGGTTTGTGACTCTGCAGACCGTTTACATGCAGAAAAATCTTCATAACACACAAGGGGATGAGGTAAGAACCGGAAAAGCATGACATGTGCCCTTTAACATAAAGCTCTTACGCCGCTGCTCATAGAAAAAATACAAACGATCAGAGAGGAATTGTGTAGTGTGTAAAAATACCTTTTACTGCTGTGATCATGGAATGTGTGGAGTTGCCACCATCTGTTAAAGCCTGAATGGGGAAGAATAAAACATTTGAAAGCAGATATTTCTAACAAAAACATAGACATTTAATCGATTATAGCAAAGATTGCAAACATGACAAATCATCACCACATTTTTTTAATATGGCATAGCCTTTAAATCACAAAGACCTGGATATTACAACCATCAAATACATATTATTCAACTGAGTATGCCAGCCAACATCTTCACTATTATAACAGATTATGGTTACATTGAATGTAAACACTATACTCTTTTTAAATGTAGACTAATATCAGTTAGCTCTTAAACTATGCTAATTTAAATCAAGTTTCACCAAATGCACTTTAAACATATGCAGGAGTGAAACAACCATTTCAGTTGGTATCTCCATATGATTATTGTAAAATAAACTATTAAAAGGTAATAGCCTACTATTACTGTGTAATACATGATTCAACTGTCACACATTGTTTGGGATTTTTTGTTTTTGTTGACAATTTCAGGAGATATATTTGAAAATTGAAATCCATTAATCTGATGCACTTTGAGAGCAACATAAATAGGATATAAATAGTGTGTGCTCCTGTAACAATTGTGTGCATTTGTAAACAATTAAAATAGAAAGAAACTGATTGTATAATTATCAACAGTGACTTCAGACGGCAAGAACGTTACATCTAAACCTCACGACCGCCGCCACTCCCCGTTGCGGCGAATTGTAACGCCCACAGACACAGCCGCCAGACACATTTACACTCCAGCTGTTTCCCCGCCAAAAGAGCGAGTCGCGGTGAAGTAATGCCCGGTACATGGCCAAGCCAGCTCCGCTTAGCTTGAGGTTGCACCCGCAGTCTCCACCCAGGCACGGCCGCCCGTAGCGGGAGGGTCTCTCCGCCAGCGCCGCAGTGACGGCTTGCAGCACCGCGGAGCTGGTGGAGGGACCCGCAGTCTGCACCCAGGAACGGCCGCCCCTAGCGGGAGAGTCCCTCCTCAAGCTCCCGATCCCGCACCGCAACCCACTTGGAGTATATACTGATTGGCACTCACACGTTGTGAAGTGTAACTTTATACTTTGTTGTAGGCTAATATATAAAACTGAACACAGCCACAAGTCACGGCATTAGGCTAAAACACTGACATTAATAATGAAGTTACTCACGTGCTAGTCTTTGTTCAATGCATTCTAAACAGAACCTCAACTCATACAAAAAGTACTTAAAAACGTTTATGCAGATAAATCAAGTCAGCCCTTGTCTATCTCCGTATATTAAATGTTGACACTCTTAAGACTATCTCCTGGGCCAAGCTGCAACACGATTTCGCCACATTATGCCTGCAATAGTTAAGATAGCATTAGCTAACGTTAGCCAATGTTATCTTAACTAGCAAGCATATAAACCTTGAGATTAAATACAACAAGACAGCAAAACTGTTGGGATGTTAATATGTACTCACCAAAGCAGTGTGCTAAGCACAAGATTCACTGTAATGCGACAATGACAATGACCATAGCGGCTAGCCATTGAGGAAACGTCCATCTGCTACAGGGCATGTTCGTAAATGTTCCAGAAAGTTCCAGAAAGTAACTTTGAGCTCCAAGTGGTCAAGGAGTGATCTGCGCATGTCATAATGTTCCCCATTTCCACTAACTTAGTTTTTCTAAATTAGCTCACATCAATTACATTGAGTTAGTTAGGTTTTTCGACCCCGCATTAGTTTATTAGTTTATTAGGATCCCCATTAGCTGGTGCATAACAACAGCTAATCTTCCTGGGGTCCACAAATAACATAAAACATGACATTCGACAGTACATTACAAGACAATGATACAAATCGTGTACGGCGTCAATTTTCCTTCAAACAGTGACTTTCATATCAACCATCACATACAGCTTATTTTCTGATTCCCCATTTCCTTGGAAAGAATAATAATAATAGTGATTTTACAAATGTCTCCCTTCGCTTCTTTTAGAGTAAAAACAAACTAAACAAATACAATCCTCATCATAACTGTGAAAGGCTGTGTGTGTGTCTATGTTAGCGAAAGTACCATATTCCTGCATGTGTTTAAAAAACCTATATGAATCGGTGTGCTGCTGTATGTTTACCATAACCTGTCTGCTGCTTGTGTAATTTACAATCTTTGGGCTTCTAGATGCCTCTTCAATCGTCTTTTGAAGCTTGCTTTAGTTGTTTCTTTAGAAATCTGATCTGGCAGTGTGTTCCATGCAGCCATGGCTCTATACAGCACTGTGCTCTTCATAGACTCTGTTTTGGCTTTAGGGATTTGATAGCAACCTCTTGTGGCATGTCTCGTTTTATATGTATGGATTTTAGAGCTAGGTGTAAGTTGCTTATATAGACAGGTTGGATGTTTCAGCTCATTTATGTTTCTCAAAAAGACAAGGAGTGATACCATCAGCCTCTCCGTGACTAATGTCCAGGAGAGCTTGACATGCATTTTGTTTACATTATGTCTTGGTGTACACCTAAGGGCAAGCCGTGCTGCTCTGTTTTGAACCAGTTGCAGCTTTCCCAGGTCCCTCTTGTTTGCCCCTGACCAGATCATTGAGCAGTAGTCCAGTTGTGAAAGGACTAGAGTCTCAATGACTTGTTTTGTCAGTTGCGGTGGTAAAAACACTGAGCACCTCTTGATGACAGATATATTCCTCCCCATCTTTGCCACCACTGACTCTATGTGTTTCGTCCATGATAAATTGTTCACTAGGATGAGTCCCAGGAGCTTTGTTTCCTCCACCTGCTCAACCTCTACATTATTCAGCATCAGATTCAACTGCGGTTTAGACCTTAGTACGTAATTTGTGCCAAATACAATACTTTTTGTTTTTTGAATGTTGAGCACTAATTTGTTGCTGGTCACCCATTCCATTACTGTTTTCAGTTCTTTGTTCAGAATATCAGTTATCTCACCGATTGTGGGAGCCTGTGTATATATTGTCGTGTCATCCGAGTACATAGAGACTTGTGCTTTTTCAAGAGCTAATGGAAAATCATTTGTAAAGATTGAGAAGAGTAAAGGACCTAGTGAACTTCCTTGTGGAATTCCACTTGCAACACATCTAGCACTAGAGATACTGCCATTAAAGTATACACTTTGAGTTCTGTTATATAGATAGCTTTCTAGCCATGATATCGCCTTTGGGGCAAAACCATAGCACTCCAATTTGTCAAGTAAAATTCTATGGTCTATCAAATCAAAGGCAGCGCTATAATCTAATAGTACTGCTCCCACCATTTTCTTCACATCAATCTCTTTCATCCATTGATCTGTCATTGTGTTAATGCTGTGGCTGTTGAGTGACCCTCTCTATACGCATGTTGATACTCACTCATCAGACTGTTAACAGAAAAATAGCATTGTATTTGATTGAATACAATTTTTTCTAGTAGTTTGTTTAGAACAGGTGACAGGCATATTGGTCTGCTGTTAGAGCCAGTGAAGACATTCTTTGCATTTTTATGGAGCGGAATAACTTTAGCTACTTTCCAGATTTGCGGGCATGTACCTTCCAGACTCATGTTAAAAATATGACAGATGGGTGCAGCAATGAACTTGGCTACATTCTTTAATAGCTGACCGTCTAAGTTATCAATACCTGGTGGTTTATCATTATTGATTGCCAACAATAACTTCCCCACCTCTTCTGTCCTAACTTTACCCAGCTCAAAGGTGCAATTTTTATTTTTCATAATACGTTCTCTAATATTAACATAGGACGACTCGCAGCTAGATTTTGGCATTCCCTGCCTTAGCTTCTCCACTTTATCAATGAAATAGTTATTAAAATAATTGGCAATATCTAGTGGTCTAGTGATGTATGCCCCCTCTGATTCTATAAAGGATGGTGTTGAGTTGTTTTTCCTACCCATGATGGTATTCAAGGTACCCCAGAGCTTTTTTCCATCATGCTTTATATCATTTATCTTAATCTCATAATACATTTTCTTCTTCTTTCTGTTCAGTTTTGTCACATTATTTCTTATTTTGCAATATAACTTCCACTCAGAATGATTGCCGGAATTCATTGCTGCCCTTTTTGTTCTGTCCCTATCAGCCATACATTTCTTTAGCTCCTCGTCAATCCATGGTGCCTTTACTGTTTTAACGGTTAACTTCTTAACAGGTGCATGTTTATCCATCACTGGTAACAACAATTTCATGAAAACATCCAGTGCCACATTTGTGTCACTCTCTTTAAAAACATTAGACCAACATACTCCCTTAACATCCTCCACATATGAATCAAAGCAAAACCCTTTATATGATCTCTTCAGCACTATTTTCGGTCCTGCTTTTGGGACTTTGGCTTTCCTACATATTGCTACAAGGTTATGATCGCTGAAGCCAATTGGTACTGATACCGCTTTTGAGCACAGTTCACTTGCTTTTGTGTATATGTGATCAATGCATTTGGATGATGTTACTCCAGAGCTATTGGTAATTACCCTGGTTGGTTGATTGATCATCTGAACTAGGTTACATGCACTTGTTACCGTCATCAATTTGTTTTTCAATGAACAGTCTGATGACAGAAAGTCAATATTCACGTCACCCAATAAATATATCTCCCTGTTTTCATCACAAGCCTTCTCAATCATTTCACACAATTTATCTAGATAATTACTATCAGAGCTTGGTGGTCTATAGCAACATCCCAGCAACATAGGTTTTAAATGGGGCAGGTGAACCTGCAGCCATACCATCTCTACCTCACTTAACATCAAATCCTCCCTATACTTCACAGGAATGTGACTTTGTACATAAAAAGCCACTCCTCCCATTACATTACATTACATTGCATTTAGCTGACGCTTTTATCCAAAGCGACTTACAATAAGTACATTCGACCAGGAAGACACAACCTAGAAGAAAACAGAATCATATAAGTACATCAGGTATCATAGAGCCAAACATTTCAAGTGCTACTCAACTGGCTATAGATAAGCCAGTCCTTTATTAGTATATAAGTGCTCTGTTAGCAGTTCTTTGTTAGTAATTCTATCGCTCGAGGTGGAGTCGAAAGAGATGAGTTTTCAGTCTGCGCCGGAAGATGTGCAGGCTTTCTGCTGTCCTGATGTCAATGGGGAGGTCATTCCACCATTTTGGAACCAGGATAGCAAACCCACGTGTTTTTGCTGATGGGAACTTGGGTACCCCTCGCAGCGAGGGTGCAGCGAGTCGTTTGGCTGATGCAGAGCGTAGTGCACACGCTGGGGTGTACAGTTTAACCATGTCCTGGATGTAGGAAGGGCCAGATCCATTCGCAGCATGGTACGCAAGTACCATTGTCTTGAAGTGGATTCTAGCAGTTACCGGAAGCCAGTGAAGGGAGCGGAGGAGTGGAGTGGTGTGGGAAAATTTAGGAAGGTTGAAGACCAGACGAGCCGCTGCATTCTGGATGAGCTGCAGAGGTCGGATGGCACATGCAGGTAGACCAGCCAGGAGGGAGTTGCAGTAGTCTAGGTGTGAGGTGACGAGAGCCTGGACCAGAACCTGCGTGGCTTTCTGGGTCAGCTGGGGACGAATCTTCCTGATGTTGTAAAGCGTGTATCTGCAGCAACGGGTTGTCGCAGCGATGTTTGCAGTGAAGGACAGGTTGTTATCTAGGATCACACCCAGATTCCTTGCAGTCTGAGTCGCGGAAACAACAGAGGTGCCGATGTTGATTGTCAGGTCAAGAGTGGGACAATCTTTTCCCGGAAGGAAAAGCAGTTCAGTCTTGTCAATGTTGAGCTTGAGGTGATGAGCAGACATCCACTGAGAGATGTCAGCTAGACAAGCAGAGATGCGTGCGACGACCTGGGTCTCTGAGCGGGGAAAGGACAGAATTAATTGGGTGTCGTCAGCGTAGCAGTGGTATGAAAAACCATGCGGGCTAATGACTGATCCGAGCGAGTTTGTGTACAGGGAGAAGAGGAGGGGACCAAGAACAGAGCCCTGAGGGACCCCTGTAGTTAATTGACAAGGGTCGGACTCGGACCCTCTCCAAGTTACCCTGTAGGTACGGTCTTTGAGGTATGAGGTGAGGAGGGAAAGTGCAGAGCCTGAAACTCCAAGTTCTTGGAGAGTGCGAAGGAGGATCTGATGGTTCACCGTGTCGAATGCAGCTGACAGGTCCAACAGGATGATGACAGAGGAGAGGGATGCTGCTTTGGCAGTGTGCAGTTCCTCAGTGACAGCAATGAGAGCAGTTTCTGTGGAGTGACCTGCCTTGAAACCAGACTGGTGCGGATCCAGAAGGTTGTTCTGATGGAGATAACAGGAGAGTTGTTTAAAGACAGCGCGTTCAAGTGTTTTAGACAGGAACGGGAGTAGAGAGACAGGCCTGTAGTTTATAACATCAGACGGGTTGAGAGTGGGTTTCTTTAGGAGAGAGTTTACTCTTGCCTCCTTAAGACTATTTGGAAAGTGACCAGAAGTTAGAGAAGTGTTGATGAAATGGGTGAGAAACGGTAGAATATCAGGAGCGATAGTCTGAAGGAGGTTTGAAGGGATAGGGTCCAGAGGACAGGTGGTAGGGCGGGCAGAGGTAATGAGGGTAAGAACCTCACTTGGAGAGAGAGGGGAAAAGGAGGTTAGTGTGTGGGTGGATGGAGGGTCTGGTGACCCAGCGGTGAGTAAAGGTGAGTCAGAAAAAGAAGAGCGAATATCATCAACCTTTTTTTCAAAATGGTTAACAAAGTCGCTTGACAGAAGTGAGGAGGGGGGAGGGGCTTTGGGAGGGTCCAAGAGGGTGGAGAAGATGGAAAATAGTTTTTTGGGATTGGAATAGGAAGATTGGATCTTATCTTGAAAGAAAGTGCTTTTTGCCTGAGAGATTTTTGCAGAGAAAGAGGAGAGGAGAGCCTGATAGGTTAGGAGGTCGTCACGGTGTTTGGATTTCCACCGTTTCCGCTCTGCTGCCCTAAGGACGGTTCTATTAGCACGCAGTGCGTCATTTAGCCAGGGAGCAGGAGGGGACTGACGAGCCTGCCGAGATGTGAGAGGACAGATAGAGTCCAGAGAGGATGAGAGAGTAGAGAGGAGAGTTTCTGCAGCAGAGTTTGGAGGCAGGAGTTGGAACGAGTCAGAGGAAGGGAGGGCTGAGAGCACCGATGAGGCAAAGGTAGGGGGGAGAGGGAACGAAGGTTACGGCGGACAGGTGCAGGATGAGAAGAGATTAGTTCATTATGTTTGGAAAGAGGTAGAGAGAATGAAATGAAGAAATGATCGGATGTGTGGAGCGGGTTTACGGAGAGGTTAGAAGTAGTGCAGTTCCTTGAGAATATGAGATCAAGGACATTGCCAGCTTTATGAGTTGGTGGGGATGGAGACAGTGAGAAAGCAAAGGCGGTTAACAGAGATGTTAGTTCGTCTATCTTCCCTGTCTGGAGGTTGAAGTCTCAGAGAAGTACAGCGGGAGGGCCAGTTTCAGGGATGTGTGAGAGGAGATTATCTAATTCCTCCAAGAAGTCCCCCAAGGCGCCTGGTGGACGGTAGAGAACAACAATGGTTAATTGTATAGGATGGGTTACTGTGACGGCATGGAATTCAAAGGTGGAAGGAGTGAAGTTAGGTAGCTTGAAGAGGGAAAAGCTCCATTTGGGAGAGAGCAGGAGACCAGTGCCACCTCCTCTGCCAGTGGGTCTGGGTGTATGGGAGAAGGAATATGCTGTGGAGAGAGCTGCTGGGGTGGATGTGTTGGATGGAGTAATCCACGTCTCAGTGAGAGCAAGGAAATCCAGAGACTGCAGGGAAGCGTAGCCAGAGATGAAGTCAGCCTTAGGAACAGCTGACTGGCAGTTCCACAGGCCACCTGAAACTAGATGTTGGATAGACGAGAGCAGGCCGGTTATAGCGATTAGGAGATACACGGGGCCAGTGATAATTGCGAGAAGACACATGAACAGGAATGGAGAAAATACACATGATTATAGCATGAGGAGCTAGAAAACTAAACTAAAGAAAATAAAACACCAGCGGTAAGTAGCTCAATCAGAGTAGGATTTGCCTCCTCTTTGCCACCCTCGTGACTCTCTCAGGACTCCAATGTCTTTGTCAGTCTTACTCCCGCAGGACTCCAATGTCTTCGGCTGTCTGACGCTGAAGCTGACGCTCCAGGAAATAGCTACCTAAAATGGACGCCTGATTGCTGAGTTCTCACAGCTGTGGGGCCACGCCCCTCTAATTAGTTACCTCTCTACAGCTGATGGGCGACAGCAGAGTGGCCCTGCCTATATTGTAATGCAGGCTTGAGTGCCCGACTGAGACCTGTGTTACAGGTTCACTTGAGCAGATCTGAGATTTAAAATCTCTCAAAAGCGCCGTTTTAGCTACAATAACTGCAGAACAATTATACAGAGTAGAATAAATGAAACAGAGAAGTCTAATCAAACAAGAATATAACTTACAGTGTTGCTGCGTCAATAGGTAGTGTCGTCACCCGGTCTCGATGCACATTGCCCATTGCAGTTTCTATCCTTTCTGTAAAAATTGTACCCCTGTATTGATATTGCACCGTCCTCAAACGAGTCATCTAAGTGAGTTTCAGAGATGGCCAAAGCATTACAGCTTAATTATTTAAACTGAGTGTTATTAACAAGTTAATAAAACATAAGTAAGGCTTACTTATTCATTCTTATTTAACACGATGTTAGGTTTTACAGTGTGAGTACTGCAGGTATCACTTTAAAATCCATAAACAATAAGGAGAATACTCACTTCCGGGTGAAACATTCTCCCTTGTCTAATGGGAAAGGTCGCTCAGCGCCTTAACTGCAGTGGACAGCTGGATGGAAATACATTGCAATCAGTTGCTTCAGTTTATGAAGCTGAAGGAGAACTCGGTGCATCACAACTGCCATTTATTACAATGCATTTATGTGATGACTTTCAAAGAGAAAAAGCAAGAATACGGGGAATAAAGTATGATTTTTTTGTATGAATTTATGTTTCATCCAATCACAGAGCTTGTTGGCTTATCACAAGGGTTGTCGCAAAGCGGACAGGCGTCGTCACAACAATAGCTGGGGATTGTGGGTAGTGTAGTCTCTTTGGCGCTCCACATTTCAGAGAAAACAAGTTGTTTCTCAGAATTGAAGGGGAAAAACACAAAAGCATTGTACACAATTTAAACCTATCAATGTCGTTTAATTAACAAAGATAATATGGTGTTTTTTAGTTGATGAGTAGTGGAGATATCACTGTCAAATCAATCGACAGTAAGGAGAATACTTACTTCCGGGTGTACAATTTTCCGTTATCCAATGGGAATGGACGTTCACATTGCCTTTAAGAGCCGCCGACATAAACGGATGCGGTGCTTCCATGAGCGTCAAATACCGCCACCGATGGGAATACATTGCAATCAGTTGAAAGCTCTTTGCGTCCTTTTATGAAGCTGAAGGAGCCTCGGCGCGTCCCAACCAAGCGGCAAACTCTGGGGAACAGCCGGGACGCCAATACGGAAGTGCCACACACTGCAGTTCATACATGGGCCGCTAGGGACTGGCTGCAGAAAGGAGCAATTTCCATAGACCCCCATGTTAAAATGCCCAACTTTACAGCAGAAAAAAACATGTTTCTACCCATGGATGCAATAAATATTATTATCGATATAGTTAGATTCCACCTTCATGATTATGAATCTGAGTGAATTGTTTTCTAACACGACCCTTTTATTTATATTAGGTCTTAAAGTGTTTGCATAAATTAGGGCGTGGTCACTTTGATGGACATGTACATGCCTCACTGTCAGCTAACAGCAACTTGTCCACTCTGCTAGGCTACAACCATAGAGGCTACAACGTTAGTTAGTCATAGTACTGTACTTGACCCTTTAGCTTTAGCCGTGTTCGTGGTGATTGTGCCTTTTAGGGAATATTGTTACAAATACCAGTCAATTAAAATGTCGTGCTGTGCGCTTGAATGTACGAACAGAACTTCCAAGAAGTCTAAAATGATAATATTATACATGTTAACCCCGTTCGCAGGTGTTTGTGTGCTTGGTAGCTTAGGTTGTTACTTATTAGCCAGCTAAGGACGTAACCCTTTATGCATACATATACATTTTAGTTTATGATTCAGCCTTGGGTAAGACTTTTATAGTCTATGGCTATGACGCCCATAATGCTAAACGGGAGCAAATGTTAATAGGGGACCCAATTATCCCAGTGGTGGCCGCCGGAGCTAACGGAGCCGCAGGGGGCTAGCTCCAGCCGGCGTCCCTGAGCTAGCCCACTGCGGCTCCGTTAGGTCCGGGCGGTGGAGTCCGTCTTTTCTCAACGTGTGAATGACAAGCATTAAGAATAACAAAATATAGCTAATTCTCTTGCAGATTGTCTCATTTGATTATGAATGTAACGTTTATATAGGGGAACTACACTGTTAGCAGTAACTTGGTATGCATGTATTTCATGTTAGCTTAGCTTCTTAGCCTGAGCTAGCTCTGTTTACTTCCAGTTCGGAGGCAGCAGGTCCCGCCTTGGCTCCGCCTCTTTGCCCTTATTTGGAGCAGGCGGGATTAGACTCTGACGTCACAGTCGAGCTGTTAGTGGCCGACTCCGCCTACTAAGGGCTTCACGGCAACTCTGCAGAATCCTATGGGTGACGTCACGGACACTACGTCCATTTATATATACAGTCTATGGTCGCCACAGGACCCTGACCAAGGGTCGCTCCTGGACGTTTAGGGAGTGAGTGTGTGTTGGACTCAAAGGACTCGTATGATCCGGATTTCTTCAATGACTAACTCAGAAGACCTCGAGTCAGTAAAAGGATCTGTATTTACCATCTTCATGTCCAGCAGCCTTCATACCCGGCTGCAGTTCAAGCTCCTTATCTACATTATACTTGTCTAACTCTTGATTCATTCTTTCATCAGTTTTCTTTGCCATCACGTAGGTAAGGTCCTACGTTCATTTACATGGCTTGTTCCACTCTGGTAAAACAACTGGCTCACCTCACTAATGTATTTTCTCGTATCATCATATGATCAATATTTACTATTTCGAGGGGTTCACCTTTCCCAGCCATCTCCTCCTCTCTTTTAATAATCGAGTCACATGGGGTCTAATCCGGAGGAGAGAGTGAAGGATCGGCGGGCCGGAGTTTAGTAATGTCATAATAGTTGTTGTGGAATATTTTCCAAGGCCCATAACTTTGACCCAGTTTATCAGTTTAAACTGTCCTGACTGAGAACACGCACCTCGTAACCTTGGCTGCTGTGCTCTCAGTGTTCTGTCTCCCTGTTCCTGCCTGTTGGCGTCAGCTGATAGAGGTGTTATGATTTTATCTTGTTATGCAGCATGTTGATGATGCTCTCAGAACTAGCTAAATACAGGGGTCTGAGGTAGAATTCTTTAGAATTGAGGTGGCAACTCTCCCGTGCAGTCTCACCGTGACTAATGTGACTTGTGATGTGAATCTCTCTGGCCGTAACTCCAAATAAATCATCAGTGTTTGACATCGAAGCTCCTGCTCCTCCCGTGTCTCTTTCCTGAGTCGGTGACTCCCACTGCATTGCTACACAGAAGTTTCCCTTACAATAGTCACCGTCAGACACCGGTCAAGCTCTCAGCTTCTCCGTATCGAGCTCTATGCGACTACTTTCTCTGCCTCACTTTGACGCATGTATTATTTGCTTGTTCGCATTGTCTCTATTCTCAATCATGTCTCAGCAGAATCCACGCTGTGCTGGACTATGGTGATCTGATTTATATGAATGCACTGCCCATTACCTGGACAGTTAGATGCCGCCTATCACAGTGCACCGAGATTTGTTATTAATCGTAAAGCACTTACTCATCACTGTACCCTGTATGTCAGGCCAGGTTTGCCTTCACTTACTGCACGGAGGCTCAGTCAGTACCTGTTCATCTATAAAGCCATGTTGGGTAAACTCCCATCTTATATCTGCTCTCTGATCACAGAGAGTTGCAGGTAGCTATTGCCTGATATCACATGATGTGGTTTTGTTACATGTGCCAAATGCAAGGACTGTCTTAGATACAAAAGCTTTTACATGCACAGCTCCTCTTTCTTGGAACAGTCTTCAAAAAGATGGAAACTGTGCAATTTGGTCCACTGCATGTTTTTAAAGCCCGGATAGATGCAATGCTAGTTGGTACTCGTCAATGTCGATAGGTATGTAAATGTAGCCCTGTAAATATGATGTATGATGTCCTTTATTGTTTTCTGTCGTTTTATGTTTCATGTTGTAACCTACTTGTGCAGGTCTCCCTTGGAAAAGAGATCGATGATCTCTAACTTATCTTCTCCCGCAGATCCTGCATTAAGGGACGGTTCATATAAAATGGGGGATAATGAATGAACTTGCTAATTTACCCCATTCTTGTCTGGCTCAGGATCTCTTCCCTGATTGTTACGTTTTTATAGAAGTTGATGCCCAGACATTTCCCGAAAAAAAGATTGCAAATAAAAACACAGGGCAGAGTATTACATATTAAATCATTATTAAATCAGATGAAGACACTGCAAACTAACTTATAGTGAGACCAGTGGCGGCTGGTGGAAAATATTTTTGGTGGGGCTGTTGATATAGTGAGTAAAACATTTTTTTTTTGAGAAATGACCCCTTAAATTAGGACTTCTGGTGATGTAATGGCGCGTTTCCAGTGCAGCGCGGAGCTCGCTTTAATGCTGCGTTCAGACCGGACGCGATGCGAATATTCGCTTCGCTCTAAACGCTCCTATCGCACTGCCAGCTGTGTTTACTCGCATCATTCAAACAAGACGCACTGGCTCAGGAGCTACAACTACAACAAAATGAACATATTTGACCGTGATTAAATTGTAATACACGTTTCTAAATGATGCCGACGTAACAACATACTGATACCGGTTAGTAAAAACCATGAATTAATGCTTTGACAAGTCTGCAGACAGACGGCAGGCGAAAAACCTTTTAGAATGCTTGTTTTCTGAATGGAGCTTGGCTAAGCTAATGTTATATATGCTCCGACCGTCCACACTCACAACAACGGCCTATACAGACATAAATAAACCAGCGACTGTATACTCCATGACACAGACAGTCTGTGGTTTGTACTTGTTTAATTTTTGTCTAGTTTCTGAACAGATCGTATCTGTCCCCGGCTGTTTGAAGAGCAAGTATGGGAAACAAAAGATAGCATTTACCTGTTTGCATCCAGCTAGCCAGAGAAGCCTCGTTGATACGTTTTGTCTTTTTCACGAGCTTGCTGTGATATATACAAATCGGGTTGGTCCGGTCCAAGGTCTTTAAGTATCAATTTATCTCCCAAACTTCTCCTTTCGAAAGGATTGGAGAGTAGCTCTTGCACGGAATTGGGTGCGGACCGAGGTCCGGCGACTACACCTGCACACCATTCTCATCCAAATACTGCATCACCTTGGTCACTCACGAGTCTAAAAAACAACTCATGTCAACGCACGTAAGCAACGTGGGCGCCAACGTGAGCGCCCTCGTGACCAAAATATTTGACGGCGCTGATTGGCTGAAATTATGTTTCGGCGGCACAGTTTACTATTGAGACTTTTGCAACGTGCTGGTTGCTGCTGTTTGGCTCGGGGGCTCCGCCCGGTAATGATAAACTAATGCCATGGGCAAGGCCAGGCAGGAAACATGTGACTTATCAGTAACTTTAGACATCGTAACACAATTTTAAACGAGATTTTATTGTAGATTATACATTTTACTGATACCAATTGTATGATATTTACCTTGTTCATTAAAAATAAAAATATAAAATATATATATATCTATATATATATATTTTTTTTTTTTTATATTTTGTTTTGTATGTGGGAAGAGGTGGGGCGGTGCCCCTAGCGCCCCTATGGGCCGGCCGCCACTGAGTGAGACCATTTTTGGGGAAAATCCTACACATTGCACCTTCAGAGATGCAAGCTGTTGAACAACTGATCTGTGGTGAAGAGGTAAATACCATCACATGTGCTTTGAATGAGACTCAATGGAAAGTTGAACATGAGCTAGAATGGCTGGTCATTATCTGCCTTATATTTTAAATTTGACTTTAGTTAGAATGCTTTTTCCTGTGAAATATATCACATAAATCACTGCCTGACTGCTTCACTTGTACATGCTAAAATAGATGTTTGGCTCAGATGCTAGATTGCTTTTAAAAAAATATATATTCTTTGAGCTAACAAAATAACCACAAGCTCCAGTGGAGTCTACTATAATGTTGTCACCTGTATCCATCTGATTTAGGTTGTGTACGCCTCCTAAGCATTGGGATAGAAACTGTCATGTTGTTCAAGAGGACTTTCCAGAGGGAAGCAGATGTTCTTTCATACAAAGGGAGTAGAGCAAAGGGAAGGAACTGAAAAGCAGAGGAAAGAAAATCGAGAAAGAAGACACTATAAGAGTGCAAAACAGAAGGCAGAAAGTGTTGCAGACTTGATTGAGAATTAGAAAGATGTGAAGGAGAAAAGGATATGTCTTGAGCCCGATGCCAGACACTCAGATAATATTTTCCCTGCATTCTGTATATTAGCTAATGCTAATGACCAAAAGCATGGCTTGGCATCACATTTGAAATGCTTTATGGCTGTATTACTCTGTTTTTTTTTCTTCTCTCCGGGTGAAAATGTTATAATTTCAAAGCATTCTTCAAACTAATAATATAGTGCTTGGTGGAGAACTCTCATTGAAAGTGGTCATCTCTGATTGTTTTCCTGTTGAATTATTTACTACCTTTTGCTTCCTTATTTGAATTGCAGATCTTGCTTATTCAATGAAGCACGTGTTTTGGTCTCTGCCATTAAAACCTCTGCTTCCCTCCATCAGCTCATGTTGCCTAGTAGCAGACACAACAGGTGCCATGTAAAAGAAGGGAAAAAAACAGCTTAATGAGAAGATCAGTAAATCATATGTTTACAGAAAAGCCCCTCATGACAGAACTATTCACAGAGGCACGCTTTGCTATTTGCAAAGCCAAGCAAACAGACGGTTTGGGCAACATGTGTCCTATTAATTTGGTCCATGTGGGTTCATAGACTGACACTGCTGCAGAGGAGGAGGCGCAGTCGGGACACACATGATTCATCTTTGCCCCCTGCCCACTCTCAACAACACGCAGATAAAAACAATTTATACTCAAGAGTGGAAATATGACTGCAGTGCTTGTACATGCTGCATCACTTTAGGAGAAACAAATTCTGTTTTTGCTATTGTCAACACAACACTGCTGACTGTAAGCAATGTAGAACGGTTGATGGTGGTGTGCCGCGTGTGCATCACCCTGGATCTCTGCACATGTGCCTCTGAGTCCCAGACCCTGCTAACAGTTTTTATCTTGTACATTTGATGACTTAAATTTGGCCTAAATGTACAGTTTCCGGTCCATACTGACATGTGTATGGTCATAACCGAGCCGAATGTTTATGCAGTCAAATGTACAATGTCTAAAAACAACAATAATGAGTGTCCTGCTGCTGCTGCTGCAGCCTGGTTCTCTGGGTACTCTATGTCAATATTTAAGACAGTTTCCCCGCATTTTAATCACTATTTCCTCCTTGGAAAGTGAGGTTCTCTCCACACTTTTAAATAATAATTTTTGCATTTAAATGCATTTATTCTATCATTAATATGGTTCCCTGAAACAATGCACATACTCTGGAGCTCATTGGGGTCTTGCATATGCTTTAATCAGGCGTTTTAACACTTTCTTCCATGAAAATGATTTTTAATCACTATCATGGGGCTATCTAAATCCAATTCCGGGTAATTCGGAGCACAATTGTACTTTTTACTATTTAAATGTATTTGCATTATATATTTTTGGGCTAGAAAAGTGACATTTCTGGGTGATTTTGTCAGTTTATGGAGCTTTGGCCACAAATCCTGGAGGTCCCAGGCCAAATTTGGGTGCTCATAGCACCACCCGTGGAAAGAAGAAAAAAGTGAAGAAAACGGTCAATTATATCTTAAAATAATCAAAAATGAAGTTTTAAAAAATTGTTGAAAAAATTACTAAGTGCCAACGGAGAAGGGGCTCAAAAAGCTCAACCCTTTGGCGCTTCGGGCCGTTTTTTTCCCCATCTCCATTGTAAGTTGCAACGGAGAAGTGGAAAAGTGTCCGGGGCTTAATTTCCCCTTCGCCGTCGAAAATCTTCATCCATCCATTTCAGACTACCGTCTGCACGAAATCCCCCAGCCTCATTCTCAAGAAACTTTACTCTGTCAAATGTGCCTCTGGAGGAATGTAAGGGGAGTTGACAGGGGACTCTACCCGCATTATGAGTCACTATTTTGGGACAAAATATCTCGAAATGAACGGCATGTGTATGGATGAAAAAAAAGTATAATAATACATTACATTTATAAAGCGCTTTTCCTGGTGCTCAAAGTGCTTACAACAAAAGTAGAAAGTGCTAAGCTAGGAGGAATATGGGCAAGGGGTTAGTTGATTAGGAGTTGAAGGCAAGAGTGAAAAGGTGAGTTTTGAGGGATTGTTTGAATGATGTGAGAGTGTTGGCGGATCTGACGTGGTTGGGGAGGGAGTTCCAGAGTGTGGGGGAGGCTGCTGCGAAGGCTCTGTCACCCCAGGTCCGGAGCTTTGTCCTGATGGGCTGCAGTAGGTTAGCTTCAGCAGACCTGAGGCGACGGGTGGGGGTGTGTCGTTGGATGAGGTCACACGATGAGGTAGGGGGGGGGCAAGGTTGTTGAGGGCTGTGAAAGTGAAAAGTAATATTTTAAAGTCAATGTGGTGTTTGATGGGGAGCCAGTGGAGGTCATGGAGGATAGGGGTGATGTGGTCGAAGCGTCAGGTGGAGGTGAGCAAGCGGGCAGCTGAGTTTTGGACATATTGAAGTTTTTTTAGTATGAATGCAGGTGATCCAAAAGGTATGCTGTTGCAGTAATCCAGTCGGGATGTTATAAAGGCATGGATCAGAGTTTAAGCAGCGGTCGATGCGGGAGGGTCTAATGCGGGTGTAGCGTGGTACAGAGTGAAGTAGCCCTCCACTACACATTTAATTTGAAAGTCTTTTATTTTGTTCTGCAAAGAGCAAAAATATGTATCTTATTATCACAGCTCGCCACACACACACACACACACACACACACACACACACACACACACACACACACACACACACACACACACACACACACACACACACACACACACACACACACACACACACACACACACACACACACACACACACACACACACGTGTGTACGTTCTCTGAACACACACACGTGTGTACGTTCTCTGAACACACACACGTGTGTGTACGTTCTCTGAACGTACACACACGTGTGTGTACGTTCTCTGAACACACACACACACGTGTGTGTACGTTCTCTGAACACACACACACACGTGTGTGTACGTTCTCTGAACGTACACACACGTGTGTACGTTCTCTGAACGTATTCACTATCCTAACACAGAAACATAATGAACATCTGCATCAACATTCAAACAATAATCATGTCTACCGAATATTGTCACATTAACCAAATCAATTATGTATCTCTTTTAACTTATCTATTTATTTATCTATTAACTATACACGAGCAGTCCCGACTCTTTAGACCGGCTCATAGTTCTACTCTCCCGCCTCACGCTCGTTCAAGCTAACTAGGCCACCAGTGCTAACTACTGGCTAGCCATTTTCAATACGTTACGTTTGCTGAACAAGTAACGTTCATAAACACTACTACATAAAGTCCAACCGGGATCATAAACTCACACATAACATATTCACTCATCAATTACACAATTCCAACTCTCCGTTCTTACCTGCAAAGAGCAAAAATATGTATCTTATTATCACAGTTCGCCACTCACTCAAGTGTGTGTTTACGTTCTCTGAACGTATTCACGCGAGACTTCTCTTTGTCCCCAACACAGTGTAGTGAATGCGCCCTCTGCTGGTCGGAGTTAGACACTACATACTGCTAGATAACTACATTTTTCAAACAATAAACCAACCATTCCTTATCAGAACACACAGACAATTCTCACCACACTCTGAACATGAGCTGTACTAAATGCAAATCATGTTAACCATGTAATTACTAATAACGTAGGTATATCAACCCACTGATGGCTCTGTATGCCCCACTCTCCCCCCCAATAATAAATGTCTCCAGACATTTCAGATACCCAAAGTGTACCTTTTCACACATTGAATTTTCACACTGAAAACATGATATTACTTATTTTAAAGTGGCACTTGACATTCAATTCAATTAGTACCCATTTATCCAAGTATCTGACCCATTTAGACCTACACCACTAAACATCAGTTACTGTACTCTGGATCCCAATCAGATCAACTCTCAAATGTAACAGAACTCATATCGGCCTCGGTCCTTTTAGTGTGTTACCAATCTCTTCTTTTGTACAGTATCAGTGCAATGCAGACTGTCACATGGGAGTAGGCGGTTCCTGTGCAATACGCGACTCTTACCTCCTCCCTCGTGTGCTACTTCATACACCGGGCTGTCACTGCTCCTTCTCTTCACCACCACATGCACTTTAGTTTCCCAGTAGGACTGCAGTTTACCAGGGCCGCCCCTCTCTGACAGGTTTACGCACGAGCACCCGTCCACCAGGTTGCAGGTCGGCTCCATGTGCTCTTTTGTCATAGCCTTTCTTGCCCCGTAGAGCTTCCCGGGCCGCTGTTTTGGATGCGATCTCATAGGCTTGTCGCATTCGGTTTTGCCAGTTCTGTACATATTCAGTGTACGTCTCTTTTGGTTGAAAAGCAGGTCTACTGGCAAACGAGGTGACCTTCCGTAGAGCAAGTAGTAGGGAGAGAACCCTGTGAACCCACTGCGGGTGCAGTTGTACGCGTGCACCAGTTTTGTCAATGAGCTCTTCCAATCAGCCTTCTGTTCACTTGTGAGGGCGCGGAGAATTGATAAGATAGTTCTATTGAACCGTTCACACTTCCCGTTGCCTTGGGGGTGGTAACATGTTGTGTGGGACCCCCGCACGTCACAGCTCTTCTGTAGTTGGTCCATCAACTGGTTGTCAAACTCTCCCCATGTCGTGTTGAATTCTCTCTGGAAATCCGACGCGGAGTGCAAACTCATTGAATAGCTTGTCAACAACAGTTTTAGCAGATTTGTTTTTCGTGGCGTAGGCTTGGGCGAAACCAGTGAAATGATCGATCACAATGAGAATGTACTCAAACCCCTGTTTGCATGTCTCTAAGTGTAAAAAGTCAATGCATACTAGCTCACCTGGGCGTGTTGTGACAATGGTTGTCATGGGAGCCCTGGTTGCTTTGTGAAGTCGCTTTGCCTTGAGACACTCACACTCTTGGGTGACAAACAGTTCTATGTCAGAGTACATACGGGCCCAATAGAATCGATCTTGGATCAGGTTCAAAGTTCTCTCGACCCCGAGGTGTCCCATTTATCTATGAAGCTCGTGGAATACTGTTTGACGATGCTCTTTTGGGAGGATAAGCTGTTGTTTATCTCCTACTTTCCTAAAGAGAATTTCCTCCTCATTGACATTCAACTTTGCCCACTGTCTCATTAATACTCTTGACGTCCGCCGGTTCTGCTTTCAGAGCTCTCCTGGACGGGTGCTGATTGTCCCTCTTATAATGCAGAACTTGGCCTATGACAGGATCTCTCTCCTGACTGTCTCGTATCTGTTCTGGTGTCAGGGACTTGGATCGAGCGTGTGCACTCGCATCTCTCACTAAGTCTAGTGTCTCTATGGGGACTGTCCGAGGGGGTGTCTCCCTGCACACTAACTCCCTGCACTGCTGCACTGAACACCTCCTGACCCACCTCCTCTGAACACTGTGTCATACACACATTAATGTCTAATGGCATGCGGGATAGGCCATCCGCATCTGCGTTACTCTTTCCCGGCCTATACTTAATGGAAAAGTCAAACTCGGACATCTCCCCCACCCACCTATGACCTGTAGCATTAAGCTTAGCTGTTGAGAGGATATAGGTTAAAGGATTGTTATCTGTATATACTACAAAGTGTGGGGCATGATAAAGATAATCCCGAAACCGTTCACATATTGCCCATTTTAGTGCTAAAAACTCTAATTTTCCCGAGTGCATGTGATAGTTCTTTTCCGGTGGTGTTAGAGTCCTGGAACCATAGCCTATAACTACCATCTTACCATTCTGTCTCTGATACAGTACTGCTCCCAATCCCTCCTGGGATGCGTCTGTGTGGAGAACGAATGGTTGGGTCATCTCTGGGTACCCCAGAAGGGGAGGCTCTACCAGCTTGTCTATGAGAGAGTTCAATGTCCTTTGGTGGTTATCTGTCCATTGTATAGGAGTGTTAGGTGGGAGGTTCCCTTTCTTCCTGGTAGTGGCCCTGACCTTCTCTCTGTTCATTTGATCAGGTGTTGTTGAGAGCAGCTGGTAGAGAGGCTGGGCTATTCTGGAGAAGTTTGGGATGTATGTTCGGTAGTATGAGAGGAATCCCATTACTCTTCTCAACTCTCTCACTGTTGTAGGCGCTTTCTCCTTTTAGGCTTGGACTGGAGCCACCTCAGATGGGTCCATAGTGTAGCCCTGTCCAGACACCATCCGTCCCAGAAATCTCACCGTCCTCTTCAACACCTCACACTTGCGGGGGCTGAGTTTAACCCCGTGCCCCTGATATCTCTGTAACACAGTTCTCAGGTGCACAATGTGGTCCTCAAAGCTGGGACTATGGACCAGATTGTCGTCCAGATACGGTTGACACATTTCATCTCTCAAGCCACGCAATCCATGTTCCTCTGGAATTCCGCGGGCGCCGCACTCAACCCGAACGGGATTCGGACCCCTGGTACAGACCCCAGGGGGTTATGAAAGCTGTCAGGGGCTGGCTCTCCTTGTCCAGGGACCCCTGGTGATGGGCCTTCCCCTGGTCCAGTACAGAGAACCAGGAGCTGCCAGTGAGGGAGTCCAGCATGTCTTGGATTCTGGGTATGGGGTGGCGATCAGGGACTGACTCTTTGTTCAGTTCTCTGTAGTCACAACACTGGCTGTGTCTCAATTCAGGGGTTGTATCCTTCGGGGTACGCAGGATGCGGCCGACGAGACCGTGTAGGCTGGACCGAGCGGCCTACGAAATGAGACGGTCTAGCCTACGGAGCGCTTCGTATTTACGTCACGTGATACGCGCTGTTCGGTTGCGTTGCTCCAGCAGCCTGCTAGCAAATTAGCTGAAAAGGATCCAGAAACTTTACTTTTACATTTTTTGGAGATCACCGTCGGAGATTAAATAAAGACAACCATGGCCAGGTAAATAAGATGAAGCTGTTCCTTTAGCCCCCAGTAATGTTACATTAGTAAGTTAACAAATTAATTAAATATAGTTGATGTAATTTAATCATATTATTTCATATTTAAAAAAAGTCTTAATTTTTCTGTACTAATAAAACAATACGTTTTTTAAATGAACAAAAGCATGTTGTATAGATTGATTGTTAACAATATTAGTGTTCTAATCTTAATAGCTGTGATTATAACAGTTTATATTCTCCTTCTTCCCCTAAACCTGCCCAGATGATGTCCCACTGACCCCAGGTCAGCACCTCCAGGTCCAGCAGCACCGTGCCCCCCCCGCCACTCGGCTGAAATACACAATTAAACATTTTCTATGACCTATTTTTTGTATTAATAAAATTAAACTGAAGACAGTTTAATGACCTAGAGTTATCCTAGTATTCCACTGCTTATGTACACATGTTGTAAATAATGGTTAAAACCTCAGTAAATGAAATAAACAATGTGTTTAACAGTTACAATGTAATATTGTAACTGTTAATCTTATCACAAAGTAGAGGTAAGAATATATCCATCCTCTCTCTGCAGCTTCATGTCTTCTATTATTATAACTTTCATCATTGAGACAGAGGAAATCAATCATGTTATTTAACATCATCAGCAGTAACACAAATATCAGCAAAAGTGTGTTTATGGAGTTGTTTATTTGTATTATATGTGCAGCAAGTATATAGAAGCAGCTGTTTGGGGAATCAGACAGACTCAAGCTTATAATCGTTAAAGATCTATTAAAAGAAAGGACACATACAAAATCAAATTCTGAAACTAAGACACAAGTCTGTAGGACGGCAGTAAGCAGAGGTCTGGGTGGAGGATGTTCCTGATCGCCGTTTTGCTTTCTCCAGCACCTCGGGGTGTCCAGGTGGATGGCAGCTCTGTCCTGATGATCCGCTGGGGTTAGGGATCCTTCTCCAGCACCTCGGGGGGGTCCAGGTGGATGGCAGCTCTGTCCTGATGATCCGCTGGGGTTAGGGGTCCTTCTCCAGCACCTCGGGGGTCCAGATGGATGGCAGCTCTGTCCTGATAATCCGCTGTGCACTTTTCAGATTAGGGGTCCTTCTTCAGCAGATCCATTTTTCCAGAATTGTCATAATTACAGAGAAAAAAGTGAATTAATCATATTAAACACAGGGTTGCAAAAGTATTATTGCAAAAATGTAACTAAGCATTTCAGACAAACAATCCTTAAGGGATCATTTAAAATTATGTACTGTTCTGGTTTTTAAAAAACTAAAAGAGAAGAAATGACAGTCACACTTAGACAGCACAAACTAACAAAAAGAAAAAGGTTGCTGTCTATTTTTGATTGTCTTATTATTATGGGATTGGGATAAATTAAATAAACTTTAACCTAAATAAAAGATGATCAAATCTGGTGGAAATATTTAAAATAGGCTTTTCTTTTAGCCCTACCTCAAAGCAGCATGAGCTGAATAAAAAGGTTGTAATGTTGTCCCAAAGTTTAATAAACAGTAAAACATTGGAACATGTCAGAAAAATAAATAAAGCTAACAGCAGCTACACGTCAGGGTAGCATTTTATAAATCCCACCCTACTGTAGGCTATACCGGTCTAAATGTTTTCACTTTGGTCTATGTATGTAATATAAAGTATAACTTATCTATAACAGAGATCTCTGTATGACTTTAGTAAACTTCTGAATTGAATTAAAAAAATAAATGTAAACAACAGTGCAGTACGTCCAGCTAGCTAGTTAGCGTCACATATTTATCCGTATTATTTAACGGAAATGTACGTTGTAATGCCCCTTGGGTTTGACGTGTGTGACGTCAGTTAATTTAAAGTAAGTTAAAACCCAATACTCACATTTATTAGTGATGCTGCTGCTTTTAAATCCACTCTGCTGGGGGGACCGGAAGCCATTTCATTTGAAAAAACTCCCTCTTCCCTGCGCGCATTGCACCCTGGGATATGTAGGCCGCGGAGTGTACATCAGATGTATCCTTCAAATTGGGGAAAAGTAGGTTGCATTCGTGGGCCGCATTCGGAGGAGTCTCGTCTTTTTTTAAAATTGGGACAGCCTTCTTTCGGCGGAAGTGACGTGTGCGGTCTACGAATGCACCCTTCTAAGGATACAACCCCTGAATTGAGACACAGCCACAGTCTTAAAGTCCCATCCTTCTTCCATACGCACATGACCGGTGAGGCGTACGGAGAGCGTGAAGGAGTAATCCAGCCCCGATTCAATAAATCCTGGATATACTCTTTCACCTCCTGGTGTAGTGGCTTTGGGACTGCCATGTATGTTTTTCTTACTGGGGTAGTGTCGTGCAGCGTGATGTGGAGTTTCAGTGAGGGGATTGAACCGATGTCGTCATCGTCGTATGCGAACGCGTGACACTCCTCTCTCAGCAGCTGTTTTGTGATCCTCTTTTGCTCCTCGTTTAAGTGACTAAGGTCGACCGGAGGGTCCCACCAGGCGGGTTTATGTTTTTTTGAGTTATCACCTGGGGCTGATGCGGTGTTAGTTGGTGATTTGAATCCCTCTCCTCCGGTTATCTGCTCAACACTGGCCGCATAGGCGGTTTTGACTGTTTGCAGGTGACCAACAACAGTGCGCTGAGTCAGGGTTACACTGTATTTGTTTGTGTTGGCGATGGGGACTGGTACATAACCTGACCTTTTTCTGGGGACCCTGACTAGACCCTCCTCTATCACCACCCCCTCTGGCAATGTCGGCTCTTCACTTGGGATTAGAAGCAGGTCTTGGCCATGATACTGAGCCCCAGTGTTGACATTAACATACACTGTGGTGATCTGTTCAGCGCCCAGAGTGATTGTTCTTTTTCCTGTGTGTACCATTCCTACATCTTCCTCACTAATAGGGGCATGGATAAGCTGAAGCACTGCTTGTGCTGTCTTGACTGTTATCTGGAAGGCTTGACACACAGTATGGATGGTCTCTGTCTTTGTTGTCTGACTACCCTCTCCTGTTATTTCCTCTATCACGTTGTAGCCAATTCTGGGCTCCGCTGCTACGTGTGGGTCACTTGACACTAAAATAGGCACTAGAAGTGGCTTTGTCCTGGCGGATTCTTTCCCTAGTCTAAACTCTACCTGAACCCAGCCCATGAAGGGAATCTCAGTCTGGTTGGCTGCCACTCCCAACAAAATGTCTGAGCCTAACAATTCACTGAGAAGTCGCACCGTGCTGTGTGGTAAGTGCAGCTTTCTCCATTCTTCATTAATGATGGTCGCCTGCGTCCCATAATGTTACTACTGGAACCGTATCCAGTGTGCAGTGGACAATGTGTCTCTTCGCAATCAACTTGATGAGTTTTTCCTTGCGTCGTGGTGGGAGGTAGTTGACTGATGAGATTTGAGGCGGTGCGGGAGGGGGGACAGGTTGCTGCATGTTGAGACTGGATGATTCACGGGCTACCGAGGGTCCCGGCTCGGCAGCCCGGTCTCGTTTCCCTGCTGCTCTCTGGCCCGTCGACATCCTCTGGAGAGATGCCCCTCTTGCCCACACTTAAAGCAATGTCTGCAGGAGTCACCTATCTGAGCTTCCTGACAGGCCCTACAACCCCTGGGCCGACTACGGCTGGGTGTGAACGTTTTCTCTGTCGGTCTAGCTTGTGTGGCCTCCACTGTCTGTAACATCAACTTCTTAATTTCTAGAAACTCCGCCCTGAGCGCTTCTATTGGGTCTGTCTCTGTCTTGGGTCCCTGACTTTTCTTACTCTTCCCCCCTGCTTCACGGTGAGTAACAGTGTCAACTGCTGCCGCTGAGGCGTCCGGGGGATACACCTCCGCTTGCACTTCACTGACTTTTGGGGGCTTGTTTATGACTGACTTTCTCAGTTTTATTTGTCTTTCTTGTTCTAAGTTTGCAGCCTCACTGATTCGCTCAATTAACACCTCATCTGTGACAGTACGGTCACTGAGATACGGCTTGAACTGGAACTTAACCGCATCACTGTAAAGACCAGTCTCTATGGAGCGGAGGAATTTTTTCTGAATTAGCGCTGGGCTAAACTGCTCACCTTCCTCACCTGCATCATCATCACTAGCTTTTCTCATTAGCTTCTCTTTCAGTTCTATTGCTCTGAATAAGAAATTATGCGCTGACTCCTTTGGATCTTGTGTCATGTTCATCAGGCGATGCAGTAGGTTGGAGGAGGAGTCCACTTTGTAGTGACCCTTGAGTATGGTCTTGAGGGTGTGCAGCGTCAGCTCTCGCTTTATTTCCCATCAACATCTCCC
Source organism: Pogonophryne albipinna (assembly GCA_028583405.1). Lineage (NCBI taxonomy): Eukaryota > Metazoa > Chordata > Actinopteri > Perciformes > Artedidraconidae > Pogonophryne > Pogonophryne albipinna. The sequence continues at coordinate 991,454 of CM053262.1, forward strand.
GGGATGGGCTCACAGCACGTGTGACTGCTTCAATGATCTCCGCTTCTCAATGTCCTTTCCGCTGTCCAGACTCGATCTGGTTGATGAGGCTTGTGTAGGACAATTTGTCCTTTTGCCTCGATTCACCAATCTGTCCAATTATCCGGAACTCCCGCCTCAGTGTCACCTCGGGCAGTCTGATTGGTGCTGTGGTGGCAGTCCTTGTGTCCTCTACCTTTGCGGTCACGCTGGCAGGCGCAGTGTCTCCTCCTGCTGCTTGTGTCTTCCGCTTGATCTTTTCCTCCAACGCCCCGATTTCCTCTTCCATCTGCTGCTGTAACTTCTTGTACTGCATTTTCAACTTCTCTAACTCACTTGTCTCCTGAATTACAATCTCAGCCTCAGTTTCCCCCAGTGTCGGCTTCAGAGAGGCCAGGTAGGACAGCACATGCTGCAGATACTGCTGATACGACTCTGCGGACTCTTCATCCTCCTCGATTTCATCCAACGTCGTCTCCACCAACCTGTTGAGGGTGCGTCTTTTTTTGCTGGCAAACCCCCCAACAGGTGCGTTACACTTTAGATGCTCACACAGAGAAATGAGCTCCCTCTCCTCCAGCGTCAGCAGTATCCTGCTTACTTCGTCCCTTGCTTCCTCCATGGTCCTCCTCTGCTCGTCCGGCTGGGCGTGGGGATGAATCTAACCATCCTCTGCTACCAAAATATGTAGCGTGGTACAGAGTGAAGTAGCCCTCCACTACACATTTAATTTGAAAGTCTTTTATTTTGTTCTGCAAAGAGCAAAAATATGTATCTTATTATCACAGTTCGCCACACACACACACCGTGACTTCACTCAAGTGTGTGTTTACGTTCTCTGAACGTATTCACTATCCTAACACAGAAACATAATGAACATCTGCATCAACATCCAAACAATAATCATGTCTAGCGAATATTGTCACATTAACCAAATCAATTATGTATCTCTTTTAACTTATTTATTTATTTATCTATTAACTATACACGAGCAGTCCCGGCTCATAGTTCTACTCTCCCGCCTCACGCTCGTTCAAGCTAACTAGGCCACCAGTGCTAACTACTGGCTAGCCATTTTCAATACGTTACGTTTGCTGAACAAGTAACGTTCATAAACACTACTACATAAAGTCCAACCGGGATCATAAACTCACACATAACATATTCACTCATCAATTACACAATTCCAACTCTCCGTTCTTACCTGCAAAGAGCAAAAATATGTATCTTATTATCACAGTTCGCCACACACACACACCGTGACTTCACTCAAGTGTGTGTTTACGTTCTCTGAACGTATTCACGCAAGACTTCTCTTTGTCCCCAACACAGTGTAGCGAACGCGCCCTCTGCTGGTCGGAGTTAGACACTACATACTGCAAGATAACACTACATTTTTCAAACAATAAACCAACCATTCCTTATCAGAAAACACAGACAATTCTCACCACACTCTGAACATGAGCTGTACTAAATGCAAATCATGTTAACCATGTAATTACTAATAATGTAGGTATATCAACCCACTGATGGCTCTGTATGCCACACGGCGATGTTCTTTAAATGGAAGAAAGCGTTTTTTGTGACCTGGTTGACGTGAGGGAGGAAAGTGAGGGTGGGGTCGAGGATGATGCCAAGGTTACGGATGTGAGTGGAGGGGTTGACATTGGAGCCATCGATGGTAAGAGAAAAATCTTGGGTTGAGCGGGTAAGTGAGTTTGGGCCAATGATTATAAGTTCCGATTTGTCACAGTTAAGTTTTAGAAAATTGTTTTGCATCCAAATGTTAATGTCAGTGAGGCAGGTGCTGAGCTGGGACTGTGTGGTTGGAGAAATTGATTTTTTTGAGAGGTAGAGCTGTGTGTCATCAGCATAACAGTGGAACTGGAGTTGGTGTTGACGGAGGATTTGTCCAATTGGGAGGATGTAGATGATGAACAGAAGGGGACCAAGTACAGAACCCTGAGGGACGCCATGATTGACGGGGGCTGTGGGGGATTTGGAGTTGTTAATGGAGATGAATTGATGTCTGTCAGAGAGATATGATTTAAACCAGGAGAGGGCAGTACCGGTAATGCCAATGGAAGACTGGAGGCGGTTGATGAGGATGGAATGGTTGATCGTATTGCAGTCCAGATGGGATTTGAGTATGAAATATTCCTGAACGCTTGGGGTGATGTCAGCGGAGTCTGAGTGAATTTAACCGTTCCATAAGTGCTTATGGACGGCTAATATTTCACTGTGCATGTACTTTGGCCCAGTTCAACTTAAAATGGATTTTGTCCTAATCCTTTGATAAACTTACCGGCAGTCGACAGGGGACTTACCCGGGTTATGAGTGATCGATGTCGGACATATTTGGACTTCGATGTACACTTTTGTCTGGAATTGCTTTTTTCCCCCTTTTTCTCATTTTGAAGAGATAAACAGACCAGGGGTCTACAGGGGACCTATTCTGACCGTTCGAAGTGTGTCATATTTGGACTTCGATGTACACGTTTGTCTGGAAATGCTTTTTCCCCCCCTTTTTCTCATTTTGAAGAGACACACGGACCAGGGGTCGACGGGGGACCTATTCTGACCGTTCGAAGTGTGTCATATTTGGACTTCGTACATATTTTCTTCCCCAGCCCCCCGGTTACGGGTCAGTTTGCGACTCATTTGCTGGGTGAGTACCATGAATGAATGCCTCGGATATGAGTGTCGGCCTGGTTCTTAGGGGCACTCTACAACTCAGTGCTGAGATGGATTGGAGTCGGAGCCCCCCCTTCTCCCGGTAAATTGAATTTACCCAGTGGTGTTGAACGCAGATGGAGCCTCCCATCTAAAAAAATGCATACCTTTCAATCTGCTTGTATCTGGCTTGACTGATTGACTTCCAAGATGCCGTCCAAGATGACGCCAGAATTCCCGCTGTGTCACCTGAAATACTGCGCTCTCCTGAGGCACTTGATGGTCAGGCACCTAGTCCTCAATAAAAATGAACATAACATTCTCCTACGCTTGGCGAATGGAAGAATTAACATTCGCTTGGAGCCCTGCTCTGTTGTTGTTTGTTCATACCATGGCACCAGGCTGGACCGACATCTTGATTGTGACAACCCGGAGCTCAGCCAACAAGAAGCAGACTTGTCCCTGCAAGAAGTGAAACACAAGATGGGGCTTAAAATGCTGAAGGAGCTCCGGGAGATCGACCCCCCAGTACAAATGATAACAACACTGGATGTGGAATATGGTGCTCATGATGAACACCCAGACTCCTTTTCCGGAGTTGGCCTCGAAGCCGATGATAAACAGAGTGTTAAGGCTGGAAAACGTTGCACTGGTGGCTCAAAAAGACGCCCTCAATAAAGAGGTGTTTTATCTAAGAAAGAAGCTGATGCAGTGAAAGGCTTCCAGTGCCAAGAGGGACCTCTGTAGCTCGTTAGAGAGTCCACCAGCTGAAATAATTACAGTCCAACAGCCAGAAAGGCCAGCTTCCTCCGGGAGAAGAGCCTCAGTCGCCACAGGCAGATACACCACCCCCTTGGTTGAATTCTGCTGGCCTCAATCGAGAGACGCTGGTGATGAAGACTCTAGGGGCGAAGGATTACCGAGACAAATGTCAGCCCCCCCCAGTGTAAACCAACTAGAGTCGTCTGAAGCGTCTCGGCGGCGAGCAACCATTCCGAGTTCCTCGGGGGTGAAGTGCACCTCCAAGCAGAATCACACATCACAGGAGCATGGTGCCTTCTCTAAGAGGGCCCGTGATGAGGGTCAGGGTGGTGTGGGAACCAGGCGGATATCAGCGACACCAAGTCCAACAGGCAGAAGCTATCCAGTCGCAACAGACAGATACACCCCTGGATTGCTGGAAGCTATGGAGGACACCGCTGTGAACGCCATGGGGACCAAAATGGCACATAGTGATGAGCGGCAGGGGGACCGGGAGGACTCGGAGGACCGGGAGGATCGGGCCATGGCTGAGCTGGATGAGCCGGGGATGGCAATGGAAGTCACGGAGCTCCTCATGGGTCAAGAGCTGTATGATGGGTGTGGCGAACACTTCGACAGGGGAAATATCCCTACCCATAGCTGGCTGGGCAGTGGGGCGCTTCAACCAACCCAACCCAACTTCCCAACATTCTCCGGCATCACGAGTCCAGTGACACTACATAGTAGCATCTTAAATGTTGTAGCCATTCGCAGTGCGCAAGCACCTTCCACCAGCAGGAGATGTCCCACCTCCTCCTGTACCCCTGTATTGCTCAGGAACACCGAAGCTCGGCGCACTAGACAGCCACTGGCCCCCGTGGCTGGGAAAACGTCACCCACACTTCCCAGATCCTTTGGTAGTGGGCGGGAGAATACGATGCGGTACACAACCCTTCCACCCAGCATGGAGGCGGCATTGACAGAGTACCGGGAATACAGCACGGGGATCGATCCAGACACACGGTTGTCAGACAATTCGCAGTCAAAGGTAAGCCGTGCTTTTTCTATTATTTATGGGGCTAGACTCTCCCCGTCTGTCAGACTGGCTGTTCCTGAAAGACAAGTCAAAGATCCGTGCCTGGGTATATGACCTCAGAGAAACCAGCAACCTTGCCATCACAACTGTTGCGTTTTATCCAAAGAATATACTGCAGCTTATTCAATACCTGATGGACTCAAAAATAAAAGCGATCAAAGTTGGTCTGACATGGCTAACATAGTGCGGGAGTTGAAAGCTTGCCTGGTGCGCCTGAATAGGGACGTGACAGTCCACCAGTTCCAGGTGAAGAGGCTTAAGATGGATAGCCTGCCCAGCTATAGTGATCTTCAAAAGTGTATTGTTGCCTCTGTCAAGCGCATCCCAGAGCTCTTCGATCGAATGGAGTGTTCCCCATCTTCAGACGCCCGGTACCTATTATATTTCTCACTCCATTGGTCCCCTGCTCTATGGTCACCATGCGGGCGTCTATGCAAACATGACTAATTCAGAGGTGAATGATGCGGAAAAAAGGGGCACCCGCCACGGTTACGTCATCCATGTCGAGAAACACAAGACCGCCAAAACCTATGGATAACCTTAACGGGTTTTTTAGGCGGAGATTAGAATTTACATGTTTTTACTATGTTCCATCTGAATTTACTTTTAAAATAAAAACATCTATATTGATTCTGACACTTCTACATCCAACTCACAGATGTAACCTTGCTTTGAGAAAAAAGATTATTAATTTACACCTTTTTAGAAGTGAAGATAGTCATTTGTTGTGTTAATGGCATTTTCGAGCCTGAAACCTGAAAAACAGGCTCAGGGTTTAACAGGTTAATAACACGATTAGCTTTCAAGCTATCAAGTCATGTTATTGTTACTAAATCAATATTAGGATAATCTCAAATGTTTACTGTCGGCCGTAGCCTGAAATATAAGTTGAATAGCAAATAGCATGTGTTATGTCCACACTTTTGTGAAACCAGGTGCCAGTAAGTTCAGAGGAGCAATGTTCTTGTTGCAGTTTGTGTTAATGTTGCCATCCTGTTGGATTCAGAGGATTATGCATTTTTCAGCTTCTATTTGATTTACTTTTCCTTGAGTTCACTTCTCATGCCATACAGACAGAAGCTTGTACCCCAAACGTGACGTTCTATACTGTCGTTTAAAATGTGTAACGTTATTGCGTGTCAGTATAGCAACTATCATCAGACATTTGACAACTGTCAAAAAGCCTTTATATATGCAAATGTTCTCAAAAGACGTATAGCAATTCTAAGGACAAAGCAATCAAAATAACCTTCAACTTTCTATAACATCAAAAGAGTGCTAAAGGAACAGTTAAACATTTTAAATAAACAAACAAACATTCGCTTTCTGAGAGTTAGAATAGAAGATCAATACCACTCTATAGTTGGTATGCTAAATAGGAAAAACAGCTCCTTCCAAAGAGATTTACACACACATATTGATACTTGGAAAAACGAATTAACCGTTTGTATGTCATCATATATTGATAGTCACATACAAATGTTTGGTTGGCAATGCTATCAGAATGCAACAATTCTAAACATTTTAACTTCAGAGGAAAGTAAAAGTTGTGTTCCATTTGGTGGCATCCAGCACTGGAATTTACATGATGTCTTTCAGATGAGAGACACAATGTATGTTAAGCTTCACTTGCCAGCTGGGATTTGGTGTAGGAGCACATAGGAGTCCCACAAATTGTGTTTACACTTAACAAAAAAAGTTCCTGTGAAACACAACTTTTATGGAGATTCTTTCTCCCAAATGAGCTGAAATTAATTGAAATTATGCCTGCTTTCTCCTCCTCCACTTTTAATAAATTTTACTGTGATAGCAGCTCTTATACCCCACAAAACAACAATTTTCTGATAAACAATAAACAGTGTAGTGACTAGAGCAAATTGTTCCAACATCCGGTTTTGCTGCAATAGATCAGGTGTGGTCTTGCAGATTCACACATGTTTAAAAACAAAACCTCTGCATGTGTTAATGAGCATTATGCATATCTTTGTAGTTTACTGTACCGATGCAAACTGAGTTGCAGTAAATGTATTGGGGTGACCTGCTTGGAATGAACTAAAATGACTTATGAGTTTAACTGAACAGATGTTGGTGAAGTTTCTTTAATACAGAAGTTAAATAGTCTTACATTTCTCAAGGGAATCACTTTTTTTTTTCATTTATAGTTAATATCATTCATAACTTCAGATTTATAGACACTCAATTCAATGCACTCATGCATATAATGATGTAATGGAAAGCACTGCAGACTCCGACAGCCATGTGTTATGAATCTGGATTATACATGCTTCAGGAATGTACACAATCTATTATTACACTTAGATATTTAAAAGCAGCAAAAACAAATCTTTGACACGCCTACATTCCATTTAGATGCTTATGTTAGCCAGATAATCCCACATACTGGCATGCAATTATACTGCCGTTTGTATGTTGTGAGAGCTCTTATATATTTTCCCTAGAGGCATATGATACTGTAAACATGATAAATTCAGTCAGTTTAGTAGGCACCATACAAACAATATTTCATAACGCAACATTTTTCAAACATAGCGATGTGATTCTTTTTAAATATCTGAGGATTTGCATGTTCTTGCATGAAAGGGAGAGTTAGTATCCTTAAAGAAAAAGTCTGTTGCATGGATACAAGGTTTGAGCTGAGCAACTAAAAAAAAACACCCAAGGCTACAAACACAAAAGAGAGGGCAGCCTCTCTTTTGTGTTTGTTTTGACATGTTTGCATTACATGTGTGGGTTTCCTGTATTTATTCATCCCCCACCCCGGTGTGTTTGTGTGTACACACTTGTGCTTTAATCTAATTTTATTGACACTGTTGCGTTACCTGCTGGATTATAATGTGGGATGATCTTTTTCTGCCCCTCAGCTCAAGGTGCAGCCAGAGATATAGGCCTGTGACAAACAGCCAAAAAGGGCTTTAGTTTTCGAGATACCGCTCCCGGAGTTAGGACAAAACACAACTTACTTTTTCCTCATCTCTAAGGCCTCCCATACATGAAATGGATTGTTGTATAAAAATATTTTATGGCAAAAGTGGTGAAATTGATATATAAAGTTATACACCCCAAACTAAAAATAAAGCCTGGCCGTCTGGGGGTTGAGGCATATAAACTCATGTAGATTCACAATGGAAGGTCTGATAGGTTTAAAACTTGGCATACCTGAGGTCAGGACATCCCTCTGCATTATAGAAAAGACTGAATGTCAATATCTTACTGTAAATTGGAGATACAGTCATTTGAACGCATACCTACAATAGGAAATGTAAATCTATGTAGAATGTTCTCTTTACTTTGTAGTGACTCTGACATGGATTGCCATAGCAACACATATGAGGGCTTGTTGGAAAGGTGTGGTTCTACTGAATCCAGCAATAATAATTGTGTAAAGGTAGCTTACATACTCTGAGTTATGTCACTAAACGTATAAGGTGTCCCAAATGGGGAAAATATGAAATAGTCCTAATTAAATCTATAGTATCACCAATTAGTTTTATTTTGACTTCACTTATCAGGGGTGGAAAATATTAACAAATTATCTTGAGTAGAAGTCCCTAAAAGGTATGACAACTTGAGAATTGTTAATAATAATAATAACCCATAATTGTTATTTTTTTAAGTAAAATATTGCAACTTCAACATTAGTGCAGAGAAAATGCAGGCCTAAAATGCAATATAACTACTAACGAAGTAGTAGTTGGACATCAGCTCGTCGCGGGCGATGTCGGTGGTCAGAAACTGATCCACTAAGAACTGCAACACCTTGATTGTACTCTCAAGAGGCTCTCGCAGTACGCGCGCAAAACCTCCGGCCACGTCATGCCGTCGATAAAATACAGCGTGGAGTTGACGCTGTCTTTGAGGTCGGCGGGGGCAAACGTGGTGTTGGAGGTATCTTCTTTACGTAGGATGACCTTCAAGAGGACAATATGTGTCTCTGCTCACATTGTTTATCGACGGCCCAGCAACTCAAGCTTATGCTCCTCATAACAGCAAGTCATTCAGCTCTGTAGAGAATCAAGAAGTTATACTACAGTATTTGACTCCACCTGCTTTATCTGCATCTCATTGCCTACGTGGGTTTCTTCACAAACTGACAGGTAAATCATTGAAAATATTTTTGGACTGTGAAAAGATGGGACCTTGTCAAATAAAATGGCTAATTAGCTAACTGGAAAGTGACCTAGCTTAATGTTTCATTAATGTAACAGAGCCTGTCCAGTAGCCTATATTCACAATAGACTCTGTTTCTCCTGGCTTAATTAGTATCACTGGTAACTGTACAAATTCTGAAGTGTATCTTTTTTTTCAATTTTACCAGAATGGAGAGTGATGTACAAACAGTGGATCCAAATCGTTGTATCATATGTGGTAAACATTTTGAAAAAGGGAAGAAACAAGATCCATTATGTCAAAAATCCCACAGCAGAAGGCCTCCAACGTATACTAAATGTTGCTCAACAGAGAGATGATGATGTTCATAAAACTCTCTCTCCATATACAGATGATATACTTTCGTTTAAAATAAAGGTATCATATCATGGATCATGTAGAGCAAACTACTCCAGTAAGACCAATATCAGTGAGCAACAAGTTGCAAATGTTGAAAGTGAGAGCATACCTGCATCAGTCTCTTCAAGAAGACTGAGTAGGGTTGATACATTATCGTTTGACATACGAAGAGATTGTTTCATTTGTGGGAGGGCCAGATCAAGACCAGAACCTCTGACAGCCATTATGACTGGTACAGGTAAGAGTACCCGAGACAAGGTCCTTCATGCAGCATCAGAAAGGCTTGATGAAGATGTACATCTTCGGCTGCTCTCATATCCGGATCTCTTTGCATATCAAATCAAGTTGTATTTATATAGCACATTTATAAACGATTTTTGGTCGAGCCAAAGTGCTGTACATATAATAAAAATAGCCTACAGTAGAGACACTTTACAGCAAATACAACAGCACAGATTGTTCAGAATATCAGTATGAGAAAAACGACACCCTCTATCCATATGATGCCAAATATCATAGAAGCTGCCTTAAACACTATATCTCTAAACTAAATATAGCAGCTGCCAGACGAAAAAAAGAATCAGAACAGCAGACCAGTATCTATGACAAAGCTTTTATTAAGCTCACTGACAAAACAGTTTTCTCAAAAGAAATGAAAGTGACGACCCTCAACTCCTTGGCTGGGAGGTTTGATGACATACTGAAGACACTGAGGTCTGGGGAAGAAGATGAGACGGTCCAACACACTAAATACAGCTCCTGGAAACTGAAGGAAAAGCTCTTACTGCATTACAAGCACAGGCTGGTATTTGTAGAACAAGCTGGAAAGTCTGATTTGGTATGCTCTGAAAGTGTGCCCATGGGATTGGCAATGAGAGCTGTACAACTCGAAGACAAGCTAGAAGAGACAACAGCTTCTACAGCAGACTGTGAGACACAACAGTGAGCCTTGTCTTGGTACTACAAAGGCTGCAAGGTTTGAGATTTAAATTATAATGGGATTGATCCCTCATTTTTGAAACTATGGCATCAAGCCCTCATTATTTGTGTGCCATCTGTTGATGGTTTGAATGGTATCAAGTACAAAATAAATATATATATAGTCGTGTACTTCTAGATATTGTACAAATGAAGGTCTGTTCAGTCATTTTCTGTTAAGTCCAGCAACTAACTTTATTTGATATTCTATTGAATCCAGAGGGAGAACTCTCTCTTTTCCTGCCCTCTTGCTGAGGAGGACAGGTCACTGGTCAGGGTCATCGACAGAGCAGCTACCCTTGAGATGGTCTGGGTTCAGTGCATTGACTATAGGAAAAACAACCCAGTCAGTCATGGGTTTCTGAAGTCATGTTGTAAAGCTTAGGTGACTTCCTGCCATATTTGGTCAGTTCCAGGAGTCAGGAAATTCAAATGCCTAATAATATCAATGATGCTTCAAATAAAGGGATATTTTTTACCCTTATTCTTGTACTTCTAAAATATTCAAAAGATACATTTGGGTCTTAATTGGAATGGTGTACATTACATTACATTGTACAGTTTCCCATTTAGCTACCTTTGGAAAGCTTTGAGTCAATTTGATTATTTGCCTCAAAGGCCCTCTTTTCTTTTGAAGAGGCCCTTTTGTCTTTATTGAGCCACTTGGTTATTGTTAAATAAACAGCCGATTGTTTTGGAGGGTACAATGGCTGTCCTTACAGAAAGTAATGTTGAAATGCAATTTAATGCACCAAGAATGATTATTAATATAATTTAAAAAGTTTTTGTTGAACAGTATCTGTGATATAGAAACTGTACTCCTCTAGACCAGACCATTGTGGTGACACATTCCAGTAGGGGAAAGCAACCTAAACGAAAAAGCTTATAATTCAGAAAGCAAAAGAAAATAAAGAGCAGCAGAACAGTGTTGACATTTCGACTGATTTTATACAACTTAAAAATGCGTTTTTACAACACATTTCTAAGCGGTTGACCAATCACAAACGGAAAGCTAACCAATCAGAGCAGACTGGGTTCTGGTTGCAGACAGAGGGTGAAAGAGGTGCTGAAAAATAAAGCACTTTTAATAACATTAAGCCTAATATGTGCTCTTTAACACCTTTCAGACTCCATTGAAATCAAGCCATCCCTCGAATGCTAAAAAATAAACATTGTGATGTCTACCTACAGTGCTACATCTTTTAACCATGGTGGCTGACTGACTCAAGGACTTGCTAAAAAATGAAGCATAACTCTGTGTTCCCACCCAAAGGATTATTGGCAGACATTTTGTTGATGGACAGTGCTCACTCAATCCAGCAGCCTTTTGCAACAGCTGATTAGCAGAGTGCAGACCTTTAGCTTAGCAATTGTTTTGTTACGGCCTAGAGATATTGGACCTCAAAGCAAAAGACTTAGAGAGAGAGCGATGGTCAAAAACAAAACGTTTATTTTAAGCAGAGGCACAGTAAACGGCAGTGAAGGCAGGAAGCTGGCAGGCACAGAGACGTCAAGGACAGGAGGCAAAAATCCGGGCGAAAAGATCACAGGGACAAGGAGAGCAGCGAGACACACCGGAGAGTCGAATACAAAGGAATTATCTGGCAGGGAAGTGGCAAGAGGACCGGGCTTTTATGTCAACAGGTGAAGAGGTGAGTGGAAACAGGTGTGCCTCGTCTGCTGCTGGGAGGAGCCAGCCAATTCCCTGTCACACACCACCCCTGCAGAGGAAAACAGAGAAGGGAGGGGGGAGACAGAAGAAAACACAAAAAAAAGCACACAACAAAACCAAAACTAAACAGAATCATCACATGTTTGACTAATTTCTACTAATGAAAGCCACTAGAATGACAATTAGAAGGATTAAAGTGCTTGAGGAGACAGTCATGTCTTTGACGAAAACTAAAACATCAAGCCCTTGCCCTTTTTTAGTCCAACCTTTTATTTTCTAAATTCAAAGGTGTCCGTGAAATAATTACTGATAATCTATTATCATATTTATGGCAATAATCCTAGTTTTCAGAGCGTAACATAGCTTTCGGTTTGGGCAAACTGCGTGCGCATCACTCTCACTCCTCAATGGTAGCGTGTAGGTGGATTTAGGAACTTCCCCTCGATTCTATTGGCTCTAACGGTTCAAAAGTGGTGTCAATCACCAAAATTGTCCAATAGGTTCCAGATATATGGCAAATACACCCAAATGACCCCAGAGATGGGTTTTTAAACCTCTCTAAAAAGGTCAAATTTAACTTGTTTTGCATCAATCTGGATTAGGGATGGGTATCGAGAACCGGTACTAAGTCAATACCGGTACCTGATTGGACGGTATCGGTATACCGTTAAGCCGCTGGACAAACGGTGCTGCTATCGGTATATCTGTTACGTCTACTTCCTTAGTTTAACTTTAAACCATTCTGGTTGGTTAGGAACCCTCATCCCGTGTGATGTATCCGGTTTGAGACCCCTCTGATTGGCCACTGTAAATGCCACTCGTCATCTCTCTCAACAGCGCTCTTATTATTGTTGTGAGACTCCCGCAGGCATGGCGGACAGAGCGAAGCGATCGAAGGTCTGGGTGCAAATGTAGTGGCGATAGTGCAAGGTGCAATCTATGTACTCAATTAGTTGCTTGTAAAGGGGGTAACATAAGCAACTTAATGAAGCATTTGCAAACAAGACACTCATTGAATCTAAAACGGTGCAGCGTATTTGACAGCCTAAACCAGGGGTGGCCAACCCGCGGCTCTCGAGCCGCATGCGGCTCTTTGCCTAGTTTCATGCGGCTCTTCAGTTCATATCGAATTGTATATGTGTGAGTTTGGGGGAGAGACACTGACTCCTGACTAGTGTTGCACGGTGTACCGATACTTGAAAGGTACCGCGATACCCTGCCGTTAAAAACGTTGCGATTCCTCCATTTAATTAGTATCGGTACTTTAAGCATGACGGGGAAAAGTACTCCGGTGAGAAAGCGCCGTTTTAATAAGCCGTGTGTGTTCAGCGCTCTGCTTCCACTCCCTGCACTGCAGCCGTGCCTGCAGTCCCTCCCCTCTCTCGTGCACGCTCTAAGTCCCTCCCCTCTCAAGCACGCTCTAAGTCCCTCCCCTCTCGTGCACGTGCTAGCTGCCAGAGCATGTGAGAAAAGGAGAAGCATGGCTGCAAGTGGGAGTGCAACTGCCGCTGCGCCTCGGCTTGTTGACAAAAAAGACGCCAGAAGCGAAATTTTGATGTATTTGAGCTATATCTCTGACAGTGAGGGCAAGCCTACGGACACCACGAGGCCTGTCTGTGAGACATGTTTTAATTGTATTTAATACGAATTCTTGTCATTTATTTTATTTATTGTTCTCATTGTTTAAAAGTTTGTGTTATGGTTCTGGTGTGAAATAAAGCACAATAATTACATTTAAGACTTTTTCCCTTTTTTTAAGAAAAGTATCGAAAAGGAATCGCAATTCTTGACTTGGTATCGAAACCAAAATGTTGGTATCGTGACAACACTACTCCTGACAGTTAAATCTGATATTTAGTAGGTCTGTTAAGTATTGAATGCTGATAATTCTGACGTAATTTGGCCGTTCAAAGTTGTTTGGGCTCGGATAAAATCGCTCCGTTACTTTCGTCCCGTGTTACTTTCGTCCCGGCTCTCCCTACGTGTGTATGTGTGGTGTCAGGTGTCAGTATGAGAGGATGACAGCGCGTCTAATTTTGATGTGGCCCGAAGAGCCAATCACAATAATACCTGCGATGCAGTGAACCAATCACCTTTGAGGGGGGGGAAACCTATCGTTGATTAACCACTATCCAGTGTTTCCCCTACCATTGTCTTGGAGGGGCGTTGCGCCCCGCCAACGGAGCCCCGCGCCCTCCCTGAAAATCAAGGTGTTTAAAAAATATATATAATTTTTTTTTTTTAAATATATATATAGCACCAAATTGCAAATAATCTATAACTACTGTCACTTTTCACATTGAACATGTGCTCTTTTATTAAATAAACTAAACGCTTTCATTTTAAGTTGTGAGTTTAGTGTTTTTGACCCTAAGAAACACTGATGCATTAATCAATAACAATAATCCACAGCTCCTCTCTCTGTTCCAGAGGATTTAAAAAATATATATCCCAATGCCACAAAAATGCATCAATGACGTGGTTGAAATCTTGTCTCCAGAAAACAAAAAACTGAAACAAGCGGTATCAGTGACTGTGTGTTTGATGTGGCTCTTTGCAGTAACATAGAAAAAATGTGTCTCTTAACCTCTGACTAGTTGGCCACCCCTGGTCTAAACAATGTGGCTGCTAGCGATACTGCTAGTGCTAATAGTGCTAGTGGGCTTCAGCCGCGCCGTGTGTAAATGTGACCTGAGCGAAGGCTCGCAGGCAGGTTAGCCGCTGCGCACGGGTAATATGTTTTTTTTTTACCAGAGTAAAGTCTTGCAGGCACATCGCCTGCAAGACTGTCAGTGTTTATTAACACTGACAGTGTATTAATGTGAGCTCCTACTACACCTATTATAATGTGGCCTTTCATTGAATGCTTTATAAACCAGTTAAACTTACAGATGTCATTGTGAATTGGAAAACTGCATTTAAATGTTGTTAAAGGTCAACGTTTCAATGTATGGTTCAGCAATTGTTGGTAGTTTTCTAGGAATTGACATATTTTAAGCTCAAATACTTTGTTCTATGTTTAAACCTTCATACACATTTTGATGTGTTTCAGTTCAGCACATCATTTATTTTGTGATGATTGAAAAGTACAATCCAGAATAATATACGTACTCGCCTTTATCTTTTTGCCATTTTAGCCTTTTTACCAATTTCTTCATATCACAGTTTTGCATTATGTCACTGTAGGACAATGTTTTAAGGATCTCTTGTCGAGCTAGGTTGTCAGTTTGAAATGTCTGGATGAAGATGTAACTGATTTACAAATGTTCTTTTCATCCTCTGTCTGAGGGAAAACCGCAAACAGCATGATTGGGCGAGCCAGGCCCCTTTAAGTTATTTTATTTCTTTTTTGTCTGCTTCTGAGAAGCTAATGTATAAGTTATACAGTTATTTCTGCAAGAAAATTACAATACAATTACTGTTTAATCTTCACATCTTGTATCCATGTCTATAATTTTGAGCACCAAATTATTGAAAAGTATCGGTAAGAGTATCGAAAAATAAGCAGTATCGGTATCGATAAAATCCTAACTATACCCATCCCTAATCTTGATACAGGGTACTTATTATACAACTCACTCTCTTCAGTCTGCGTACAAATGACACGACTTTACACATTGGAAATGCGTGCAATAAATACGCAGAAGTCAGATTTTGCACAGTTCCCTTTAAGTGCTCTAGTCTTTGCAATAGGACTTCATGGTCAATAGTGTCAAATGCAGCACTGAGATCGAGCAAGACAAGAATAGAGACCAGTCCATTGTCTGAGGCTATGAGAGGGTCATTTGTGACTTTAAGCAGAGCTGTCTCTGTGCTGTGATGTGTTCTAAAGCCAGACTGAACATCTTCAAATAACTCATAGTTTTTTAAGTAATCACACAACTGTTTTGCGACTGTTTTCTCTATAGCGTTTTTCTTGAACCCAAAGACGCTTTACATTTGGGAGGGAGGGTAGTCAAACAAAACAAAAAAAGAAACAAAACAGAAAAGCAGTCAGGAGCAAGTTGGTTGAGATGGGGGGGGGGCTTATGGATATACAGAGTTGAAGAAGTGGGTTTTGAGGCGGGACTGGAACAGGGTGAGGGACTCAGACTCACGGAGGTCTTGGGGGAGGGAGTTCCAGTGCTTCGGGGCTGCCACAGAGAAGGCTCTATCCCCGAAGCTCCGGAGTTTGGCCTTGGGGATGGAAAGCAAACCGGCTGAGGTGGATCTGAGGGACCGGGGTTGTTGGTAGAGGATGAGGAGGTCATTGAGGTAGGGGGGGGCCAGATGGTGGAGGGCTTTGTAAGTGAGGACCAGGAGTTTGTAATGGATGCGGTGTGAAACGAGAGAGCATTTGATACGGCCCTCGAGGTAATTTATGAACACACGATAAACAAAAAAAAAGAATTAAAGAAATCTAGACCGCAATACAATTATAGAAGGACTGCCTGTTTTTCCTGGCCAAGGACAGGTTCCTTGAACACAACACAAGCGTGACGTGTCATCACGTGGTGTAGTGCTGCCGGAACGCACCGGAGGGCCCTTTCTCATTTCTCTAACTCCGCTCCTCGACTCATATCCTCGAGACTTAATCCCGCCCACAGGAGATGTGAGCGGAGGAGCCGAGGAGGGGAAGCAGCAGGCGGTTAGAGAAATGAGAACTCCTCTCCTCTGAGCGGTCATTTTAAAGAGACGTCCATTAATGATGACAGGAGGCACAGTAGCCCTCTGTCTGATGGACAGATGTGTTCATGACGACTTATATATTTACTTTTAATTAATTCACAGTGCGGTATAATGAGACAATAACAGGCTACAGATGCAGACATACACACACACACACACATATATATGTATATATTTATATAAATATATACAATTTCAGAATCAAACAGAGCACTCTCATAATAACGTAACACTATCAGAGACTGGATATACCCCCCCTTCCCTGCGTCGCGATGAGAGCAGGTCATAAAATAATATCCAGGGGATGCATGCAGAGCTGTCATTGGCTGAGATAAGTCCGGCCGTGCGTCACGACCAAACGGCAAACTGTGGGGTAGAGCCGGGACGCCATTACGGAAGTGCCACACACTGCAGTTCATATATTGGCCGATAGGCGATGGCTGCAGAAAGGAGCAATTTCCATAGACCCCCATGTTAAAATGCCCAATTTTACAGCAGAAAAAAACATGTTTCTACCCCTGGCTCCATACATTTTATTATCGATATAGTTAGATTCCACCTTCATGATTATCGATCTGTGAGTGAATTGTTTTCTAACACGACCCTTTTATTTATATTAGGTCTTAAAGTTTTTGCATAATTTAGGGCGTGGTCACATTGAGTGACAGCTCTGTCAAGTGACTGCTGCTGCTAGCTTCTTGTCTCTCTGCTAGCTGCTCCATGAAGCTAGCTACAGGGACTCTGCCTGCTCAGCTCATCCATGAAACACAACTTGAAGCCGGCCGTGGTTGTTTGTTCTTCATGCTTATATATCGGACTATTGTGACTCGCTCTGCGGTTAAAACAGACGGTGCATGCATGCGGTTTTGCGGTAAGTGAAAATCGAGTACTTATTTATGTGTTAATGATTTTAATCGGCTACGTAATTAATGTTAAGGCTTGGTTTAGTGTGTAAGCGAGTGGTAGCTACATCGGTGCTAACGATGCTAATCGTAGCCTACAAGTTAAAATCATAGACTGTATATATAAAGGTTAAAACGAAATAGACAAGTGTTAAGCGTTAAGTGGGATAATACTGTAGAAGAAACGGCTTCTGTTTGAGATTGATAAAATAAGGTCATCCTTGTAACTTAGAGAGATATTTTATTATGTAAGTAGGAACTGTATGCATCGCTAAGGTTAATTTAAATTGGCTATGCTCAAGTATGTAGACAAGCTAACGTCGAAGTAGTGTATGCACTCTAAGAAATGAAATATGCATGTTGTTTGCATTAATTGCTTTTTCTATGTTGAAATTACTAAGTAAATGCACTTTTTACAATTAAATCAAGAGACTTTAATTGCATTTATGTAAAAGTTCAAAGTTTTGGGATTACATTACCATGTTGTGTTGTATTTAAATGGTAAAGTTATTTAAAACGCGCTGATTGTCCCAAATTGCTTGCCGTACTTTCTCAGCACATGCGCTGTACGACCGGGGACATGTGCCATTTGGATTCTGTGACTCTGAGATCTGGATGACAGAGCCGCATGTTATCACTTTCCTGTGCCATCCTGCTATTTTATGGTAAGTTTCTTAAATATTAACATATATTAAACACAAACGGTCCCTGAAATACAAAAGTTGATGTGTATTTTTGATTTCCCTGCTACCAACTGTATACTTTGATGATAGATTTTAAAAGTGGTGCAGCCTAGCTAACAGCTAGCTTAACGTTCACTTTTTAATCATGTTCCGTTGCACTTCAAAGTGATAGAATATGTCACAAAAGAGGTGATATTTCAAGATTTGTCTGTAGAAGTCTCAATCGTTATGTTTTTTAATGATTTTAGCTTGATGTGGTTATAATTAGTAATGTTAGCTTAACTTTTACCTCATGACCAAAAGTAATTCGACACGTTTTTTCCCTCTTTTTTTTTTTTTTCAATGTGCTTGATTTAAAGATTTGAGAGCCTGGTTTTTGATTAGTTATTTTTTTCATTTTGAGATACTATATGAACATTTTGGACCCAAAATCACATAAAAACGTGACATTACCTCACCCCCTCCCTGGTAAATACATCCTGTTGAGCAGGATCTACAGTTTCCAGTATTTTCCGTTTCGTAAAATGATTAAAAAAAGGCGAAGATATTAAAATATGTGCTTCCATTTTTCATACTTTTGAGCTTGCGAAAAAAAAATATTTGTATTAACTTTATATAATCGTATCTCCGTGTTTACTGGGTCTTTTTGCATGAAACAAAGACTGGCATATAGTTTCAAGCCAGCACTTTCGACGGAAACACGGCAATGTTGTCCGGACTATTGTTTTTATGCGGCACCGGCTTGAACAGGTCATGTGATCTGATCACGCCAGCGTGACTGTCGACTCCAAAGGACAGCCCTTAAATAGACACGGAATTCACCCAAAAACGTGTTTTTTCGGGTGAATTAGACATTTTAATTTCTAATTCTAAGAAAACTTAGAATTTATAAATATCATATTGTTTTCCCTCTTATTGAAAGGTGTGTGTGTGTTTGATCAAAAAACAAAGTAAATATTAAAGTAGGATTGATATAATAGGGTGATTCATGGTATAGGTCATACATGTTAAAACAGTGCAATATACACATTTTCATTTGTAATGACAGTATACAGGATTCCTTATTTTTGGTATTAAGTTCATTGTGTGACTAATTCTCCAACTTTGAATTTCAGATTTCCAAGTTGTTGGGGAGTGGCCAAATGTATAGATGAAAGCCAGCGGCTCAAAAGTACAGTAAGTATCCTAAACGAGTAGGATTTGTCAGTTAAAACAAACAATGTTCTAAGTTTGCTTCAGCTCAAAGCGCATGTCGTGTTTAAGATCAGTGGTGGAATGTAACCAACTAAACTTACTCAATGACTGCACTTAAGTAAAGTACAAGTACCACATAAATATACTTGAGTATTTCCATGTTCTACTACTCTGTACTTCTACTCAATTACATTTCAGTGGGAAATATTTTACTTTTACTACACTACATTTATTTGACACTTGTAGTTACCTTTTTAGATAATGTGTTTGTGTTCATATATTTTATATGAATATATTATATTTATTTTATTCTATAATGATGCAACCCTTTTACAAAAGGCATTCTGCACAAAGTACTTTTTCTTTTGATACTTGATTATATTTGGCTAATAACACTTTAGTACTTTACCTTAAGTATTATTTTGAACTTGGTACTCTAGCAAGTAATGGAGTATTTATACTTTTACTTTAGTATAGGAGCTGAGTACTTTTTCCACCACTGCTTAAGATCCAGTAATGGGTTGCTATATCCTGCACCTCACACCCTGAATTATGTTAATGGTTGCAACAATAGTTGCTATTTACAATCAATTTTGATCATTAACACATTTCTCTAGGTTTTGAATGTGGAGATGCAAACAGTGTACTGAGACTCAATCTACAAGGAACCAATTACTGAAGCACTACAAGTTAAAACACGGCCATTTTGGTCAGAGAAACCCATATCCATGCACATACTACGAATGCCCATGCTCTTTCAAAACATGGAATGCTCTTAAAACACATTTAAGTAGATGTCATGTTGAAACTGTACCTGTGTTAAGTGCAGAGCTAACATTCACTTGCTATTTATGTCCAGGAAGTGTCTACTCATCTCATCAAGAAGAAGAACAGTCAGCTGATCAAAACTAAAATGGAAAAAACCTTTTCCTATAGATGACAGGAAATCCTTCAGGATATGCCATTCATCACAGAGTTCGATGAGAGATGGCCAGCTCTGTTTTCAGAGAGCGAGGTGATTTAAAAAAAAATATTTTTAATAGATGCACATGTATAAGAGAAGAACCTCAGCTGAAATTCTTTGTTTGGTTTAAACCAGTTGATGAACTCCTGTCCTTTCTGCTATGACACTTGATGGATATTATTATAGATGCAACAGCTTTAAACAAAACATTTTAACCTGTATCACAATGTGTTGCAGGTAAACGCAGAATTCACCCGCATCACCACCATTCCGCTGCTGTCTACCTTCATGTCTCAACTGGATCGCCATTCGTCTCAGCTGATGAAGGTTTTCAAAAAGAAGGAAGGAACAGCAGGATGCAATTTGGGCCTGATCATGGCAGCCATGGACAAGGTATGTAGTTGTATAAAATTGTGTAGTTTGAGCACTGCAACACCATATTCTCTTTATCTCTCTCTTGTTGTCCCTCTCATATAAATATATTTTAACCTCTCTGACCCCCTTTCTTTGACTTTCCAAAAATCAGCACACAAGCATAATCAGTATTCTTGTGTGAAGATTTAGAAAATGTGTTTGTCCCTCAGGATCCCACGGTTGAAACACGACGGGACTGTGTCCTAAAAGCGCTCTGCGTCTACATGAATGAAAGTTCCGAGAGCTTCATAAAGGAATATTTGGTAAGTTGAAACATAGCCAAAGACATCATTATTAACTTTTATTTAGGTAAATCATAACACAATAATCCATGATAATGTCATTTTCCATGTATAAATCAACTGCATGAAACACCTAGTTTTGAAATCCTTTGTTTATTTAAAATAAGATGTACCTTTTATTATTAATCCCTGTGGGAAAATTCAGGAGTTTAAATTATATACAGGTAGTAATTGTCAAAACAAACTGTTAAAACAGAAAATGAATTAAATGAACATATCAATTTTTGAATCCGGATTGTTAAATATATTTGCATTTAGTTACTAATGCCGGTTAAAGTCGTTGTGCAAACAGTACAGGTTTTATGTGCTTCCACGACATAGTGACCTCCCTTTGTCATGCAAGTAAAATCTTGCACATATATTTTCTAGGGCTCCAACACATTTAACATGATTGGCTAAGTGGTGGGACATATCTAAGCTGTTGACCAATTACAACAGAGCCACCAAGCTAACCAATCAGAGCTTTTTGAACATTAAAGCATGGAGACATTTCACAGTAGAGACACTACATACTGATATACATCTGAACATCAGCAGGAGAGGACTCTTTAAAGTAGAGACACTACATACTGATATACACCTGAACATCAGCAGGAGAGGACTCTTTAAAGTAGAGACACTACATACTGATATACACCTGAACATCAGCAGGAGAGCACTCTTTAAAGTAGAGACACTACATACTGATATACACCTGAACATCAGCAGGAGAGGACTCTTTAAAGTAGAGACACTACATACTAATTTGAACCTGAACATCAGCATAATATGTCCTCTTTAAAAATTAAAAGCAAAAATAACTACTTAAATCATTGAATTTGTTTTTTATTCAAAGTATTTGCTGCTACTTTGGTTGTATTGTTCATGTACATTTACAACTACATGTATTTATTTACAATGGATCCAACAAAAGGATTTGTGTGTCAGGGCTAGTTCTCATACTGATAATAATGTATACTATGTTCTAATCCCACTTTAGGATGTTGAACTTGCAACGACACAAATGGAGCCAATGGTATTGGGACTCTATCTCGTGAAACACGAAGGAGCAGAGCCCGGGGAACCACTTGCAGATGTTGGCTTCATTATCGAGGGTGTTGGAGTGCTGCGAGAGCTGAAGTACTTGGCAAATGGATGGGCAGTACTGCTTGGACTGATTTACAACCTCAATCTGAGCTACCCCAAGGAAATGAAACAAACATTTGAATTCATTCAAAAAGTTTTGATGGGGTTGGATGGCAACAGACTGTCAACCAAGGTGCAGGTTCTGAAAAACCGATTACAAAAGTAATCTCAAGGACAGCAATCATACGGGGGAATAAATAGTTAAAAAAATCAGCAGGGCTTTCTTGTCCGCAGCTGAACAGCCAGCATATCACACAGAGATGGAGTATGACAGCACGCTCTCGATGGTCGCCTGGTAGAAGGACACCAGCAGCTTCTTGTTCAGTCGGTTCCTCCGAAGCACCCTCAGGAAGTGTAGTCGCTGCTGGGCCTTCTTAACTGCTGAAGTTACTTGTTACTTGTTCATGTGTATAAAAGGCTTCTCATCACTGTTAAATTCAGCAGCTGTTTTTAGGCAAAGAGTTTCAAAATGTTAATATTTATGTACCTACCACCAAAAGGCTGTTGGAGTCAAGTGTTTTTTTGTTGTTGAATTGTTATCTAAAATGAAAATGTTTAAATAAAGTGAAGAATTAAAAATACTGAGTTGTAGTCATTTGAATTACTTATAAGCAATTTGGATTAAAGTATGTTAAGTGCAAAAAACACAATCCTACAACATAAATGGAACTAATTTGTCTTAAGTAACTATAACCTAACTGTGTTAGGTAAATCAATGTAAACTTTAAGTAAATACAACATAATTGTTTTAAGTAAATTCAACATAACTGTGTTAAGCAAATACAACATAACTGTATGATGTAGCATTTAATTAAGATGCTTTGGTAAGATTTACTTAAATGCAAGAAGTAAATATTAGTTTACTAGTCTGTTTCCTATTTACTTAGCCTTTTTACGTGCAACCGGTTGACATAACTAGATTAAGTAAATCTAACATATCATTTCTTTGAGTGTGTGAAATCAACCTCACAATAAGATGTGTGTATATTACAATTATTAATGTCATATTTCAAGATGATTACTTAGATATTACAATATGGTTGGTTGAGCTGGAGTTCATTATTGAGCTTACACGTTAACGTCACAGTCATCTGAAGATCTAACCCAAACCTTGTTGTTTTTATTAATTGCATTACCAAATGGGTATCAAATAAACAGTAAGCATTGGTAACACAACTTCCAAAGTTACAGTAAAATAAAAAGGACCCTGACTCGGACAATACACAATCCAACATGTTCAACAGAAGATAATAAGTTATATTGTTTGTACACATGGTTCTTTACATATATATCTGTTTGTTTAAAATGTCCAGGTGATGCACTCCATCAGCTGATTATTTCTATTTGCCTCGCTTTATGAGCTTCACATCACTTGTGCCTTGTACCGCAGAGTTTGCAACGTCACAAATAAATGGGGCCAATCTTCAGTCAGATGTGAATGTGTAATCTAACATTTTCAGTAAGAATAATGGACGAAAGGAGCAAATACAAATACAATTTATTGAAATGTGAACAAAAAGTTAATCAAATGTTTTAAATAAAAGCACATATGGACAGAAGGTGTAAACCTATTAAATGTATAAGTAAACACATTTAGTCAAATAATGTGACAGACTAGGCCTGTGCAGTAGGTATCAGCTATGCCCAGCATGGGCTCCTCCATCAGGCCTGGTCCTCTTCGCTGAGGAAAGACCCTCAGTCCTCTCCAAACCAACAGACAGGACGTCCATCACACGGAGGTTTCTCCCTGAAGTCTCTGCTGCTCTCTGGACACCACGCTGTCTCAATCCGTCCACACTGAATATGAGAGGGGGAAAATGAAAATAATAAATGCTTTAGACAATAAGAAATATAAAGTTGACTGTTGAGTAGGGTTGGGTACCGAGAACCGGTTCCGGTTCGGAACCGGTTCCAACATTTCGATTCCAACGGCATCGTTTAGACATGTGAATTTCGGTTCCGCTTTTCGATGCCTGAGGAAATGTTTCTCGCCGCTCTCCGTAGCCTACTGTATGACTGCGAAGGGGCGGGAAATGTAGCGTTGTACCGGTTGTACCCATAGATATATATATAAACACGTGTTTATATCTGGTTTATATATATCTATGGTTGTACCTACACTTCCTACAGCGTAACCTGAGACCAGGGCCGGCCCGTCGCACTGGCGTTATAGATGTTTGCCGAGGGCGCCAGATCTGTGGAGGCGCTGCGCTGACAGCTCTGGGAGAAAAAAAAATGTTTGACCGTTGGTGCTCATCCTAATGTTCGGCCTTGATGTAACAACATTCATAATTAAGTAAATGTAACACCCTTTTCATCCCGGTTACACTTTTCATTTGCCCTGTACGATGTGCGCTGTAAGTGATGAAAATGGGGGATGTTGGCTTATCTGGCAACCGCAGCTCACAGCCAAAGTGCGAGCGTGGGAGGGAGGGAGGGAGGGAGAAAGGGAGGGTGCATCGGTACGCGCTGTTGTTATTAGAATCTGGTGCTTGCTGCTCTAACGGAAGAAGAAGATGTTTCTACAATGATGTGGAGGGAGAGTCCTCTCCAGTCAGACTGAGAGGCTGATAACTACAGCTCAGTGAGGTAAAGGACTCTGAGTGTTTAGATAGTTCACTTTAGTCTAAGTTATCTCAGTGGGTCTCAAACGGTTTGATCACAATTTATGTAAACACATATTTCCAAGGCACTCCTTCATAATTATTGGGATAAAACAGGTTTGAAATCATTCCAATGTATACTATAGGACAGTAAACCAGACATATCGTTTTAAACTGGAGAGATACAAAAATATGCATAAATAAAATAGTAAAATAAGATATGAATGAACAACAAAAATAAAATATGTTACATGTATTTGTTATTGGCTATGGTAGGTTATTGGTTATGTTCACATACTTATTTAATTATTAAAATGTAAACCGATCTTTTTCATATGGGTGTTTAGAGTTGTACCCCCTAGATCTAGTCTCTAGTAATTCTGCTTAAAGTGCACCAGATTGAAGCATTTTACTTTAAAATGTTCAAACATTTCTTCCCGGTATGCCTGAGAAGGCAGATATGCTTGTTTTTCTCAACAAGAACTGTTTTTAAATGGGGGGGGTTTCCTTTAAAAGTTGGACTGTTGTAGCTTCAGTGGTTCTCAGGTTACAGTTACATAGCAGTGAATATAAACAGACTGATTAATGTGAATATTACTGTAAACTAAGCTGTGTAAAAGTTTCTCGAATAAATGTAATTTTTTTGGTGGAAGAAGCATGTATAATTTGTTTACCCTGCCCCTCAAAGAATCGGAATTGAGAACCGTTAAGAACCGGAATCGAAAAGTAGAATCGGAATCGGAATCAGAATCGTGGAAATTCAAACGATACCCAACCCTACTGTTGAGTTGCTCTGTTTTTTTAGATTGTCAATACTATTACTGTATAACTAATATATCAGGTTAAAGAGCCTGTGACAGCATCCCAACAACTGTTGTGCAATGAAATATTGGGCTACTAGTCATCTCGAACCGTCAGTTTAAAAAAGAAGGTGCGATACCGTTCCGATAAATATCAATAATTTCGAACATCGCGGGGAAATTCCTTCGACTCATTTTGAAGTTTTGGGGGAAGCCGGAAGTGACGTCAATGCGGGAACGCTTCACTGTGCGGCGAGAGAGCCAAACACGGATAAATTGTGTTGTCATGCGTAGAAATGGTGAATTACTGAGTTTAGGCACGTTAATAACGTTTTAATGAAGTTGACTACAGTATATTCATATTTGTCAGTGCTTTCATGTCAATTCGGCGAACATAAACATAAATGATCGTGGTGAAGATGATGATTAAATTAGGATTAAAAATCGGTAGTGAGAGCTGCTGAATTTCCTCCCGTAGGATGTGATATAAAAACAAATCGATTATTTTTGTAGTTGTAAACTCAAGTGGATGAAACTACATTTATTAGTGCTTTCATGTCAATTCGGCGAACATATGATACATTAAATGATCGTGAGGATGATGATTAAAAATCGTTTGTTTGAGCCGGTCTGCATTTCCTGATGAGAAAACAAACCGATGCTTTTTGTAGTTGTAGTACACCAACATGGATTAAACGTGTGGTTTTTTTACCACAATGTTGGGGAAATTAATGGATAAAATGCACGGATTATTATTATTATTATTATTATTCCCACTCCGATCGGGACACTAGGTCCACCGTTTCCCCGCAGCGAGGCTCCCCCCGTTGACAGTTTACGTGGGCTGGGCTGGGTGCAGTGGCGGACTGGCCATCGGGACGAATCCCGATGGGCCGTTCGGATAAGTCACTAGCACATCCCCCATAGGCGGCGCGTGAGGCTCAGGTTTGGGAAGGCTAAATAACTTTTTTTACCTGACGCTGCCCGCCTCCGGCGTCTATAGAAAAGAGATCAACTCAGTGTGCGGAGTTTAAATCTCTCAAGTCATATTACAGGATAAAGGAAATACAGTTTAAACTGCCGTATGCAGAGAAGACGCCGACGTGTCGCACTTATCATTCATATTACATCATCAATCAGATCATCGATCATATAATATCATAATATATCATATATTTCCTTATCTGAGTCAGCTTCTCCAGCCGTATCTGGGCGTGCAACACTCACAGTGTCACATACTGTATGCAGAAGTATTATTTTAAGCAACACATTATGTTGACGAAACACTCGAGTCAAATGTAATTAAAGTCAGATCCACTCATGTCTTAGATGGGGCAGTGATATCATAAAACTATACGCTTTCAAACACTCGGTAGGCCTAGTTATTTTTTAACCAGTTGTTCTGTATTCACCTTGCAGGTGCAACTCTGTGGCTTGTATCCTGGATTATATGTTTAAATCATGGATGTTTAAAGCTCATATTTGTCTAATATTAGTTTACTTTTCATTAATGAAGTATGACGCTGCGCTGTCGGTACACTTGTCCCTGTTTGTGATTGGTCAAATGTAGCTAACCCCGCCCCTTTCACGTGAACGCGCTCTCAGCTGGTGAGAGAAACCCTGGCTTGATTTACCGAGTTGATAACCAGCGTCGTAGGACCGCTTAGCGAGATCTCGTTTGTTAGTTTGTTGTTGTTAGTTTGTTACTCAAACATATCCAGGGTATGTTGAACTGGCTTCGTAGTACAGGGCACAGGTGGCTAGCAGCGCTAATGTCAAAGACACATTATATTTGTATTTTACCAGGATGCAGTGACACAAATATTTGGGAAGGCTTAGCCTTCCCTAGCCTACAGCACCCGCCGCCCCTGACTTCCCCCACTCCCCCCGTTGACAATTTACTAGCGGTACCGAAGTGGGCCGGTCGAGAGTCCCGGGATGATTTTTAGTCCCAGTCCACCACTGGCTACATGACCGTATGATCGCCCATATTGACGCACCTAATTCCTAAACTTCTAACAGATACAACATAAACCGATCCTTCAGCCTCATATGAGCTCTCAGACACGTTCAAAATTAAACTGTCATCGCTGTCTGAGCTTGCTGCTGTGTGCGCCATTGTGCGTTTACATGCAGATGCTGGGATCCTGAACGGTGCAGCTGGAGCGCTGTGCCCGCAATGACGTCACACATAATTTGGCGGGACTTGAAGAATCCCCGAGAAGATCCAGAAAATGGTCAACATTGAAGGGCAGATTAATGGTTATCAAAGTACAAATATCCAAAATCAGTTCAGTAACGGTTTTCAAGGGGACAATATTTACTGAAATTGATGGGTTTGGATGATGGGGGAAACTCGTGTCACAGGCTCTTTGAGAGGCACCTTCAAATAAAGATTGGTCTTTAAATACATGTTGTCTTTTGAATTGTTTGTCTAAAGTCAAGGATCTAGAACTGGTACTTAGTTTCTTAGTTTGAATGATACAGTCTGGTTATTATGCTGTTTGGAGGAGGCCTCACATGTAAGAGCACTAACTAGCTACCATCACATGTACCTTAGCTTGACTTAAATGTATTAAAAGTATAATTAAGTGATATCAAAATATAAATAACTAATGTCATGCAAACATATTAATATTTGCTTGATTCCAGTGTTGAATTTAGCACAATTGCATACAAACGTTAAGGGATTTTAAGATTCTGAAGTATTATGCTAAAAACTCAATAACTTAGATTATTATTTATAGTTTTGCTGAATAGTTTCATGTCCGCTTACCTTAGAAACGTAAAATGCCACGGCAGTGTGCAGATGGGGAGCATGTTAGCTTAGCTTGGTAGCTTCAGCTAGCTCTGGAACTTCCAGCTCGGTGGTAGCAGGTCCCGCCTCGGCTCCGCCTCTTTGCCCTTATTTGGAGCAGGCTGGAGCAGGCGGGAGTTGAACTCTGACGTCACTGTCGAGCCGTTAGTGGCCGACTCCGCCTAATAAGGGCTTCTCAGCAACTCTGCAGAATCCTATGGGTGACGTCACGGACCCTACGTCCATTTATATATACAGTCTATGGTCACGACCAAGCCCGCAGGAAGTGCGCCGGACTCAGATGAAAATATTCGTGCTGGCCAAACGGCGGTACTACACTTCCGTTTGGTTGCCAGGCCCGGAAACACTTTTTCACATTGACTTACATGGGGAAAGAGTGGTCTGTAAATCATTGGATCATTTTTTTTAAACTAAATAAACTACCCAGTATGAACACTTGTATAGCCTCGTTCCTCAAGTTGTAAAAATGTGCTAATAACGTTATTCTGGGAGTTATTTCCCTCTGCATTATGAACGCGCATCTAACCCATGGGACCGCGCCGCCCGGCACGTTCATGTGATGTGACGTGTTCAGTACTACATGAGTTGTATCTTTACCCATGGATGCACAATAAGAACGGACCCATATCGCCTTACTGCCAGCCCACGGAGCTGTAATAATGGATATATTGCACATGTTTGCTGTAATTCATCATTTGTAAAATATTATACTACATGGGCTGTATGATGTCAATCTTGTATTAAATAAAGTTAATATTACCGACGTAGATTAACGTCCCTGTAGCTTCTTATTGCACTTGCAATATACCATTAAATGAGTTGAACGTTGCTGTTTGCTATTACTGTAATACCACGCAGGGATAAGCCAGAGTTTACAACCTTTGCATGTGGGCACAACACGTTTTGACCCAGATTAATTAGCTATACCATATGATATCGCCCGAGGAAGTCGTCATACTTATACATATATAAATAAAGATATATGTGTCAAAGCTCTAATCAAATTAACAGTTGTATTAATTATACTTGTATATGTATATATGTATACAGCCTGTGTTATATATTTATTCACACAAATGAACAACCTTGTGTGTGTCAAATAACAAGTTGTATTGTAGTGTTTATTTTAGTGTTGTTTTATGCTTATCCACATTTTGATTTCATAGCACAGGAGAATGCTGGGCACGACATAAAGCTCAACAGTGAAGCTGGCAATGCTGAACAAAACCATCACTAGATCCTGTTACATCAGTGTAATATAAAAGTACATAACGATTGATGTTTACATTAGCATAATTACTAATGGCTCGGACGTTACACTAGCTAGCCGCTAGCTGCTAACTGCCGCGGCCACCTCGTTATTCGTTAATATCAAATCCATCATAACAATCCAGAACGCGCGGTGCTGTTACGTGTACGCAAATTGACGTGCTTGATGTGAACGAGCCTTTTGGGGTGCGTGGTTAAAGTTGTGCATGCTCTTTGAGCGCACATAAGGGTACTTCTCAGGCATGCTGGGTAATCTGTGATGTTTCACTCTCTCAAAAGTTGGGCCATTTTATCATCATGCGCCAATGAGCAACTCTCATAGGAATGAATGAGGCCCCGCCTCCCACACTGTATCCAGTTCTTATTATACATCCATGGTCACGACTCTTTGAAACATATCTGTTCCCGGAAATGCATCCGCGAAGGAGCCGTGGAGGACCCATCTGTGTATCCTCGGTTATAGCTCCTCCAGAGAGCCTCCTCGACGCTCGATCCTCGAAGTGCATTTAGAGAAATGAGATGTCCTTCAACATGGCGCGTTGAAATCCATTTCCGGGTCACTACCGGAGGACCGAGGAGTCGAGGAGGGTGATTTGATGAAATGAGAAAGGGCCCAGCACTTCAAAAATTGCAGTACACATAAGGAGCCGTACACATTAGGGGTTTCACCAACTAATCGACTAGTCGACTACCTTTATCACTAGTCGGCGCTGTAGGCCCTAGTCAACGAGTCGTGCAAAAAATGGAGGTAAACGAGGTGCTGCAAAATGCTTCAAAACACGTCCGACATTCTTATGTATGGCAGTACTTCAACGAAGATGTAACGAACTCCACAGTGAAGTGTCAGTTGTGTACAGCTGTACTGAAGTACAACAAAAATACATCTGCTATGCGCAACCATCTGAAGATGAGACACCCGCTGCCGACAGCTAGCACTAGCAGTAATGCTAGCACCAGTGAGCAACGGACCGGCGTCAGCACAGGACAGAGGCAGACGAGCAGCAAGAAAAAACGGGTCTACAGTGATGCGGATGATGAGCTAGGGTTTACTGCCAGCGGACACTGCATATCCCCACAATGGATAACCCACTGGAGTGGTGGGCAGAAAACGCGCACCGCGTCCCCCGTTTAGCCAAGCTTTCGAGGAGCTACCTGGCTATTCCAGCCACAGGCACCCCGAGTGAGAGGGTTTTTTCCCTGGCAGGCAACACTGTCACCCGAAAGCGGTCAAGCCTCCTTCCCTCACATGTCGATGCGTTGGTGTTCCTCAACGCAAACCAAAAATCTGGAAAGGTGGACGTTATCGTGGAGGACAGCGAGTAAAGTGTTGCGCAATGCGCTGTTGCGCACTGGATTTACGTGGCATTTCAGAAAACAGAGTTTTTTGCTGTCGATTTTGGTGAGTCCAGTTACTGTTTGTTATTTAGTCAGCCATGTAACACAAATTAAAATGCAGTGTTTAATGTAACTGTATGAGTTCCAATATAAAATACAGTTGTACACCTCTCTTTGTGTTTCTTTATTATGACGTAACGACTAGTCGACTGCTATTTTGAAAAACGTGTCGACTAGTAAATATTGGTAGTTGTGAAACCCCTAGTACACATGCCGCAGTTTTTGCATTGCTGTGTCTTTTGAAGTTGAAAGCCCAGCGGCGATCTGTTCATCTGTCATACTGATCATAATCAAAAATAATATGCTACATTACAGTACAACTACTTCTGGGTCTTTCTGTGTCATTCAAGCTTGGCTCTGTGTGTGTAGCACCATGGATGTATAATAAGAACTGGATACAGTGTGGGAGGCGGGGCCTCATTCATTCCTATGAGAGTTGCTCATTGGCTCATGATGATAAAATGGCCCAACTTTTGAGAGAGTGAAACGTCACAGATTACCCGGCATGCCTGAGAAGTACCCGTATGTGCACTCATAGAGCATGCGCAACTTTAACCAAAATGCTCGTTCACATCAAGCACGTCAATTTGCGTACACGTAACAGCACCGCACGTTCATGACAGTATGGTAATGGATTGTTATTATGATGGATTTGATATTAACGAAGCAAACAGATATTGTTCTAAACTGTATTAAAGTAAACAGGTATTATCTTGAACTGTATTGAAGTGAACATGTATTATTTGGGACTGTTTTAAAGTAATCCTATATATATAAACCTTCTTATATGACCCAGATACCCTGCCACACACACTTACCCCTCCTCTCATCAGCACACACACATACACTCACTGACCCAGATATCAGCACACACACACACATACACTTCCCCCCCACCAGCACACACACATGTTCCTTTCAAGGTTCTTTCTGGGGCCAATATAATCTCAAGCACCAATATATCTGTGTACAATGTTTGATACTAATATATATGTGTACAATGTTTGATTGTTTTGGGAAAGAATAGTTTGTGTGAAATCTTCCTTGAGAAATTAAAGGAGTGAAGTTAGGTGGAAGATAAAAAGTGATTCTGACCTTGACTAGTTCCGAGGCTCTCACGCTTCACTTAGGAGTAAAATGGGACGGAAGAGCCGACCCACATCTCCGCCCCAAATATGTCCATATATACTGTTGTTTATTCATGCAAAATGCCCCCTGTTTCTGACTGGCTGGTCCCGATACCTGTATCGCACGGCGGTGGACGCGGGGAGCCCGGAGTGCTCTGTTACAGGGCACTCTGTATTTCGTATTGTGTTTTTTACCATTAAAATCAGATTATTGTTATAACTTTTATGCCGGTGTTTTGAACTCCTTCTCTTATTAATCTGACCAGGCTCATCTAACGGACGGCGCGGAGCAGAGGTGGGCTTTAAGCCACCACGACTGTGTTTGTTCCAACAAGCTGGTGACCCCGACGTGATGAGTGCTGGTCTCTAGAAGGACCACCGACAGCCAGCGGACGAATTTCTGTCCAGGGGAGGACACCCCGGACACCGTTGACAACTAAACCAGGACGTCCAGATACAAAGGTAAAACAGATACCTGTTGATTACCAAAATCTGTGATTTGGCTTTGCTACAAAATTTTAGAGTTGTCAGCAGCGTACTCAGTGTTCTTAGTCACGGTAAAAAATACAATACTTAAGAAAGTGTTTGTATAAGAGTCAGGTAGGACATTCCGGACCTATAGGGCACTAAGTGTGTGTAAGAGTCTGGTATTGCATTGCAGTACCTTAGATCACTAAAGCAAAGTCGGTGCTCAGAGTCAGGTAGGACATTCCAGACCTGAGGCATCGAGTTATATTTAAGAAAGTGTTTGTATAGAGTCAGGTAGGACATTCCAGACCTAAGGCACTAAGTGTGTGTAAGAATCTGGTATTGCATTCCAGTATCTTAACTCACTAACAAAGTGAACCAGCGAGGTCTCCGTGAGGTAGTCTAGTCCTGCACGGGTGACTCGCTGGGGAAATTCTGTAATAAACTCTGTGTGATTTTTTACGTCAAATCTGTGTAATAATTGAGAGGAAAGAGCAGAAATATAGTTTAGTGCAGAACAGGAGACAAGGTTTGCAGAAGCTGGGAGCTTCATCAGACAGAGGAAGTTCATTCGTGGTCAGCTGCTGCCCTCTGGAGGCGAACAGGGTGTATAACCATATGCTGTGTGCACGTCTGAATTAAGAACATTCAAATAAATAGGATAAGGACATTAAGAGTAACGACAAGATTTGTCCAGTGTATTAATAAATACAAATGAACACATATCAACCTAGTCAGATAATAGATACGAAGTCAATCATGGAAGAAATGAAAGATCGAGTGATCTGAAGTTGGAGTGAATACATTGAAAATTAATTGATCAATGTGTGATTTGAGGTGGTAGATATTGAAATAAATAAGAAACTATAATTTGTGTTTTTAGCATAGTTTTTGTGGGACACAGTTACGTCACTTTGTGGTTTTTATGAGAAGTTTTGAGAGTAGGAAGACGCAAGCTATTCACCACAATTGTATTTTTAGGTTATGAATAAAACAAAGAGTAGTAAGTGATAAGCAGAAGGGTTTTTGAACTCTTGTCGGTCAGAAGGAATCTTGTGTGTGTATGACAGGGTATGTGTGTATATGCCCGCTTCGGTTTTCAATGTCCGCGATCATGTTAAAACCATGGTTAAAACGGAGGATTGGTGGCATTTTCAGTTCATTGCTTACTTCCACACGTCTTTTCCCCTCCTTGTCTCTTTCATGACTTTATTTAATGCATTAGAACGATTGTTATCGTAACTTTCCGTGTTTCTAGAAGTCAAACTCACTGTTCACATTACGGAGTATATTTCCGGAACGGCCTTTCAAAATAAAAGCCACAGGCCGCTGTTCACCAGAGATGCCTTCACAATAAAACAGTAATTAGCTTAACAATATATTTAACTTATATTACGTCGTTAAACATTGATTTTAATTCATTACAGTTTTCAAATACGGCGCGGATTGAATACAGTTATTTGTGTATTCTGTTACAACCTCACCATGCTTGTAACAGAACTTAGATAAACAATTTGAAAATGAATAGAATAACCAAGTAGATAAAAGATTAATCTGTGGTTAGGGAGTTTCCTTGTTTTGCCTATTAACTTAGAACTGAAGTAATAAAGAATAGGCAGACTACTATCATTAGTTTGTTTTAACATTCACATGTTTCAGCATTCCTGACCTCAGCCGTTTTATTTTGTAACCCGTTGGGAGAGAGATTTAAATTGAGTTTTTCTCAGTAGCTGAATGGCTGTGATTACAGCAGCATTGGATAGCTGTGCACCACCTTTTGGGTTCTCTGAATCAGTGTGTTGGTGAAGAGTTGCTCACTGCAAACAGAAGAAGTGTGCAAAGAACGCATCTCTGAGGAGATATTGACATTTTGCTTGTGCCTCGTTGTCAAGGCAACAGTGGTGTGAAGAGGTACTGCGGTTTTGGGGGATTTCTGCTGTACAGAGGACAACGTGTGTCTGCCAAGTGATTCCTTCCCTCATCCCAATGCCAGGGAGAGTTTCCTTGGAGCCCACTGACCAGGGCCGGTCCTAGCTTTTTTGGGGACCCTGCCACTGACTACAGCTGCATCACTGACTGTGCTCATTATGACAAGATCTTGAGACATGCTTGTCTCAGATGTTCAGACTCTGAAGGAATGATGCAATGATTTTACAGCATAATTGTGCAAGAGTTTCCCAGGGGGTGGTGTAGAAACCTTAATGCTTAGTGTTTAGATAAGAGGCTGCTTGTTTAAATGATGGTCTGGAATACTGAAAAGATTAAAGTTTATTATTCTTGTTTAGCAAACAAGACATCTGATTATTATGTCACACATAATAATCTTGACATAGAAACTAGCTATGGGTAAAACGTGTGGTTGTTATACCATTGTTATCATGAACAAAAGATAAATAAGGAAATAGTATCTGCTTAAAGATGAACGGATTTCATATCCTAGAGAGGATTAGTTATTGTGAATACTCCACAAGGTATCTACTAATGTATTTTAAAGAACCAAATTTAAAGAACTTGAATTGACTTGATAAATAAGTGAAGATAAGAAGATGTATTAACCATGAATTAATCAATTGGTAAATTAAAAATAGCAGTAAAGAGGGAACTATTAAAGTAAAATGAGAATCATCCTAAAACACTGAGGGATAAAGGGGGAGAGTACAGTGTAGAACCATATTCTTCAATCTTTTCATCATGTTTACAAATTATTCTTTTAGAGTTTTTATTCATGTGTGAATTTGGTAGTGTTTTAATTTGTTACAGTATTGATCAGTTCAAAGGGAGAGTTTTAGTAACATCTCTATAAGATCAGACAAATATTTATTTATATAGGCCATGTTGAAGGGAAAGCTAGTTCTAAACAAAATATAGTATTTCAATTTGAGGTATTGGCTTCACCATTGTAGCATATATTACTACAGGAGAACTTTTTATGGGGAAATAACTGTTGTTTGTCGTCCAAAATGTAGAGTTTAAAATTAAATTAAAATTAAAAACAGCTAATTTAATTTTGAAAAAGCAATATAATTGGGAGTAAACAAATGTGGGGCCTTGGATCACCCATTGTAAAGGTGCATATTATTGACGACCAATAGGGAGAATGGGTCACTTGACCCACCCTGCAGTGGTTTTTAAAAATCTTAGTTGCAGCTTCACAGGGAGCGCACGGCACCAGATTATGAGTTTAAAAGACAAAGTGTCACCACCTCCTAATGGACATCTATTTAATTAGTAATTAACTGACATTTAGAGATGTTAAAAAGTAAAAACATACCTACATAAGTGATCATTCCTAAATTCAACTACAAACCATTGATGAAATTACTTCTGTTTTTAAATCCTTAATAAAGGAAGGAGTGATTGTTACATGTTCGTACACCCAAGGTTCCACTCACTGTTAAAGAGGTTAACATTGTTCTTTAAGTGGACCAGAATTGAAGATAAATTATATATGAGTTATGAAATACATGCAGAGCTTTACAGATCCTAATAATGTTTTGGCTCAAGATAATAATTATTTGCACAACTTTCTGAAATAGATCTATTAGACATTTTAATATAGATTAGGTGTTAATAAACTGCAGTAGTAGTACTATAAGGAAGTGACATTTTTGGCTAACACATTTCAGGAAATGTGGGAAACAGCTGTCCCAATGAAAAGTTAGAGATATCTTGAAAAGTATAGTTGTAATCGTGAATTAATAATGATGGCGCTCCATATATGACAGATTTTTGTAGACAAAGGATACTGGCCTATGCTGACATATCAAAGTCTCTGCAGAGCACGACACATGGCCAAAAGGACTGAGACCAAATGACCTTTGACCCTGACCGACAGTGTAACTTGAGAAGGCACTGTCAATGACTGACTCTGGGGTGAACCTGACCAAACTTGACTTTACAACCTGACAGTGTGAGTGTGAGTGTATGTCTGCATGTGATCAGTGCAACTGCATGATTTAAAACAATGACTAATCAAGCATGCTTTTGGACTAACACATTATTCTGGGGCTCTGTGGGAGAGTAACTCAGTCAATGGTTACCTGAAGGTTTTCTTCCCATACAGGATTTTGGTTACACATGAGGTTCATGTGTAAAAAGGGGAGTGTAAACTTCACAATGTACATTTTTCATTTAGGGACTGAAAGGAACCTGCTGCCCCAACTCGGATGTTCAATCTGACCATTGATTGACAGTTTTAGAATGACCTGCTCCATATCTGGGGATAAGATACTGTTTGATGAATGTTGACATGTTTCTAATATTGATTGAGTTATAACAGGTAACACAGATGCAGAATCAGTGGCCAAGAGGCTACTGTGAGAGATCTTGATAATATCTCAGCACTGACAGGTAAAGGCAGTATCACCAGGAAATCATTCATTTTGTCAGCATCATGATTTTGGTTGTTTTTGAATCCATAACATTAGTGTGTTTCTTTACCAGAAACATTAGCAGTTCATATTATATTTAGATTTTAAATGGGATCTCAAGGATTTGATTTAAGAATAACACAGATGCTTGTCAGAAATTCAGAGCTATTGAAATATGTTATTTGATTCACCTAGAGATGTTGGAGTTTTGTTTTGTTGCCACAGTCCAAGTATTAAGATTCTGAAGCTGCACTGGCAGATAGGAGGTCTACAATTAATTTAGAAAACCTGTTCACAGACGGCTGTTGTTTTAAGACACCCCACCAACAGGCTCCAAACAGCTGAGGGCCCCGGAGCCCTGAGCGTAGGCTTGAGGGATTTGTATCAGATTTCTCCACACAGGTTGGTGACGCCAAAGAGGGACCCAGGAGGCCGACACAGCGGAGTTCGTCTGGCTGAAGGTCATCAGGACAACGTGGCTCAACCCCAGGCTCTCCGGCCCCGACCGAGTGACCCAGCGGATCTCTCATGCCGTCCGTCTAGGAGGAAAGGGGGACAGCTGGTGCCAGTGTGCGGCGGGGAAACCACCTGCTAGGACCGGGGACGACATCAGGATGGACGTGGCCCTCGCAGAGGAGGTCGACTCGGAAGCAGCCATCAGTGGACTGGAGGAGCAGGATCCTGAGGACATCTCTCCAGCAGTCGACCCAGAAGGCGCCATCAGCGGACCGGAGGAGGAGGATCGGGAGGACATCTCTCCAGCAGTCGACCCGGGAGGCGTCATCAGCGGGCCGGAGAAGGAGGATCCAGAAGACATCTCTCTAGCAGGCAGCCCAGAAGCCGCCGTCAGCGGATCGGGGGGGACAAAGACACGGCAAGCCAAGACGGCACAGGGGACTACACTCTCCGCTGAAACAGGTTGATATAGCCGGTGTAGAGTTTGTTTTAATATCCCATTTTTGAGGAACTTTGTTTTTCCCATTTTTGAGGAACTTTGTTTTAATAACCCATTTTTTGAGGAACTTTGTTTTAATAACCCATTTTTTGAGGAACTTTGTTTTAATATCCCATTTTTTGAGGGAGAAGCTGCCCCTTCTCCTTCGTACCAAATGCCCTTGTTGGCTTACGCGTCGGAGGAGGACGAGCACGATGACTCAGCCGACAAGGACAATTTTTTAAACATATTTTGGTCTCCCTCCACTGTCATAAGAAGTTGTTATGGTGGACTGTTCCTAAAGGTTTAAAGTGCTCTAAATCCCAGTTCTGATGGATTTATATAAATGTTGGGGGACAGACAGTAGAAAAGAATGACTGGTTATGTTTCAAATGCTGTGTATAAGTTGATCTCTGAAGGTGAGATCAAAAGAGGGATTAAAGCAAACAGATATTGTTCTAAACTGTATTAAAGTAAACAGGTATTATCTTGAACTGTATTGAAGTGAACATGTATTATTTGGGACTGTTTTAAAGTAATCCTATATATATAAACCTTCTTACTTACACTCACTGACCCAGATATCAGCACACACACACACATACACTTCCCCCCCCACCAGCACACACACATGTTCCTTTCAAGGTTCTTTCTGGGGCCAATATAATCTCAAGCACCAATATATCTGTGTACAATGTTTGATACTAATATATCTGTGTACAATGTTTGATTGTTTTGGGAAAGAATAGTTTGTGTGAAATCTTCCCTGGGAAAGTAAAGGAGTGAAGTTAGGTGGAAGATAAAAAGTGATTCTGACCTTGACTAGTTCCAAGGCTCTCACGCTTCACTTAGGAGTAAAATGGGACGGAAGAGCCGACCCACATCTCCGCCCCAAATATGTCCATATATACTGTTGTTTATTCATGCAAAATGCCCCCTGTTTCTGACTGGCTGGTCCCGATACCTGTATCGCACGGCGGTGGAGCGGGGAGCCCGGAGTGCTCTGTTACAGGGCACTCTGTATTTCGTATTGTGTTTTTTACCATTAAAATCAGATTATTGTTATAACTTTTATGCCGGTGTTTTGAACTCCTTCTCTTATTAATCTGACCAGGCTCATCTAACGGACGACGCGGAGCAGAGGTGGGCTTTAAGCCACCACGACTGTGTTTGTTCCAACAATTACAGTACAACTACTTCTGGGTCTTTCTGTGTCATTCAAGCTTGGCTCTGTGTGTGTAGCACCATGGATGTATAATAAGAACTGGATACAGTGTGGGAGGCGGGGCCTCATTCATTCCTATGAGAGTTGCTCATTGGCGCATGATGATAAAATGGCCGAACTTTTGAGAGAGTGAAACGTCACAGATTACCCGGCATGCCTGAGAAGTACCCGTATGTGCACTCATAGAGCATGCGCAACTTTAACCAAAATGCTCGTTCACATCAAGCACGTCAATTTGCGTACACGTAACAGCACCGCACGTTCATGACAGCATGGTAATGGATTGTTATTATGATGGATTTGATATTAACGAGGCGGCAGTTAGCAGCTAGCGGCTAGCTAGTAATTATGCTAATGTGACATCAATCGTTATGTACTTATATTACGCTGTAACAGGATCTAGTGATATCCAAGTAACAGAGGTTCATTTAGCATGAAAGAATGATTGCACTGTGTATATATATACACTTATAATAATAAGTAATATTAACTTTATTTAATACAACATTTACGGTACAAGATTTAATCATACAGCCCATGTAGTATGATAATGAATTACAGCAAACATGTGCAATATATCCATTATTACAGCTCCATGGGCTGGCAGTAAGATGATATGGGTCCGTTCTTATTGTGCATCCATGGGTAAAGATAAACGCAACTCACATTGGTTTCTCAAACAGCATCTCTGTAAACTACGTGTATTCACTGAATTTCACTCTCTGCCTTTAACGGCTCGTTGTAGCTCCAATAGCTCCAGCCCCCACTCTCCCTGTGAGCACAGTGTGCTCTGATTGGTCGGGACACGTAACATGAACGTGCCGGGCGGCGTGGTCCCGTGGGTTAGATGCGCGTTCATAATGCAGAGGGAAATAACTCTCAGAATAACGTTATTAGCACATTATTACAACTTGAGTGTTCATACTGGGTAGTTTATTTAGTTTAAAAAAAATTATCCAACGATTTACAGACCACTCTTTACCCATGTAAGTCAATGGGAAAAAGTGTTTCCGGGCCTGGCAACCAAACGGAAGTGTAGTACCGCCGTTTGGCCAGCACGAATATTTTCATCTGAGTCCGGCGCACTTCCTGGGGGCTTGGTGTAGCACGAGCGCATTTTGTTTGAGTGAGCGAGAGAGAGTGCGGTACCGGGGATTGTTGCTGCAGTGTTGCCAACTCCATAGTAAGGAAAGTAGCTATTGGTTGTCTGAAAAGTCACCAGAAATCCCTAAATGACGTCATCGCCTAATTTGCATATCATGTAATGGCGGTAAAAAAAACGTTCCACCCCCTTCAAGGATCAAAACTTAAAACCACCGAAGTAAATCCAGACGACAGTAGATCAGAAATGTCTCTATTAGACAAAGTAGAAAGTAGAAATAGTTTTAATAGTTTTTAGTAGAAATCTCCCTTACAATAAAGGCAGTATGCTCGTGTGTCATCTCCAATAAATGGCTTCAACCATCCTTTAAACTCAGGGTTTGATTCCCACTCCTTTCTGTACTTTTGTGATTACAGTTTAGACTGTGACATGATGACCTACGTGAATGTTTAGCTTGTCACAGAGAGGCACACACACTGTGGATGAGGTGATTAAGTGACTGAGGCTGTGTGAGTCAAAGCAAAGCAAAGGCAGTTGTTTATTATAGTGTGACAGTGAAGAAACATTTACATTTTACATTTAAATCCCGCTCAAAACCAGGACGGCTTGGCGCATGCGCAATTCATTTACAGTCTCGACGCGGGAGGGTGTGGCTGTCTCCTCTCTGCTCTGACTGCAGCTGAGCTGCTGCGGGAGGCAACTAGCGCCTGTGAGTACTATGGGAGGGCAGAGCAGGGGCAGAGGGGCTCACGGCAGCACCCGCGGCTCGTTAACTGCTGAACAATACGTGAGTCTCCACACACCAGAAAAGTCCCTAATAACAGCATTACAAGTCGTTAGATTAGTCGCTTTTGACAAAAATAAGTAGCCGGAGGGTTTGGAAAGCCGCCGAATTGAACGACAAAGTCGCCAAGTTGGCAACACTGTGTTGCTGTTAGCATCTGGTTAGCTAGCTATGCTAACGACTATAAGGAGCTTTTTCTAAAACCAGGTGGAAGAGAGCTCTCTCCTGACAGACTGAGAGGCTCTGATAACTTCAGCTCAGTGAGGTAAAGGCACACCTTTATATGATCATTATGGTTTAAAAAAAAAAAGAGAATATATGAAAAACCGGTATAAAATCAGGGTTCGAGTTATGTGGGAGCCAATGGGAGCTGAGCTCCCTTAAGGAGGGTCTGAGT
The DNA here is from genome assembly GCA_028583405.1 of Pogonophryne albipinna. Lineage (NCBI taxonomy): Eukaryota > Metazoa > Chordata > Actinopteri > Perciformes > Artedidraconidae > Pogonophryne > Pogonophryne albipinna. Next base: position 1,032,703 of record CM053262.1, read on the forward strand.
TCCCACGGACGCAGTGAAATCATACATCTGTGGGGGTCGCTAATACTACATTACCTGTCCATAGTTAATCGCAAATTAATCGCACATTTTTATCTGTTCTAAATGTACCTTAGAGGAATATTTCTCAAGTTTTTAATACTCTTATTAACATATGAGTGGACAAATATGCTTTATGCAAATGTTTGTTTATTATCATTGGAACAATGACAAATATTCTCCTGAATATTCTCCACACAACAATCTCTGAACAATGACAAATATTCTCCTGAATATTTTCAATACAACAACCTGGAACCTCTCTCTCTCTCTTACACTCTGTCCCAACCCTGTCTACTTCTTTGCACTGAGCCAGTTGCTCAAACAGACAAGCATGTTAACAGTTGTCGGCGAAATGCCGCTCCTCTGTCTTCATCTTCAGTCAAAGCATGAGACTGAAGTTCCCACTGTGGGTCAAAATAATGCACTGTGATGTGCAGTCGACACGTTGAATGCGATCCGAATTATCTAACGCAGCCCCTTGTCCTCCACAATGTTAAACTGTAGCCACCCATTTAGCTATTGTTGTGTTGTGTTAGTTATTCTCGCGTCCAGGAGAGAAGCTTTAAAAGGAGACTAAATGGAGTCTCTGAGAAGGTTCAAATGGTTACTTTAATTAAAAATATGGCGCGGTAATGTTACAAACAGGATATTGTTCAGTCAGGAGAGAAAGGCTGCAGCTTCCTCTCCCAGTGGTGGCCGTGCAGAAGAGAGCTCACAAGCATTCGTCCTTCCCGCTTGCTGGCTGTTTGCTCCTCCTCTCTAGGGGCTGTGACGTAGGAGACTTCCCCCTTGTTCTTCTGTGTCCGATATTGCGTTAAACGGAGGATTTTGACATTTTACATTCATTGTATAACTAGACATGCCTCTTCTCCTCCTAATCTCTTTCATGACTTTTCATCTAAATACATTTGAAACGCTGAAATCAACACTCTAAAAAATACAGGAAATACTTCACAGCATTTTGGTTTCCGGTGGTTCCGGATGTTGTCACATGCTACCCACGTCTGTAAACAATAACGTATTCAAATAAACTGTACCTTCATTTAATATTCAGCAATAATAATCTCTTGGTTCAATTAGTTGTAGTGTTAAATCAGTAGGTTTCGGTGTGCATCACTCCATGTCATTTCGCTGCTAAATTCACATCTATAGGAAATGATATATTAGCCACATGCTAAATGCTAACCGGAGATGAAGGATTTTCAGAATAAAAGCTTGGTATTGAGAACTTCCGTTTTTTTCCAGAATAAAATAGCATTTAAACTGACGGTATGTTTAAGCTACTTTATGCTATCAAACATTGATTTTAATTTCTAACACTATCGCTGTTGAAAGCTTGCTGCTCGTAGACACAGTGTCCAGGCGTCTCCCCGGCAAACTTTCAAGCGTGGTCTGCCGCAAGCGAGTGGCAGAAACGGGGCTGTCAGCATCAGCTGTGTGCTTGGCTTGGCGTTTAACCCTTGTGCCCTCCTCGGGCATTTTTGTACATTTTTCCTGACTTTTTTTTTTGATTTGGTGATCATTTCAGCTGTGTTACAGCTTTTCGCATGGAATTCTGTAAGAAGTCTTCTTTTGAGTCACATTTTTGAAATCCATTGTCGTTTACTCTTACATGTTTTGTATACTCTCGTGATGCATTTTGCACCCTCTGGACACCTTCGTGGCAAAAATGTACACGCCCATAATAACTGCTATTAAATCATACATCAATATTTTTTTTTACTTTTTTTTTTCCATGAATCACTTGAACAACTTCTAACGTGCTCAAAACTACCAAACATTCAATAATATTCAGGATTTTAACCCTTTAAATGCGTGTTTCATTATTTGCATTATTTATTACAAAAAAACACAAAACCTCACATTTTTTCAATATAATAATTGGTAGATGGATGGGGCTTTGGTGGTTATTAGAGTCTTGGATGAGTCTTGGATTGACAATAAAATTGATTTGACTGCATTATTATTTTGTACGTAGTGTCAGATACTACCTCTGGACCCCTTCGTGGCAAAAATGTACACGCCCATAATAACTGCTATTAAATCATCATACATCAATATTTCTTTCTACTTTTCTTTTCATAAATCACTTAAACAACTTATAACTTACTCAAATCTACCAAATATTCAATATTTTTCAGGATTTTAACCCTTTAAATGCCTGTTTCATTATCTGAATTATCTCATTATTTATAAAAAAAACACAAAAAATGAAAAATGTTCAATATAATAATTAGTAGGGGCATGGAACTTTGGTGGTTATTAGAGTCTTGGATGTGTCAAAGATTAGCAACAAAATTTATTTGACTGCATTATTATTTTTTACGTAGTATCAGATACTACCTCTGGACACCTTCGTGGCAAAAAATGCCTCAATGACTGCCATTCAAACCACCTTTTTTGATCTCACTGCCATTGCAGTATAAAACCATGCATTTTATAATGTCAGCATTTCATCTCAGAGCACTGTGATAGGCGGCATCTAACTTTTCCAGGCAATGGGCAGGTGCATTCATCCATCCATCCATCCATCTTCTTCCGCTTATCCGTGGTCGGGTCGCGGGGGTAGCAGTTCCAGCAGAGAGCCCCAAACTTCCTTTTCCCTGGCGACATCAACCAGCTCTGACTGGGGGATCCCAAGGCGCTCCCAGGCCAGCGAAGAGATATAATCCCTCCACCTGGGTGCATTCATATAGATCAAAAACCCTCAGCTTTTTAAGCAGGTTAATGACCTGAAGTTTAAAAGTAAGACAATCATCAAGCCAGATACCTAGGTATTTATAACAGGTAACCACTTTGAGTACATGTCCTTGCATAGTAACACTATCCAAAGCAGTGTCTGTAGTCTTTTTAGCTTTAGAAAAGAGCATTACCTTGGTTATATCTCTCACAGGCTCCGCCCTCTACTGGACTCTATGGGTACTACCTTATCATGCAACCTACTGAGATTTCTATGGACGTAGCCGGCCCCGGGGCGGGCCTACCTGAATGCGTGCGCATCTCACTTCTGTATAAAAGGAGGCCTCGCCTCCTGACCATCATCCTTTACTCTTCAGCGAGCGGAGGTGATAGCCTAGCACTGAGTCCGAGACGTACTATTTTGAGAGAAAGGAAGAAAGCGAGAGTAAGAGTTTTGAAAATGGAGCCTCTCCTGGAGCATCGTAATTGCCCGTCGTGCCCTGGCCTGATTGCGGGAGCAGATCTGCATCGTCAGTGTTTCCAGTGCCTGGGACAGGATCATGGCGAGCAGGGAATAGGCCAGACACCGGCCTGCGTTGCCTGCCGTTCGATCCCGATGCTGAACCGCCGGCATCGTGCGGAGCACTTCGTGAAGAAGTTCAGCCCGCAGGTGCACGTAGAGGAAGAGGACCTCGAGGTGGTGGACATGGACGATCTGGAGGACGTGCCGTTCGAGTTCGCCCTTCCGAGGGACCGAGTGGTCGACTTCGTGGAGGACGATGACGACATCTCCTTGTCCGACACCCCCGGTTCCGACGTCCAGGAGGGCCCAGCACTCAGGTCTGCGCGTCTGGACTTTCCAGCGGTGATGACCCAGGCAGCGGAGCGTGTAGGATTATCGCTCCCCCCACCGCTGCCACCGAGGCCTATAAACCGCCTTAGGCAGGGGTTTTACGGCCCGGTGGTTCCGGCGCAGCCGGCCTTCGTCTCGCCCCCGTTGCCAGACATCTGGCAGTGTGTGGAGGCGACATGGCGGCGTCCATTAAAAACGAAGGCCTCCATAGCAACTATGTCGGGCATTATCAGGGTGCAGGGCCGAGACACGGTGTGTTCTGGCGTGCCCCCCCTCGATGAGAGCCTGGCGGCCCATCTGTTGCCGCGATCAGCTGGTTGGGTGGAGGGGAAGAAACCTCTGCCCCCGCTGCTGCGGGACCGGGAGGCTTTGGAATATTTGGATAAAATGTTCAAGCTCGGTTCACAGATGGCGGCTGCGGCCAATAATCTGGGGGTGTTGGGCGTCTCCTTGATTACTCCTCGAGCAGACGCCCCCGCTCTCCCGTCTCAGGACGGGGAAGATAATCTGATCTATGGAGTGGCCACCGCAGCTGGGCGGGTGATGTCCTTAGTCACAGTGGCGTCTCGTCATGTGTGGCTGGGACTCACCGCACTGCCCAAAAAAGATCGAGCGGATCTCCTTGGAGCCCCCGTTTCCACGGAAGGGTTCTCTGGGTCTATAGCCTCGGTCACCCAGCGTTTTAGCCGTCTGGAAGAGGAGAGGCTGCAGCTTAGCCGCATGCTACCGCTGGCTTCTCCCCAGGAAGTGCAGCGCGTTCCTCCGCGGGCGGCGGAGCGCAGCGCAACGGCAAGACGGAGGGAGAGGCGCCGGTACGTTAATCCCGTATCTGTAGCGCCCCCCTCTTCTTCGACCCACCCCGTGGGACCAGCGTACCGGCACTCACGGGGTCAGGCTTAAAGCCCACCTCTGCTCCGCGCCGTTCGTTAGATGAGCCTGGTCAGATTAATAAGAGAAGGAGTTCAAAACACCGGCATAAAAGTTATAACAATAATCTGATTTTAATGGTAAAAAACACCAATACAAATTACAGAGTACTCCGGGCTCCCAGCTCTACTGCTGTGCGATACAGGTATCGGGACCAGCCAGTCAGAAACAAGGGGGGCCCTTTGCATGAATAAACAACAGTATATATGGACATTTTTGGGGCGGATATGTGGGTCGGCTCTTCCATCCCATTTTACTCCTAAGTGAAGCGTGAGAGCCTCGGAACTAGTCAAGGTCAGAATCACTTTTTATCTTCCACCTAACTTCACTCCTTTACTTTCCCAGGGAAGATTTCACACAAACTATTCTTTCCCAAAACAATCAAACATTGTACACAGAGATATTAGTATCAAACATTGTACACAGATATATTGGTGCTTGAGATTATATTGGCCCCAGGAAGAACCTTGAATAAGAACATGTGCATGTGCTGGTGGGGGGGAAAGTGTATGTGTGTGTGTGTGCTGATATCTGGGTCAGTGAGTGTATGAGTGTGTGCTGGAGACAGGAGGTGTAAGTGTGTGTGTCAGGGTATCTGGGTCATTGAGTGTAAGTGAGAAGGGTTATATATATAAGATTACTTTAAAACAGTCCCAAATAATACATGTTCACTTCAATACAGTTCAAGATAATACCTGTTTACTTTAATACAGTTTAGAACAATATCTGTTTGCTTTAACCCCTCTTTTGATCTCACCTTCAGAGATCAACTTATACACAGCATTTGAAACATAACCACTGTCATTCTTTTCTACTGTCTGTTCCCCAACATTTATATAAATCCATCAGTCGCTGGGATTTAGAGCTCTTTAAACCTTTAGGAACAGTCCACCATAACAACTTCTTATGACAGTGGAGGGAGACCAAAATATGTTAAAAAAATTGTCCTTGTCGGCTGAGTCATCGTGCTCGTCCTCCTCCGACGCGTAAGCCAACAAGGGCATTTAGTACGAAGGGGAAGGGGCAGCTTCTCCCTCAAAAAATGGGATATTAAAACAAAGTTCCTCAAAAAATGGGATATTAAAACAAAGTTCCTCAAAAAATGGGAAAAACAAAGTTCCTCAAAAATGGGATATTAAAACAAACTCTACACCGGCTATATCAACCTGTTTCAGCGGAAAGTGTAGTCCCCTGTGCCGTCCTGGCTTGCCGTGTCTTTGTCCCCCCGATCCGCTGACGGCGGCTTCTGGGCTGCCTGCTAGAGAGATGTCTTCTGGATCCTCCTCCTCCGGCCCGCTGATGGCGGCTTCCGGGTCGATGCTGGAGAGATGTCTTCCCGATCCTCCGTCTCCGGTCCGCTGATGACGCCTCCCGGGTCGACTGCTGGAGAGATGTCCTCCCGATCCTGCTCCTCCAGTCCGCTGATGGCTGCTTCCGAGTCGACCTCCTCGTCGAGGGCCACGTCCGTCCTGATGTCGTCCACGGTCCTAGCAGGTGGTTTCCCCGCCGCACACTGGCTCCAGCTGTCCCCCTTTCCTCCTAGACGGACGGCATGAGAGATCCGCTGGGTCACTCGGTCGGGGCCGGAGAGCCTGGGGTTGAGCCACTTTGTCCTGATGACCTTCAGCCAGACGAACTCCGCTGTGTCGGCCTCCTGGGTCCCTCTTTGGCGTCACCAACCTGTGTGGAGAAATCTGATACAAATCCCTCAAGCCTACGCTCAGGGCTCCTGGGCCCTCAGCTGTTTGACCCACCACTGCGTAGGCCGCTTGGAGCCTGTTGGTGGGGTGTCTTAAAACAACAGCCGTCTGTGAACAGGTTTTCTAAATTGATTGTAGACCTCCTGTCTGCCAGTGCAGCTTCAGAATCTTAATACTTGGACTGTGGCAACAAAACAAAACTCCAACATCTCTAGGTGAACTAAATAACCTATTTCAATAGCTCTGAATTTCTGACAAGCATCTGTGTTATTCTTAAATCAAATTCTTGAGATCCCATTTAAAATCTAAATATAATATGAACTGCTAAAGTTTCTGGTAAAGAAACACACTAATGTTATGGATTCAAAAACAACCAAAATCATGATGCTGACAAAATGAATGATTTCCTGGTGATACTGCTTCTACCTGTCAGTGCTGAGATATTATCAAGCTGAAAAAATGAATACAGAATTCCAACAAACTGTCATCAAATGTCTTTCTATTATGAATCTAGATGTAATGTATATCCCCATAATGACCTAAACAATAAAGTCTATGGCTTTTACTTCTTTACCAGGCTAGTTACATGATGTTGTCTAAATTAAATTCTGTCTCATTACATTACTATGTTTTAGCTTTAACTGTAATATGTTCTTTGTACATTTCAAACCTCAGTTACTTTAATACCTGTTGAAATATTACAAAATTGTTTCATCATCACAGGTCAACTTCTTCAGTATTCCATTCTGGACTTACATCACTCACAGTAGCCCCTTGGCCACTGATTCTGCATCTATGTTACCTGTTATAACTCAATCAATATTAGAAACATGTCAACATTCATCAAACAGTATCTTATCCCCAGATATGGAGCAGGTCAATTCTAAAACTGTCAATCAATGGTCAGATTGAACATCCGAGTTGGGGCGGCAGGTTCCTTTCAGTCTCTAAATGAAAAATGTACATTGTGAAGTTTACACTCCCCCTTTTTACACATGAACCTCATGTGTAACCATGGATTATAAGAAAATACCAAACATTTTCCCAAATGTACATCCATCATTTCCACAGTAAACACTTCAGTGAAATGAAGTGTTGCTCTCCATCCTTCAGTCCTAAAAGAAACAGAATCGTCATGTTTTAGTTTGAGTTTCACATTCTGCAAACTGCCACCTCCTGTGGGAGTGAAATATCATCAAGTAGATTAGAAACGGGTAATAATATGTTAGTCCAAAAACATGCTTGGTTAGTTATTGTTTTAGAATCATGCAGTTGCACTGATCACATGCAGACATACACTCACATTCACATGCACAGGTTGTAAAGTCAAGTTTGGTCAGGTTCACCCCAGAGTAAGTCATTGACAGTGCCTTCTCAAGTTACACCGTCGGTCAGGGTCAAAGGTCATTTGGTCTCAGTCCTTTTAGCCATGTGTCGTGCTCTGCAGAGACTTTGATATGTCAGCATAGGCCAGTATCCTTTGTCTACAAAAATCTGTCATATATGGAGCGCCATCATTAATTAATTCACAATTACAACTATACTTTTCAAGATATCTCTAACTTTTCATTGGGACAGCTGTTTCCCACATTTCCTGAAATGTGTTAGCCAAAAATGTTACTTCCTTATAGTACTACTACTGCAGTTTATTAACACCTAATCTATATTAAAATGTCTAATAGATCTATTTCAGAAACTTGTGCATATAATTATTATCTTGAGCCAAAACATTATTAGGATCTGTAAAGTTCTGCCATGTATTTCATAACTCATATTAATTTATCTTCAATTCTGGTCCACTTAAAGAACAATGTTAACCTCTTTAACAGTAAGTGGAACCTTGGGTGTACGAACATGTAACAATCACTCCTTCCTTTATTAAGGATTTAAAAACAGAAGTAATTTCATCAATGGTTTGTAGTTGAATTTAGGAATGATCACTTATGGTAGGTATGTTTTTACTTTTTAACATCTCTAAATGTCAGTTAATTACTAATTAAATAGATGTCCATTAGGAGGTGGTGACGCTTGTCTTTTAAACTCATAATCTGGTGCCGTGCGCTCCCTGTGAAGCTGCAACTAAGATTTTAAAAACCACTGCAGGGTGGGTTGAGTGACCCCTTCTCCCTATTGGTCGTCAATAATATGCACCTTTACAATGGGTGATCCAAGGCCCCACATTTGTTTACTCCCAATTATATTGCTTTTTCAAAATTAAATTAGCTGTTTTTAATTTTAATTTAATTTTAAAACTCTACATTTTGAACGACAAACAACAGTTATTTCCCAGAAAAAGTTCTCCTGTAGTAATATATGCTACAATGGTGAAACCAATACCTCAAATTGAAATACTATATTTTGTTTAGAACTAGCTTTCCCTTCAACATGGCCTATATAAATAAATATTTGTCTGATCTTATAGAGATGTTACTAAAACTCTCCCTTTGAACTGATCAATACTGTGACAAATTAAAACACTACCAAATTCACACATGAATAAAAACTCTAAAAGAATAATTTGTAAACATGATGAAAAGATTGAAGAATATGGTTCTACACTGTACTCTCCCCCTTTATCCCTCAGTGTTTTTTAGGATGATTCTCATTTTACTTTAATAGTTTCCCTCTTTACTGCTATTTTTAATTTACCAATTGATTAATTCATGGTTAATACATCTTCTTATCTTCACTTATTTATCAAGTCAATTCAAGTTCTTTAAATTTGGTTCTTTAAAATACATTAGTAGATACCTTGTGGAGTATTCACAATAACTAATCCTCTCTAGGATATGAAATCCGTTCATCTTTAAGCAGATACTATTTTCCTTATTTATCTTTTGTTCATGATATCAATGGTATAACAACCACACGTTTTACCCATAGCTAGTTTCTATGTCAAGATTATTATGTGTGACATAATAATCAGATGTCTTGTTTGCTAAACAAGAATAATAAACTTTATTCTTTTCAGTATTCCAGACCATCATTTAAACAAGCAGCCTCTTATCTAAACACTAAGCATTAAGGTTTCTACACCACCCCCTGGGAAACTCTTGCACAATTATGCTGTAAAATCATTGCATCGTTCCTTCAGAGTCTGAACCATCTGAGACAAGCATGTCTCAAGATTTTGTCATAATGAGCACAGTCAGTGATGCAGCTGTAGTCAGTGGCAGGGTCCCCAAAAAAGCTAGGACCGGCCCTGGTCAGTGGCCTCCAAGGAAACTCCCTGGCATTGGGATGAGGGAAGGAATCACTTGGCAGACACACGTTGTCCTTTGTACAGCAGAAATCCCCCCAAAACCGCAGTACCTCTTCACACCACTGTTGCCTTGACAACGAGGCACAAGCATAATGTCAATATCTCCTCAGAGATGCGTTCTTTGCACACTTCTTCTGTTTGCAGTGAGCAACTCTTCACCAACACACTGATTCAGAGAACCCAAAAGGTGGTGCACAGCTATCCAATGCTGCTGTAATCACAGCCATTCAGCTACTGAGAAAAACTCAATTTAAATCTCTCTCCCAACGGGTTACAAAATAAAACGGCTGAGGTCAGGAATGCTGAAACAGGTGAATGTTAAAACAAACTAATGATAGTAGTCTGCCTATTCTTTATTACTTCAGTTCTAAGTTAATAGGCAAAACAAGGAAACTCCCTAACCACAGATTAATCTTTTATCTACTTGGTTATTCTATTCATTTTCAAATTGTTTATCTAAGTTGTGTTACAAGCATGGTGAGGTTGTAACAGAATACACAAATAACTGTATTCAATCCGTGCCGTATTTGAAAACTGTAATGAATTAAAATCAATGTTTAACAACGTAATATAAGTTAAATATATTGTTAAGCTAATTACTGTTTTATTGTGAAGGCATCTCTGGTGAACAGCGGCCTGTGGCTTTTATTTTGAAAGGCCGTTCCGGAAATATACTCCGTAATGTGAACAGTGAGCTTGACTTCTAGAAACACGGAAAGTTACGATAACAATCGTTCTAATGCATTAAATAAAGTCATGAAAGAGACAAGGAGGGGAAAAGGCGTGTGGAAGTAAGCAATGAACTGAAAATGCCACCAATCCTCCGTTTTAACCATGGTTTTAACGTGATGGCGGACATTGAAAACCGAAGCGGGCATAAGCACCCCTGTCATACATAACCACTTTTTACTTTCCCTTAACGTTACTGTATGTAATATAATTTTTTCTTTAAATATAATTAAGTACAATCCTTAGTTCATGACAAATACCATGAAATTCACAATGTAATGCAATGGTACCAATCAGTTCTCAAAACCTCTCATAAAACCACAAAGTGACGTAACTGTGTCCCACAAAAACGGCTAAAAACACAAATTATAGTTTCTTATTTATTTCAATATCTACTTCCTCAAATCACACATTGATGAATTAATTTTCAATGTATTCACTCCAACTTCAGATCACTCGATCTTTCACTTCTTCCATGATTGACTTCGTATCTTTTATCTGACTGGGTTGGTCTGTGTTCACTTGTATTTATCAATAGACTGCAGAAATCTTGTCGTTACTCTTAATGTCCTTATTGTTATTTATTTGAATGTCCTGTTAATTCAGACGTGCACACAGCATATGGTTGTACACCCTGTTCGCCTCCAGATGGCAGCAGCTGACCACAAATGAACTTCCACTGTCTGATGAAGCTCCCAGCTTCTGCAAACCTTCTCCTGTCACTATGTTTCTGCTCTCTCTTCTCAATTATTACACAGATTCGACGTAAAAAATGACACAGTTTATTACAGAATTTCCCCAGCGAGTCAGCCGTGCAGGACTAGACTACCCCACGGAGACCTCGCTGGTTCACTTTACTTTCTTTAGTGAGTTAAGGTATGGGAATGCACGACCCGACTCTTACAAACACTTAGTGCCTTAGGTACAGGACTGGTCTACCTGACTCTAAGCGCTTTCTTGAATTTCCCCAGCGAGTCAGCCGTGCAGGACTAGACTACCTCACGGAGACCTCACTGGTTCACTTTGCTAGGTCAAGAATGCTCTACTTGACTCTACAAACACTTTCTTAAATATAACTTGATGCCCGGTCCGGAATGCCCTACCGGACTCTGAGCACCGACTTCACTTTAGTGAGCTAAGGACTGGAATGCAATACCAGACTCTTACACACCCTTAGTGTCCTATAGGTCCGGAATGTCCTACCGAACTCTTATACACACTTAGTGTCCTATAGGTCAGGAATGTCCACCTGACTCTTATACAAACACTTTCTTAAGTATTGTATTTTTTACCGTGACTAAGAACACTGAGTACACTACTGACAACTCTAAAATTTTGTAGCAAAGCCAAATCACAGATTTTGGTAATCAACAGGTATCTGTTTTACCTTTGTATCATGTAGGACGTCCTGGTTTAGTTGTCAACGGTGTCCCGGGTGTCCTTCCCTGGACAGAAATTCGTCCGCTGGCTGTCGGTGGTCCTTCTAGAGACCAGCACTCATCACGTCGGGAGGTCACCAACTTGTTGAAGCAAACACAGTAGTGGTGGCTTAAAGCCCACCTCTGCTCCGCGCCGTTCGTTAGATGAGCCTGGTCAGATTAATAAGAGAAGGAGTTCAAAACACCGGCATAAAAGTTATAACAATAATCTGATTTTAATGGTAAAAAACACCAATACAAATTACAGAGTACTCCGGGCTCCCAGCTCTACTGCTGTGCGATACAGGTATCGGGACCAGCCAGTCAGAAACAAGGGGGGCCCTTTGCATGAATAAACAACAGTATATACGGACATTTTTGGGGCGGATATGTGGGTCGGCTCTTCCATCCCATTTTACTCCTAAGTGAAGCGTGAGAGCCTCGGAACTAGTCAAGGTCAGAATCACTTTTTATCTTCCACCTAACTTCACTCCTTTACTTTCCCAGGGAAGATTTCACACAAACTATTCTTTCCCAAAACAATCAAACATTGTACACAGAGATATTAGTATCAAACATTGTACACAGATATATTGGTGCTTGAGATTATATTGGCCCCAGGAAGAACCTTGAATAAGAACATGTGCATGTGCTGGTGGGGGGGAAAGTGTATGTGTGTGTGTGTGCTGATATCTGGGTCAGTGAGTGTATGTGTGTGTGCTGGAGACAGGAGGTGTAAGTGTGTGTGTCAGGGTATCTGGGTCATTGAGTGTAAGTGAGAAGGGTTATATATATAAGATTACTTTAAAACAGTCCCAAATAATATATGTTCACTTCAATACAGTTCAAGATAATACCTGTTTACTTTAATACAGTTTAGAACAATATCTGTTTGCTTTACCGGCCACGGCAGTCTCAGCAGCAGCAGAGGACCGCCGGATGGGGCGCTCCACCTGCACACAGCTGACGGGCGGGGGGAGGAGGCGTCTCAATGGGTCTCTCCACCCAGGACGCTAGGGTGGATCCCACCGCCTCCTTGTTCAATGCCCAGGTCCCTGTTATTAGAGAAACTAATAAAGAAAGAAGTGACCTGTATCCAAGTCTGAGTGTCATTTGTTTTCAAAATCCTGCACTCACACACATTGTTGACTGTACATATTGCCCACTCGCTACCCCGGTTGTTGCTCCTGTAAAGGAGATAGCTAGTGGGCATGCGCAGATGAGAGAGATAAACCGCAGGAAGTGCTATAGAAGCGCTATGCGGGTGCAGGGGCTTGTTGGTCGGCGCATTATGGTTAGGGAACACACTGCGCTTAAAATAAAGGCTCCAATTAATGCAGTTTACCATAGTGGTAAGAGCTGCATTATGGCAGAGCCTAAGCTCTCTCAGGAGCGCATGGCGGTGTGTTCAGGGACCTCAAGAAATAATCGGCCCTTTCTGTGTCGACCCTCCATGGGCAAATCTTCCCTTCACGGGGTTTTTTGCGGCAGAACGGGTCACCAGAGAGTATCACATCTTTGTAGCTGCGACCCCACAGCTGAGGGCTTGTCCATTAACTCAATATTATGGGGAATGGAAACTCAGCTGTGTACTATCAGAGTGGATGGACAGGACGCTGAAACGGGGTTATTCACTCCAGTTTTGCAGCATCCCACCTCCATTCAGAGGCATGCGAGAGGTAATTCTGTCCTCCCAGGAGGAGATGAGTTTCCTCTCAGCAGAGATTCAGGCCCTGGTGCAGAAACAGGCAGTGTCTGTTGTGCATCCTCACCACAGAGAAAGGGGGTTTTATTCCATGTACTTCCTGGTTCCCAAGAAGACAGGGGAATTCAGACCTATTCTCGATTTGCGCAGCCTGAATCTTCACATTTGCCGCAGGAAATTTTGCATGTTAACCATAAAACAGTTAATGAGGCTGGTGCAACCGGGCGATTGGTTGACCACCATCGACCTGAAAGACGCATACTTTCATGTGGAGATTGTGCCAGAGCACAGGAAGTATCTGCGTTTTGCCTTTCAAGGGATAGCCTACGAGTACAACAGACTCCCGTTCGGCTACTCCCTATCCCCGCGCACATTCAGCAAATGTGTGACCACAGCGCTTCAACCGCTGCGCGCCCATGGCATGAGAGTTTTCTTTTACATAGACAACCTCATAGTCATGGCTGGGTCCCGGGAACAGGCAATGTTTTGCACAGCACAGTTGATCACACACCTAACCAAATTAGGCTTTGCAATCAACTGGAAGAAGAGCACCCCCATACCTCACCAACAGGCGTTGTATTTGGGTGTGGTGCTCAATGCAGGCGCATCCCTGTCAGAAAGCAGACGTGCGTCCCTTATCCGGGCGGTTCACAGGCTGCGACAGGGGGCGACAGTGACAGCTTTAACTGTCAGGCAGACTCTGGGTCTCATGGCGGCTGCTCACGTTGTGGTCCCGTTGGGGTTACTGCATATGCGCCGGCTGCAGAGGTGGTTCTCCAGCCTGCGTTTGGATCCCAAGAGGAACAAACGGCGGCTGGTGACCATCCCCCCCCTCAGTGGAGGGCAACCTCCGATTCTGGGGGTCTCCCGGGCACCTCCGGAGGGGGTCTCCACTGGGGCGGGTAACCTCCTACATCACAGTGTTCACGGACGCATCCAGAACAGGATGGGGAGGGACCTGCCTGAAGAGGGCTATAGGTGGGCGCTGGTCTCTAACGGAAACACGACACAGCAACCTCCTAGAGCTACGGGCGGTAGTGTTAGTCCTCCAGCATTTCATGCCCCTAATTCAAGGGAGACATGTATTGGTCAGGAGCGACAACAGCACCACAGTGGCTTATATCAACAGGCAGGGCGGAGTCCGCTCCGCCGCCTTGTTGGCCACAGCGGAGAGGCTGTGGTTATGGGCATCAGAGGTGGTGTTATCTCTGAGAGCCCTCCATATCCCGGGACTGGAGAACAGGGGAGCCGACCTCATTTCGAGGGGCGGCCCCCTGCCAGGCGAGTGGGTGCTTCACCCAGAGGTGGTGAAGCAGATCTGGGCCCAGTTCGGGAGAGCGGAAGTGAATCTGTTCGCCAGCCGGCGCAACAGCCACTGTGCCCTGTGGTTTTCCATGGCCCTGAGCGACGACCCGCCTTTGGGGGTGGACGCGTTTGCACACGAGCCATGGCCAAGGAAGCTGCTCTACGCCTTTCCACCGTTGCGTCTCATTCTCCCTCTCCTGGGGAGAGTGAGGCGAGAACGTTTGGCAGTCATCCTGGTAGCACCGGATCGCGTCGGGGCTCCGTGGTACTCAGAAATGACGCAGATGAAGGTGGGCCAGCCCTGGGCGATTCCCCAGTTCTGGGGGGCGATGTCTCAAGAGGCAGGTGCAATCGGGGGGTTACCCACTCTGGGCCGTCCTCTCCAGGCTTGGCTCCTGAGAGGGACAGGCTGAGACAGGGTGGATTGTCTGATAGCGTTATTCAGTCTATCCAGGCAGCTAGAGCGGGATCCATCACAGCCTGTTACAGGCCAAAGTGGCTGGGATTCCAGCGATGGTGTGAGGAGCGGAAAATAGAGCCCCTATCTTGTGAGTTAGGCCCTATTTTGTCCTTCTTACAGTTATTGGTGGACAGAGGACTTTCTCATTCTACTATAAAGGTGTGTGCAGCAGCCATCTCGTCCTGTCATGAGGGATTCAATGGCAGGTCAGCCTTTTCTCATCCACTGATGTTGCGTTTTTTTTTTACAGGGGGTCAGGAGGCTGCGCCCAGTAGTGCGCGCCTCCACCCCACAGTGGGACCTGCCGCTGGTGCTCGAGGCTTTGGCCACAGAACCATTTGAGCCTCTGGAGCTCTCCTCCCTGAAAGCACTGTCGTGGAAGACAGCATTGCTACTTGCCTTAACGTCAGCCAAAAGAGTGTCCGAGTTAACCGCTCTGTCGGTGCACCCGAGCTGTTTACTGATTCGGGGTGACCGGAGCGGCGCGACACTCAGACCGAACCCCTCCTTTGTGCCCAAAAACCTAAGGAGTGCGTTCAGGTCGAGGGTTATTCAGTTGGGGGGATTTAGTCTTCCACCCCATTGTGGGGCCAGGGAAGCTAAATTACACCTCCTCTGCCCGGTGCGCGCGTTAGCATGTTATGTAGAGCGCACAGCTACCCTGAGACGCACTGAACAGCTGTTTGTGTGCTTCGGGGGCGGGGTGACTGGAAAAGCTTGGTCCAAGAAACGCCTGGAAGGCTGGCTTTGCGAAGGCATTGCACACGCCTACGAGCAGGCAGGGAGAGCCTGTCCCACGGGGGTCCGTGCGCACTCCACACGAGCTGTGGCTGCATCAACAGCCTTATTCAATGGTGCGAGTGTGGAGTATATATGCACGGCGGCGTCTTGGTCAACGCCAGGCCCCTTCATAAAGTGTTATCTCTTGGATATGTCTGGCTCTTTCTCAACGTCTGTGCTTGCTGGGGCAACACAGGACTGGTGAGGGGGGGGGGGGGGGGCTGTTGGTCAGTGGGCATCTGACCCTCTCCCCGGGCGTAAAATGCCCTTACGTTTCTCCGGACCCCTGGAGGGTCGCGGGGTACGTGGGGTGCTCTGGGCCCTTTTCAGGGCTGGAAGGCTCCCCTCGCCTGCCTGGGGGCAGGAGGGGGAGAGCCCTCTATACTATAGTCCCTACACACTCTGCACGGGGTCAGTGTTTGAGGGTGGGGACATAGGGGGCACTTGCATTCTCCCCGTGCTCTTTAGGGACTCAGGAGGGAGAGTGCATAGTGAACCCATACGGGGCTGGGGTTTTTTTCCCTGTCTGCCTATAGGTGGATGCAGGGGAGCCCTCAGCACTGATTTTTCGAGCACACGGTTTTTCGCGAGGCAAGCACGTCAGGGTGTGCTCTATCGGCCGCAGCCCAGACTTCTCCACGGTTACAACCGAGGGAGAGGTGAGTGAGGCGCAGTGGCTGCTAAAGCCGGTCAGGGACAGTGAGGTGGAACGGTGTGCTGGACGACAGTGCGTGCATACATCGGGGCACCGCCCACTGTACCCATAGAGTCCAGTAGAGGGCGGAGCCTGTGAGAGATATAACGTCGGGTTACGTATTGTAACCCTTGTTATATTAGCACAGGCGGAGCCCTCTACCTTGGAGGCACTGTCTGTCCTATACCGCTCGCTGAAGAGTGGTGTAGGATGATGGTCAGGAGGCGAGGCCTCCTTTTATACGGAAGTGAGATGCGCACACATTCAGGTAGGCCCGCCCCGGGGCCGGCTACGTCCATAGAAATCTCAGTAGGTGAATGCTTGCATGATAAGGTAGTACCCATAGAGTCTAGTAGAGGGCTCCGCCTGTGCTAATATAACAAGGGTTACAATACGTAACCCAACGTTTTATCAACATTTAAAAGAAGCTTTAGTTCAGAGAGCTGAGTTTGAATAATGTTTCCTGGCCTCAAGTGAGAAACAGGACTTGTTTCTGAAAAAGAAACCTAGTCTAACCCTCAGCTTTTTAAGCAGGTTATTGACATGAAGTTTAAAAGTAAGACAATCCTCAAGCCATATACCTAGGTATTTATAACAGGTAACCACTTCTAGTACTTGTCCTTGCATAGTAACAATATCCAAAGCAGTCTCTGGAGTCTTTTTTGCTTTTGAAATAAGCATTACCTTGGTTTTCTCAACATTTAAAAGAAGTGGGGGGGCCAAAAAGTGCGTGTGTATGTGACATACTTGCCAACCCTCCAGATTTTCGCGGGACACTCTCGATTTCATTGCCCTCTCCCGGTTTCCTCCCGATTTCTGACTAAATCTGATTTGTGAGTCACGACCTGGCTGTTTCACTCTAACATAACGCTCCAAATGTTACTGTTTCCACTCGGACTTCAATACAGCTACACCATTGTTTGGTTTCCATGGTAACGCGTCTCTTGAGTAGCGCGCGCAACTGAAAGTCTGAGAGGGTGTTCAGCATGGGGAGAAAGATAGTCACAGAAAACAGAACAAGAATGGACAACTCTACCCTCTGCTCAATCCTTTCCTGTAAATTAAACTATACAGGTCCAGCCAACACATATGACAGCGCAGTTGCTCCATCATTCCATCTCTCCTTTTTTCCTGCTCAATACGCTCTTGTTTGACAAGCTGAATGTTGACTGGTGTATGACTGAAATAAGCGCACTTTTTTGAACACACTCTCTGTGAAAAGTTCCAGTTATTAACTATTTACAAAGCTGAGAAAAAGGCCTTCAATATTTCCTCTTCTCTGGAATCCATCGATCTGATTGATTATCAGCGGAGCAAATGATCAAAGTAGTATGGAGGGAAGATATTTTTCGTTTGGATTACTGGTCTGGGGGAAGCTCGCGAGTGTGTGTGTGTGTGTGTGTTTGTGTATTTTTGCGTTTGTGTGTATTGTGTTTGTTTCCCGGGGAAACCGCTAACGAGAAACACCGGCTGTTGTTATGCCTGCTGTGACGTTAAGTTACTCCGCTCTCCGCTTGTAATTATGCCGTTACAAGCTTCAAAGTTGTATTTATTATCTGAATTTGCCGAAACACGTTTATATTCTGAAATCCAAGACTTTGTTTTTTTTAAATCAGATGAAAACAAACTGTTATCTATGATTACTATACGCCTTACATTCATAATTTCAGCGTAGGGAGGGGAAGCGGCGCAGGGCTGTAAAGTGGGGGGGCCAATGGCCCCCCTGCTTCCGGCGCCCTTGGTTGTTGCTAATGTTTAAGGGAATCTTGACGATTTTCTCTGAATATGTTTGAAGTCAAGAGGAAAAAACTTCATAGGCACTACCTTCTGGTTGTAAAATATCAGTATTAATTTACTTTTAGTAATGTGGTGTTACATAAAAGCTGTCCTTTAGATCTTTGAATCTTTTATAGATTCTGTGACTCTCTCTGTACAATTTGAAATGGCTATAGGAGAAATGCCAAGGACCTCTATAGGTGGCCATGGAAACATCATATGTAAACATATATACACACACATGTCTTTGTGTGTATATATGTTTGGGTTTCTGTGTTTACATTTTCTTGTCCGCTGATCTACTTTACATTTGTTGTGTGGGTTGTTGAGGTTAGCTCCTGCGCAAACAACACAAACTGATATTGCTGCTTTTTTTATTTACCTTGGCACAATGTTTGTATGCAAAGATGGAGAGAGAGAGAGAAACCTCCACTGCATCTGTTTCAAATAAATCTCTTTTATAGTTAACATCACGGCTGTCCTTGTCATAATTGTTATTCTGTTGACCGCTAATTGTGTTCATGAATCGATACACATTTTGTATATCTAGATATCTAGATCTGCGTTGGTCGCTTTACCGCACCGTTGTGACGAAAAGGGAGCTGAGCCGGAAGGCAAAGCTCTCTGTCTACCGGGCCATTTTCGTTCCTACCCTCACCTATGGTCATGAAGGATGGGTCATGACCGAAAGAACGAGATCGCGGATACAAGCGGCCGAGATGGGTTTTCTCCGCAGGGTGGCTGGTGTCTCCCTTAGGGATAAGGTGAGAAGTTCGGTCATCAGGGAGGGACTCGGAGTTGAGCCGCTCCTCCTTCGCGTCGAAAGGAGCCAGTTGAGGTGGTTCGGGCACCTAGTTAGGATGCCACCTGGGCGCCTCCCTAGGGAGGTGTTCCAGGCACGTCCAGCTGGGAAGAGACCAAGGGGTAGACCTAGGACCAGGTGGAGGGATTATATCTCTTCGCTGGCCTGGGAGCGCCTTGGTATCCCCCAGTCAGAGCTGGTTGATGTCGCCAGGGAAAAGGAAGTTTGGGGCTCTCTGCTGGAACTGCTACCCCCGCGACCCGACCACGGATAAGCGGAAGAAGATGGATGGATAGATCTGCGTTGGATCCATGGCTCATTTTTAGCAGAGCAAACTCATTCTGGTTTGTTCCGGAGCATATTCTTTCTTTGCAGCACTAGGGAACTTTGGCAAATTAAAATGCATTTCCTCCCTGAATCTTATGATCACAACACAGGCAGTTCCAGTGTCCCTGGAAATGTTCCCACAGTGGAAACAGACTAACTGTGATACTATCAAGTAAGCATGCAGAGCAATAGCAATTATACTGTATTAGCATGTTGAATTGTGGAACCTACGGACTATCTTAACTTGTCAACGAACATTGCATTTCCAAGTTTAAAGAAAGCAATGAGATGGAGACCAGACATGCAATAAAACAATTTGCCGACAAAAGACCTGTAAGTAACAGCTACTAGGTAAAACAAGCAAAAAATAATTTAATGTGTGTAAATTCAGAATGCAGTGAACTTGAAAAGCTGCATGATTGCATCAAAAGTGACCAGATCCCAAGTGGAAAGCTCTATAAGTTCCAAGCTGGCATTAACTCCACATCACGAATGGATGAGAATTCCCCAAGGGCAGAATAAATTGATGTAAAAACACTTGAGCACAAGTTGAAAATGTTAAATGATGTGCAAGAAATGTGCTTTTAGGCCAAGCGTCTTTGAAAGCATTTTGCATGCACAAAATGTGTTTGACGTTATCTATCTGGATAATACAATAAAAAATATTGATATTTGAAAATAGATTTTCTGTGTATGGTAAGAAACATTGCTATTGATTAACTGAATTTCCTATTTTCTCGAGTGAAAGAATAATGCTCTGCAATCCCAAAAACATGTATTGTAATTTATATCCCCTTATGGATTATGTGTCCCCCTTCTAGATCCTATATGTCGCATTTAGCCAATGTGGCGTCCCGGTATTGATTCACACTGCTTTGACCCTTTTCAGCCATGACGATCAATGTCATAACTGAGGAGGATTACACCAATCAACTTTAAGTTTGTAAATGAAAAAATGATTCTCTGCATCATTGGTTGATGTCACAGCTGCCTTAGCCATACATCAGAGTTCACCCAACTCCTACTTGTTATCTTATTACCCAGATGTGTTTTGCTTTGGTTGCAGCCAGTCAGTGCTTCTCTCAGCTTGTTATTTGTGCCTCTTTGTTCCTCTGTCCATTAGTCAGACACCCTGAGATCGATCAGTGACAGGTGATACGTGTCATCAGTAATTGATGTCCCTTCAGCACCTAGACTGAGAAAAAGGTTATTTCTGGATCTTGTGTGCCATAACAATGGCAAATACAAAAATGTGCTCCTCAGCCAGAATGCTTGATATATAGCTAGGCAGTTTGTCTTGCCTCTTGAGTGTTAGTGTTTAGCTGTTTCCAGTACCTCCTTTTAGTTACGGTTGTGTTACAGGACCTGTCTTTCTTTCTGTCTGTCTGTACTACCAATTTACCCATGAGTCGTATAGTGCTGAATGAAGGTCTCTAACTGAATATAGAGCACAGCAGAGCAATTCACTGCCGATCCAATCTTTTAGGCAACAGCTTTTACTGGTTACTTTTATCGTTATATATATTAGTTAGTATTATAGTTCTGTCCAGGTATAGTCCGAGTCATTAAAATCACATAGATGTTCTCAGAAGGTGCTAAGGAGGAGCATATGGCACACTGCATGTGTGTGTGTGTGTGTGTGTGTGTGTGAATTAGAAGCACCAGGGGTTTATAGTCAGCCTAACGATGGAAACTACAGTGTACAGGAATCAGTCCTGAATGCAGCAAAAATAGATTTCCATGCCCTCAATTCACCTTTTTTTCAATCAGAGTTCCTCTTTTCCAAGTAAGCAAATAAGCAAAAAGGCATCGACACCGCTTCTCATAGAAAAAAAAAGTTAAATGTAATTATATTGATTGAAAAAACATCAAAGTAGGCTTTAAAAACCCATCATGTGTGATTGTATGATTTCAATTTCTTCTATTCCAAATTTATTTGGCATTCTTTTTCTTTATAGTAGTCAGACCTTTAGTGGAATAACAACAAATGTAATTACCTAAGAGTTATTCCTCTAAAATATCCCGCCACGTATCTACGCTCACAATCTGCAACCTGAAAAGATTGTTAGGTTACATAACAGTTTATTTTGTCATTTGAAATGTGAAATGACATTATTGGCAACATTTGGATATTCCTTAATCCCTTTAACTGTAGCAAGGTTTTTAAAAGTGCTGGAAGACCTGCCAAAATGTTTAATAGTCACACGTAATGTCAATTATTAAAACAATTACCTTTTAGACACATTTGGCAGCCGCTGATGTGGATTTTAGGCTGTGACACACAATTCATGTATTACACAATACATTATTACTCATTGTGGTCTTATGAAAACACATTTATACTTAATATAACGTGTAAATGTCACAGTCTGCTTTCTCACTCACCTATTTTCTGCATAAACATTCCTTTGTCACCTGGTAGTCACACCCTGTCTCTCTCACTCTGTTACACCCATCAGCTCCATTAGTATTTAGGCCCACTTCACTTTCACCTCAGTGCCAGATCGTACTTTGCAGCATGCCAGTCTTTCCCGCATTACCCTTCAGATTGCTCTCCCGGTTTCGACCCTGCCTGTCCCTGACCAGCCTGCCTCGCCTGCTCCCTGACCCGTTCTGTACCTGCGACTCCCGTCCTGCTTTCTCCTGGAACCCTCGCCTGTCCCCGACCAGCCCTTTGCCTACTATCTGCCGTTTTGTCTCCTACCAGCCTATTGCCTTCAATAAAGCTGGTTACCGACTATCCCTGGTTTCCCGTGTTCTGCATTTTGGTCCTCAGCTCGTTTGTGACAGTAAAGGAAAAATGAGGGGTTACGTATGGTAACCCTTGTTATATAAACACAGGCGGAGCCCTCTACTGGACTCTATGGGTACTACTTTATCATGCGAGCATTCACCTACTGAGAATTCTATAGATGTAGCCGGCCCCGGGGCGGGCCTACCTGAAAGCCCACCGTATATAAGGCGGCCACGCCTCCCGTTGGCGTCATCCTACACCTCTCTTCAGTGTTAGAAATTAAAATCAATGTTTTATGGCATGATTTAATTTGAACATACCGTAAGCTTAACCATCCGGTATCATTCGATTGGACTACGCAAATTAGTCATTCGAGACAAAAATGTCCACTGCAAAATGCTTAGATAAAAACATTATATTAAAAGGTTTTTTTCACAACTTTTTTGGGTTCAATCTTTAAAGCAACTTCCGCCCTAATAGAAAATACCAAAAATGTAATCATTTTCAGGATTTTAACCCTTTAAATGCCATTTTGAATACATGAAACCGCTGTTTTTTTTCATGATGAAAACAGAGAAAATGTGTTATTTTCCAAAAAATACATATCTGAGGACTGGCTCTTTTTTTTATATAACAGTCTAGGATATGTCAAAGATTAGCAACAAAATGGATTTTTTTGCTTTATTAGTTTTTGCACAAAATCAGATTGAACAAAAATGTTACATATTAGTCATTCGGGACAAAAATGTCCACTTCCAAAAACTGCTCTAAAATGACAACAGATTAATATTTTTAAAAACTTTTTGGGGTTAAATCTTTCAATCAACTTCAGACCTGATCAAAAATATCAAATGTTAAATTATGTTAAGGATTTTAACCCTTGAACTGCCAGTTTGAAAACATGAATTTGCGTTTTTTATGAAAAACATGCACAAAAAGGCAGTTATTTTCCATATAATAAATGTTGGGGGGGTCGGCTTTGATTTTTTATCACAGTCTTGGATATGTCAAAGATTAGCAACAACATTGATTTTGGTTGATTATTAGTTTTTGCACAAAATCAGATTGAACAAAAATGTCCCATCTACTCCCATTATAACCACATCTTTTGATCTCTCCGCCATACCGGTATAAAATCATGCATTTTGTAATGTCAGGGTTTTATATTGGAGGAAAATAGTTCAATTTGTCCTTTTTACCAGATGTGACATTTTACCATTGAATTACATGCTTGTCATTTCTTGGTTTCTTTGCCTGTTGTATAATGGGGCCCTGACAGCCATTGGAATACATGTATGCAACTAATATGATGTAGGTGTGTTGGTATGGATGTGGAAGAGTGGTATCAGCTGAGAAATGTGTGTGTGTGTGTGTGTGTGTGCACAGAGACAACAATATACAGTAGATTTGGTTTACAGCAAGTCGCAGTTTTCGCCTCATATCTTTCTTTCTCTCTCTCTCTTTCTCTCACTCCCTCATTCCCAAACTCATACACACTCTTACATATTAAACCTCCTTATACCTTGTATGTGTGTGAGTGATTGTGTGTGAGAATGAGACAGGAGTAAGTGTGCTCTCATGGCGTTTTGTTTTTCATTTGTGCTGTTTCATGTGTCTTTGAGGTAAACAGATGGCAAAGGAGAAGTGCTCACTATCACAGATTTGTTCAGATTTGTGAACAATATTTGAGATACTTGGTTATTTTGTGTATATAGAAAATGTTTTAGATCTTTGAGTTCATCTCATGACAAATGGGAGCAAAAACAAAAGTGTTGCATTTATATTTTTGTTCAGTGTAACTGCAGTGTGTGCCATTACGACAGCTTCAATGACTCATTTTAAATCCGGGTGTTGACAGGAATATGAGCATGTGAATGTTGCTGGTAGAATGCACTGTGGACGATTTAGTTTCTCTGAATATAACGTGCAGAACCCCAGAAGCTATTTCTGTACACTGCTGTTTCATTGGCTTCTAATGGAGGAGTCTCAAATGTATGTTTTTCCTAATCGCATTGTCCAACATCTCACAAATAGAACAAAATACCTCATCAGAGCTGGATAGTGTTCCAGTGTTCAGTTTCTCTAGAGACAACAACAAGAAAACAATGTGGCAGTGTTCAAAGAGTATTTCATCAAGATAGGAAATACATTTCTCACTATGAAAAAGTAGTCTGTATGGTACATGCTTGTTTAAATTGAGGAAAGTATGTTATATTTGTTTCTTGCATGTTTATTAAAAAGACAATGTAAAGGTCCATTTAAGATTAAAATGCACAAGATAAATACTAATGAGGTGTTGTAATGTCATTATGGTCTGAGACATGGTGTTCCTGAAAACCTCATGGAGCTTCCAACATGGACAGGTTTCATACTTTTGGAAGCATGAAGGGGCTCAGATAGAAGCAATTTTCCATTTAGATTGTGATATATTATACAATACATGGATGACCTGATTTTCTTCTTGTTTGTATATGAGGTTTCCTGGAATCATCGTTGCAGTGGTAATCAGCCCTCTGTGCATAATGTTTACTTAGATATTGACCTACTTATGTGTTTGCAAATCCATACAATATGGAGAATAGCAACTCAATTAAATAAAGTTATTACATATTTTTATTGACTTAACAAGGTAAGTCAGATTGTAGACAAATATGATTTCGTTACCTGTGACTGAAAAAAACATGAACTACAGGGACACAACAATTATGACTAGCGAAGACAACATTAATGAGGAACAGCAAATGTTTCTTTAATCAAATTGAGGAAAATGTAAAGATACCAACTCCTTGTGAACACAGCTTCTGTGTTTACAAAAAAACTACTGACAGGTTAGGGCAAATAAAGCCTTCCAGACAGAAATTGGCAAACATAAACATGATGTCAGACCGACTAGAAAAAACATCTAATTTTACTTCGATAAGTAGCCTAATCCAGGAGAACATGCTTGTCGGAGCCAATTAGCACTCTGGGTATAAAGGTAGGAACCAATGTTTGTAGATTCAGGTTCCGCCAAATGGCCAAACCGTTTTTGACCACCCACCCACACACACACACACACACACACACACACACACACACACACACACACACACACACACACACACACACACACACACACACACACACACACACACACACACACACACACACACACACACACACACACACACACACACACACACCGTCACATATTGACGGACGGTCAGGGCCCCTCCCCGTCGCTATATTACGTACAGGGTACCCCTTGACCGTCAGGCTTCTACGGGCAGGGCGTCCCATAGACCTTCATAGACCACGTGATCAACAACAATGGCCGACCTTCGTGTTATTCTCGGTGGAAAATGCCTATTTTAAGGTTCATTTGGCCATTAAAATGCGTTTTGATGTCATTTTATGCGAGTAATATGAGTTGTTATTTCTGATTATTTGTGCAGTACATGTACATGATGTTTAGTTTGCTAGTTATGACGAAGATTAGTAGTAATAATGATGCCCCTTTCGTCTCATTAGTATGCATAAAAAGTGACCGGTGGACACACCCCCAATTATGCAAATGAGCTAAGTCCCGCCTCCCATTGTTTGAGACCCTTTGATGTGAGATAACAGGTAGGTGTGAAAAGCCCCCCTGTGTAGTGCCTTTGTTGTCTAATTCTTTGATGTGTTGATTAAGGCAGTCTCTTTGAAGTTATGTTGTCTGGCCCCCTGTCCCCTTTGTAGTCTAATTCTTTGATGTGTTGATTAAGGTAGTCTCTTTGAAGTTAAGTTGTCTGTCCCCTCACACCCCTTGGTGGTCTAATTCTTTGATGTGTTGATTAAGGTAGTCTCTTTGAAGTTATGTTGTCTGGCCCCTGTCCCCGCTTGTAGTCTAAGCCTTTGATGTGAGATAACAGGTAGGTGTGAAAAGCCCCCCTGTGGAGGGCTTTTTTGTTGTCTATTTCTTTGATGTGTTGATTAATGCAGTCTCTTTGAAGTTATGCTGTCTGGTCGCCTCAGGGTTGTCTAATCTAATTAGCCTTTGATGTTTTGCCCTTTGATGTGGTGTGTTATAAGCCTTTGATGTTAATCTAGGTGTCTCTTTGAAGTTATGCGTGAGACTGTCTAACCCCCTCCCCGCAGGCCTCTCCCCCCTTTCTCCACCCCCTTCCTTTTGGGCTATGAGCCCCGCAGATAGGGGGGGAGGGAATTAGGTGAAAATAGAAATAAGCTCAAAACTAATTAAAAAGACAGTAATTTCCACTTACCAAGTCACCTTGCAAAAAAGAAAATTGGCCAAGAGACGCCTGTGACAACTTACCGCCATCCGTCCGGAGCGCCAGTCAAGAAACGAATGCCACAGCTGTGCGGGAGTCAGACGCCTACAGCCAGAGATCTTTGCATAAACTTATCTCGTGCCCTCTTTTGGTTGTGGAGCGCGTTCATGTGTACTGGAGGAGGGGCTCTGTGAGGAAGTGGCAGATTTGTGTGTGGAGGAGTCTCAAATGTATGTTTTTCCTAATCTCACACACACACACACACACACACACACACACACACACACACACACACACACACACACACACACACACACACACACACACACACACACACACACACACACACACACACACACACACACACACACACACACACACACACACACACACACACACACACACACACACACACACACACACACACACACACACACACACACACACGGGTGGTTTGTCAGGACTTTTTCCTCGTACCAGTTCAAACACTGACTTATGGGGACCCACCTTTCCCTTTGCCGTAGAGAGACAGCAGAGTGCTTGAACTGATCATAAAAAATTCAGCTACATTTCTGGCTATTTAGAATTCAGTTTTGGTAAAAGAGTGTAAAGATCTGTAGACCTGAAATTCTACAGGACTGTGAGGACGGGGGCGGGACTGGGCGGGAGTGGGCGTTTCCTGAC
This sequence comes from Pogonophryne albipinna, assembly GCA_028583405.1. Classification (NCBI taxonomy): domain Eukaryota; kingdom Metazoa; phylum Chordata; class Actinopteri; order Perciformes; family Artedidraconidae; genus Pogonophryne; species Pogonophryne albipinna. The sequence continues at coordinate 1,059,827 of CM053262.1, forward strand.
ACAATTATGACTTATGAGAACCCCTCTGGATTAGCTGGACATTACCCATACACAAAGCAAGTCCCTGAGTTATGAGGACCACGATGGTATATCTGGACAATACACACACACACACACACAGAATTGTAGAAAACCTGTACTCATGATGGTTTCACTGAACATTATCCTCAAACATGTGTTGCACAATATTTTGTTACTGAAAAAGTAGCCCAATACTTCCGTTTATTTTAAATGTTGAACAGAAAAAAGTATTTGACTTAGGAGAGCAATGGTACAAAGAGCAGACCACTTTCTCATGTTCACAGAGCTCAGTGTTCAGAGACCTGAACATCAAGAAATGCAGCTTTTTTCTTGTTGCTTTGATGACAAACACCTGTTTTTAATAACCATATGCAGAGTTTTTGCGATGGACAAGACAAGTATTTCTGACAATCTCTTTACTAGTCGGCTGTCATTGAAAAGTGACAGAGGATTTAATTCTGACAGAGACCTTGACATATGATAGAACCTGCGCAGCCTAAAATTATCATGGAAGGAAGTGAAATATTGAGAAATGTTCTTTTTAGTGGACAAGTGAATATTAAGTTGATTTAGTTGCAGAAGCAAAATGCTAACGTTATGCTATAAACGAACTACAGCAGGGTCGCTGCTTCCACGTCTCGCCAACTTAAGATCCATATTCAAAACTACAGACTCTAAATGGTACAAGTTGAAGCGTTTGTTTTAACAATTTGCAGGAGGCAGGGACTTGCTTTCAAGCAGAACAGAAACTAACTTAGAGGAGTGTTCACGTGTTCGGCGTAATGACGTACAACGGCCTCCACGACTTCTGTAGTCCTATTCAGCCACTTGTTAACAACCATCGTTTTTCAGACACGTCCACTCTTCAGAAATCACCAGTGCTGATGGATTTAATGTCGTAGAACAAAACGTGATCCGTCTCTTACATTTGTGTCGACCACAGACCTTATTTCCAGATATTTTCCTAAACCCTATGGAGAAATCCCATTGGCTCTGAGACGAGGGAACAGGAAGTGGTGAAATGCTGACTCACTTCCTGGTTTTAGGACTCATTCCTGCAGCACTATTTGGAGTTCACCTATGCACACACACACACAAACACAGAGGCTATTGTTATGAGCTCAAAAGGGATAATGGTTATAATTCTTAAACAAACCTAACAAAACCTAAGTTATGAGGAAATCTAGTATAACTGGTCATTTTATACACACACACACTAGCCTAACAATACCTTAGTTATAAGGACATCAGGTATAACTGGACATTTTATACACACACACTACCCTAACAATACCTTAGTTATAAGGACATCAGGTATAACTGGTCATTTTATACACACACACACTAGCCTAATAATACCTTAGTTATAAGGACATCAGGTATAACTGGACATTTTATACACACACACTAGCCTAATAATACCTTACTTATAAGGACATCAGGTATAACTGGACATTTTATACACACACACACTACCCTAAAAATACCTTAGTTATAAGGACATCAGGTATAACTGGTCATTTTATACACACACACTAACCTAATAATACCTTAGTTATAAGGACATCAGGTATAACTGGTCATTTTATACACACACACTAACCTAATAATACCTTAGTTATAAGGACATCAGGTATAACTGGTCATTTTATACACACACACTAACCTAATAATACCTTAGTTATAAGGACATCAGGTATAACTTGTCATTTTATACACACACACTAACCTAATAATACCTTAGTTATAAGGACATCAGGTATAACAGGACATTTTATACACACACACTACCCGAACAATACCTTATTTGTGAACCACCCGGATTTAACAGGTCTCTAACACAAAAGCATTCTTGATGTTAGACTGGTTGTAATAAAGGGAGCAGGACACAGTTTTTCAGCTCTCTGTTGGTTAACAGTCTAAATCACTTGCAGTTTTAGCTGAGGTGAAAGAGCCCCTACATCTCTCACCAATGACAAAGGAATGAGCTCCCTAAGATGCTGCTATTGTGTGGCCTGCAAATGCATATTTTGTTTTACAGGATTTCTGTACCAGATGAGTGTACAAAATTGACAAGGACTTTTAATTTGCAGATATTTCAAATTCTTTTTTTTAAAGATGTTTTGTGTGCCATTATTACAGAGAGTGTGAAGTTGGAAGACAGAGGATAAGACATTGCCTGTAAGCTACAGAGGGCTTGGGATTCGAACCCACCTAGTAGGCAGTGGAGACCACTTTCATGGGCCGCACGCACTAACCACTGCGGTCCAATATTTCAAATTCTAAAGAATTGAATATACTGACAATTTATACGTTTTGCCTCAAAAGTGAATATTAGACAGATTCAAACTGTAGAGTCAATGGGATTTTTTCAAATAAAAAAAAGGACAATAGACTCAAGAGCTTGAATTTAAATATTTAACTCGTTTTAATGAACCTTTTTTCAACAAAAATGTTAATTTTACTTAAACACATACCTAGAGATACTGATGATTTTGCAGTGAAGAAAAGCAAATCAAAAACTTAAATAACCAACTGCATTCACCCACAAAGCTTATTTTCTTCAATATACAATAATGTAATGGAAAAATACCATTGCTTTTTGTGGAGGAAGCCCTTGTGATGTTAACTGTGCAACTCTATTGGAACTGTTATCTGGAACTGTACAAAAACAAGGACTCTTAAATACTGTGAACAAGTTCTGCAAACTGGTCTCTCGCTATGAGACTGATTTCCTTTTAAACATCAGGCCCCTGTTCCTTACACAATCTCTTATGTTCTGAACAGACCTTTCTCTCAAAATAGGGTCTTCAGCAAGCTTGCACTGTTCACATTCCAACTTTGATGCAAGGTGCCCCTTTGTAATGTGTGCTTTGAAGTGTTTCAATACAGCATTAACTTCATTTTTGCTCCATGGTCTTTTCACAGATCTTCCTTGGTGGACCGCTGCAAATCATGAGAAAAAGAATGTCATTTTCATAATTTGTAGAAAAAAAAACATTACATTTAGATTAAACGCCTATACATTCAATAGAAACATGTATGGGCTTTGTTAGTTGTATCTTAATTAAAATATATAAAAAAACCTAGAGGTTTATGCAGACAAAATCATGTCCCCAACTGAACTCTAAATATAGTGCTCTGTAAATATACTTTCAAAAATTCCTAATATTAATCATTTAAAAAAGGTGTAAACAGTATACTTTCAAAAACACAATAAAGAAAATCATTTTACAGTGTTTGAAAGAAACTCAAAAGAAGTTTAAGTTTTTTCAACAAACTTGAGTAGTATTAACCAAGGTTGTGTATATATATATATATATATATATAATCTATATATATATATATATATATATATATATCTATATATATATATATATATATATATATATATATATATAATCTATATATATATATATATATATAAAGATTCCATGGGGTGCATTGTTAATTAGGAGGGGGGTTACTACTGTGTTCTCTTGACTAGCTATCCTGGTACAGTGGGTATGAGAAGAGGTTGAAGTGGCAATAGAAGGTGTATTTAGAGTTGTTGTTTCGTGAAAAATGTTTACTCTGCTTTTATATATTCTTTATAAATGCGACATTTATTAATTTACAGCATTACACTGCTTTAATTGCATACAGAGTTAGTTGGCTGAATGATTTCAAGACTAACGATTATCACAATTTTTGCGGACATCCAGATTCTCTGCAAATTCTGATTTCTGCTCAAAGTAAAGTATATTTGTGTGTATATATATATATATATATATATATATATATGTATATATATATATATATATATATATAGATATATATATATATATCTGCTAACGTACCAGAAAAATGACAGAGCACAGTAATCATGCTGACTGGATTAATGCACTCAACAGTCCTCTGTAATGGATATAGCAGGCCATCAGAAGTGGCCAGTCAAAATGACAAGAGCAGATCAGATTTTAAAAGAAGAACCAACATAATACATCATTGGTGAAACCAGAAACATATTACATGTATTAAATTGGATCCTTTTTGGGTTGTAACGGCACCCTTAAAGGGTAAGCCCCTTGAAGATAAAGTAATGAATATGTGGAGTCCTACCTTTGGAGCTGGTGATCTCACCCTGGGAGTCCAACTGATTTGTTTTTCCTAAAGTAAACCAGAAATGATTTTATTAGAATAGCTTATACAGACTCAAAGTTATTTGTGGGGAACTTAATTTTGAAAGCCAATTTATATTATTTAAAATATATAAACAGAACAAAAGCTGTAACTGAACTGGACCCTGTAAAAAAAGAATCAATGTTGATGTAAAATAATAGTTTTTAGATAAGCTTATTCTTCTCTATGGTGCTATCAGTTTTTTTTTTTTTGTATGTGTTTACAATTATCAATGAGAACAAACTCTTAAAAAGTTCCTAAAAAAACGTATTGGTTTACAGTCAGAATGTAACCCACTGGCATCTCAATATACCTTCTGAACTCATGGCCTCTTCCTGGATTGGTTTCATCTTTTTTCTTTCTCCTAGGAAAAAAAGAAAAACTTAAACTTCACCTAGTTTAACTTTACTTTAGTGTCTGACCATTTAAAATCTGACGAGACAATAATATTTGTACCGACTGCAGGCAAATCATCCAAAACCTGGGCCATTCACACTGTTATTTGTATACAGTACGAGCAGATTGGATTTTTGTGCTCTGGCCTCTTTCAGCTATTTGTATTTCTTGCCTTGTTTGGTTTATGATAATTCCTGTTATTTATATATATATATATATATATATATATATATATATATATATATACACAACCAAAACAAACATCTCTGACAGAGAAGGCTGCAGTTTATCATTCATTCATTTTAATTTGTGCCACCATGGCATGTGTCATGTTAGAATTTAGAGCTGCCAGACTGTAAAAATATGTTTCTAATGCAAATGGGGCTTGAATCTCATTTCAAAAATAATATTCAATGCACCTTTTCCCTTTGAAATCAATAATTAAAATGTTCCATGCACATTACCTTTGGCATGGTAGGCTTCAGGCTGAGTCAAATCCGCGTTTTTTCTTTTTCCTAATAAAAAAAACAATCTTGAAATATACTACATATATCAACATGACAATTCACATATTTTCAGTTTCTTGGCATGAAAAATAAACAGATTTTGCAGAGCCAACTTTAACAGCTAATGCAACAGCCTATACTAAATACTACAATATTATTTGTATTGATAGCTGGAGGGGAAACATCTGTAGTTAAACTGGTCTCTTTAGTAATGTATTTTATCCAAGAAACATTGTAGTAGTAACATAACAAACAGAAATGGTAACATGTTTTTTTATCAACCAATATAGGCACATATGTAACCTATATGTATGCACCCAACACAGTGCAATAACAAAAAGACAATCTAAGACCCTTCCACACATTACCTTGAGAGTTGGAGGACACTTCATCAGGACTCTTTATTCCTCGCATTTCTGGTGAAAATAATTAGAAAACAGGCTTTAGATGGTAGAGCAGTAACTGAGTCTACAGATTTAATGGAGGACAATTTCAAAGATTTTTTTCTCTGTTTGACCACAAGTAAAAAGTAACCCTGGCTTATATGATTGCAATTAGATTTTGAACTTTACCACACCATAAGACCTACTCCAGGAGACCTAATTTTGGTAACTGTTGTGTCTTTTAAGGTGATTACTGTACACCTTGTTTCATGTCCGAAGAGTAATGTGCTAGAAATGTCACTGATTTTGTGGTGCCAATAAAGCAACAAGATGGCTCTACAGTGTGCAGCCCTTAATTGCTAGATATTGTCCTATAAAAAGGTACTCCCCCAAATCTGTACCATTACACATATTCTGAAAAAGAACATCTGTGTTACATACCCCTTACTCCATGTGCAGGATCTGGCTCTTCATTGTCTTTTTCCTCATCTCCATCATGTTCCATGTCTCCATCATCTTCATCGTCTCCATCAATGTTTCCCCCTGAACTTCTTCCAGATCTGGTTCCAACTCATCTGAAAAACACAAATCAATATATTTATGTATAATTTACCTGAGTTAATTTGTCCAATTTTCATGTCCCATCCTTTTAGTCAATTTCCTCTTGTGTAGTTATATTTTTTATGAATGTTGTTGTAGAAATAATCTTGTTTCTGTAATGCACTTTGTAAATGTATTTGAAGATATCTATTGAAAAGGCTTTGTATTATCATTATTATCATTTTAATAATATTATCATAAGTAATAATAATACATAAATTGAGCACATACCTTCAATCTCAATCTCGTCAAGAGATTTTCCTTGATATGCAGCCAAAGATCCTTTCTCCATCGCCAGTAGAATCTTTGAGATTTTTGCAATCTCAATAGTTGCCTCTGGCAGTCGATAAAAGTCTCGATGGACCCGTATGTCATGGCCCAAGAAGTTGGCTAGTTGGTCTAGCTCATTGTTCTTAAGGTTAAGAATCTGGGACAATGTTGCAACATGCTTGCGAAGTTGTGTAGACCTGAGATACTCCGGATTTTTTGCACCACACTGACGTGCAAAAAGCCTGATGCAGTCCTGTCCCCTGTAGAAGCTGGTGGAGGGGCACTGTGATCTTCCAAATAGGAAAGGGTTGTCCTTGTGCACATTACACAAGTCTCTTTTGTCAGCAAGGAGTGTTGTTGCACTGACAACTTCAGGGTTTAACAAAATGGCAACTTTCCTTCCTCTTTTGCCCATTATTTCCACCCTACTGAAATGCTTGGCCAGCTTTTGCTCGAATGGCGAGAGGCTAACAGCAATGTCCTCATGAAGCTCAGTCTGGTCTCTTTTCATGAATGCTTCCAAGTGTCATTTTTGAGACCTCTCCTGCACGGCGCCTGTTGAAGATAATTATTTGAGCTAGTGTAACTCTGGCTAGTTCTGCATAACTCTGTGAAGTCTCGTTCTTTTGAAGGTTCTCCATAGAAGTAGCTGATTTCTTCTCCAGGTACTTGTGGAGGAGCTGCACATCCTTTGTAAAAGGTATTGTACACGGTCTGTTAAACTTAGACTTGCTCAAAGTAGCAAGAGCAGTGTGGGAGATAAGTTCATTACATTCTTTAGTGCACAGTTGTGTGAAACGCTCTGATGCTTTGATCATCAATTCATCTTCTGCAGCAATGGCTCTACATAGAATAATACTGCCAATCTTCTTGAGTGAATGTCCTAATTTCAGAGCCAGACTTGGTATGTGGTAGCAGTGCTTCTCTTCATCGTAACCAGCGACATCTCTGACTGCCTCAATAACTTTGTAAAAGTTGTTTGGTTTTACAGCATCTTCAAAACTGAATAAGGAACATTTGCTTCTCAAGCTCATTAAGAGCCTGCCCATTTCACGGACTTTCTGTCTGATATATTCGAATTTTGTCGAATCACTACCATGTTTATTGTAGAGTGACTGAGCCAGTTGCAGTATGAGGAAATCATTCCGTGAAACTGATGCCACTTCATCTTGCTTCATATTTCCAAGGATCTTCCACAAACCAGGAGAAATTGCTTGGGAGAAAGTTGACTCTGCAATATCAGCCAGAACTAGGACTTTGGCCCTACCAGTTGCTTCAGTGTCTGAGACGGTCTTTGAAGGACATCTACGCATGTGGCGCCAAAGTTCTTTGCGGACAAACATGCCTTTACAATATACACAGTGCACATATTTGTTGGCATCCAGTGAGACATTTGATCTTCGTGGTCTTCGTTTTAGTTTCAGTGGTCCGCTTTGATTCTGCATTGTCTCTTGATTATGATGGTAATTACCTTTGTTTCGCAGCTTTTCAAGTAATCTTTTTCTCTCTTTAGAGTGTTTAGGGAACATAAATGCTTCAGCAATTTCAGGTTGTTCTTTCTCATGCTTCTTAAAGTGACGAGCAATCTTAGATTGAGGTTTATTGCAAACATAACAGTAATTGCTGAGGGTGCAAGAAGAGTCTTTGGGGTTTGCAACACTCTCAATTGTCACCCTCTCAGAGTAATGAGACTCTGTTACAGCTGTTGTCAGATTCTGAGGATTGCTTGTGGTAGGTTCATTATCAGAACTGGATGCCATATCAGGGATGAAATGTTCATGAAGTTGGAATTTGTCAGAGGTAGTAGCATCCGTGTCTTGCTGTTCAACACAGTTCTTTGTAGAGACAGTTGGTGCAGTCTTACAATGGGGTGGCTTTGAATCCCTAATGGTGGCAATGAGATGATCCCAATCAGTATTTGCTTCTGAGTCAGGAGGGCAGTCTTCATCGGCGCTGGATCCATCGCTGCTAGACGCCGTTTCAGGAATGTAGTCTTTATCACTGACGGAACCTTCATTACTAGAAAGGCAGATGTCCTTCATCTTCAAAAAAAAATAAAGGAACACCAAGTTTATATTTTTTTCATTATCCAAAAAAATCAGATATTTATATAAACACATTACGTACCGGTGACTCGTTGTTTTTGATGAAGCAGGTTTTGTGCCATGAGGTTGAACATACTAAAACACAATTACACAAGAAAAATGTACTGGTAACATTTCTTGAGCATTATTTTTACATTTAATCACTGTGCATTTCACTATATAACAAAGAAGAAAGTAAGTCATTTAGAATCTAAGTTAAGTATTTGAAATTAAGTTTGTTTTATCGAAATTTTTATCATCTCAGAGTAAAAAATAAAACGGTGTTGTTTGACAGGTACTTACATTTACACGTAAAACCAATCCATTTCAGGCTTGAGACAGGTCCTGTGCAATCATGATAATTGTCCAAAGAGGAAATGACTGCACTGGTGAGTACATGATGACACTGTGGATACAAAATTTAACATAAACAAAATAATATATATGTTATTTTAAGTGTGTTTGAGTGTGAAAATGTGACTCAGATACATTTAGGACATAATCCTTATGACAATGAAAAATAATAAGGTTAGTCTGCTTGGACACCTTATTTTATATAAAAAACATATTGTACTCATCATTTTGAAAATCTCTTAGCATCTGACTTAGAGCAGTTGGAGTAGTATTGAAAGTATGTCCTGCCTAAATTGTGTATTTAGGTCAAGGCGTCATCAACGCTAACAAGCTGACAGATATCCAACTTGCCATATATGTGACAAAGATTCCTCCCTTTAACAGTGTGTGAAAAAACAATGGTGAGAGTATTGTGAAGTACAACTTGCCATTTTGGTTGGTGGGGAGGACGGAGGATCTCTGTCGGGCTCAGGGTTACAAGCTACTTCACAGGGAGCCTGAAATTGTAGCACAAAAAGAACACCTTTGTCACCTTGGTAGTGGTTTGATCTGACTTGTGTGCTGCAAAGGTTTAACAGTTATGGAGGTGTGCACATGCTGGATGAAGGCAATGATCTAATGTCTAGTCATGTCAACAGGTTGTAAAACATCTGTCCTTACAAGGACTGCTGTCCCTACAAGATACCCTGTGACCAGACGGCCATTTTCTTTCTGTGTATAACATTTAACCCGTTTCAATTTGACCCAAAGTATGGGGAAATGGAGCCCCTTACCTAGACCATAGTCCTGGTAAAACAGTTTCAATCTATACCAGTCAGCGACACGCAACGCGCCAATGTGTGGAAAAACAATGCATTGAAACGTACCATCTTGTCCCCTGATGTGTTAGCAGTTGTACGATGTTCGGTCCCAGCCTCTCGTGCCCCACCACATACTTCCTGTAAATAAGTGAAAGATATTATCGACTCTTTTGTTATTAATCAGGTGAAATTCAGAAAATAATGTTAACACAGCACACATTTTTTACTGAAATAAATCAAATCTGCTTAACTGAGCTGAGTGGTAGTACCATGGAGAAAAAGCAACACTTTTTCCCTGTCAGTTAAGCAATGCCCTAAAGAGAACATAACCTCACCTTTAAGCGCCAGGGCCAAGCAGAATCCCCATAGTTGTAAGTTATCTCCTCCTCTGGGAATATTTCCTTTACAGAATATAGGCACAAGTGTGGGGTTCCTTTGACAACATTTTTTTCACTCTGCAGTTTGGATTCCTGTGATTATCATTTGCAAGACGTCCAAGTGTTCCATCCTCTTTTGAAGCATTAATGCTGCAAGACAAATAGTCCAGATACAACATCATGTATCATGACAGAAAAGCACTGAATTCATACAAGAAGTCACTAGGAAACACATACATCTGATAATGGTCAAATATCCATTTGAGGTAATCAACAAGCAGCAAACTCACCAAAAGTGCATTCCAGACAGTTGAAATCGAATAAGAAGATGTTATTTTTGACATCTAGATCTTCACTTACACCCAATATTCCACGGTACTCCACCACAAAAGTTGACGGTGCAATATATTCCCGTGTAAAAACACACGTCCTACAATAGCAAAAAAAAATGCATTAACATTAAACATTTACCTATACCCAATTATTTGTAAATATTTGCCATGAGTGTGTTAGATGCCTAACACTGCTATCCACACAAGCTTCATCCAAGTTAGCCTCCGACATGTAAAGTGCCTTGCAGGTAAATACGGAGTAAAATTGTTTGATCAGCACGCACTCCTTTCTGCAATAAAGCTCCACAGTGAAATGCACAAGGCGTTGGTTAACAGTACTTTGAAACGCTTAACATAGTGATGCCAACACTGCTAGGGTTGAGGGTAGCTGTGATTTGACTATATCCAGGGGTGAGTTCACGATGAGATCACGATTATTTACTGGTATGAAGTGACACATTATTTTATATTGCATTTCATTTAAATGTAAATAAACAGAGCACTGCTTTAATCAGCATGTTCCGTCTAATGTTCAGATCAGATGTTGCAACATATTAGAAAATACTTGTTAAGCAATAGTACCTTGTTCATATACAAAATAAACATAAAATGTCTACACAAATGTTATATTTTAAAGTTAAATGTACCATTATTGTGCACTGTCATAATTAAGAGGCTAAATTGAGAGGATAGACAATGTTGTGCTATCATAAGTTCTGTTGTACACATTTGATTTCAATAAATGATCATATGCATGGTTAAAAAGGCTTCATGATATAATAATAAGGGCCGGGTAGTTTGCTAACCCTGCCAAACAACCCTGGCACTGAGGAGAGGCTCTGTGAAGCCTCTCCTCAGTGCCCTGGGGTGCATGGAGCAGACACCTTCACCATGGCTCCCCAAAAGTGTAGTCAAAGCATCTCTAAACACGGCGGGTGTCTGGCAGTTTAGGACACAATTGATTTGGTATACAGTGTTGTTTTTCAATGAGAGGGGCACACATTTACATATTACATATCCTGAAAACGTACATTGTTGAAAATACATGAGGCTGATGACCTAAGAGCAATGGCTAAAAGGTCAGGGTTCCCTGTGTGCCCAGTTCGACCATATTGATGGAACAATGCTATACGGTCTTTGATACTACATACTGTATGAGATAGCTTACCTTTAAATGTGTTGATGAACCTGGCCTCTAGGAAGGGTTTGTCTCTGCCCAGAATTATATGGTCTATTGCATCCTGTTCAGGAGTCTTTCTCCTGCTCCTTTGTGTCATCCTTGCTAAAAAAATAAAACAGAGAACAGGCTAAGTTTAATGTACCAAAGCATGGTTAACAATAACATCTCTTGGGGTAAAAAAAGACGCATTAGAAAAAAGAGGGGTACAATATGAGGCATGATACACTCTTCCATTAAGGATGGTAGTTAATTAATAAGAATGAACAACATTTGTAATGTTCATAACATCGAAAAATAAATCTTTCGACGGGACAAGTCCCGGAACATCGTTCTGGAGTGGAGTGCACCAGCTGGGTAACTACGTCATCTAGCCGCGTTCACACCAAGTACTTTGCGAACCACAGAAAAACGAACCACAGAAAAACAACATCAGCCATTAGCTGCTAGCACTCAAGCTCACAGCTCCTCATATCTGTTCAGAAACTAAACAAAAACCTTAAAGCGAGCTGTAGTGGAAATGCGCCATAAGTCGGACGTAGCTAAGCCAGACGTTAGAGTTAAGACCTCCTTTTTTACGCCGAGCTGGTGCACTCCACTCCTGGTGTGCACCTACAGTCAACAGCTAAGTCTGCATGTAGGTGCTTGAAACCTACAGGTGCATGAAACGCTGCACGTTTCATTTGCAAAACAGCGTAGTCCGCTCCTCCATGCATGCACAGATCATGCACTGAGGAGCCGCTCCGTTGAAACCGCATGACGGCTGCACGGGTGTGAGAGCTACACAGCACACATCTGTCTTACCAGCATTTTAAAGTCAAATTATTTACTAAAAAAACAGGCCAGTAGTATAACTAGTAATCAACACACATGAGTGGGCATACATAGTCAGCCTTTTAATACCACATTGCATTTAATTCAGTTGTAAAGCGGAAGTCATTACCATGTGGTTGATGCTAAGCTAAACTGTGCTAACTGACAGCAGAGCTAAAGGTTAATGTAACGTTTCCATTAAAAAATGCAGTCTCTTGGTAGGATTAACTTACTAAATAACTAACTAATTAACTAACTAACTACTAACATCCTATAATTGTTTTTTAAACACACGAAACGCGATGGGGAGCTTGCCTCGTGGCATACACTGAGCCGGACAAACAAAGTAATAAACGAACAGCTGACGTTTTAATGCTAGGTTTGTAGCTACCCACCAAACAAACATTTAAATCCTTATATTTTGTTTCAAATACATGATAAAAATATCACTTACCAGTTTTGGTTAAAAGTCCGCTTTGCCATCAGCCAAGTCCTCTGCTACAGACTGTACATTGACGAATACTGAAAGACCACTCCCTGATGAGAAGCTGCCCGCGTGATGACTGCTGGCCAATCCCTGATGAGAACCTGCCTGATTGACTCTTTAGCCGCCCAATCAGTGAGCAGGTGTGTCCAGCCATGAAAGCGCGTATTTTGTGTAAAACGGAGGGAAATGTGTATGAAACGGCAATACCATGAATCGGCTGTACGAGCGTTTTTATACACAATGAGCACACACAAATATACACAGAAATCAGGTATAGGCGGTTTATTAGGACATACCGAGAAAAAGCGGGAGGGTTTTATTTACATGTTGATAAGTGCTTCTACACTGTGCGACTTGTGAGGACACCAGTTTTGTCTTCACAAGTCGAAATGTCCTTATAATGCTGGTGTGTATCCATGCGAATTGTCCTCATAATCCGGCCGCGCGGACCGTGTGTACGCACGCACGCACGCACGCACGCGCGCGCGCGCGCGCGCGCGCGCACGCACACACACACACACACACACACACACACACACACACACACACACACACACACACACACACACACACACACACACACACACACACACACACACCACACACACACACACACACACACACACACACACACACACACACACACACACACACACACCACACACACACACACACACACACACACACACACACACACACACACACACACACACACACACACACCACACACACACACCACACACACACACACACACACACACCACACACACACACACACACACACACACACACACACACACACACACACACAATGTGTTTGGCTGACTAAGGTATTGTTAAGTGTCATTTTGAGTATGGTGAATTTAATTAAGATGCAAGATAAATGGACACCAGTAACTGGAAAACACAGTAAATGGACTCAGTGTTTAACTGGAGACCTTGTATTGGACTTACTATTCACCTGGCAAGTTAAGTGTGCATCGAGACCGGGTGACGACACTACCTATTGACGCAGCAACCACTGTAAGTTATATTCTTGTTTAATTAGACTTCTCTCTTTCATTTATTCTACTCTGTATAATTGTTCTGTAGTTATTGTAGCTAAAACGGCGCTTTTGAGATATTTTAAATCTCAGATCTGCTCAAGTGAACCTGTTACACAGGTCTCAGTGGGGCACTCAAGCCTGCATTACAATATAGGCAGGGACACTCTGCTGTCGCCCATCAGCTGTAGAGGTTAACTAATTAGAGGGGCGTGGCCCCACAGCTGTGAGAACTCAGCAATCAGGCGTCCATTTTAGGTAGCTATTTCCTGGAGCGTCAGCTTCAGCGTCAGACAGCGAAGACATTGGAGTCCTGCGGGAGTAAGACTGACAAAGACATTGGAGTCCTGGGAGTCACGAGGGTGGCAAAGAGGAGGCAAATCCTCCTCTGATTGAGCTAATTACCGCTGGTGTTTTATTTTTTTAGTTTAGTTTTCTAGCCCCTCATGCTATAATCATGTGTATTTTCTCCATTCCTGTTCATGTGTCTTCTCGCAATATCACTGGCCCCGTGTATCTCCTAATCGCTATAACCGGCCTGCTCTCGTCTATCCACACATCTAGTTTCAGGTGGCCTGTGGAACTGCCAGTCAGCTGTTCCTAAGGCTGACTTCATCTCTGGCTACGCTTCCCTGCAGTCTCTGGATTTCCTTGCTCTCACTGAGACTGGATTACTCCATCAACACATCCACCCCAGCAGCTCTCTCCACAGCATATTCCTTCTCCCATACACCCAGACCCACTGGCAGAGGAGGTGGCACTGGTCTCCTGCTCTCTCCCAAATGGAGCTTTTCCCTCTTCAAGCTACCTAACTTCACTCCTTCCACCTTTGAATTCCATGCCGTCACAGTAACCCATCCTATACAATTAACCATTGTTGTTCTCTACCGTCCACCAGGCGCCTTGGGGACTTCTTGGAGGAATTAGATAATCTCCTCTCACACATCCCTGAAACTGGCCCTCCCGCTGTACTTCTCGGAGACTTCAACCTCCAGACAGGGAAGATAGACGAACTAACATCTCTGTTAACCGCCTTTGCTTTCTCACTGTCTCCATCCCCACCAACTCATAAAGCTGGCAATGTCCTTGATCTCATATTCTCAAGGAACTGCACTACTTCTAACCTCTCGTAAACCCGCTCCACACATCCGATCACTTCTTCATTTCATTCTCTCTACCCTTTCCAAACATAAAAACTAATCTCTTCTCATCCTGCACCTGTCCGCCGTAACCTTCGTTCCCTCTCCCCCTCTACCTTTGCCTCATCGGTTCTCTCAGCCCTCCCTTCCTCTGACTCGTTCCAACTCCTGCCTCCAAACTCTGCTGCAGAAACTCCTCTCTACTCTCTCATCCTCTCTGGACTCTCTCTGTCCTCTCACATCTCGGCAGGCTCGTCAGTCCCCTCCTGCTCCCTGGCTAAATGACGCACTGCGTGCTAATAGAACCGTCCTTAGGGCAGCAGAGCGGAAACGGTGGAAATCCAAACACCATGACGACCTCCTAACCTATCAGGCTCTCCTCTCCTCTTTCTCTGCGATCTCTCAGGCAAAAAGCACTTTCTTTCAAGATAAGATCCAATCTTCCTATTCCAATCCCAAAAAACTATTTTCCATCTTCTCCACCCTCTTGGACCCTCCCAAAGCCCCTCCCCCCTCCTCACTTCTGTCAAGCGACTTTGTTAACCACTTTGAAAAAAAGGTTGATGATATTCGCTCTTCTTTTTCTGACTCACCTTTACTCACCGCTGGGTCACCAGACCCTCCTTTCACCCACACACTGACCTCCTTTTCCCCTCTCTCTCCAAGTGAGGTTCTTACCCTCATTACCTCTGCCCGCCCTACCACCTGTCCTCTGGACCCTATCCCTTCAAACCTCCTTCAGACTATCGCTCCTGATATTCTACCGTTTCTCACCCATTTCATCAACACTTCTCTAACTTCTGGTCACTTTCCAAATAGTCTTAAGGAGGCAAGAGTAAACCCTCTCCTAAAGAAACCCATTCTCAACCTGTCTGATGTTATAAACTACAGGCCTGTCTCTCTCCTCCCATTCCTGTCTAAAACACTTGAACGCGCTGTCTTTAAACAACTCTCCTGTTATCTCCATCAGAACAACCTTCTGGATCCGCACCAGTCTGGTTTCAAGGCAGGTCACTCCACAGAAACTGCTCTCATTGCTGTCACTGAGGAACGGCACACTGCCAAAGCAGCATCCCTCTCCTCTGTCATCATCCTGTTGGACCTGTCTGCTGCATTCGACACGGTGAACCATCAGATCCTCCTTCGCACTCTCCAAGAACTTGGAGTTTCAGGCTCTGCACTTTCCCATCTCACCTCATACCTCAAAGACCGTACCTACAGGGTAACTTGGAGAGGGTCCGAGTCCGACCCATGTCAATTAAATACAGGGGTCCCTCAGGGCTCTGTTCTTGGTCCCCTCCTCTTCTCCCTGTACACAAACTCGCTCGGATCTGTCATTAGCCCGCATGGTTTTTCATACCACTGACGACACCCAATTAATTCTGTCCTTTCCCCGCTCAGAGACCCAGGTCGTCGCACGCATCTCTGCTTGTCTAGCTGACATCTCTCAGTGGATGTCTGCTCATCACCTCAAGCTCAACCTTGACAAGACTGAACTGCTTTTCCTTCCGGGAAAAGATTGTCCCATTCTTGACCTGACGATCAACATCGGCACCTCTGTTGTTTCCCCGACTCAGACTGCAAGGAATCTGGGTGTGACCCTAGATAACAACCTGTCCTTCACTGCAAACATCGCTGCTACAACCCGTTGCTGCAGATACACGCTTTACAACATCAGGAAGATACGTCCCCAGCTGACCCAGAAAGCCACGCAGGTTCTGGTCCACTCACGCCTAGACTACTGCAACTCCCTCCTGGCTGGTCTACCTGCATGTACCATCCGACCTCTGCAGCTCATCCAGAATGCAGCGGCTCGTCTGGTCTTCAACCTTCCTAAGTTTTCCCACACCACTCCGCTCCTCCGCTCCCTTCACTGGCTTCCGGTAACTGCTAGAATCCACTTCAAGACAATGGTACTTACGTACCATGCTGCGAATGGATCTGGCCCTTCCTACATCCAGGACATGGTTAAACTGTACACCCCAGCGCGTGCACTACGCTCTGCATCAGCCAAACGACTCGCTGCACCCTCGCTGCGAGGGGGACCCAAGTTCCCATCAGCAAAAACACGTGGGTTTGCTATCCTGGCTACAAAATGGTGGAATGAGCTCCCCATTGACATCAGGACAGCAGAAAGCTTACACACCTTCCGGCGCAGACTGAAAACTCATCTCTTTCGACTCCACTTCGAGCGATAGAATTACTAACAATGAACTGCTAACAGAGCACTTATATACTAATAAAGGACTGGCTTATCTATAGCCAGTTGAGTAGCACTTGAAATGTTTGGCTCTATGAAACCTGATGTACTTATATGTTTCTGTTTTCTTCAAGGATGTGTCTTCCTGGTCGATTGTACTTATTGTAAGTCGCTTTGGATAAAAGCGTCAGCTAAATGTAATGTTAAGTGTGCTTCAATTCCGTCAAGTTAGTGTATCCTCAGTGCCTCAAAGCGTTGGCTTAGCACCAACATATAGTCAAACACTTGCCTTGTTGGAGTTATTCACTGAACACTGAAAGGACCCAGACGAGCGCTGAGTTTGGAGTGGTTCTCGAGCTACTGCCGGGCTCACCTGCTACCGGACGCCGAGAGGAAGAAAATAACACGAAATGAGGACTGCAATAATTATGCTGTTTGGCACAGAATGCTATTCTCACATGTTTAAATACTGTTAGGAAGACATTTAGACAACAGATAATGTAAAGTGCAGACTATACCAATGGATGTGTATAGTTCCTGTTAACCTCCACAGCTGTGCAGCAGAGGCTTGTGGGCATTGTATTCTGTCAAGGTGATGTGAGGTTTGTACAGCTAGAAGCACAAAAACTAAAGGTCAATCATACCCAGAGGGCTAATGTGTGCTCATGTACTGAAGCCTCAAATGCCCTTTGGGCTTGATTGTTCAAAGAGGTCCTGCATTGAGTCTGAGAAAAGATGCACTCTCCATATCAATACTATAACTAACATTCAGTCAGTCCCAGATAATAGTTCATCCCACAGACCAGCTGCATCATACAGTATGTTCCCTGCTTAGTAAAGAGGGTAAATTCCTAAGTCCTATGTCTTGAGGGCTTTTATAATAATAGTTTCTTATCAGAGGAGTCCTCTTTGTTCAGAACTAAAATTACCATGTAGCCCCCCAGTGCACACACTCTACAACACATCATCAGCACAAGACTGAAAAGTTGAAACTAACTGAACTTCTATGATTGCTGACTGAAACAAAAAAGTCCTGCTGAAAGTTGTCATGACAGCTGGATGAAACATTTAATTGTTGACGGTATCACATTGGATGGTAATTTCTCATTGTTTTTCCACCTGTCTCCCAGTTTCATTTGCAGAAAGTTTGTTCACAGATTAAAATGCTGTAAATCTCACATCATCTAGTAGGCTGTCCAACATTTTGAATCCCACTTTCTGTATTGTGTCATATGGACATTTTTCACTGACCAGGTGCCATATATTATTCCAGAATTAGAGTTGGTTCCAGGGCAATTGGCATAATGAAAAACAGGGGCAAAAAGTATTTCCCTTTCAACCCTCAACATCAAATTGACCCTTTACCAAGCCAAGCCCACCTCTGCTAATCAGTCAAGCGGTCATATTATATTTATCAATTTAAATAATAAAAATAATGTCAATCTCATTAAATAGTTTGCTACACTAAGTAATGTGGGTGTTGTAACTCACTGTCCATATTGATTGCCCTTATTCTATCAGTCAGATCGCTGAGCTGATAATGGTAGTACTGTTTTTTCTAATGAATAGGCAAATACATCGTTTTGTATACATATGTTCTTGTAATGTTGTCAAAACATGTATACATAAATAAAATACTCTGAATCACGTTGCATTGCAAGAAGAGGCCTCCCATGCCAAGTTCCTGGCCAGTTTCACAGACCAGTCAAGAAGACAAGTGGTCAGGGAGCCACTGCGTTTCACTGTGACACCCATTTGCAAAGTCATTACATTCCCAGATTAAAACCTATTACTAATACTGATTGCTTAAGCCCAATGAGGCATAAAATGCAGTTTTTTTGCAATCAAGGGCGAAAGAGTGATGGATTTGAATGTGGAGCCAGAGTGGTGAGGCTGTCCAGTGAACCGCACAGGGAAAGACAGAAACACCTGACTGATGTTGTTTCTTTCCTTTTTTTAACCCATTTATTTTTAAACACATAGGCATAAAGAATACAGTACATGCATTAATACATCATGCAGGAGTTCACACCATATTGTACTAATAAGGAGTCTTGCATTTAATGAATAACACTGAAACTGTTCTAGATTGTTAAAGAACCTGTGATACTTCTACAGACACACTCACTATCTTACTTGTACACACACACACACACACACACACACACACACACACACACACACACACACACACACACACACACACACACACACACACACACACACACACACACACACACACACACACACACACACACACACACACACACACACACACACAGGTTTATTTGTTTCCTGGCCGGGATTCAAAAGAGAGGTCATTAGACAAATGAACGCAATCAAGTGGAGGCTCATATGGGCCAAAGACTCTTCAATGTGGGTCATGAGTGTGCTGATGTCCGATAATGACATCTGGAACAAACACTGCAACAATGGTAGTACATGCATGCAAAACATGTGCATAATGAGTTTCAGAAGGAAGATTTACAGAGTTAGACAGTGGAAAATGTATGCATAATATAATATTCATCTTTAATAACCCAGAGGTCTCAATGAAGAACAGAGGACTTAAAATGAATATAACATGGTGTCCCTCTTTGGTAGCTTAACGTTTTTGTGCATCATGCAGAGCTGTATTAATGTTTTTAAAAAACTTGAGTTGAAAATCAAAATAAATGAATTGTAGTGGAGTAGCTGTGATCAGCAGATTCACACATTGCTTTCACACAGAGCGTATGCGATTTTAATTAGGACCTAAGTGCTCTAGAGCAGTGATTCTCAAATGGGGGTACGCGGACCCCTGGGGGTACGTTGGGGTACTGCAGGGGGTACGTGAGATTTAAAAAAAAGGTTAATTAAAAAATACCATGCATGATTACAAAAATAATCATAGTACAATACATTAAATAGACGCTGAGCGGAAAGCCAGTTGCAATATTATATTATAACAAATAGACATTGAAATGGAATTGTGGTTTAAACGTAGCAGCACTACAGCAGGGAACGTGGACAACGGAGAAAAAAAGAGAGCCAACAAAATGCCGTCAATATCAGGAGGCGTATGCTTTGATGGGATTCACGTCAACCCGTCCCAGGCATTGTGTTTTTTCTGTGGGGAGAAACTAGCCAACAGCTCGATGAAACCAGCGCACCTCCAGAGACATCTCAGCACCAAACACCTGTGTCATGTTGGTAAGCCACCGGAATGTTTCAAGAGAAAACTTGCTGAGTACAGATCCTTGCAAGAGATGATGTGAAAAGCCTCCAAAACATCAGCCAAAGCACTGGAGGCATTGGACCTAAAACTCCTAAATAGTGTAATTGCAGTGTTATTACATACTTTGTTTATAATTGCACATTATTTTCAGTTATAGATGTAGCGCTTCATTTCAGACGCCTACCCGTGCGGGTCCGTGATCTGCACGGGGTGGGCCCCTGCTGAAAAGGAAAACCCCCCGCAGGACTTGATACGCCCCCTTGATAAATACATTTAATTATAATGAAACCAGCTGCAATGGATCATGGATCGCGGATATTTGTTAAGATCCATATGTCACGG
Source organism: Pogonophryne albipinna (assembly GCA_028583405.1). Taxonomy (NCBI): domain Eukaryota; kingdom Metazoa; phylum Chordata; class Actinopteri; order Perciformes; family Artedidraconidae; genus Pogonophryne; species Pogonophryne albipinna. The sequence goes on from CM053262.1 coordinate 1,080,529, forward strand.
ATAGGATCATATTCTGTGCTAAATAAGAGACATGTAATCATTTACAAAACATCACCATGTTTTTATTTAACAAAATAATGTTGTTCACGTTGGCGTAAGTACAAAACCATCGCTATGTTTTTTCATCAGGAAATGCAGCCCGGCTCAAACAAACGATTTTCATCATCCTCACGATCATTTAATGTATCATATGTTCGCGAACATGTAGTTTAATCCACGTGAGTTTACAACAACAAAAATAATCGCTTTGTTTTTATATCACATCCGACCGGAGGAAAATGCAGCACGGCTCTCACTACCGATAATCCCAATCCCACGGGCAAACAATAATATGTAGTGTTAATAGTTTACTGTATTATTAGTGTCTAATATTACTGCTATAACAATAACACATTGAGTTGTTGAAATCAGACCATTTTTTTTTTTTAAACAGTCTGAATGAAACGGCAGCTCTCAGGTGATCAGCTGTGTGTTTACACAATAACATATGCATAGTAATTTAATAAATCCTTCCAACACACATTGTAAAAACAGTTCTGTTTCATACGAGTGTTGAGAGCTGTATCCACAAATCTCTTAATTTTGCCCTCAAAGTGCACCAGATTGATGCATTTAACTTCAATTTAAATAAAAACATCTTCTGTTGTAACAACAATAACATTATAAATAGTAACATAGCATGGTATTGCACATTTAGCTTTGAGTGTTACTGGCCTGAGATTTTTTTATTACATGAATTAAGGTGACTGAGGCTTTTTAACAGATTTTTCAGTGTCCCACATTAGGAAAAGCAGATTGTCTGAGACAACTTGGCACTAAGAGTACTAATATGTCTACCATTTCTTTTATGAGTGTAATATCTGCATTTTCTCTTTTGGTTTGATTAGGACACATCCTGGGGATTTCAGAATGGTACTGGATTTTGATGTATTGTATCGGCTTGTTATCGCAATATATTCCCGAAGTCTGAAATGCAAAAATGTCCCATATTAGGGCTATTAATATTCTTGACGGGAAGAGCAGTGTAAATGGGTGTCCATATGCATTTGAAAAGCAATATAAATCACACAGTTATTATGCAATAGGCTTTAAAAGCACCATCAATAACCATTACCTTTCTCCAATTCAAACTCTTGACGGGAAAAAAGGAAGAAATGGTTGGGCTAGACTGTACTGTACAAAGGCCATTCAATAGACGTTCTTCTGGAAATGTTCACATCAGGCACCTTCAAGTTAAACAATACTACAGTAAACAATTAACACAGTAAATTATGTGGATTAAACCACATTTATTTCGTTAAAAATAAACGAAATATGATTTCCTCCGGAGTCGGCTTGAATTCATAAAGAATGCACAAATGTGTTTAATCGTTAATGTCAGATATGTACTAAGTAAATACATTTGTTCCTGCTCAAGATTAGATTAAACTTTATTGTTATAGCACATATTACAGGTACTGAGACAACGAAATGCAGTTTAGCTTCTAACCAGGAGTGCAACAAGCAGTGAAAAGTAATGTACACAATCTACAGAATAAAATATAGAATGAATTGAATGATGAATAAACAGTGAGGAGGGGTACAGTATGAATACACTAGACTAGATATACACAGCAGCCCAGCCTGTGAGCAGTATGAACAGTATATTAACAGTGTGTATGAATATGCTAAGATATATAAAGTATGAAAACGGTAAGCAGTGAAAGTATGGTATAAAATATATAGATATTAATGTCATGATAAACATTGTGGAACAATGATGAAAAATGTGAATGGAAGTGGCGAGGTAAAACTGACACAAAACAACAACAAACTTTTGCCGAGCCAATGGAGAGTTTCATCAGCAGCACGGGGTAAAAACCACCAATGAGCGCTCAGCTCGAGATACCAGCGAGTCGAGAGAGAGAATGATATCTGCATTTTCTCTTTTGGTTTGATTAGGACACATCCTGGGGATTGTGTTTACAAAGATTGACCATACCGTTCACCAGCCCCCACCCCCCATGTTGCCTATGCTGTATGTTAGGAACTCTTTGTTTAAAACGAATTGGCCATCGGAATGTGTGGAGGAAGTCTCCCAAGGGGGATGGTCACATTCCACAGCTCTTCCCCCCCGTGATCCCCCGCACACAGACAGACACAGGGAGATCGCTCTTCTGGAGTGAAGAGAGCGGAAATAATGATATTGCAAGTTAGAAACGTAAGATGCATTTTGACACACAAGATGGACACTTGGGGGAAAATATGCTTCATTTTGAATGTCCGATAGTCCACCATTAACACCTTAGTCCCGTCTCGTCTCATCAACGAAAACTAAATATACATTTCGTCATAGTTTTCGTTATCAAGAATCTATTTTTAGCTCGTCATCATAGTTTTCGTTGACGAAATTAACACTGGCATATTTAAGCTGTCGCACTTTCTGTTGTTTCTATCGCGCATTGCCGGTATGAAAGGGTCTGTGCCGGATATATCAAACATTTAATAAATGTGAAAAACAATGAATAAGACTTAACGTATTAATAATAATTAATTATATTTATTCCGTTTGGATGTACGATTTTTGACTTTGTTTAGAGCAGTGATCTTCTCTGCAGCAGAGAGCTAAGCGCTGTCAGACCGGACCTAACCCTGAAAAGTATTATCTGAAATTAATCATGTTATTAATATTAAATTTATATAAGTATTTTTACAACTTGTATTTAAAAATACTCTGTTGTGGGACTTCCTGCGGACAGCTGAGCAGCATGGTCGCTTGAACAGTGAGCTCCCTTATGCCAACAGAATAAACTCCGCCTAACTCGAAAACTAAAACATCCTGGACAGTTGATAATGAGCGGAGGGTCAACAAAAGCAAGGAATAAGAAAAGCGAGAACCGTCAAGGTAAAGAAAAAACTAATATTAACAAAGAAAAGGACAGGCTAACTGCAGAAGCTAGCACAGCAATGGCTAAACCACAAGCTAATCTGGACAGCATTAGCAAGCAAATCGAAGCCATGCGGAGCGAGCTGAAAACCGACTTGACCATCTTTAAGGAGGACATCGCCACTCAAATAAAAAACGAGCTGACAGAATTCAAAGAAGACATTAACCATAAACTGGTAAAAATACACACAGAAGTTGGACAGCAAAATGATAAAATAGACGCCGTTGTGAATCGCACGGAGGAGTTTGAGCTTTGGAGTACCGAGGCAAAAAACGATATGCAGGAAATAATAAAAGAACACAAGTTTATGACTGAAAAGCTGGATGATTTGGAATCGAGATCCAGACGGAACAATTTGAGAATATACGGCATACCAGAAGATGCAGAGCTGAAAAGTGACACGGTGGCGATGTTTGTGGATAAATGGCTGCGGGACGAGCTGTCAATAGAGACAGATCTCCAGATTCAACGAGCCCACAGAGCCCTGGCACCGAAACCAAAATCGGGACAACCTCCGACCAACCTGAACTTTCTGCAGTTCCATGTAAAAGAGACGGTCTTGAAGAGGGCTTGGGAAAAGAAAACTGTCAAACTCGGAGACAATAGGATATATTTCGACCACGACTACACCGCAAGGATACTGCTCCAACGCAAGGCATACGCGGGCGTTAAGAAGATCTTGAAGGGTGAAGGCATCCGTTTTCAGACACCTCTTAATAAGATGCGTATTCACTGGATTCTAATGGAATGAAGACATATAACAGCGCAGAAGCAGCCAGCGATATGCGGGGAAGAGGATATGAAGTAGAAGACACCACCGCTACAAGAGGCTCCGCTGGCCGTGGCGGGCTCAAGTCCACGGGGATCGAGACTTGGACACGCGTCGGAAACAACAGAACCACGCAGACAGGCAAACGGGCGAGAGGACTGCTGCGAGAATTCGAACATTAAGAAAACAACGCAGAATGAAAGTCTTCTTCTTCAGCCTGACGCATAATGGAAAAAGATAAGAATATATCCTTGTAATGTTAATCAAAAACATTAAGAACTGTTCGTTTTGAAATGAGAAGTGACATGAATACATATTGATATCTGGCATGTTGGCTTAAAAAGGGAATGAAACATAGCTGCCTATGTTATAAGCCTAGTATGGGCAGTTTAACTCAATTTGGGTTTTATCCTACTACTAGCTGGGGGCCCTTCCCATATGGAAGACTTTCCCCCTCAGAACAAGAGGTGAGTCAACATCTGAGGGTTGTTGACACCTCTATTTGGAGGTCGCCTTTTCTGTTTATAGTTACGTTTAGAAATGTTTTCTTGTTTTCAATGTTGTTAAGTGCCAATAGTTATATCACTGTTAACCTGAGTGGGAGACACTACAAAATGACTTAACCAAAATCAACCTATGACTAACAAACAAGACGGAATTAAGCTTATGTCCCTTAACGTTAATGGTTAGGGAAACCCAATAAAAAGAGCAAAAATGATAACGAAAATCAAAAAAGAAAAGTCACAGATTACTTTCCTACAAAAAACCCACCTTTCACAGACGGAACATGAAAAATTTAAACAATTTGGATTCAAAAACACCTTTTACAGCTCCCACTCTAACGCACGTAAAAGAGGAGTAGCAATTTTAATTTCTAATGCAGTCAAATCTGAGTACCAAAAAGAAATAAAAGATAGAGAGGGACGATATATTATTGTGAAAGGGACAATTGACAAAACTAAAGTAACATTGGTGAACATATATGCACCACCTGAGAGTGATAAGTATTTCTTTGGGGCCTTGCTTGATCTGATTGCAGTAGAAACAGAGGGAATATGTATAAGTGGGGGAGATCTCAATTTGATAATGGATTATGATCTGGACACAACAAACTGTAAGAGAATTAAAAAACCTATTACAAAGCTAGTGAAAAACACTTGGGAAGAAATGGGATTCTTTGATGTATGGAGGGACCTTAATCCAAAAAAAAAGGATTTCAGCTATTACTCGGCAGTACACTCAGTATACTCACGGATTGATTACTTTTTTATGCAAAAGGGAAATAGGGATAAAATACAGGACTGTCAAATTGGAGTGGCTGACGTGTCTGATCAAATCAAAGATGAAATACAGAAATACTTAGAGGAAAACAATAACGACAACACAGACCCAGCCATATTATGTGATGCATTAAAAGCAGTAATACGAGGAAAATTGATTTCTATTACAAGTAACCTCAAAAAAGTAAAAAACTCAATATAATAATCTCACAGCCGACCTGAAACAATTAGAAATAAAAACATAAAGAAAAAAGTGATAGAAATACACAAAAACAAATCAAAGAGGTGAGAAACCAAATCAACAACTTACTACATCAGGATATGGAGATAAAAGCAAGATATCTTAAACAAAATTATTATGAATTAGGCCCCAAAGCTACAAAGTTGTTGGCAAGACGTTTACGAAAGCAACAGGCAGCAATCACAGTCAACAAACTACCTGACCCTAAAACAAATCAACCTAAATATGAACCCAAAGAAATTTAAAATATTTTTAGAGATTATTACAAAGATCTTTACATGCAAACGTCTACAACAAATCATATGCGTACAAAGTCATTCCTAGACTCACTGGATCTGCCCTCTATAGGTAAAGTTCAAAATGAACGTATAACAGCAAAGATAACTATAGATGAAATCCATAAGGCAATCGGAAAACTGAAAACAAACAAAGCTCCAGGTAGTGATGGATTCCCATCGGAGTGGTACAAAAAACTAGAAAAATAACTGTCCCCACTGCTACTAGGTGCCTTTAATTGGATCATGTCAAAAGAGGATACTCTCCCCTCATGGAAAGAAGCAATTATTACAGTTATCCTCAAACCACTAAAAGATAAAGAATTTTGCCAAAATTATAGACCAATCTCAATTCTTAATGTTGATTACAAGCTCTACACTACGATACTATCAAACAGGCTACAAACAATAGTACCAGACCTCATAGATGAGGACCAAACAGGCTTTGTTTCAGGCAGACAGACGCATGATAATATCAGAAGAACGTTACACATCATACATAGAATACAAAAAAATTAAATACCAGCAGCACTGATTAGTCTCGATGCGGAAAAAGCATTTGACAGGGTCAATTGGGAATTTTTATATCTAACATTAGAGAAATTTGGATTCAGTAATAAAACAATTAAATGCATTAAGTCTATTTATAACAAACCAACAGCTCGAGTTAAAGTTAATGGCTCACTAACAGACAGATTTACATTGGAAAGAGGAACTAGACAGGGCTGCTGTCTCAGCCCTACCCTGTTTGCTCTATATATAGAGCCATTAGCCCAAATGATCAGACAGGAAAGTGCTATTGCAGGAATAGAAATTAGTCAACAAAAACATGTTATTAGCCTTTTCGCAGACGACGTCATGATCATGCTGAAGATCCAGTAAGCTCCTTTATAAAGCTAATGCAAATTATGGAACAATTTGGTGAATATTCAGGATACAAATTAAACATATCTAAAACTCAAATCCTTATGTTTAACTGCGCTCCAAATCAACAACTAAAATAATTTAATTTAAACTGGGAAGGTAAATCAATTAAATACTTAGGAATAAACATAACCAAAAATGTAGCAAAGCTGTACCAAAGCAACTATGAATGTATTGACAAAGATATAAGGAAAGATTTCGAAAAATTGTCAACTTACCCGATGACTTTTATTGACAGGATAAATACAGTGAAAATGAATATTCTACCACGCTTGTTGTATTTATTTCAATCCATGCCGATAAATATACCGCAGATTCAGTTCCAAAGCTGGGATAAGCTTATATCAAGATTCATATGGGGGGGTAAAAGACCTAGGATAAGATATACCACACTGCAATTGCCTAAAGAAAGAGGGGGACTGGCACTTCCAAACTTAAAGGAATATTATCATGCAGCACAACTACGTACTCTCATTTACTGGTGCAACTCCGATTATATAGCCCGCTGGAAAGACATAGAAATACTTACATATGAGTCCCCAATTCAACCACTCACAGGGCAAAGAGAAATACCTCCCTATATTACAGAAAAGGGAGACCGAGACCCAATAACAACATTTACACTAGAAAAATGGTATTCTATTATTAAACAATTGAAATTGGGAAGGGAACTTGGACTATTAGACTGGATAGCCTATGACAAAGGATTCAAACCAGGAAGCTATGACTGTAGATTCAAACAATGGACAGAAAAGGGTTTAACAGCCATATGCACGGTTATCCAGAAGGGAGAAATGAGAAGCTTTCAAGACCTGAAAAACCTCTTTGACCTAGAGAACAAAGACTTATTCAGATATATGCAAATGAGGGACTACTATACAAAAAAGGTTAAGAAAAATGAAGATGACATACAACCTATTGTACAGATTATTGCACGAGCTTACCATGATGATGTTCCCAAAGTTGTGTCAACCGTGTTTCGTGCTTGATGGAAGCCAAAAAAGATTCAACACTCTATGTAAAAACTAAATGGGAAAAAGAACTAAACGAAAGGATCTTATATAAGATGTGGTATGATATGTGGAAAATGCACCAGACCACTACACAGTCACACGGATGGAGAGAATTTCTGTGGAAAAACCAAATTCGTTTCTTTTACACACCCAAAATCACTAGTAAACAAACAAACACTCAACAATCATGCTGGAGACTTTGTAAACATCAGGAACCTCACCATACACCAACCCTGTTTCCTAAAAATTACGTTCCCACAGAACTAAACTGCATTCTCAATTACGTTTCGCTAGAAACGTATTTTCTCCTACGTTACGTTTCTTATGAACGCATCTTAAATACGTTTATTTTCTACATATCTTTGCCATTTATTGTCTTACTTATAATAATGATAATAGTCATTTATAAATATCATTTTAGAGCACACATTTGAAATCAGTAGGCGAGGCTGTAATTTCGCCAGCTGTTACTCTCATGAGCGAGACAGAAAATAATAGTTTTAACATGCCAAAAAGCTGCTGTGTCGTTTATTGCACCTCAAACATTAAAACAAATCCAGAGTTACGTGTTTCTGTACTTCCTCTAAGAAGAAAGGACAGTAACAGAATATCTCTGTGACGCCAGATGTGGTGTTGTTAATGCGATATGATATCCGAAAAACATTTCAGTTTAGGATGGACGAAGACACTACACTACCCATAATCCCCAGCTATCGTTTGGGACTACAGTCCCGTTGACAAACCCCGTGATTAATCTTCAAGCTCTGTGATTGGATGTTGGAGTGGCAGTGCGCCAAGGTTACGCCGAGCGTCAAGCTCTTTGAAATGGAACGAAACCACGGCAGACTATTCAAAACTGGACTCAAACGCCCCCCCAGAACTACACATGCTGGCTATTGTGTTTTGCAACATGTTCTCTATGGCAAGTCTCTACTGGGAATTGTAGTTTTAAAAGACGTTTTTGTTTTTCCCAAAATTAGAAGTTGACAGTATTAAACTGTGTAGGCCTACAGCCCTGGAGGTTTAGACGATAGGAAACACATTGGTGTGTACACATTTAAAACATGTAATTACTACATGGGTGAAAATCGCTTGTATCCATAATGGGCAGCATTAATATATATTCTACTCCACTACAATTCAGAGGTTAACCTGGTATTTTTACTCCACTACATTTACTTTAGTAACTCTGCAGATTCTGATTAATGATGTGAAATATAAACAACCCTTAAAGCAGACTTTAGTTACACCTGAGTACAATTCAGGGAAAGGTGATTGTCAAGTGCCAACAATCAGGAGAGATATTTGATAGATGGTGCTCTCATGAGCGAGGCAGAACATAAAAGTTTTAACATGCCAAAAAGCTGCTGTGTCGTTTATTGCACCTCAAACATTAAAACAAATCCAGAGTTACGTGTTTCTGTACTTCCTCTAAGAAGAAAGGACAGTAACAGAAGATCTCTGTGGCTTCAGGCTTGATCGCCGTTCAAATGACAGCGTTGGTTTCCCCAAAAGTGGGCGGGGCTGTAAAGTGACGTAGATTTTACTCTCATCTATTATTCAAAACCATTCTATTTATTCTAACGTAAATTACATGCCAGTGTTTTATGTTTTTATTTTAAATCGTATAATGTCGGACTTTTTTTCCCGTCTGTGAGGAAAATAAATGGGGTTTAGAGCCTCAAAATACTGAAATCTGTATTTTTGAAAATCTTTTTTTCCTTATTTACTCAACAATAACACACAATTATCCTTGTTTTTATTTATTCGTTTAATTCTATAATCTTGGGCTTTTTAGCATGCTTTTTAGCCGTAAATAAAGTCACCGGAAACAGACGTAGGCCTATAAGGGACATTTTGAGGATACACACAAACCCACTGAACAGATTACCCAAGATCCTCAGCTTGAAGCTCGTTGATTGGATGTTTAGCCGCAATGCATGTTGGGATATGATGTTAATGCGTTATGATATCCGGAAAAAAAAAGAATAATAATAATACTTTATTCCGAGTGTGCTTGCTTTTCTCTTTGGAAGTCATCACATAACGGCATTGTAATACACAGTTCGGCTGAATTAAATATTACACATCTGCTGTAGTTCTTTATTTATAGAGCCCTGATGAGAAGACTTCTGGACAAACCATAGACTGTATATATAAAGGGACAAACAGGAGAACTGCCGCCAAAACTGAATATGTGACGTGGATCATAAATATATCAACAATTAAACAACATCTTGCATTTCTTTTCACAAAATACGTCTCCTTGCAGTATCAATACTAATTCGGCTGACTTTTATATTTGATCCAATTGGTAGATAGGTTACATTTACACCATAACGGTGCACAGCTGATAGAAAAGGACTTAAAGATATTACTGATTTTCTTTGAATATAAGAATGTAAATACTGAGTTGAGAGAATAGTCAGGGAATTTGGGTGATGGGAGACACATCTATGGAATCACAATTTCAATAGCTTACCATTAAATGACGGATATGGTTTTCTGTCTGTGATGTTTTACAAATCAGATATTAATGTGTAGAAGTAAAACATGTTAAATAGTATAGCAATATCCTGTAAAATTATGTAAAAACATGAATAAAACTACACATCTTCAGATGTTATACATACATAAGTGTCCTACAATAATAATACAAAGTAATTATTAGTATGCTGTGTACCTTGTGTGCACCGCCTAGTGGTTAAAGCACGTTATTGAATTATTGTTGTTGAATAATGTTATTTTTGTTGAATAATGTTATTTGATGAAAAAAATATTAAGAGTACATACTTTCATAGGGGGAAAGTAGAAGGTCAATGATAGAAATATAGAATATAAAAAATCAAGAAGATACTGTAAGTGATCTCTACAATAAAACAGTTTAGTGCACGATGTACAAAGATATTAATAGGAGGATGTGCAAAACAGACAAACTAATTAACCTCTATTTAAACATTAAATAATACTTTAGGTTAAGGTCTTCTTTCAAATAAGAAAAAAGCTTTGGGGGTATCTATCTACAGATCAATATTAAGCCTGACAAAGTACTTAACGTCTAATGTATTGCTTTCCTGCAATGTTAACTATGTTGAAGCACTTATTTTAACTGATATTATACACATTAATTATACTCTTATGTATGTAGATAGTATAAGAAATGTGCAGAATTTGACAGTTTAATGGTGGAGGTATACACACATATTGATAGATGTCTTGTAATTAACTATTATTAGAGAATAACGAGTAATTAATATACTTTATAGAGATCTGCAGATAAATGTTTCGTCTTCTCAAGCACCATCTATCAAATATCTCTCCTGATTGTTGGCACTTGACAATCACCTTTCCCTGAATTGTACTCAGGTGTAACTAAAGTCTGCTTTAAGGGTTGTTTATATTTCACATCATTAATCAGAATCTGCAGAGTTACTAAAGTAAATGTAGTGGAGTAAAAATACCAGGTTAACCTCTGAATTGTAGTGGAGTAGAATATATATTAATGCTGCCCATTATGGATACAAGCGATTTTCACCCATGTAGTAATTACATGTTTTAAATGTGTACACACCAATGTGTTTCCTATCGTCTAAACCTCCAGGGCTGTACACAGTTTAATACTGTCAACTTCTAATTTTGGGAAAAACAAAAACGTCTTTTAAAACTACAATTCCCAGTAGAGACTTGCCATAGAGAACATGTTGCAAAACACAATAGCCAGCATGTGTAGTTCTGGGGGGGCGTTTGAGTCCAGTTTTGAATAGTCTGCCGTGGTTTCGTTCCATTTCAAAGAGCTTGACGCTCGGCGTAACCTTGGCGCACTGCCACTCCAACATCCAATCACAGAGCTTGAAGATTAATCACGGGGTTTGTCAACGGGACTGTAGTCCCAAACGATAGCTGGGGATTATGGGTAGTGTAGTGTCTTCGTCCATCCTAAACTGAAATGTTTTTCGGATATCATATCGCATTAACAACACCACATCTGGCGTCACAGAGATATTCTGTTACTGTCCTTTCTTCTTAGAGGAAGTACAGAAACACGTAACTCTGGATTTGTTTTAATGTTTGAGGTGCAATAAACGACACAGCAGCTTTTTGGCATGTTAAAACTATTATTTTCTGTCTCGCTCATGAGAGTAACAGCTGGAGAAATTACAGCCTCGCCTACTAATTTCAAATGTGTGCTCTAAAATGATATTTATAAATGACTATTATCATTATTATAAGCAAGACAATAAATGGCAAAGATATGTAGAAAATAAACGTATTTAAGATACGTTCATAAGAAACGTAACGTGGGAGAAAATATGTTTCTAGAAGATATGTAGAAAATAAACGTATTTAAGATACGTTCATAACAAACGTAACGTGGGAGAAAATACGTTTCTTGCTAAACGTAATTGAGAATGCAGTTTAGTTCTGTGGGAACGTAATTTTAGGAGACAGGGTTGCATACACATGTGTTTTGGAGCTGCAGTAAAATTCAACCTTTCTGGGACTGTGTACACTCTGTTATATGCAAGGTATTAGGCTATAGAATCCCTCGAACCTGTGTGGTATTATACCTGGGACATATGGAAGGATCTGTACATGTCGGAGATCAATACCTGATCAAGATCCTCCTAGCTGCTGGAAAGAAGGCTATCACTAAAAACTGGCTAAAGGTGGAAACACCAAGCTACAGACAATGGGTTAATATTATTGGTGATATCCTAATAATGGAGAAAATCACATACAAGTTGAAAGTAATGGAAGACAAATTTCTTAAGGGCTGGGAAAGATGGTTAAGGTACATATCAAATGAGTCATGAAAAAACAAGCAATATTTGATAACTATGTAGATCGTCTCCGTACAGGCACTGTTCTCTCTGAAATGTAATATTTGTTGTGTGTAATTGTATCTTGTGAAAAAATCAATAAAAGAAAGTTAAAAAAAAAATACACTGTTGTAATTATTGATGCATAAATGTGTTCATCCATTCAATGTGGCATCTGCTATAATGGGGTTAATGTATGATATTACTTAATAATACAATACATTATAATATATGATATGATAATTACATTTTAGCTTTATTCATTTCTTATTTCATAGTTTCTCATTATTATTATTTTTATCGCTCATCTTATTTTTGATTTTATTAATCTGTGTGAATCTGTGCTATCCTATTTTTCACTCTTACCCTGTTGCTGTTTGAACTACTGAATTTCCCCACAGGGATTAATAAAGGTTCATCTTCAATCTACTGTACTGTGTAAAAACACCCCAACAATATTACAAAAAGTATACTGCATAAAGCAAACTATATACTTTATTTGATCTAAAATATTGATGTGTTCTCGTTATAGTAGCCTGTGAAAACCATAACAAATAAGTGATTAAAACCCTTTCATGCATAGAGGTCACTACAGTGGACAGTTATTCAAAAGGTGTTTTCTTGCATATGCATTGTTTTTTTTGCCAAGTCAGTGTAAGTGCATGATACATGTCTCTAAACCAAGATGGACGACAGAAAGCCACATGGACCAAGTCACCCATCTATATCCTGCCAATCCTTTTATGGAAAGCGTCCCCTGCAGGTATAAAAAAGGTGGTGACATCAAGTAACTACTAAGGAATCATATAATTCATAAATTATCAAAGTATTGATGTTATGTTTGCAGGAAATCATGATTAACCACCTGTCCACTACAGTGGACGTCATGCATCACTGGCTATATTTCAACTACAATTCATACTGGTACTGCTGCTGTTGTTCCCAGGGCCGTCCCTCCCTACAGGCAGATCATGCAGACTGTGTGGGGCCTCACCTTGTGGAGGGGGCCACACCTTGCGTAGGGGGGCCTCATCTGAGGCGCACCTATGCGCTTATGTGGCGCAATTAGGGTGGCGCGGCACGGTTTCGCCGCTGCGAGGCTCCACTAGCACTCATCAAATAACTGTGCGTGGGGCCTCAAATTGGCCCCTGGCCCTGGTTATTCTTGAAAATACTTCATCTGCAATATCTTTTTGGGCCGTAAATCAATATACTTATGTTATTATAATGTAATTTTAAGTTTGCACATCTTTATTTATCATTTTTTCAAAATGTACATTTCTTCAGTTTAAATCCTGATATACCTGAGTGGACATATACAAATCTCTTTGAAAAAACTAGATTAAAAAAAAAAAAGTTCAAATCTTGTTTTTCATGCACCAAGAGCAATAATAACACTTGGTAAAAAAATCCTGACTGAGGCTTTCATAATTCATGCATGAAAGGGTTAAATGCTACAGTATTCAGCAAACACAACTGCAGAGCTGCAAACATTGCAAACAGACTATGTTCTACAACACCCAGTTGTCTTTGTGTATTTGTGAATGAAGGGCCATCTCATGGTTAAATCCTGTAATTGAACAAATGGGGAAATTGGGCAACGCCCTCTAGCAATTGGGCAACACCCCCAGCCACTGGGATCCGCTGGGCTTTTGGTTGGGACACACCCATTGGAGTCTTATCTGGAGTGCTACATCTGTACAACGTTTTGTTTTTTTAAACCCTTTCATGCATTGTGGTCACTACATTAGAGACTGCTAATTGAATGCTGTTTTCTTGTATATGCATGGGGTTTCGGATGGTATAGTTGCACATCAGGCACCACAGTGGATTTTATTATAATATTTGTGTATTGTATTTTATAGTTTTTGCATAATATATACTTTTGTTCATTGGTTTGTTAAACATATATTACTTAAAAATCAGTTTTAAAAAAATGTCTCATGCATAAAGATGAAAATATCCTTAGTTTGTTGTAATTCATGCATGAAGGAGTTAATAAGTCACACATTGATGGAACATTACTATATTGTAATTATATATATATAGGCTTTTTCTATCAAAAATGTTCGGGGTCGGTCAGGGGGTACTTGGCTGAGAATTACATTACTGAAAAAAGTTTGAGAAGCACTGCTCTAGAGCAGCGGTTTTCAAAGTGTGAGGCACGCCTCCCCTGGGGGGCGCCAGAGAGCTTCAAGGGAGGCGCGGCCGCCAGAAAAAAATAAAGAGAAATAGTGAAATCTAGCTAGTTAACTTCAGCTAAATGTATGCAAGCGGCAAAATATGGATAGATTTTTAGTGAAGTTACCTAAAGTGAGAGAGGAGACAGCGTCTGTCAGAAAACGGAGGAAGTATGACAATGATTATTTGAAGCCAGGATTTTCATGGACCGGTCATGATGACACTCCACTGCCACAGTGTGTTATTTGCAACGAGGTGCTAGCTAATGACAGTATGAGACCATGTAAACTCCGGCGTCATATTGAGACGAAACACCCATGTTTGGTGACCCATGTTTCCTCCCTGCTGCTAAAGATATGGTTTCGGTAATGATGGGAGAAGCTGCTGCTGCCAAGCTAGATGTGATCCCAATGTCTGACAATACCATACAGCGCCGCATCTCAGACATGGCATCTGATGTGAAGGAACAGGTGCTGGACGGTATTCGCGAGAGCCCTTGTTTCTCCATTCAGCTGGACGAGTCTACCGACGTTCCTCACTGTGCTCAGCTAATGGCATATGTGCGCTATATTAAAGAACTCGGTGTCCAGGAGGAGTTTTTATTTTGTCACCCACTGCACTACAGCAGAAGAAATCTTCAAGGCTTTGAATGGTTTTATGCAGCAGAATCAAATAGATTGGCGCCGCTGTTGTGGAATATGTACGGATGGCGCAAGAGCAATGACAGGTCGCCACAGCGGTCTGGTAAAAAAGGTGCAAGATGTTGCCCCCGCCGCTGTATGGAACCACTGTATCATCCATCGCCAGGCCTTGGTGACCAAGAGGATGCCCAAAGAGCTGCGTGAGGTCCTGGATGAGGCAGTAAAAATGCTCAACTTAATTAAATCACGTGCCATGAATGCCCGTCTCTTCTCCATCCTCTGCAATGAGATGGGCGCTCACTTCCACCAGCTGCTGCTGCTGCACTCCGAGGTCCGGTGGCTGTCCCGGGGCAAGGTCCTCACTCGCTTGTGTGATTTGCGTGAGGAAGTTCTCCTCTTCCTCGCCGAAATCAACTGGTCAAGCACATGGAGGACATGAAATGGGTTGCAATGTTGGCCTATCTGTCCGATATCTTTGACCGGATGAACCTGTTGAACACCTCTCTGCAGGGCAAAGAGTGCAATGTCTTTTTGGCATACGATCAGGTCTCTGCATTCAGGAAAAAGTTGGACCTGTGGTGTGCTCATGTTGAACGGGGCTCGGTGGAAATGTTCCCAACGTTGGCAGATGTTGTGGGGAGGGCAGGACTGCAACTGGACTCCATACAACAGGTGGTCATTGCGCATTTGAAGGGGTTGCGTGAGCAATTTGGAGAGTACTTTGGAGAGGAGACCTTGGCAAATCAGTGGGTGAGAAATCCATTCTCTTTCCCAGTGACACCCTGTGATGGACTGACCATCCAAGAGGAAGAGGCTGTACTCGAGCTGAACTCGAATTTGGACTTGAGACAAAAGATGAGTAAAGTGTCACTTGCTCACTTTTGGCTGTTGTTAGAAATTAAAATCAATGTTTTGATAGCATAATGAACCATAAAACATACCGTCAGTTTAAAAGCTGTTTTATACTGAAAAACCAGAAGTTCCTGTGCACAACCAGTTGTTAAGCTTTTATTCTGAAAATCCTTCATCTCCGGTTAGCATTTAGCATGAGGCTAATATACCATTTACTATAGAGGTGAATTTAGCAGCGAGATGATATGATGTTGCACACCGAAACCTACTGATTTCAACACTACAACTACAGACGTCGAGATATTATTATTGTTGTTGAATATTAAATGAAGGTACAGTTTATTTGAGTACGTTATTGTTTACAGATGTGGGTAGCATGTGACAACTTCCGGAACGACCAGAAACCAAACTGCTGTGAAGTATTTCCTGTATTTTTTGGAGTATTGATTACAGCGTTTAGAATGTGTTAAATGAAAAATCATGAAAGAGTTAAGGAAGAGAAAAGGCGTGTTTAGATATATATTGAATGTACAATGTCTGAATCCTCTGATATGCGAAACAACGGACATTAAGACGTGGAGAGCCGGCCCGCAGGGAGGAGCCAGCAGAGGATATAAATACAGCGGGACCTGGGGGGGTTCGGCCTCTTTCTT
The DNA here is from genome assembly GCA_028583405.1 of Pogonophryne albipinna. NCBI lineage: Eukaryota > Metazoa > Chordata > Actinopteri > Perciformes > Artedidraconidae > Pogonophryne > Pogonophryne albipinna. Next base: position 1,097,105 of record CM053262.1, read on the forward strand.
CACGGCCAGCACAGGGAGAGGAAGCTGCAGCCTTTCTCTCCTGACCGAACAAATATTCTGTTTGTAACATAACCGAGCCTTTATTTTTAATTAAAGTACCAATTTGACCCCATCTCAGAGACTCCATTTAGTCTCCTTTTTAAGCTTCTCTCCTGGACGCGAGAATAACCAACACAGATAACACTGTCTGTGTAGACCGAGTTCCCCGACCTCGCCAAAAAGGCTGTTCAAGTGCTCATTCCCTTCACCTCCACCTACCTGTGTGAGTGCGGATTTTCCGCATTGGCATTGATCAAAAACAAGTACCGATCAAGGCTGCAGCCAGAGGATGATCTGCGTTTGTTTCTGTCTCCATTGCATCCCCACATCACCCGCCTGTGCGCATCAAAGACGCAGACTCATTGTTCCCACTGAAGTAGGGGTGAGTGTAATAAGGAGGCAAAGTTGGCGTTTAGTGTGTTTTGCCGGGAGCAACATGATGTTAAATGTGTTTCATTAAGGGAAATGTTTGCATATATCTTCCGTTGTTATATATATATATATATATATATATATATATATATATATATATATATATATATATATATGATTATGTCTTATGTACTGTAGGGATGTAGTATTATTATTGTACCACTGTGGGGCACTGAAGTATTATGTTCTATGTAAGGACGCAGGCTTGCGTCATATGTAAATGAGGGGGTGTTAATCAGATCTGTGTGTGCTGTGTTTCATTCTAAGTTAGCTCGGCTGAGCGAAAGGATGCACACAGTGTGGAGGAAAATAAACCATGCCCAAGGGCTAAACAGTTCATCATCTCCGTCTCAACTATTTCTCTCCGAGTGCAACGTATGAGGAAGCTGCCATCCTTAACCTCAACATGTTTAAAACATAAAGATAAAGAGGTTTGAAAAAGCTATTGTTTAATGTTTTAAGGAGGTTCCCCTTACTCAGCCAATCGAAAACAGAGCATTTTATGACATTTTCTCTTACTGGACCTCTTTGAAATGCAATTGAATAGCCCTGCATTATAGCAACAACAACAATAGTAATAATAATAGCAATAATAATTGGGAGGGGGGGCACGGCTGTGATTATGTTCTCTGAGGGCAGGCTCACCTTCCCACACTTTGAAAACCCCTGCTCTAGTGGCAGAAGATATAATGAAAAAGTTGTATTATCTTGGCAAACCAAAAAACACTATATCCAACAAGGTCACATACAGTAACTACTGTAACAATATCTATCAATCTATGGAACTGAAGACAATGAGATCAGATAAGAAGTACATTTTTGATCCCAAGTTTGGATATTTTTGTGTTGCAGCAGCATAAAAATACATGGCATTGAACAATAAAAATTAAAAGACAGAAGTAAACATTCCAAAATGTCAACATCTCAATAGCAATAAAATAGAAAATATACATGTTGAATTACAAATGTACAGTGACAAAATATAAAGCAGGATATTATATATACATAAGTATGTGAGGAATGGAATATTAGATTGATAACTAGAGAATGCAATTCCTGAAGAAATTGCTAGTGGGAATGCTTTATGCTGAAAATCTGACGCTAAACTGCTATGCTGAAATGTAATGTGTAAGAAGAAAGTGAAGAATTTAGATTGAAATGATACATGAACACAGGGGGCTTGAATGTGTGATGAGAGAAGAAAATAAAATAAAAAGGCTTGGAAAAGCAGCAGAATATTCGAACTGCAAACTTCTGGACTAACTTGATGGCGAATGATCTGTCGCCATGCCAACGACATTTGCTGACATCCCATAATACGCTTAGATGCGTTGATGGCTGCATCATTACCAAACCTGTGAAGTTCTGGGCTGTTTGGAGTATTTTCACTGAAGTTATGAGAAAACCGTGTTTCAAGGCGTGCATTGTGTTGCCATGGCAACGTCATTTGAAGAAATCTCAAAACTGTCCCGTAGATGTCTTCACGGCTGGACTGTTGAAGTCTGCTGCTCTGAGCATGTCAGTTGGAGTGATGACATCATCGTGTTCCATGACACAGGTGTTTATATTTGAGCTAAGGAGGCGTCCAGAGATCAAAGGTTTCCATTGTTCTGAATGAGAGATAAACCTCTTACATGTGAACGTTTTGTGTATGAACCGTAACAGATATCTGTGAAATTTCAAAACGTGAAGCATGTCAAGGAAGTTGAGTATCTGAAGTGTAATTTTTGTGTAGTTTCGGGTTAATAATGTGGCCTTTTTGGCAGTTTAACTAAAGGTGTGCGGGTGCTACCGTGAGGAAATATCTGCCTGAAATTACAATGGGGTTTAATGGAGGAATGTTGAATGTTTTTGTCACTTCATGCCCTCAAGAGGCATTTTGTTTAATTGTTTTGCTTAATTATTTGTCATTGTTCAAGCCACGAGATGCTTTCCTACGTTTGTCATGATAAATTATGTCTCAGGAATGTAGGGTTTGGGAATTATGGCAGTTTTAAAAAAAGATTTTCTACCCTCTAGCTGTGACATCACGCACTCTAGTTAATGTTAAAATCTGAAGAAAACCTCAAACAAGGTCTGAACAATGTTTAATATCTCTAAAAGTAAGAATCAGATTTAAAAGTTGTTTTAATATAATACAACTGATTATGTCAGAAAGATGTGTAACATTATAAAGTTGGAATGAGGTTTCTGAGTAAAAGTATGAATGAACAGTTAGCAGTTTGAAGTCCCATGAATATTTGTTGAAGTGTGAAGATTTTCTCCATTGACTTCAATGTTAAAGATTTGATGAATTATGGGATGTATCTCTGGAATTATGAAAGTTATGAATGAGAAAGGTAATAGCCATCGATTCTCGACCGAGCTGAACGTTTTGATGTTTGAACGGAGTTTCTACGATGTTCAATGTGGGAGGATAAGAGGGCCAAAATACCGGCGGAATAATAATAAACTTTTCGTGCGTAGAATAACAGATAGTTGGAATGCTGTTAACAGCATTCCCACTAAATAAATGTAAAATGTACAGTGTGATATTAAGTCCAGTTGTCCAAGAAGCTATTGAGCAGAGAGTTCTCTGCCAGCCAAAGGTGATTTGTTATATAGAGTTATTGCAGTGGGCAGGAATGTTTTCCTGTAACGGTCCTTGTGACAATGAACAGGACTAAGATGACTTCTGCCTGGCACAAGGCCCTACTGAGATAATAATTTAGGTAGGGTAAAACAGGCCCAGGCCAATCTTCACACATCGTAAAACGCTTTGTTCTATTTTCTTTGCGTCTTCAGTTTCAAGAGTTAATGTACAGAAGTACAATAAAAAAAAAATACATTTAGATCATTATTGTGTACTTTTGTAGAGTTTGTTTTGCACCTGGAGTTTCCTCACGGCTCTGGTATCTCTGAGCCAATGAAGACACGTCCATATGACAGAAGAAAGTATACTAGTCTTTTAACTTTATTTTCCATACACAGCTCCTTGACGCAAATACAATTTCTTCGCATCCAGAAACTGGCCTCATCAATAAGGCCTGTTTATTTGGCAGGGACAATGCACAGTAATGAACACTTAAAACATGTAACAGTGCCAGATTTAGCTTTGAGCTCATTTCCATCTGCAGTCCCTCACATAAAACATTTAAGAAGTTTACATTTTACAAACATAGCAAAAACAAAATACATGATATGCAAAAGGTGCAAAAGAGCAAGAGCAGCAAATAACACTTTAATGATTCAATAATTATAAAACATATCATATATATTATTCTGAAATGGACCAATCTGCACAATGACTACTTTTACTTTTGGTACTTTAACTATATTTTGATGATAATACTTTTCTACTTTTACTTGAGTAACATTATGAATTCCTACACAAGATCTGAGTACTTCTTCCACCTCTGTCTGATTTCAAACTCTTCCATAACACCCTGAGTAAGTTTGCACCTGTGTGTTTGTTTTTGCTCCACCTTGTTGTAAAGAAAACTGCAGCCGCTTGACCACAGCGTGAACTTTGCGATCAGCTGATTTTGCGCAGTTCTCCAGTGTGTGCCTGGGGCACAGAATGTGCACAGGGGAGTCTCCCTCCGCAGCCAGTTTACATAGCTTAGGTACAATTCTGTTGTTCATACATTCCGACGTTAACAACAACCCCGTCTGTGCACACGGTGAACAACTCTGTCGTCCGGTGATCCAAGCCTCTGCCTCCTGTAAAAGCTTCACAGGTCCGTTGGTTATGGTCTGCGCGGCTCAGTTCAATCAGTCCAATAAAGTCCGGCGATTTCTTGCAAGGAGCCAAACGCCAAAGTGGCTGCCTAATGTATTTTGTTTTTTTGGACATGTCTGGTAGTTTACTCCATTGAGTGTTGACAAGAAACACGTGTAGACGAAATATGTGTTTTGTTTTGGTTACCTATCAGGTAGCAAAGGCACGCAGTGACAACAGTGACGTTACGCATTTCAGATTTCTGCCGTGCATGCGTACCTGCCTACCAGTTATGTGCACTCCTGGATATAGGGTAATCAGATTTTGGTTTTACATTTTGAGTTTTTAGATGCTTCCATCAGGGCAAAGGTTGAATCTCCCCAAAAGCAGCACTAATGGACTTGCATTTGTATAGCGCCTTTCTTCCGACCACTCAAAGTGTTTTTATAATACATTCCAACATTTACTCATTCACACACTGACGGTAGGGCTATTAAACAGAGGACAATGCAACACTCACATTTGAGGGGACTTCAGTATCTACCCTCTAAGTATGCATATGTCATAATTGGTCAACAATGCTGTCACGTTCCACAATCTTCCCCAAACCAAATAGCTTAAACAAATTGGCCTAGTCTGCTGACAGCGTTGTTTCAGCAAATTAGTTTAATGTTGAATTACGCTAACTCATTTAGACTTCTCGCATGGAGAATGGTAACGATGATAGTTATAAATGCGATTTCACTTTCTGAAATGTAGCCTTTGATAACGTAGCAGTAGTGTATCCCTTATGGTATTTTAATATACAATTCTTCTGCTGTGTGTTGGTCATTAAACACATAATAATAGTAGTAATGCAGCGTTGATGAGTGAGAGTTAGAGACGGTGTGTTTAGTATGTAACTCCACGCGTCATTCTCCTTATATTCACATACACGATATACTATTAGCTACATGCTACAACCTGAAACCCGAACTTCAAGGTGTCGCCCACATCCGGTCCTGGGGAAACCACTGCTACGGTAAATAATGTCCTTTAAAGTTCCGCCACAATATATTGATTATTTCTTACACTTACTCAACTAAAAAGACACAAAGTTTAGCTTTCCAGGAGCTTGGAGCTCAAAGACAACACAGCGTAGCTTACAGTTAGCCAGCACCTCAAATATGTTACTGCCTACCCAGTGAGCTGTATATATTTAAAACAACCGTGTTACCAGAAAAGCTACAGTTCTGGATCTGATGTCAGGTGAAGAAAATCCAGCTGCTATCATCAAATACTCTTTTGCAATATATAGTGGCTCTTCTTTTGCATTTTTTTTTGTGGCATACTGTTTCTTCCCTAGAAAGCCATGTTATTGTTTATATATCTTGTTTAATTAACCTGTTAAGCCCTGAGCCTGTTTTTCAGGTCTCGAAAATGACATTCCCAGAACAAATGACTATAACTTCACTAAAAGGGGTAAATTAATAATCTTTTTTCTCTAAGCAATGATAAACCTGTGAGTTGGATGTAGAAAAGTCAGAATCAATATAGATTTTTTTTTATTTTAAAGTAAATTCGGATTGAACATACATAGTAAAATAAATTAAATTATAGTGTCTGTCCGAAAAAAAATTACTTATAGTGAAAACCACCCTTGAATGATGGGATGGTAGACTAAAAGCTTTAGGAATCCAAACTATAACATATAAGTACCCTGTATCAAGATTGATGCAAAACAAGTGACATTACCTTTTTAGAGAGATTTAAGAAGAAAAAAAACACTTCTGGGGTCATGTGGGTGCATTTTCCATATCTCTGGCCCCCCTCGTTCAAATTTGATGATTGACATCTCTTTTTAACCATTAGAGCCAATAGAATCGAGGGGAAGTTCCTAAAATCCATCTAAACATTACCCATTGGTGAATGAGTAATGCGCAGCCAGAATGCCCCGGAACCGGAAGCTGCGATACACTCTGGTGGCTTTCATTAGCAGCTAATATGAAATCTCCGTTTTTGACGTAAAAATGGAATGATGGATTATCAGTAATCATTTCAAAGTGACCCAGACACATTGGATTAACCTTCAGCAGCGTTTCTATCGTTTTAATGCCATTGAACACGACTTTTGATCAGAATAACAGCTAAGGTGAGACGATCTCCCGTGAATGCTCCGTAAACGTGTTGTGATGTCTGTGTTTGCTTCCCCTGTCGCAAGTTCTGATCACTCAGTGATGATAATAATACCTATAGAATCTGTGTAATCTCAGCTTTAATCTGATATCTTGTATGTGCATTTACGATAAGTAATAAGGGTATTTTTACCTTGAGTTCTGTGCTAAGTGCGTTAGCATTTTTTCGCTCAGGGCTCATTTAGACGCTTAGCTGAGTTTCTTCCCGTTAAATGAGTATGACACATTCATTTTTAAATATTAAGAAGCCCTGAGACACAGTTTTGTGAAAAACTACCCGCAGGACCCGGATTAGGGTCCTCTCGGGCTTAAAAGTCACTAACCCTCAAAGTTGGTTGATATGTTTTTTCCTCACGTCACTCTTTCTACGCTGTCATTGGAGGCAGTCGCAATTTCTACAGGCTCGCACTTACCGGTTAGCATCTGGCATCTGTTAGCATAGCATCTGTTAGCATCTAGCTCTCCTGCTTACAAACTTTTAGCCATCCCTGCTTATACAAGTAGTAGTTTTAGTTGTCTGCGATCTGCGGAGGCCTACTCCCACCTGTCGAGAACGGCTGTACTGAGGTGTTTTTCCTCCGGAGACGTCGCGAAGAGACGGAGCGGCTCCACCTGTTGCTGCCTGCGATCTGCGATCTACGGAGGCCTGCTCCCACCTGTAGAATACGGCTGTACTGGAGAGGTTTTTACCCCGGAGTCGTCGCGGAGAGACGGAGTGAATCCACGCTTTCGGGCTTGGCCTGCTTCCACCGGGCGTGTGCTGCTGTGCGGAGGAGGATTTTACCACCGCTGGGGCCTGCTTTCCCCCTGTCCTGGTTTTGCTGTTGCAGAGGCCTGCTTTCACCCCGGGGATACCACGGAGGGACCGGAGCGCTTCCACGCTGCTGTTTTCGCCTGTCCTTTGCTGCTGTGCTGATTTTGCTCCAGGAACATCGCGGATACTGTGTGCTGGTCTGGGAAAATGCCCCATATCGGGATTCTGCTGTGCCTGTTAACTGTTTTAGACTATGAGAAGATCTCTAGTCATTCTGAGAAGTCTACTGGATTCAGGTCTGTTCTGCCACCCGCAGTGGGCATCCCCTGCAAAGGTTCGGATGTGTTGCTCAAACAATTACCGGTTGCCTTGTCACAGACAATCTACTCGACAAAATATGTTTGTCTTTTTTGTTTTCCTGCGATGGTTCTTCAGGACTGCTTCTTAAGCTCTAATCACACTCTCGCAGACTTTTCCGGTGTTTCTAAATTAGATGACAATGTATGTGTGTCGTTTAAGAGGAAAAGATGCCTGGTTTTGTTGTTGTTATTACTGTCAGGAAATGTACAACCTAACCCTGGTCCGCCCAGTAGTAGTAGTCAGATCGCAACTCCTGCTGATTTTAAAGCTAGGTCTGGGTTGGGTTTCATCCACTTGAATGTGCGCAGTCTGTTAGGTAAACTAGATTTTGTCCGTATCTGGGCGAGCTCGACTGACGCTGACGTCATTGTTTTATCAGAAACATGGCTAAACAAATCTATTTTGGCCTCTGACATTGCCTTAAATGGTTTTAATGTGTATCGCACCGACCGGCCTAATAAAGGTGGTGGCGTTGCCATTTATGTTAAGAATAAGTTCAGTGTAACCACATTAGTTTCCAAATCGATCAGTAAGCAATTTGAATTTTTAGCCATAAATATAGAAGTGGCAAAGGGTCAACAGGTTATGGTAGTGAGTTGTTACAGACCCCCCTCAGCTGTCAAAGACTCCTTGTCTTCACTAGCAAATCTTTTATCACAACTAGACTACAAGGAAATAGTGCTACTTGGAGATTTTAACTGGGACTGATTAACTGCAGTGTCAGAGGATTTTAAATACCTTTGTATCTCTTTAAATGTTACTCAGATTGTTGACAGTCCTACTCGCCCTAACATTAAGTCCCCTAATAAATCCTCCCTAATTGATCTCATTTTAACTAATGTTCCCCATAAATATTCATCTGTGGGAGTATTTGCAAATGATCTGAGTGATCACTGTGTTGTAGCCACCATTAGGGACACTAAGGTCCAAAAGGTTAAACCTCGCATTATCATTAAGAGAGACAAAAAACATTTTGTGGAGCAGGGTTTTGTGCATGATCTGTTTGATTTTGATTGGGGAAAAATCGATCTGTGTGCTGATGTAGAAACCGCATGGTCTTATTTTTATCTTGGTTTTATGGAGATCATTGATAGACATGCACCCCTGCGTAAATTTAGAGTAAAGGGACGAGACAATCCTTGGTTTTCTGCTGAACTGTCCAGTCTCCTTCATGAGAGAAACAAGGCCTGGGCAAAGGCTAGGAAATCAGGCTCAGAGGTAGAATGGCTGCATTTTAGGCAGCTAAGAAATTGCTTCACTTCTCATATCAAAGGTGCTAAATCAAAGTACTATCTGTCAGTAACCACAAATAATCTGAATAATCCTGCAAAATTTTGAAAAGCCATTAAATCGTTATCCACCGGCGATATCCGTAATGAGCTACCTCCGTGCATTACCACAGCATCTGGCACTATATCGGACAGGGCTACTATGCTAAATTGCTTTAATGAGCATTTTGTGTCCTGTGGTTCTCTATTTGATTCTGTCACTAACTCTGCTTCTGTGAACACTACAGTATGTGACTCTGAAAAACGTGTGTTGGAAAACCCTTTTAGTTTTACCCCTTTTACTGTTAATGTTGTTCGTGAAGCTTTAACCAAGTTAGATCATAAGAAACCGGCTGGCCCGGACAACATAGAACCTTTCTTTTTAAAGATAGCTGCAGATTTTATTGCTCCACCTCTCACTACTCTTTTTAACCTCTCCCTCAGCTCAAACACAATTCCAAAATCGTGGAAGTCAGCGTATGTCCTGCCTTTGCTAAAAGGAGGGGAGGCCACCTTATTAAATAACTATAGGCCAATCTCTAAGTTGTCAGTTCTGGCTAAGGTTCTTGAACGCTTAGTGAGTGAACAGGTAAAGGTGTTTTTATGTACAAAAGACATCCTGTCTAAACATCAGTTAGGCTTCAGAAAGCAACATAGCACCATCACTGCCACAATGAAAGTGGTGAATGATGTGGCGAATATTTTAGATAATAAGCAGAGTTGTGCAGCTCTATTTATTGACCTTTCAAAAGCGTTTGACACCATCGATCATCACATTTTAAAGCAGAGGCCAGCAGTTTTAGCCAGTGGACAGGCTGTCCAGCCATGCAGTGGGGTGGTTTGTAAACTACCTCTCTGAAAGGTCCCAATGTGTTCATTTTGATGGGCTGTCTTCTGAGTGGTTAAACATTGCTAATGGTGTTCCTCAAGGTTCTGTTTTAGGTCCACTTTTATTCTCCATATATATCAACAGTTTAGGTGAAAATGTGGATGAAGCTACTTTACATTTTTATGCGGATGATACCGTGATGTACTGTGCAGGTCCCTCGATTAAGGAGGCTGGTGTTAAATTACAGGCTGTTTTTAACATTATTCAGACTCAGCTCTCTGAACTAAAGCTTCTTTTAAATGTTGAGAAAACCAAGTTAATGCTCTTTTCTAAAGCTAAAAAGACACCAGAGCCTGTTTTAGATATTGTAACTACGCAAGGAATAAAACTTGAAGTGGTTACCTGTTACAAATACCTTGGTATCTGGCTTGATGATTGTCTCGCTTTTAAACTTCATGTCAATAACCTGCTTAAAAAGCTGAGGGTTAGGCTAGGTTTCTTCTACAGGAACAAGTCCTGTTTCTCGCTTGAGGCCAGGAAAAGGCTAGTCACTGTGACCTTTTTACCTGTGCTGGATGGTGATTTGATGTATATAAATGCACCTGCCAATTGCCTGGTCAAGTTAGATGCTGCGTATCACAGTGCACTGAGATTTGTGACAAACTGTAAAGCATTAACCCATCACTGTACCCTGTATGCAAGGGCTGGTTTGCTTTCACTAACTGTACGGAGGCTCAGTCACTGGTACATTTTTATATACAAAGCCATGTTAGGGAAACTTCCATCTTATATCTGCTCCCTGATCTCACGGAAAATTGTAAGTGGCTACTGCCTGAGATCGAATGCTGTGGTTTTATTAAATGTGCCAACTGCTAGGACTGTCTTAGGGAAGACAGCTTTTAGATGCGCAGCTCCTCTGTCTTGGAATAGTCTGCAAATTAAATGGAAACTGAACAATCTGGTGCCACTAAATGTTTTTAAAGCTCGGTTGGATGCTAGTCAATCGGAAGCTATTGGTACCTGTTTATGTGGATAATTATGTAAATTATGATTTATATCCTTTTGTTGTTCTATTTATGTTTTTATGTTTCATGTGGAACTACTTGAGCAGGTCTCCCTTGAAAAAGAGATCAATGATCTCAATGGGATTTATCTGTATAAATAAAGGTTTGAAATGAAATGAAGTACACCCTGTAGCGAGTAAAACTCTAACACAGAAAATACCTGTCTCTATTGCCCCAGAACGCCTCGTTTGAGATTTCTCTTTTTCCATTGTTATCTTCCTGGGTACAGTGACATGTGACATGCCATAATGGACCCATTGGTCACACACACTCTCTCAGCGGCAAAACTGTGACGTGCTGGGGGGGTGCTAGTGGAGCCTCGCAGCGCGAAACTGTGGCGCGCTAGGTGTGCTGCGTTTGGGGGTGGAACGCAGTGGGTTGTGCGTTGATGTTGGGATCAGGCATCAAACCCCACTGCAGTCAGCCTGTCGTTGTGTCCCTGGGCAAGACACTTCACCACAAATTGCTCCTGTGGGGGGGTTGTCCACAGTATTGAGTATGTACATATGTAGCACCTCATTTCGGACACCCCTTCCCATGTGGGTCCGTGATCTGCACGGGGTGGGCCCCTGCTGAAAGGAAAACCCCCCGCATGACTTGATACGCCCCCTTGATAAATAAATGTAATTATAATTAAACCAGCTGCAATGGATCATGGATCCACCAGGGAGAGCAGTGATTAAAAAGCTGCCACACTGGAACTCTGAAATAAACAGCTGATAGATCTACAGGTATCTGATATAGCGGATCTTTGTTAAGATCCATATGTCACGGACAGGATCTTATTTAGTACATAATATATGTACTAAATAAGAGACATGTAATCATTTACAAAACATCATTATGTTGTTTAATCCACGTTGGCGTATTACAACTACAAAAACCATCGGTTTGTTTTTTCATCAGAAAATGCAGCCCGGCTCATACAAACGATTTTTAATCATCATCCTCACCATCATTTAATGTGTTCGCCGAATTGACATGAAAGCACTAATAAATGTAGTTTAATCCACGTGAGTTTACAACTACAAAAATAATTGGTTTGTTTTTATATCACAACCGACGGGAGGAAATGCAGCACGGCTCTCACTAACGATTTTTAATCCTAATTTAATCATCATCTTCACCACGATCATTTATGTTTGTTTGCCGAATTGGCATGAAAGCACTGACATATATGAATATACTGTAGTCAACTTCATTAACTTGCCCAGTTTGTCCGGTTTATTTTTAAATGGAGCCTCGTCATCTACCCACGGGCAAACACTAATATGTACAGTGTTAATATTTTACTGTATTATTAGTGTTTAATATTACTGCTATAACAATCACACATTGAGTTCATTGTTGTGCAATGTTAAAATCAGACCGTTGTTTTTTTAAATAGTCTGAATGAAAACGGCAGCTCTCAGGGGAACTCATAATAAACAGCTGATTCCTCACACACAGTAGCCTGTTGTTTCTATGCATAACATAGTGAGAAACATGCCTCTGGTTAATAATTATATAACGTATCTTCTCCATAAAAGCTGATGGGTTGAAAAAGCAATACGGGAGGTGAAAATAACTATATTGTAGAATACAGAAGAATTGTGATGCTGTGGCTTTATCTGAAAACTGACAGTATACTTACATTTATGGCCCGGGACACACATATTTATTTAGATATGTTTTAAACAAGTTTAAATAAAAGGCTGGAGTGTTTCTTGCTCTGACAGGTAGGCTACAACAAGTGGGATTTATGTTTTATTACTATACTGTAGCGCAGGGGTGCCCACACTTTTTTGGCTGGTGAGCTACTTTTGAAATGACCAGCTCACCGAGGTCTACCAACCAAAAATAAAATCCCAAATTGCAAGGGTTGCTGAATAACATGTTTTATTTATACATGGGATAACTACAATAGGGCTGCAACAAACGACTAATTTGATAATCGATTAATCTATCGATTCATGAAACGATTAATCGACTATTCGGACTATTACTGTATGCCTTGCACAATTTCTCAAACAATGGTGTAGCTGTATTAAACTCCGAGTGTAAATCTGATTTTGTCAGAAATCGGTAGAAATGTGGGAGAAATATGACCCCGGGAGGAAACCGGGAGAGGGCAATGAAATCGGGAGGGTTGGCTCCACCCCTCGAAAGTTATCGCTGACTCAGCCATGTTTATGCAGCACTGCACGTGGAGATGTGGACGCGCAAGTCGCGCAGATTACGTACATTAAAGTCAACAGATATTGTTTTAAACTGTATTGAAGTAAACATGTATTATTTTGGACTGTTTTAAGTAATCCTATATATATAATGTTCTCACTTACACTCAATAACCCAGATACCCTGCTACACACACATACACCTCCTTCCACCAGCACACACACATATTCTTTGCTCACCTACACTCACTGACCAGATACCCTGCTACACACACATACACATATTCTTTTCAAGGTTCAATCTGGGCCAATATAATCTCAGGCACCAATATATCTGTGTATAATGTTTGATTGTTTAGTAAAGAATAGAGTTTGTGTGAAATATTCCTTGGGAAAGTAAAGGAGTGAACTCAGGTGCAAGATAAAAAGTGACTCTGTCCTTGTTTACTTCCGAAGCTCTCACGCTCTGTTCAGAAGAAAAATACTTTTCCCCAGAACTCTGATTCGCTGTATTGGGCCCGACCCGAAGTGAATCCAATCAGTAAGAACACCTAGGGGAGTGAGCAGCCAACACAACTCCTCCCCACGGACTCTCTGATTCGCTTAGGAGTAAAATGGGACGGAAGAGCCGACACAACTCCGCCCCAAATATGTCTATGTATACTGTTGTTTATTCATGCAAAATGCCCCCTGTTTCTGACTGGCTGGTCCCGATATCTGTATTGCACGACAGTAGAACTGGGAGTCCAGAGTACTCTGTAACTTGTATTGGTGTTTTTTACCATTAAAATCAGATTATTGTTATAACTTTTATTCCGGTATTTTGAACTCCTTTTATTAATCTGACCAGGCTCATCTAACGGACGGCGCGGAGCGGAGGTGGGCTTTAAGCCACCACCACTGTGTTTGCTCCTACAACATATAAACCTGCGGCGGAAACCCCTCTTGTCTGTCAGTGTGATTATGACTGATTTTATAAAAGTAACGAAGTAACGCGTGTCGGGGCAATGTTAGTAACTAGTGTGATTACTGAATTATCTCAATCTCAATTTATTTATATAGCACATTTAAAACAACCTTCAGTTGACCAAAGTGCTGTACAGGCAGTAACTACAATATTAAATAACCCAATGGGAGTACAATAATAAAACAATAATTAAAAACATAATAAAAAGCACAATAACTAGAAACATATAAAAAATAAATATATAAAAAACACATACAAATATAAAAATGTAATGTTCAACTAGTATTAAAAGCCAGTGCAAAGAGGTGAGTTTTTAGCTGAGATTTAAAAAGTTCAATAGACTCAGCAGTCCGGATATGTGCTGGGAGGCTGTTCCACAGTCTGGGAGCTGCAACACTGAAAGCCCTGTCACCTCTGGTTTTTTTCCTGCTCCGAGGAACCACCAACATATTCTGCTGAGCTGAGCGCAATGCTCTAGCTGGAGCATGGCGGTGCAACAACTCAGACAGGTAATGTGGTGCCAGTCCATGCAATGATTTAAAAACAACAAGTAAGTACTTGAACTGGATCCTGTAACTGACAGGAAGCCAATGAAGGTCTGCTAAAACGGGTGTGATGTGGTCATAACGTCTCTTCCCAGTAAGAAGGCGTGCAGCCACATTTTGAACCAGCTGCAGGCGACGGATCAAACACTTGTCAACACCAATATAGAGGGAGTTACAATAGTCTAAACGAGACGTTATAAATAAGTGGATTAGCTGTTCAAATTCCTTACTAGGAAGATAGGCTTTTACCTTCCCCAGAAGCCGCAGCTGGAAGAAGCTTGTCTTGACAACTGAGCTTATCTGTTTATCAAATTTAAAACAGTTGTCAAAGATTACTCCAAGATTTCTGACAGAGGGACGGCTGTAGGAGGCTAAGGGGCCGAGTACACTATTAAAGCCATCCAGGAGTTCAGACTGTCCAAATATTATAATCTCTGTCTTGTTTTCGTTAAGAGTCAAGAAGTTGATTTCCATCCATGATTTTATGTCTTTCAGACAGCTAAGCAAGGCAATCCTAGATTCCTTATTTGCTTTTATAGGCAGGTATACCTGCAGATCATCTGCAAAGCAATGGTAAGAAATGTTATGCTTTTTAAAAATTGACCCCAGAGGTAGTAAATACAGACTGAACAAAATGGGGCCTAGGATAGAGCCTTGTGGGACCCCATATGCTAGTGGGGCAGCAGCTGAAGAATACTGGCCAAGATGCACAGAAAAGGTCCTTTCTGACAGATAGGATTGAAACCATTTTAGGACGTTACCTTTAATACCAACACACAGTTCAAGGCGTGATAAAAAAATGTGGTGATCAATGGTGTCAAAAGCAGCAGACAAATCTAAAAGCACAAGCACAGCAGAATTCCCAGAATTAGCAGTTAAAAGAAGATCATTCAAAACTCTTAGAAGAGCAGTTTCCGTGCTGTGGCGTGATTTAAAACCAGACTGAAACTTCTCTGATATGCAGTTTAAAACAAGGTGTGACTGCCGTTGTGCTAAAACCACTTTCTCTAGGACTTTAGACAGGAAGGGAAGCTTAGAAATAGGTCTAAAGTTGGAGAGAACAGAATGATCAAGGTTCTGTTTTTTGATAAGAGGCTGCACTACAGCGTGTTTAAAAAAGGTTGGAACGTAGCCTGAGGTGAGAGAGATATTTATCAAAGTTAAAATATATGACCCAATAGTATTAAAAACGTCTTTCAGTAGTCTGGGAGGAATACTGTCAAAGGGGTATTGTGAAGGTTTCAATTTTTTAACCACATCAGATAACTCGGACAGTGAAACCAGGTCAAACTGCTCGAAGACAGCTGAGCACACAGGAGACACTGCTGGGTCTAAGGTGAGAGGAGGAGGTGAAGATCTGATGGCCAAGACTTTATCTTTAAAAAATGAAAGGAACTTTTCACATAGAGTAGGTGATGGCACAACACAGGGAGAGTTACAGGGATTTAAAAGACAATTAAGAGTGGTAAAAAGGAACTGGGGCCTATTTCTGTTTTTGGACACAAGATTTGAAATAAAATGAGTTTTTGCACATTTAACAGCCCTCTGATATTCGCTTAAACCGTCTCTTAGAATCCCCAAGGAGACGTGAAGTTTATCCTTCTTCCATCTCCTCTCTGCTCGTCTACATGCGCGTCTCAGGGCGCGGGTAGAGTCAGTTAACCACGGTTCAGTCACAGTTTTAGGGTGTCTGGCCGTGAATGGAGCGATCAGGTCCAGAATATCCGTGCAAGTAGAATTAAAAAGGCTGAGAATCTCCTCAGCACTGGCATCACAATTGTCATTTAACGTGGAAAGCACAGAGTCATTAAAGGTAACGGAAAACTGTGACGCTGTCAGAGGATTCAGCGCACGTAGGCGTCGCTCCAGAACGCACGAGTCAACTTGAGAGCAAGGCAGCATCATAGTAAATAACACAGGCAAATGGTCTGAAATACCAGTGTCACAAATGTCCCTGATACAAACATCTAAACCATGAGACAACACAAGGTCCAGTGTGTGTCCCTTCTCATGTGTCGGGCCATTAACCGACTGTGTAAGATTAAAAGAGTCAATGAGATTCATAAAATCTTTGACGAGCGGTCGGGAATCACAGCACACATGAATATTAAAATCGCCAATAATTAAAAATCGATCAAAGTTCAAGATAACCCCCGCTCCAAAGTCTGAGAATTCCTGAATAAAATCCTTATTGAACTTCGGAGGGCGATAGATCAAAGCAAAGAGCACTGGAAGTGTTAAGTGTAGTTTGAAAAGTTGCAGCTCAAAGCTGGAAAGCTGGTCGACGGAGTTTGACGGCAGTTAAAGCTGGATTTAAAGACCGACGCCAGCCCTCCACCTCTACCGGTGGTCCGCGGAGTGCTGATGAATGAACAGTCAGGTCGTAGAAGTTCCGAAAAAGCTGTTAACTCACCAGCACGAATCCACGTCTCCGTCAGAAACATAAAGTCCAAATCCCGGGATTTAAAAAAGTCATTAAGCAGGAAAGTCTTGTTAGCTAGCGATCTAGCATTGATGAGTGCCAGGCGGAGAGTAAGCTCCTCTCTTCCCGGTTTTTGAGTAAAATCCAATGGGCGATGGTGTCTGTGATCCACGCCACCCCTGCGTATTCGCCTGGGAAAATTAGCCTGCTCCGGTAGGCTCACTGAGCGGCCATCCAGAAAGACGTGGAGGAGCCATCTCTGCCTAGTCATCGGGGCAGCGTAGCATCCACTGCTATTGAGGCCAGGGGCCTTTCCACGTAGAGATAGCAGGTAAGCCCTGATCCTTACGGCTTCTCCGCCCCGCTTTCCCCTTCGTCTTGGGCGCTTCCTCTGGGGGATGGCATATACCTGGCGGCGCAGGTATGTCGGTATGCTTGAACGAAGTGGAGGAGGAGGATTCGAGGTTGGCTCTCCTCAACATTGCTCTAATACCCCCTCCTGAAACGCTTTGATTTCCATAAGCGACTGGCGGTCGTAAACTAGTAGAGCAGAGACATTTTGACAAAAAACACAAAACAATAAAACTACTAGAACTAATAAAAGGCCGAACAGGCCTGGGAGACGTCTCGCTGTGCACACTGCTGGCGCCATCATTCTGTCCCTCAACATGTGTTACAACGTGTTACACTACTCCGTTGCCGACAAAAGTAATATTATTACATTACAAAGTAACGCGTTACACCTGTTGACGATGCGAGTGGTCTGAATCCCACCTCGGCTCCGTGTGTCCTTTTGATGAGCTGGTTTTAAATCATAAAAGGAAGGAATTTAAAAGCACCAGGATACAATTTTCAACAATAATCTGTTTTAATGGTAGAAAATAACAATACACCATACAGAGCACTCTGCAACAGTACTCCGGGCTCAATTCCTACCACCGTGTGATATACGTACCACGACAGCCAGTCAGGAAGAGAGCATCGAGCATAAGAATGTTACAGCTTAAATACAAATTCTGTGGGAGGAGTTGTGTTGGTTCCTCCTCCCTAGCTATTTGTTATTGGCGACTTCACTTCTGGGTGAGCTAGCCAGTGAGTTGGCAGTTTTCCATTGGTCGGTTTCACTTCTGGGCGAGCCCAAGACAGTGAGCTGGTAGTTCTCCATTGGCCAGTTTCACTTCTGGGCGAACCCTAGGCAATGACTCAGCAGTTGTTAACTCCATCTGTTGCTCCATCTCCTGTGCGTGTGTGTGTGTCTACCCTCAGGCAGTCCCCCTTGTCATGCTTTGGAGTCATATAATTTCACAGACAGAGGACTCTTTGACAGAATGAACACTCATCTTATCATGTAGCTTATCACACAACAGTCACATGTTTTTCTTTATGAAAGCTATGCTTATATAGATTTAACCGTCATCATCTCATGACCTCCCCAGGACCAGCTAACCAACAAAGATTAACTGTCCTCATACCCTCAGGCCATCTCTGAACTTCCTTCCACCCGAAGTCAGCTCACCCAGAATCAGAAGGACCATTGTCTCTCTAATTGTGTGTGACCCAATCGTCTCATGCTCTTTAGGAGTCTTGCAGGAAATGAACGCACATACATTTCTCTCATTAACTAACACTTAACATCCTTATCGTTTCTTAGCTAATGCATGCTGGATATAAACCACTGAAAAATACTTATCAACGGGTAATCATTTTACTCAAGGCAGAAATCACAGGCTGTACTGTACCTCAGGGGTTCCCAACACCCGGTCCGCGGACCGGTACCGGGCCGCGGAGGTGTTACTGCCGGGCCACGAAATAGCTGTGAGTTTATCGTAATATTTGCAGAATTATAAATATATAAAAATATTTTATCATAATATTTTTTTCAAAAAGTGTTTAATTTTCGCACCTATACCAGTCATATTATTTCATCCAGTAGCCTAGTTAATCTTTCACCAGAAAACCATTGAAAATGGCTTTTATGATGTTCCGAGGGATTCGGCGGCTCAGCCTAAGGTCTCAGCCTCTCGTGCGCACGAGAAAGTTACCGGTGCACCAAGTAGGAAGAGGAGCGCACAGGAGACAACCGTTTCATTGCAGACTGTTATGTTGATGTGAGGAAATGGCAGTGCATACATTATTTGAGATATATTTCAATCTCGGACTTCATTTTAAGGACATGTCGGCCAGGGATGTAGAGCTATTTGTTTAAGCACCGGATTGGCAAAACAGGAGAGTAAACCAGTCTGCCTTGATCTATGAATGCATGTCCGGGACCTCACGGTATGTGCTGCCCGCAGCTGTTTTATAGAAGGAAAACCTCCTTCACTTCATGAAATGGCTGCAGCATCAGGAGGCAGCGGGACGTGTAACTCCGCCTCTGAGAAGTGCAGCACCAGCGGGTAAAGAACTGTGCCTTTTTACGCACCGCCTTCGCTGTGTTTACCTTCATCAGAACAGCTTAAGAGTTACTGCAGGCTGCTCCCCCCCCCCCCTCAGCAGTGGTCTGAAAGGGTCTCTGGAATTATCAAACATTGAATTAAAGTTTTAAAAACAGTGACAGGGTCCAAACTCAGAGGTGGAAGAAGTATTCAGATTATTTACCTAGGTAAAAATACGTATTATAAGTAGGGCTGTCAGTCGATTAAAATATTTAATTGCGATTAATCGCATGATTGTCCATAGTTAATCGCAAATTAATCGCACATTTTGTATCTGTTCTAAATGTACCTTAGAGGGATAGTATTCAAGTTTTTAATACTCTTATCAACATATGAGTGGAGAAATATGCTTTATATGTGTGTTTATTATCATTTGAACAATGACAAATATTCTCATGAATATTAAACACAACAACCTCTGAACATTACAAATATTCGCCTCCTGGAACCTCTCATACAATAATACAATACTGTGTGTGTGTGTGTGTGTGTGTGTGTGCGTGCGTGCGTGCGTGCGTGCGTGCGTGCGTGCGTGCGTGCGTGCGTGCGTGTGGAGAGACACTGTGATGGATCGTTGGAGCTATGTGCAACTCAAGGCATATGCTCGAACGGGAGCTGCCTGGACGCTGCAATCATGTTGCGCGCACTATCCGTGCTTAGTGTGCTGACATTTCGTACAATGTCCCACTGTCTGGCTACCTGCATAAAGTCAAGTGCTCGGCGAAATGTCGCTCCTCTGTTTTCATTGAAACAGCTCCTTATATCCGTTAGCGCAGCTAGCTAGCACCAGATGCTAACAACAGCAATACACGTAAGGTATGCCTCGCTCGCTCGTGCCACACATACACACACCCTCCCGGTCCTCCCGATGGCCAGTCGGTGCCTGCCGGTGAGCGTGGAAGTGTGGTCTGCCGGGTCTGCCACAAGCGGGCGGCAGGAGCGGGGCTGTCAGCATCAGCTTGTAGAATGTATTTTAAACTTGATGCTCTCTGAAACTACGGGGCGGCTGAGGACAACAAATACACATGAGTTAATCGCGTTAAAATAATTAGTGGCATTAATTTTTGTTTGCGTTAACGCGTTATTAACGCGTTAACTTGACAGCCCTAATTATAAGTAAATGTCCAGCATTCAAAATGGTCAATTGCCCAAGTGAAAAGTATTATCATCTGAAAGTAAAATGAATCATTATGTTCAACACACAGATGGCCAGTCCGCCCCTTTGTAGCATATCATTTCGATGATAGATCAGCAGATCGCCACTGGGCTTTCAACTAAAGACACAGCCACGCAAAAACTGTGGCATTTGTACAGCTCCTTATGGGTACTGCAATTTGTGAAGTGCTTTCCTCTGTGGTGAAACGATTAGCACTGCACCACGGAGGAAAGCGGCAGAAAGTCGCCTGGAGTTAAAGAGAGCGGGGCTGCGTTGCGTGCATGGCTTCCTTCTGCAGGTATCGGGGAGACGCGCCCTGGCGGTGGTCTCGTTCAGGACCCGATAATATACAATTTTTAAATATTTTGCACCCTTATTCCACTAATTCAATCAATATTTATTTATATAGCCCAATATCACAAATGTTACATTTGTCTCAGTGGACTTCACAGTTTGTTCAGAATATCAGTGTGACAATACGACACACTCTGTCCTTAGACCCTCACATCGTACAAGGAAAAACTTCCGGAGAAAACCCACAGTTTAAAGGGAAAAATGGGAGAAACCTCAGGGAGAGCAACAGAGGAGGGATCCCTCTCCCAGGACGGACAGACGTGCAATAGATGCGGTGTGTAAATTGAAAAGATAATACATTTGCAACATAGGTAGTCCAAATGTTTGGAAATGCATGTGTGTATAATAGGAAGATGAATCCACGAGGATATCCATCCAGGACTTATGATCCAGGACCACAGCCACGACTCAGGACACAGGACCGCAGCAACAGGATCATCCATGACTCCGGATCCCGGCGTATATAGACACCAAAAAGAAAGAAATTTGGGGAAGCTGGGTTAATCGGAACATGAGAGTACACAGGTATAGACAGAGAGAAGGAAGAAGTAAGATGTCCCCCGACAAACTAAGCCTATATCAGCAAAACTAGGGGCTGAATCTAATCAGCCCTAACTATAAGCTTTATCAAAAAGGAAGGTCTTAAGCGCACTCTTAAAAACGGATAGGGTGTCTGCCGCCCGAACACAAACTGGAAGCTGATTCCACAAATGTGGAGCTTGATAAGAAAAGGCTCTGGCTCCCATTGTACTTTTAGAGACTCTAGGAACAACCCTGCATTCTTGGAACGCAATGCCCTAGTAGGACAGTAGGGTATAATGAGTTCTGTAAGGTAAGATGGCGCCTGCCCATTAAGTGCTCTGTAGGCGAGAAGAAGAATTTTAAATGCTATCCTGTGTTCTATCGGGAGCCAGTGTAAGGCAGCCAGAACAGGAGTAATGTGGTCCCTTTTCCTAACTCTGGTTAGTACACGAGCTGCAGCATTTTGAATCAGCTGAAGCGACTTGACTGACTTATTGGTACACCCTGATAATAAGGAGTTACAATAATCCAGCCTTGAAGTAACAAATGCATGGACTAGTTTCTCTGCATCGTTTTGAGGCAAGATATGCCTGATTTTTGCAATGTTACGTAGATGGAAGTAGGCGGTCCTTGAAATTGATTTTATGTGGGCGTTAAAGGATAAATCCTGATCAAATATAACACCAAGATTCCTTACAGTCTCACTGGAGGCCAAATTAATGCCATCCATAGTTAGTATATCTTTAGATAATTTGTTTAGTAGATTCTTCGGGCCAAGTACAATAACTTCAGTTTTGGTCGTATTTAACATCAAAAAGTTTAAGGTCATCCACGTTTTTAAGTCTTCGAGGCAGTCTTGAATTTTATTTAGATGATTAATTTCATCAGGCTTGATTGATAAATATAGTTGAGTATCATCCGCATAACAATGAACATTTACAGAATGATTCCTTATAATATTGCCTAATGGAAGCATATATAATGTGAACAAAATAGGTCCGAGCACTGAGCCCTGTGGCACTCCATGGCTAACTTTGGTTTGCGTGGAAGATTCATCGTTGACACGTACAAACTGAGAGCGTTCAGCCTAATGCAGTTCCCTGTATGCCAACTAAGTGCTCTAGTCTTTGCAATAAGATATCATGGTCGATAGTATCAAATGCAGCACTGAGATCGAGCAAAACAAGAATAGAGACAATAATTCCACTTCTTCCTAGTGTGCCAATGGTTAACCCTGGGTTAATGTTTGATATTATTTAATAATACAACACATTATGATATGATAATTTTATTAAAATTGTATTCATTTCTTTCATAGTTTCCTCATTATTATTATTTTTATCGCTGATCTTATTTTTGATTTTGTTAATCTGTGTGAATCTGTGCTATCCTGTTTTTCACTCTCACCCTGTTGCTGTTTGAACAACTGAATTTCCCCACGGGGATTAATAAAGGTCCATCTTAATGTATAAGTTGATTTACTTCGATCTACTGTACTGTGTAAAAACACCACAATAATATTACAAAAAATATACTTCATAAAGCAAACTATTGTAAAGGTAAAAGTATGAGCATAACAAATAAAGAAGTGTAAACATTTACGTTATGATTATTTAATTACAATTAAGATAATAAGATTAGATATACTTTATTTGATCTAAAATATTGATGTTTTTTCGTTATAGTAGCCTGTGAAAACCATAACAAATAAGTGATTTCATGCTCTTGCAGAGCTGCACACATTGTAAACAGACTAAGTTCTACTGTACTGTATTTGTGAATGAAGTGCCATCTCATTGTTAAATCCTGTAATTGAACAAATGGGGGAAATTTGGCAATGCCCCCAGCCACTGGGATCTGCTGGGTTTTTGGTTGGAATCCGCTGGGTGGAGTCCTATCTGGAGTGCTACATCTGTAAGTCGCTTTGGATAAAAGCGTCTAACAAGTAACATGTAATGTAATGTACAACCCAGTCTCACGGCATTTCGTGTTATAGTCACGACATTTAATCTATTGATTCGTGTTCACCATCACGATTTTCCCCTTTTTTTCGTGTCACACAGAACGATTGTATTTCTATTGGTAGTATGTTTCGTGCCTGCAACACGTCTTTTTGTCTGGTCGGGTCTTGGAAGACCGGAAGCTGTGGGGTTCATAAAAACATCTTCTTACTCAATATCAAGCCACGATTATTGTTTTTATTTTAAATCGTATAATGTCGGACTTTTTTTGCCGTCTGTGAGGAAAATAAATGGGGTTCAGAGCCTCAAAATACTGAAATCTAAATATTTTTTTACTTCTAATTTGTTATTCTGTTCTAAATAACACACTGTTATTTACTCAACAATAACACACAATTATCCTTGTTTTTATTTATTTGTTTATTTCCATAAACTCAGTCTTTTTTACGTCCGTCAGGAACTCAATTTCAAAATAAAAATAACCGGAAACAGACGTAGGCCTATGTGGGACATTTCGAGCATCATTGCGATACACAGCCACTGAACTGATTACCCAAGATCCTCAGCTATGGTTTACGCTCGGCGAAGAATGTTTTAGCTGCAATGCACGTTGGGATATGGTGTTAATGCGACATGAAATCCGAAAAACATTTCTACAGTCCCCGTGATTAATCTTCAAGCTCTGGGATTGGATGTTGGAGTGGCAGGGCGCCAAGGTTACAACAGCTCTTTGAAAAATCGAACGAAACCACGGCAGGCTATCCAAAACTGGACTTGAACGCCCCCCCAGAACTACACATGCTGGCTATTGTGTTTCGCAACATGTTCTGTGGCACGTCTCCACTGGGAATTGTAGTTTTAAAAGACGTTTTTGTTTTTCCCAAAATTAGAAGTTGACAGTATTAAACTGTGTACACCCCTGGAGGTTTAGGCGATAGGAAACAAATTGGTGTGTACAAATTTAAAACATATAATTAATAAATGGGTGGAAATCGCTTGTGTACATAATGCGCAGCATTAATATATATCCACATGACAGCTCATTGTTACTTTGTAATTATACTCCACTACAATTCAGAGGTTAACCTGGTATTTTTACTCCACTAATTTTATTTTAGTTACTTTGCAGATTCTGATTAATGATGTGAAATATAAACAACCCTTCAATCAGGCTTTGGTTACACCTGAGTAAAATTCAGGGAAGGTGATTGTCAAATGCCAACAATCAGGCGAGACGTATTGTGTGAAGAGAAATTGAAGATGTTGTTTAATTGCTGATATATTTATGATCCACGTCACGTATTCAGTTTCCGTGGCAGTTCTTCCAGTTTGTCTAGAAGTCTTCTAATCAGGGCTCCATAAATAGAGAACTATGGCATATGTGTAATATTTATTGCAGCTGAACTGTGTATTGCAATGCCGTTATGTGATGACTTTCAAAGAGAAAAGCAAGTACACTCGGAATAAAGTATTATTTTCTTTTTTTAAATGTTTTTCGGATTTCATATCGCATAAACACCATATCCCAATGTGCATTGCGGCTAAACAATCCAATCACCGAGCTTCTAGCTGAGGTTCTTGGGTAATCAGTTCAGTGGGTGTTGATGGAGATTTAAAGGGATAACTGGTCCGCTTTTCAAATCTCCGCGCGTCCCTATCAAGCTGGTTATAATACAGGAAGGAATCCAGAGCTACCAAGTAACCGTTAAACAATAATCTACTTTAATGGTAATATGACTATGCAATACAATCAATACAGTACAAATTCAATACAGTTATCTTTGGGATCCCGAATTTACCTGATGATCACGTGAGCCAGCCAGAGGAAAGAGACTGAACACAGCGTGTGTCTCTGTGTTTATACTTTCTAACAATGGGAGGAGTTATCTGATCCTCCCTTTTGGACCTCCTTGATTGGCAGCCCAAATATCACAAACACCTCAGATCTTAGGTTTCCCCAATCACTGTAGCTCAGCTCCATTATCTCTAGATCTAAGTTGAATGCAAATCAAGACATGCTCTCACCTTCCCCCATCTTCCTTTGTCCTCAAAAACACATGTCAACAGGCCCCAAATCCAGCTCACAGTTTTACACAAATTATTTCCCATTTTAAGCTTATTCATAGTTTGCTAACATGAATACATACAAATATTTCACTACAAATCCCCCTTTTGATCTCAATTTAAGAGATCAACTATTTCAAGACATTCACATTATAACCTGGGATTCAGACTATTTAAACGTTCAGGAATGGCTCCACATATCAACTTCATATGACCGTGTAGAAATACCAAAATATGTAAATAACTCCATATATCAATTACATCACTTAGTAACAACAAAGTTAAAAACCCTTCAATCAGAATGATTGAGTACAGCCAATCGTAATAGAAAATCATCTCTCATCAGTGTTTAGACAAATCGTTCATCAATAGCACAAAAATAAACATACCAAAAAATATAGAAGAAAATAGTAAAATATATGTTTCCAACTAACATCTTTTATCATTTATCATTCAGTCCTCCTTAATCATCAAATTACAAACTTTAAAAAAAATAGCTTGCATCTCAAAGATTTGCTTCAAGACAATTATAGTAAAAACACATTCAAAATTTAGGATTATTAGAAATCCACCTGAGGTATAAAATCTGGATTGTAAAGGTCCAGTTGAAATTCACAGTTTAAGGTATAACATTCACAGTGGTGATTAAATTAATCTGTAATCTGCAAAATTGCAGTGTCTTCAAGCTTTAACATTACTTCACGTATACTTCATTACGCTTTAGTCAAAAGTAAGGCACTTATCTATACATTCATTTTAGTCAAATACATTGTTCAAAAATCTGAAAAGGAAGAATCAGACATTTATTGCGTAGTGTAAAAACCCGAAAGGGTAAAATCTATATACATCTTCTACATTCTGAGTGTCAATTTTAATCAACTTGTCATTCATTTTGTGGGGGTCCCCATGGCGCAGAAGCCGTGATTGAGCCCCACGGATCTGAAAGCTGGGCGTCGTACATCAACACGGAGTCATCAACTGTGGAATATCCTACTAGTCTCTGTGGAGCCTGGAGGGCGGTTTTGGTCATCTTTCGTATGGCTAGTTTAACTACAGTGACCAAGCAGATTATCACAATTAGCACAACTAAGATAAACATTGAAACGGTTACTGCAAATTTAACCAACCCCGCACCCCACGATCCAAAGGTTCCAGTTAAATCCCCAAGGGTAAACCCATGAGTTTCATGCAACTCTTTTATCCCCCTGGCGGTATCATGAGCCATATCCATTACCTCAGGTGTAGCATCAGAGATGAAAGAACAACACTCAGATCCAATCACCTTGCATGTGCCCCCCTGGGCGGCTAATAGAAGATCCAGTGCCATACGATTCTGTAATGCCACAGTCCTAACCTCCTGTAATTCTTTATGTTCGGCTAACATGGCTGTGTTAGATGCATTTAAGTGATTTTCCACTACTTTGGACAACGCCACAATTTCCTGCTGAGAAACATAAATACTAGATTAAACCCTTGTATTGTAGAGGTTTCTCAGAGTTTATTGGGTACGAAGGAGTGTAACAATCCTCGGCATCATCTCCAATGCGGGATGCTATGTCATTCCAGCTAACTAAACCGTAGTCAGCTTTCGTGAAAGGAATTGGGCTAAACATGGGAGAATGCACGGATTCTGGCATGTTTTGGCACAGCCAACAGTTGCTAACATTGCGTTCATGTGCATAGTCTAACATTAAACTCATTGCCGAATTGGTCTTAGTTAATTTAGGTGGAGCGATTAAGGCCTTTTTTGAAGAATCTACATCCTCTCCTGTTTGTTTAGGTGGAGTGGATATTAGGGCATTTCCCGAAAAACCTGTTTCATGATATGGTTCAATATATGTTCTAATAGAGGCGTGTCCGGCGACCCCTAAATTAGAAAAATCTGTTTCATGCTCTGGTTCAATAAATGCACATCCAGTGACCCCCGAATTGGGAGCTTTGTAATCTGGTTTCCTTGTTGTGCACTGGGACTCATATTTTAACTGTTCTGCCGTGCTACACCACAGTTCTGGGGGCATATTTGCAATGGTGTTGAGTGTTATTCTTACCATCCGTGATGAGACCCGGAACTCCTGATACTGCGTCCTTGGATACGCTTTCCACACCGTGGAGTCGCCACCCTTGCTAAAAAACACAGGGTACTTAATAACACAGTTTGGTGAGTCACATATTGCAGTTGGGCAGTTAAAAGAAACATTCTGTGGTTCGTGAGCAGAGAGAGGGGCATTCCTCCTTCTTCTCTCTCTGTGTCTCTCTCTTTGTCTCTCTCTTTGTCTCTCTCTCATCGTACTGAATGTTTGTGTGGTGATTGGAAACAACCTGTCTTTGTCGCTAGGCACTGATTGGCCCGTTGGGGTGATTTTGCCCTCAGGGTCTGGGCCCTTAGATAAGAGCACCTTAATTTCTCCCCCCGAGGGGCGAGAGCCCTCGCCACCTGTCGTTGGAATGGCCACAGCTTCATCAAGCAGGGCTACCTTGGACAGGTACAGCAGGCCCAGGACGAGGAGGATGATGACAGCTTTCACACGCCAGCCTCCGGTGGAGGAGACAGACGCCATCTGGAAACGTTGATCCACCCCGCTCTGCCTCGTTCCCTCAGGGTCGTTCCTCGACGTCCTCTTCACCCAGCCCGCTTATGGCGGCTTCTGGGTCGGTGATAGGAGTGTTGTCCTCTGGTTCCTCCTCCTCTGCGCGGACCACGTCCGTGATGATGTCGTCTAGGGTCCTTCCCGGAGGTTTCCCCACTGCGCACTGATTCCAGTGGTACCAGATGTCTCCTTTCCCTTCCAAGCGGACAGCGTGAGATGTCCTCTGCATCACCCGATGGGGTCCAGAGAACCTGGGTCTCAGCCACTTGGGTCTGATCGCTTTCAGCCAGACGAACTCCGCAGTGTTCGCTTCGTGTTTCTCGGGTCCCCCTTTTGCCTCTGCAACCTGGGTGGAAAAATCTGCCACCAATCCCTTAAGTTGCTGGAAGTATGGTTTCGAACTCAGAACCTCTACTTCCTTTCCTACACTTAGGGCTCCTGGGCCTGGGAACTGGTGACCATGAGTGAGCTCAAATGGAGAGAAACCTGTCCCTTTGTTAATGGAGCTCCTGATTGACATAAGAGCTAGAGGCAATGCGTCTAACCATTTCATGCCTGTCTCTTCACATGCTTTGCTGAGTTTTTGTTTTAAGTTCTGGTTCATCCTTTCCACTTTTCCCTGAGACTGTGGATGATAAACTGCTCCAAAACTGTGTCTTAGTCCTAGGGACTCTTCTACTGTGCGTAGGTCATGGTTCTTGAAATGGCTGCCATTGTCTGACCTCACTTTCCTAGGAAATCCATGTAATGGAATGTAATGCGTGACTAGGAATTTGATCACTGAGTCTGCATCTTCTCTTCTGCAAGGGATAGCTTCTGGCCAACCTGTGTATCCATCTACTACTACTAACAAATATCTGAATCCTCTTACTTTGTCAATCATGTCAGTGTAGTCAATGATGATTTCTTCTCCTGCCATCTTAGGTAAAGGAAACTTTCCCTGGTGTGGTTTCACAGTGGCTCTGATGTTATGGGTTAAGCAAATTACACACTCTTCTAGGTGATTTGCTATCATGTCTGGTAGGTATGGGTGCCACCAGTGGGTCAGGTGCCTGTTCATCTGAGTTTTACCACAATGTGTTGGGCCGTGTGCTTCTTTAAGCATGGATCTTATCCACTCTGGGGGTATAACCGGTCTCCCATCTGGGGAGTACCATATCCCATCTTTGTTGGTAGCTCCCCTGTTTGACCATAGTTTTTTGTCTTGAGGAGACCCCACTTCTTGAGCTTCTTTAAGCGTCTCATCTGTTATTGCGGGCAGCAAGTCAGCAGATTTTAAAACAAGCATTTGATACCATGGTGTATATCCTGCCTTCTCTTTAGCTGCTTTGTCTGCTGCATTGTTACCCCAAGCCAAGTAGTTGTTTTCTGTGTTGTGACCTTTACACTTAAGTAAAGCTAACTTGTTGGGCAACATTACTGCTTCTGCAAGCCTTTTGATCTCTTTCTCATGTTTGATGGGGGTATTTGTGGACGTTACAAATCCTGCTCTCAACCATTGTCGCATTTCCACGTGAATTACGCCGTGGACATATGCTGAATCAGTGTATATGTTTACATCCTTTCCTTTTAATAGCTCTAATGTTGCAATGACTCCCATTACTTCTGCCAACTGTGCTGATACTTTCCCTGTTACTTCCCCAGCTGATACTTCCTCAAAGTTTCCCTCAGGTTTTTGTTTTACCACGGCATAGGCTGCTTGGAGGCCGTTTTGGGGGTGTCTAAAACAACAGCCGTCTGTGAACAGGTTTTCTGCCTGTGGGATGGGCTCGTCTCTGAGATCTATTCTTAGCTTCACATCTTGGATGATTCTTTCCTCACACCTATGGGGCTCTCCGCTACCTATGGTGTCTGCGCTGTTAACTCCTTCGTGTGTGTGTATGTGATGTGTGCCTTTGTCAGAGTTTTCTCCAGCCTTGTTTGTCTCGTCGAAGTCATTGTGAATGCACTTGAGTTCACAAAAGAGACAATGCTGTGTGTTGTCAGTACTGTCAAAGGATGGCTCATCACAATGTGTGAAATCTTGTTTAAGATACGTGCTGTACCTGCCGCATGTCTCATGCAGGGAGGTTCTCTGTTTTCCACTCTGTCCAGTGTAACACTGACATACATCAATATTGTCCTACAACCCCCCTTTTTCTGAAAAAGAATCCCATTTACTGTGTTTTCATTTTCAGAAACATCAAGAAAGAATGGTAATGCATAGGATGCAGAGGCGAGAGCCGTGACTTGGGACATGGATTGTTTGAGAGAAATGAACGCAGCTTCTGCCGCTTGTGTCCAGTCTAGTGTGGCAGTGAGATTGCGCATGCCTTTCTCATTGATGAGTTTTCTGAGTTCAGCTGTTTTCAGGTTATACTCTGGGATGTAGTGTCTGCTGTAGCCTGTGAGACCCAAAAAAGACAACATGTCTTTGACTGTTTCGGGTTTCGGGTGGTTCAAAATGTGTTCCTGATGCGCTGCTGACATGCCCGTGCCTGCTGGGGAAATCACTCTGCCCAAAAATGTCACCTCTTTACGGGTGCATTGTAGCTTTTTCTTGGAGACTTTGAACCCTGATGTGTGGAGGCGCACCAGTAGGTTTCTGGTGGCCTCCAAACAAGAGGCTGCAGAAGGTGCTGCGATGAGAAGGTCGTCTACATACTGTATTAACACTACCCCCACTGGCAATGTAACGCCCTCTAGCTGTTCCCTGAGTACTTTGTTAAATATTCCTGGAGACAAACTGAAGCCTTGTGGTAGTCTTGTGTATTGTAGTTTCTCCCCTCCTATTGTAAAAGAAAAAATAGGTCTCATACTCTCTGCCAGAGGTATGCAGAAGAAAGCGTTGGCGAGGTCAATACAGGTGAACCATGTATGTTCAGGTGAGAAATTACAGATAGCCGTGTAGGGGTTAGGAACTGGTATCAGAGCTGTAGGGTTCTAACACCCCTGCTCTCTTCAGTCCCTTAACTGCCTTGTCAACACCCCCTTTTGCCTGTGGTTTGATCGGGTATTGTGACCGGTTCACAGGCACAGAGCTGCTCACCTCAAATGTTACTGGTGTGGCTTTTAAGCAGAAACCTACATCATGAGAGTGCGACGCCCACAGGTCAGACGGGAGATCACGCAACATGTCAACTGTATATGCATGGTCAGTTTTTTCCCTACCATGATGTCTATCTACTTCGTGTCTCTCCATGTGGATGCATTCTTGTGTGCAGATTTTAAGACGATAAGCTCTGTGTGAGGGAGAGTATGTCAGTGCCGCGATCTGCGTAGGTTCCCAATCTTCGACTTCTAGCAGCGTCTTTACCATGGGACCAAGTTCTTTAGCTTCATAACCCTTCCTGATAGCTAATGAAATGTGTGGTGTGGACTCAGCAGACAAACGGTACCAATACAGTTGTTCATCAGAGAGCTCAACCGACGCAGCCACACCCGCCTGTCCCACAAAGAGATTTGTCGTGGTAACGTCCCAAACGGCCATAGACACCTCATTATCATACTCATATTCATAACTTTGGTCGTCTCTGCTATCATAATTTAGCGTCAGGTGGGGGGGGTCTGGAGGGGGGCCATAAGGCCTGAGGAGGTTAATCCATGGCTTCCATTGTTGAAAAATGGAATATAGTCCAGGTGTGTTGTCCCGAGGTCGGTCTAACAGTCCCCAGAATATAGTGGCATGTTGGGTTGCTTCTGCCTCAGTGGACTGGGCCAACATCATCTGAGAACCTGATTTTATGGTAGATAACGAACAATTGATGCTTGTGCCATTTGGGAATGATATTATCAGTCCATCCGGGGAACAGAGGATGGAGGCATTCGCTTTGATCAGAATATCCCTACCCATGAGGTTAGCCGGGCTTTTAGGTGCAAGAATATACTGGTGTAAGAATGTCTGTCCTGCTATCTTGGTGGATAACAGCGTGGAAAGCGGTATTTTTTCTATTTTTCCCGAAAACCCTATGACTGAGACTGTTGTAGATGAAAGGGACGCCTTGAAGACGGGAGAATTGATGGTGGAATATCTTGCTCCTGAATCAACAAGGAATGGTAGCTTTGAGTCTTTAACAGTCATATTAATGTATGCATCCGCCAGGCCCGTACATCCAGAGTTCCCTGGGCGTCTTCATTCTTCGTAGTACTCCCCATCATACAGGACAAACTGGCCATAGGGGGCGGCCATAGCATTAGGGGCAATGTGACCCTGGTTCGGTTGTTGCGACAATGGGACAGCCTCCTGGGGTGTCTGGATATATGGTCTCTCTGATCCGTTCCCCCTTCCGTACACTCTCTGTCCCCCTCTAGCCCGCCCCCTTCCTGGTGGGGCTTTATGTGGGCACTGCTTGAACCAGTGATCTGGCTGTCCGCAAATGAAACACACCTTCTGGTATAAGTCCAATCCAGGAGTCATTCCAAAGCCACCTCGACCTCTGACCCCGCTTCTGAACCCGCCCCTCTGTTGCCAATAACTATTATCGTAGCCAAATTGGGGCTGACTATAGGGCGGACCCTGGTTGGAAAGGCCCCCTTGTGGGTTTTGCTGCCCCTGTGGCTGCACGGCCGGCGCTACTGGGTGAACAATCAACTGTTTGGCATTCTTTTTGTCATTCTGAACTGTTTTCCGGGCTATTTCCAGCTGCGTTCGCAGTAACTGCACCCTCAACTCCTCTTCCTCAGTTTTACTCTCTGTATGTTATTTGTTAAATCTACTCAAATGATGGGCTAAATGACGTTCCCACGTCTGTGTGTTTAACTGATCTACCTCTGGATTGTCCTCCATCAGACTTTTAATTTCTTTCGGCACCGCTGCAAGCACTGCCTTACGGAACATCTGTATATGTTGGTCATTATTATCTGGACTGTAGTCAGTTGCCATTGTGTATTGTTGGCGTGCCCTGAGCAACATGGTTGCTGCAGCCTCTCCAGGTGTAAATGTAAATGACA
This sequence comes from Pogonophryne albipinna, assembly GCA_028583405.1. NCBI lineage: Eukaryota > Metazoa > Chordata > Actinopteri > Perciformes > Artedidraconidae > Pogonophryne > Pogonophryne albipinna. Next base: position 1,129,824 of record CM053262.1, read on the forward strand.
GTGAACCGTAACCTCCTCCTGTCTGTGGGAAATGTTCTCTCATTGCTTTGCCCAGCTGGCTGTGAACATCGTTAAAGGAAATAGGCACGTCATCTTTCATTGTCGATGTTTCTGATCTATCCTCAACTCTTTCTACCTCATAATAGGAAGTCTGTTGTGCTAGTATTCTCCTGAAATCTCCCAGACAGATAGTCTGTCCTACAGCCATGTCCGCAAACCTTCGCATCCAATGTCTCCCTCCCTCAGTAGGCAACGGCATTTTATCGACCAGCGCATGTATGTCCCCTAGTGTGAAAGGATGATAAGCCGTTTTCCCATTTTGCGCGGCCACTAAAGGCGCCTGTAATACTGGAAAAATAAAAGCATGCTTGGTGGGGTCTTCTGCGGTGTGGTGAGACCTTAATCTGTTACGGGGCATTGAAAGAATCTGATCTACATCCACTAGTTCACTGATTGTTCCTGTCAGAGATATCTGCTTAACTTTGCACCTCGCCCTCCTGCTGTCTTCCTCTTCCTGTCCTGCTTGTTCCTGCTGAAAAGTGTCCTGATAGCTGTCTTCACGACCCTGGCCTCCTGCTTCATTGTAAAACCCCTCAGTTTCATGGCTTGCTGTTTCCCTATCCCTTTTATGGCCAGCAGACTGTCCCCCACTTTTATGGCCCGCTGTCTCTCCCTCACTTTTATGGCCCACTGTCTTCCTATCATTTCTGTGGCCCGCTGTATCTCCCTCACTTTTATGGCCCGCTATCTTCCTATCACTTCTGTGGTTCGCTGTCTCTTCCTCACTTTCATGGCCCGATGCCCCCCCCTCAACGCATGGGTAATAAGACGTCTGGCGTGATCTGTTCTGAAAAGGATCACATCTCTCCCCCTCCTCAGCGCGCCTGCGTACACCTGTGTGCTGGCCTCTCCTCTCCCTAATTTCCTTTATATCTTCTACCGAGCCCTCATATCCGCTCTGTTCCTGTCTCCTGACTTCCTCCTTGCGTCTATCTTGAATCTGTTGTTCATAGCACCGCCTTTCTCATATTTCCCTCTCGTCTAGGAGGTCAGTTATGTATGTTATGTCTGTCTGTGTAGCGCCTGAGTGGCTCTTTGTAAGATCTGTCAGAAGGGAAGTCAATTGTTCTGAGGTGAGCTCCCTATCAAGTGGTCGACTGTCCCTTCTCAGGGAAACCACCTCCTGGTCTGTGTTAAAACTAGGCCTCCGCGTGGTAGGCCTCCGCGTGGTGTGTGCGCTGTCTATTCTGTCTAACGGGGAGGAAACTTGTTTTTTTTTAACATTTAGTCTTTTCTTTGGAGTAGGGACGCCCCTTAACGGACTCAACGCTACTGTTCCCACCATTCTATAGTTCCCTACGCTCATGGCAGTCTCCTCTCCTTCTGTGTCCGATGCATCTGCCACTATCATTTGCAATTTATTTGCGCTTTCGTCGGGTAGAGAATAAGGGGGAGGGGGCTGTATAATCAGACTACCTAAAGAATAACAAATTAGAAGGAAAAATACAGATTTCAGTATTTTGAGGCTCTGAGCCCCATTTATTTTCCTCACAGACGGCAAAAAAAGTCCGACATTATACGATTTAAAATAAAAACAATAATCGTGGCTTGATATTGAGTAAGAACATGTTTTTATGAACCACACAGCTTCCGGTCTTCCAAGACCCGACCGGACAAAAAGACGTGTTGCAGGCACGAAACATACTACCAATAGAAATACATTGCTTTTAAAATCGTTCTGTGTGACACGAAAAAAAGGGGAAAATCGTGATGGTGAACACGAAATTTCGTGAGACTGGGTTGTTATGTAATGTCAGCCTCCCCCCCTTCCCGTGTCCATTCGCGATGTCTCGCTGTCTCGCAGACTCCACGCACTAAGCAGGAAATGAACCCAGCTCACACTGTCCGCTCCTCGCAGCTGCGTCCCGCCAACACGGCACCCAGCCCCTCTCTCTAGGTCGTCCTCAGGCGAGCCCTCCACGCAGCATTCTCATCCGTTTGTCCTTACTGGTGTCATTTTCTGGTTGCTAACGCCATTGTAACACATAATCACTGAAGTTCCGCTGTAACACCGGGTTACGTATTGTAACCCTTGTTATATAAGCACAGGCTCCGCCCTCTACTGGACTCTATGGGTACTACCTTATCCTGCAAGCATTCTCCTACTGAGATTTCTATAGACGTAGCCGGCCTTGGGGCGGGCCTACCTGAATGCACGTGCATCTCACCGTATAAAAGGAGGCCTCGCCTCTTGACCATCATCCTACACATCTCTTCAGCGAGCGGAATAGGATAGACAGTGCCCTGAGTAGAGGGCTCTGCCTGTGCTTATATAACAAGGGTTACAATACGTAACCCGGCGTTATATCTCTCACAGGCTCCGCCCTCTACTGGACTCTATAGAGTGGCAAAGTCACGCCCATCTACTTCCGGTCCATGGGACCTTATTTCGGAAAAATTATGTATTGAAGTCAATGAAGAGAGAGAACTTATCTTTCGATTCTGTTTGAATTGTGCCATGAATTACACATATGATGTTTGTCAATCTTAACAAATCATTTCCATGTCAAAACAGTCAGTCTGTCGTAAAACTGTTGAAATATAAGACTATGAAAAATACGCAACTAGAAAGACTACAAATCCCAAAGTGATGTCACTCATAACTGATGTCACAATTGTTTTCCTCCACCAAATAAGAGATAGCTAAGATAAGATAAATTTAACAAGATGCCTGTGTGCTTAGTACCAGGTTGTTATCATACCAGCAATGGGTCTTGCTCGTTATTTCGCTTCCCGTCTGATGAAAGGACCAGGAGTGGCTGGATCAAGTTAGCTACCTAGCTAGTAGCAAGCACATTAGTTAGCATTACAGTCTTAGCCTTGTAATTGTTATTAGCCTTAACATGAAGAAGTAACATCAAGTAACCCAAAATGTTAAAGAGTAAGAGTAGTAGTCATATTTCGTGAACCCTTTGAAGAGTACTGTCACACCGGTGTGATCATTCTATAATACACCATTTAAGCCCGGGGGAGAAACGCTAACGCCACATTAGCATCAGCGATCTTTTCTACTTCATGCTATCTGCACAAATTTGACATTAAACATTAAAAAGATCAGACAGTTCAGAGAGAATCAAAGGAAGGCAGGCAGCTTTGCATGACATTCTTCTGGACGTGTTGATAGTGAGGGTAGTCAATCCCTTTAAGACAGTAGTGATGGCCATCTTGGTGACGTGTGTTTTTGTGTGCGAGACCAGAGATATAGTTCATTGAGTGTTTCACACAAAAAAATGTGTTACTTCACAGTTTTACGACACATTTTAATTTTTTTGACTTGCAAAATTATCTTTTAAATTGACAAACATCATATGTGTAATTTGTGGCACAATTCCAACGGGATCGAAAGATAATCTTTCTCTCTCCATTGACTTCAATACATACTTTTTCCGAAATAAGGTCCCATGGAGCTCCCCCGGAAGGGGAGGGACTTCGCCACTCTATGGGTACAGTGGGTGGAGCCCTGATGTATACGCGCACTGTCGTCCAACAATACCATTCCACCCCACTGCCCCTGACCGGCTTTTCTGGTCAGCAGCTGCTGCCCCACATTCTCCTTTACGCTGGTTGTGACCGTGGAGAAGTCTGGGCTGCGGCTGACAGAGCGCACTCTGCTGCGCTTGCCTCGCAGAAAGTGTGCTCGAAAAACAGTGCTGAGGGCCCCCCTCCACCCATAGGCAGATGGAGAGAATCCCCAGCCCTGTATGGGCTCAATGTGCACCACCTCTCCGAGTCCCTAAGTATCACAGGGAGAGTGCAAGTGCCCATGCCCCACACTCAAACACTGACCCCGTGCAGAGTGTGTGTGAACTATAGTGTGGAGAGCCCTTCCGCCCATCCCGGGACCCCTCAGAGGGCCGGGGAAAAGCGAAGGCACATTACGTCCGCGGAGGGGGTCAGATGCCCACTGACCCACACCAGTCCTGTGTTGCCCCAGCAAGCACAGACGAGGAGAAAGAGCCAGACATGTCCAAGAGATCAAACTTTATGAAGGGGCCTGGCGTTGACCAAGATGCCGCTGTGCATATATCCTCCACACTCACACCATTGAATAAGGCTGTTCACACAGCCACAGCCCGTGTGGAGTGCGCACGAACCCCCCGCCTGTCCGTAGGCATGTGCAATGCACTCGCAGAGCCAGCCTGCCAGGCGTTTCTTGGACAGAGCTTTCCCGATCACCCCGCCCCCGACGCACACAAACAGCTGTTCGGTGCGTCTAAGGGCAGCCGTACGCTCCACATAACATGCTAGCGCATGCACCGGGCAGAGGAGGTGCAGTTTAGCTTCCCTGGCCCCACCATGGGGGGGAAGACTAAAACCCCCTAACTGAATAGCCCTCGACCTGAACACACTCCTTAGGCTCTTGGGCACAAAGGAGGGGTTCGGTCTGTGTGTCGCCCCGCTCCGGTCACCCCAAATCAACAAGCAGCTCGGGTGCACCGACAGAGCGGTTAACTCGGACACTTTCTCGACTGACGTTAAGGCAAGAAGCAAAGCTGTCTTCCACGACAGTGCTTTCAAGGAAGAAAGCTCCAGAGGCTCAAATGGTTCTGAGACCGGAGCCTCGAGCACCAGTGGCAGGTCCCACTGCGGGGCGGAGGCGTGCACTACTGGGCGCAGCCTCCTGACCCCCCTGTAAAAACCTCATCAACATCAGTGGTTGACTAAAGACTGACCAGCCGCCAAATCCCTCATGGCAGGACGAGATGGCTGCTGCATACACTTTCACTGTGGAATGCGCAAGCCCTCTGTCCACCAGTAACTGTAAGAAGGATAAAATAGAGCCCAACTCACAAGATACGGGCTCTATTCTCCGCTCCTCACACCATCGCTGGAATCCCAGCCACTTTGGCCTGTAACAGGCTGTGGTGGATCCAGCTCTAGCTGCCTGGATAGACTGAATAACACTGTCAGACAATCCACCCTGTCTCAGCCTGTCCCTCTCAGGAGCCAAGCCTGGAGAGGTTGGCCGAGAGTGGGTAACGCCCAAGCGGCAAACTCTGGGGAAGAGCCGGGACGCCAATACGGAAGTGCCACACACTGCAGTTCATACATGGGCCGCTAGGGACTGGCTGCAGAAAGGAGCAATTTCCATAGACCCCCATGTTAAAATGCCCAACTTTACAGCAGAAAAAAACATGTTTCTACCCATGGATGCAATAAATATTATTATCGATATAGTTAGATTCCACCTTCATGATTATGAATCTGTGAGTGAATTGTTTTCTAACACGACCCTTTTATTTATATTAGGTCTTAAAGTGTTTGCATAAATTAGGGCGTGGTCACTTTGATGGACACGTACATGCCTCACTGTCAGCTAACAGCAACTTGTCCACTCTGCTAGGCTACAACCATAGAGGCTACAACGTTAGTTAGTCATAGTACTGTACTTGACCCTTTAGCTTTAGCCGTGTTCGTGGTGATTGTGGGAATATTGTTACAAATACCAGACAATTAAAATGTCGTGCTGTGCGCTTGAATGTACTAACAGAACTTCCAAGAAGTCTACTCTCAGCTTTTTTCGGTGAGTAAAATGATAATATTATACATGTTAACCCCGTTAGCAGGTGTTTGTGTGCTTGTTAGCTTAGCTTGTTATGTAGCTTATTAGCCAGCTAAGGACGTAACCCTTTATACATTGTTGCGGCAGAAGATGGTTTTTACAACCCACCTCTGCCCAGCGTGTCGTTTTGGCGAGCTGCTTGAAATCATAACAGTAGGGAAAATCAGAAAACACCAGAATACCAGTTAAACAATAATCTGTTTTAATTATAAAAGGCAATAATACAATGCAATACAATTCAATATAATTAGGAGCGCCCCTGCTCTAGTTTCTCGTGCTGGTGGGATTCTTCGGTCTTCGCAGCAGGAGAAAAAGAGAATGAACTAAATTCAAACCCAGCTTTTATACCCAAAAATCACCGGAGGAGCCGAGTCAGTCTATCTCATTGGAAGATGTAAAAGATGATTTTTCTTAGCGAATCAGCGCGAGCCAGCCAGGATAATAAACAAGTGTCTCTGAGATGGTAATAAAATGTATCTGGCGTCCGTTATCTCACTTTCCTGCACAGACTTTCACACACACACTTTCCTGCACATTCCAGAGGCCTGAGCTCTGTCCAAATAATATCCCTTTGTTCACAAAGATAATACATATTAATACTCTCATATTTCCAGCTTCTGGTTACACAGACTGCTTATTATGAATACAAAGTAATTAAACACACACATATACTATTCAAGATATGTTGACTTCCCTGAAACATGACATACTGGAGATCTTAAGCAGAAGGAACTCTCATCCAACTCTCATCCAACTCTCACCCTGCCATCTATACCTCCCCCACAGAGCAATAAAACCTGTTTACTCCAACCAACCCCGGAATGTTCATTGCAATTTTAGTCCCCACATTTAAGAAAGAATAAAAACAGAGAAATCAATATAAAACACAAACACAGGTATTTGTTTGAGCAGTCTTCACGTAGCTGCTCCAATAATCTTATATCTGGGGGAAATCCCCCTGTTATTTGCGCAGACTTTCTGAAAAACACTTAATAGGTAATCTTTTCACTCAAAACAGAACTCACAAATAGCCAAAAAAACACCCTTTTGATTATATGTAAAAGTGGAAGAAAAAGACTATTGCGCTAATCTACTTTGGGAACATTGTTTGAATATATAAAAAACCTCTCTATATTTAAGAGGAAAAATATACTTTGTTCCTTCAACTATTAACACACAGGAATGTATAAAACCACACATATATTAGTGATAACATGATGCAACACACCTCTTATATATCAGGTGTCATTAAAATGAATATACCAAAAATACGCTGTATTAACTTTTCACTTCAAACCTTCAAGTTACTTCAATTTTCCGCACAACATGTGTATATATATATATATACAGTTTAGTTTATGACTCAGCCTTGGGTAAGACTTTTATAGTCTATGGCCATAATGCTAAATGGGAGCAAATGTTAAAAGGGGACCCAATTATCCCAGTGGTGGCCGCCGGAGTCTGCCGCCGAAGCTAACCGGAGCCGTAGCTAGCCCTTTGCGGCTCCGTTAGCTTCGGCCAGCGGCGGAGCCCGGCGTTATAACTGGAGATCAAGGAATGCAGCGAAACGCGGAATTGGTTCGCCTGCAGCCTTCTATAGTATTAGCTAAAGAAATGATGTTGAACAAGGCTTATTAAGCTGAACATCGCCACAATTGTTCTGCTATGTATCGGTACTTATTTTATTTTCTTAACGTGTGAATGACAAGCATTAAGAATAACAACAAATAGCTATTTATCTTGCATATTGTCTCGTTTGATTATGAATGTAACGTTTATATAGTGGAACTACACTGTTTTATCAAAACCAGTGCCACGCAGTAACTTGGTAGGCCCATGCATGTATTTCAGCAGGAAATGTGCAACCTAGATTACATTTACCAACACAGACTATATAGAAATATTTGTAAAAGTTGTTCATGCGTTATTAAGTGAATATGGCATTAACCCTCCTGTTGTCTTTGGGTCGGTTTTCATGTATTTATGAATAAAGGTTTCCTTTAGGTGATCCAGACAGGCTGGACCAGTGGGTGCTGAACATCCGGAGGAATAAATGGACCCCCAACGTGTCTTCTCGCCTGTGCAGTGAACACTTTGAGAGTCATCACTTCAGCACGGACTCATGGGTACAGATCCTTTTTTTTTTTAAATAACTTGGTTCCATTTGTGAGTGTAAATTGTTGTTACTAATTAAATACATGTTATACATCATACAATGCTAAATAATTGTTATGGCACAGCTTGCACATCAGTGATGAGTAATGTTCTTTTGATTAAAGGCCAAATTAAGATTTTGCCAGTTAAGTATAGAAACATAGAAATCGAATTGTTTTGCAAACCATCACATTTCTCTTCAATTTATGCAAAGACTCTTTATCATAGATAGAGAATTGCCATTTTCCCCCACATACTCTATGTTAAAAACAGATGAATTATATTACCTTTTTTTACATTATTTTAATAGCAACATTCATTCATCTGTTGTCATCTTATAACTTATTTATCTTAACAGCTATCACTGTAAAAAAAAAAAAAAGGATTTAATTTCATTTTACTATACAATATTTATCTTTACATTCTGTTCTTGCATATGTCTTATTATATTTACGTGTATATAGATTTCTGCCTGCACTAATTTATTATTCTTAATTTAATTTTGAATTTCTTTTATTGTTTTATGTCTTATATAACTATGTTGCATCGTTGGAGGAGCTCGGGACAGATGATTTTCATTGCCATTCCTACACTGTAGCCTATGTGCATATGACATAAATCCTTTGAATCTGAATCTTGGAAACACGTAATTGTTGAATGGATTAACTGCATAGTTAACATGTTGGCCCTCTATTGTCTTTCATAATGCACTCTTAAATTTAAAACAACATTATTCAAAAGAAAGTTGAATATCTACAGACCTCAAAAAGTTATTTTATGTGTTTTCGTTTATTATTTTTATTAGGGAAGGAGATGCCTGAAAAACACTGCAGTGCCCACCATTTTCTATTTCACCAATGGCAAAGAACAACAGCCTAGAAGGAAAAGCAGGGTGAGTAACAATGACGAGGTAAGTGACAGTCCTAGTTCGACTGTTAATAGCAATGAGGAGGTTGCAGATGTAGAACATGGTAGTGGTGAAAACAGTCTTGCTGCTGATCAGAGCAATATCATTATGATACAAGACACACCTGAAGAAGCCTTTGTTGTTCCACATGTGGAGCATAATGACATTCCAACAGTCAATGCTTGTGAGGATGTTGGTTTGGGTAGCAGCAGCCAACAAACAAAATAAATTGGAAAACAGGCAGACTCCGCCTCTGTTCACTCTTACACTTGGGCTTTAAACTAAGACGGGTCATACTGAATAATTTGTGCACACATTTTTAACATGTGATCTTTCTTTCATGTAGGACGCTTGAGGGAAGTTGCAACGCCTCGGCCAATGTGGACATCACACGTGAAAGAGATTGAAGGCATAATTTATAACTTGAGACAATTTTCCAAAAGTTATGACTTTTATTGGCTTAGGCAGTAATGGATTACATCTAACACGAATCAAGATCGTATAGAAAAAAAGGAAAGTGTAATCCTTAGTTACATAGGAAAAGATGTAATCGGATTAGTTTGACTTTTTTTAATAATAGGGAAACTCAGGATTACAATCTTATTCAAAACCTAAAAAGAGCATATAGTGTTTGTTGTAAAATGATCAAATTGTATCTCTTCTCTGGAAGCGGTACTGTTCTGTAGGCTAATACTTTAATTGTGAATCTATACACCTACTGCCTGAATCTGCTTTATGGTATTATATTATACATTTAAGTAAAAAAATCATATTAATATTTCTTCTCTCCTGTGTTTATTTGCATTGCATTTGATATTGAGGTAATCCAAAAGAAAAAGAAAGTTATCACGTTACATTACTTTTATATCTTGATACTCACATTAAGTTACTGGTTGTGTTTTTGGCAAGTAGCCCTCCCAACCCTGTACATAAGTTATATCATTTTAATTACTGATACAGTTGTTGCACATCTTTAATTTATTTTCTAGTGTACTTAAGTCATAAAATGATTCGAAACCTTTACTTTTCATAAAATGCAAGATGTAACTTTCAATGTGAAATAGATCGGATTAAATAAAGAGTAAAAGCACAATCTTAAATGTTGGCATTTATCATTTTCCTATGCTTATTGTTAATGTAGTGGTGTTATAAACAAAATGTTGTCGTAAAGGAAATTAAGATGTTTTTTATTTGTTGGCAAAAGATTTAAAGTTGATGCTCACAACATGTGGGAACATTTATGGAGAAAAATGTTTCTATTGTAAAACAAATATTTATCTGCATACTGAACAATTTCGAAACTCTCTAAAAGGTATCATCTTCTGTGACGTTACAACCCTGTAGGGATTGTGGGTATTGCACTTCATAATTACATTCTATGGTATGCTTATGACATATTTGATGCCAAAATACATGGGATTAGGGGAGACCTTCTTGTTGTTTGCATTGTCACTGATAAATGACAGCGTAGTATTCATTGTCAAGATTTTGTGTTTTTAAACTTGGGACTCTTTTCAGACTGCTATGGCTTGGGAAAAGATTTGAGCCTTAATGTATAATGTTTTCTGTATTGTATGGTAAGCTTATCCTTTCATTTGATAGTCCCATTTGGATGTGATAGATAACATTTTCAGTAAGCAGTAGACAAAAGAAGTGAAAATATGAATGTAATTTATTTTCAATATTTACATAAATACAGAATTATTTTAACAAATAAAATAACAAAAAACATCATAACAAATACAAAATAAAAGGTTTGACAGACAGCCATGCCCAGCATGGGCCTGGAGAGCTACAGAGTCCATTGGGGGAAGAGGGGGGGGTGGGGAAGAGGAAGAGCAGCCATGTTAACAGTGTTATGGCTACAGATGTAATATCTAACTCAACATTAGCCATGACAGTCTGGGCTTAGCAAGGGCCTTAGAATACATACTCTAAAGGCCAAATCCAAAAACAGTGATACTGACATTTTAGCAGTTCACAGTCTTTGGAGGTGGTCTTTAAGGCAATTGGCTAGTGACTTTAAAAAAATATAATTTCCCCTAGGGGTGAAATGAACTCTCTCGCAAAAAAAGCCCAGGACTGTCATGTCTAATGTTGGAGTGGTCAACAATGACACCATTTAGGCTATGAACAAAAGTAGCCATGACACTGTTAACAAACTTCCGGGCCTTGTCAATTTTGACAGGATTTGCACCAGCCCTCCACCGGCGCCTCTGGTTGATCTGGGAGAGCATGATCTTCATGCCAGGGTGCCGATGGTGAAGCTGGTGCAGGTCCTCCTTCATCTGGTTCAGCAACTGAACACTGGGCACATTCCCCAAGTCATTGCCGCCACAGTGGATGAGGAGGACATCCGGGACTGCTCTTCCTCGCAGGGAGTAGGAAAAGAAAGGGAGGACACCTCTCCAGCGCAGTCCACCCCAACCGAACCAGCACACCCTCAGGTCGAGGCCAAGGTTTCTGCCGATGGTCTCTGTAGCTCTCTGGGCTCCACGCCGGACATAGCTGTCTCCGATTATCCATACAGTCACTATGGGAGGAAAATAAATGAGAGTAACAAATGCTTCAGATAATGAGGAATATCAAATTAAGTATAAAGGGTTGCTCATTTTGTTCCTTTGACAATAACATACAAAATAACTATGAAATCACACCTGTATGGTTAAAAGTAACAAGAGAGCAAAACCTCAAAAAACAGATTAACAGCACACAGTTTATATATATATATATATTTATTAGTGCTGTCAAAATTATCGCGTTAACGGCGGTAATTAATTTTTTGAATTAATTGCGTTAAAATATTTAACGCATTTAACGCATGTGCAGAATGGCCCGCCCCATACGTGCCACCAGTGGCAGCGCCAGGGTATGGCTGGGGTAGGCTACACCCATACCAAGAAAAGGCTTAGCCCCACCATGAAAAATGATGTTAAAGTAAGCAAAATAAAGTCCGCCAACTCGCGCGGAGTAAATTGCACAGACAGTAGTTAGTAAGATTGATTTCAGTAGCCACTTGTCTGGAAATACCGAAGACCAGAAACGGTTTTGAAAACTTTTGTCACGTAGTGATCGTCTTCTCAATAGAACATCTTTGATAATGTCGGTGTTGTTGCAGGAAGTCCCGACGGAGAATACTTTTGCTGTAGTACAGGGGTGCACATAACTTGTACGCAGGTTATGTGCGTAATCTGAAACTTGTGTCACAAAGCGCAGTTGCGTACCGACGTACTTGTGAAGCTTTTCCAGAAGGCGGTTAGATCACCGGACGACAGAGTCGGCCTCCGTGTGCACAGACAGGGCTGCTGTTAACGTCGGTCTGTACAACGGAATTGTGCTAAAACTACGCCAAACGGGGGGGGGGGGGAGAGAGTCTGTCCCCCACCTTCACTGGAGAACTGCCCTAAAACAGCTGATCACAACGTTCGCACTCTGTGGTCACGAAGTACTCCACTAGCCGCCGCCGCCGCCCCACCCCCTCTGTCGACTTTCCTGAAGTACTCCCCCGTTGATAGAAATCAACACGTAATGAATTAAGACCCCACGGTTTGATGATTGATAGGTGTGTGGGTTGTCTTTCATTTTGACATGCAGAAAAATGTTATAATAAACATAGATACTGTTTGTTAAATGGATATATCCGCCTTCTTTCATTTATCTTTCCATTCCCACAACAATATACATAAAGAAATGGCATATTTTGGACATAGTTCGAATGGTGATTAATCATGATTAATTCATTTTTAAGCTGTGATTAATCTGATTAAAATTTTTAATCGTTTGACAGCCCTAATATTTATATACTGTGTGCTGTTTATCTACATATATATATATATATATATATATACATATATTTATAGTATGTTTGTGTGTAATGTCAACCATCTGAAGTCATGTAAAGTAAGCCAGGACCATCAATTTACAGGTTGTGCAGTTTGGCGTGGAGGAGGTTGCCATCTTCTTTTTTCTTAATGCTGAAAGAAATAAAAATGGTTTAATCAATATAAAAGCACCTTTCTTTTTCTACAATCATATTTCATTAATTACATTTAATTCACGCAACACTGGCCATATCTTTGCTAGTTTACAAAGTTTAGTTACAAATGACATTTATATTTGAAAAACGGTGAAGCACTTAAAAAACAATTGTATAGTGTAGGTTCAAGAACATTTAAATCAAAAGGACAAGTTTTGTAAAGTTACAGGGTATCTTACCTTCAGAATATGCCGGGAACGAGGAGCAGTGACCGCAAGCTGGGTTGTTAGCATAGACTGTGTTGTTAGCATAGGTTGTTAGCTTAATACTGAGAGCATGTTAGCTTAGCTTCTTAGCCTGAGCTAGGTCTGGAACGTCACGCTCGTTGGCAGCAGGTCCCGCCCTGTCCCGCCTCGGCTCCGCCTCAGCACCGCCTCTTTGCCCTTATTTGGAGAAGGCGGGAGTTAGACTCTGACGTCACTGTTGAGCCGTTAGTAGCCGACTCCGCCTACTAAGGGCTTCACGGCAACTCTGCAGAATCCTATGGGTGACGTCACGGACCCTACGTCCATTTATATATACAGTCTATGGTCCACCCCCAAGGGCGGGTCGTCGATTGGAGCCATGGAGAACCACAGGGCACAGAGTTATGGCTAGAAAGGATCCGTCTTGTGTAAAACTCTCGCGAGAGTTTGCAAGTCACGTGGCTGAATGTTTACGTTTGGCAGGAAGCCTTTTAGTTACAATCGTTAACATCAGTGGGCCACAGCAAATGATGGTGAGAAGCTAAACTATCTATTAATTATGTCAATTACAGGGAGTGTGATTGTTCAAATAGGGTGTTAGCGGTCTTGCTGTTAAAAGAAGAATGACAACACTGTAGATCAGTGCTTCTCAAAGTGTGGTCCGCGGACCACTGGTGGTCCGTGAGCGCCCCCTAGTGGTCCGTGAGTATATTGGTAAAATTTCACATTTGAAATAAATAAATACATTTAAGTTTTCCGCACTCTCGCGGGAATATCTCCGCAATGGAGTGAGCTTAAGTTTCACTTTCTATTGCATGATATAGCCCAGCGCAACACCTTCGTCACACATGTTGCCACCTGTTCGTACCATTTTCAGGCGATTTATAATCTGTTCTAGAAAAACGATGTATTTTGGGAGTTAGGTGGTCCGCGAGTGTTTTTTTATTGGTTAAGTGGTCCTTGGTATGAAAAAGTTTGAGAAACATTGCTGTAGATCACCAACACTATGGTTTATTTTTTTATTCACAGGCAAGTCAACGTTGTCGCAGTAAAAGTCCCAAGATAGCTCCTGCTGCAATAAAATGTTCCCTTTCAGTGTTTTACTATTCTGTCTGATGTTTCTCTATTAATATTGCTGCTGCATTAATGTGTATGTTGCATGTTACTGCTGTAGATGTGTTTCTGAGCCGCTCCGATTACAAGGAGAGTTACAACGAGAACATGACTTCATATTTACACAAGACGGATCCTTTCTAGCCATAACCAGGGCACAGTGGCTGTTGCGCCGGCTCTCCCGAACTGAGCACAGACACCATCTCTGGGTGAAGCACCCACTCGCCTGGCAGGGGGCCGCCCCTCGACATGAGGTCGGCCCCTCTGTTCTCCAGGCCCGGGATGTGGAGGGCTCTCAGAGATAACACCACCTCTGAAGCCCATAACCATAATTTCTCCGCTGTGGTCAACAAGGCGGCGGAGCGGTCTCCGCCCTGCCTGTTGATGTTATGAAATGTATTATCTTTTCGATTTACACACGGCATCTATTGCACGTCTGTCCGTCCTGGGAGAGGGATCCCTCCTCTGTTGCTCTCCCTGACGTTTCTCCCATTTTCCCCTTTAAACTGTGGGGTTTTCTCTGGAAGTTTTCCTTGTACGATGTGAGGACAGAGGGTGTCGTATTGTCATACTGATATTCTGTACAAACTGAAGACCACTGAGACAAATGTAACATTTGTGATATTGGGCTATATAAATAAACATTGATTGATGTATGCCACTGTGGTGCTGTTGTCGCTCCTGACCAGTACATGTCTCCCCTGCATTAGGGGCTTGAAATGCTGAGCTGTGCCGCGTTTCTGTTAGCGCCCTCCTATAGCCCTCTTCAGACAGGTCACTCCCCATCCTGTTCTGGACGCATCCGTGAACACTGTGATATAGGAGGTCACCCGTCCCAGTGGAGACCCCCTCCGGAGGTGATCTGGGGACCCCCAGAACCGGAGGTTGCCCTCCACTGAGGGTGGGATGGTCACCAGGCGCCGTTTGTGTCTTTTGGGATCCAAAGGCAGGCTGGAGAACCACCTCTGCAGTCGGCGCATATGCAGTAACCCGAGCGGGACCACAACGTGAGCAGCCGCCAACGAGACCCAGGGTCTGCATGACAGTTAAAGCTGTCACTGTTGCTCCCTGTCGCAGCCCGTGAACCGCCCGAAGCAGGGATGCGCGTCTGCTCACTGACAGGGTGGCACGGAGCGCACCTGCATCGAGCACCACTCCCAAATACAACGCCTGTTGGTGAGGTATCCCCCACACCGATGATAACCGAGGGTTATCAAGAATAACTTTTATCCAATTACCTTTTCCCTTTCTGTCTCTGTCTGTGTATTCTCTTGTTCCGATTAACCCAGCCAAATCTTTTTTTTCTTGTTTCGTATCTATATCTACGCCGGGATCCGGAGTCTAGGCTGATCCTCTTGCTGTAGTCCTGTGTCTTGGATCCTCTATCCTGAGTTCTGGATTAAGTCGTGGACTTCGGGTCGTGGCTGAACCTGTCTCTGCGGTCCTGCCTTGGGTCTCGTCATGCTGCTTCCCTGATGGCTTCCACAGGATTGTAGCTGACATCCTCGTGGATTCATCTTCTTATTACAGACACATGCATTTCCTAACATTCGGTCTATATGCTATACAATTGATTATCTCTTCGATTTACACACGGCATCTATTGCACGTCTGTCCGTCCTGGGAGAGGGATCCCTCCTCTGTTGCTCTCCCTGAGGTTTCTCCCATTTTTTCCCCGGAAGTTTTTCCTTGTACGATGTGAGGGTCTAAGGATAGAGGGTGTCGTTTTTCTCATACTGATATTCTGAACAATCTGTGCTGTTGTATTTGCTTTAAAGTGTCTCTACTGTAGGCTATTATATGTACAGCACTTTGGCTCGACCAAAAATCGTTTATAAATGTGCTATATAAATAAAACTTGATTTGATTTGACCTCACCAACAGACGTTGTATTTGGGAGTGGTGCTCGATGCAGGTGCTCTTCTTCCAATTGATTGCAAAGCCTAACTTGGTCAGATAGTAGGATCAATTGGGCTGTGCAAAACATTGCCTGTTCCCTGGACCCAGCCATGGGTCGTCTTGGTAAAAGAAAACTCATGCCGTGGGCGCGCAGCGGTTGGAGCGCTGTGGCCACACATTTGCCCCACTAGCCACCTCCTTTACAGGAGCTACAGCTGGGGCGGCGAGTGGGGAATTTGTACAGTCAACATTACGTGTAAGTGTAGCATTGTGGTAACAAAGGACACTTAGACTTGTATACAGATCAACTTTCTTTTTATTTAAAAAATACCTTGTTGCGACCTGTGCATTAAACAGGGAGGAGGCGGGATTCACCCTTGCGTCCCGGGCGGAGAGATTCTCTCCCCCCGCCAGTCAGCTCCGGGAAGACTGAGCACACCACCCGGCCGCTCTCTGCTGCCGAGGTCAGGCAGCCCGTCCCCGTGAATGCCGGTTCCACGGGATGGGCCGCAGAGGTGGAGGGCGCCGCGGCCACGGAAGCCCCGTGCCGGCGCCTCTCGCTCCGTTTCGCCGTCGCGCTGCGCTCCCTCGCCTGTAGGGAAACCCGTGGAGGAGCGCGCTGCGGGGCCTGAGGAGGGGCCAGCGGTAGCATACGGCTAAGCTGGACTCTCTCCTCCTCTAGGCGGCTGAAGCGCTGGGTGACCGAGGATATAGACCCAAAGAGCCCCTCTGTGGACACGGGGGCTCCAAGGAGATCCTCTCGGTCCTTCTTGGATAGGGCAGTGAGTCCTAGCCAGACGTGACGAGACGCCACTGTGGCCAAGGACATCACCCGTCCTGCTGCTGTGGCCACTCCATGGATCAGATTATTCATCTGACCAATGCAGCGGTCCGGATAATCGCTCCCGTCCTGCTGCGGGAGGGCAGGGTGTCTGCCTGAGGGGTGATCAGGGAGACGCCCAACACGCCAAGATTATTGGCCGCATCCGCCATCTGTGTACAGAGCCTGAATATCTTATCTAGATGCTCCAAGGTGTCTCGGTCCCGGGGCAGCGGGGGCAGAGGTCTCTTACCCTCCGCCCAACCAGCCGCCTGCGGAAGCAGATAGGCCAGCAGGCTCTCATCGAGGGGGGGCACACCGGCACACGCTGTGTCCGATCGGCCCTGCACCCTGATGATGCCCGCCATAGCGGCTACTGGGGCCTTCGTCTTCAATGG
Organism: Pogonophryne albipinna; assembly: GCA_028583405.1. Taxonomy (NCBI): domain Eukaryota; kingdom Metazoa; phylum Chordata; class Actinopteri; order Perciformes; family Artedidraconidae; genus Pogonophryne; species Pogonophryne albipinna. The sequence goes on from CM053262.1 coordinate 1,146,959, forward strand.
CTGCTGCCATGTCGGTTACAAACACTGCCAGATGTCTGGCAACGGGGGCGAGACGAAGGCCGGCTGCGTCGGATGCACCGGGCCGTAAAACCCCTGTCTCAGGCGGCTTACAGGCCTCGGTGGCAGCGGTGGGGGGAGCGGTAGGCCTACGGGCTCCGCCACCAGGGTCATCACCGCTGGAAAGTCCAGCCGCGCAGACCTGATAGTCGGACCACCGGACAATGAGGCGTCCTCGTCGTCCTCCTGATGGAACGCAGCCTCCTGCCAGAGGGGAGGTGTCGACCACTATGTTCCCTGCCCACCTCAGGGTTCTGGAGGCGTGCAGGTCGTGGAGGGATGGCAGATTGCAGCCGATCACCTTCTCTGCAGAGCGGATGACACACTGCAAGTCAGATACAAGCCCTATAGGAAACAAAATAAAGCTGCGAAAACTGGACTACCAGGTCCTCCAGGCTAAACATAAACACATATACAAAATATAGCCTAAAGCTCAACCCCCACCAAATGGCAATGGGGTATTCTGAGGAGAGTGTCTCCCGGCGTCAGGAAAGGCGAGAGATCCTTCTCCTCCAGCTTCTCTTTATCGAACCACAACTGAGTGGAATTTGGAACACCTGGGCAGAGGCGGAGCCAGGGGCAGACCAGGTGCACCTGCAGGGAGGAAAATAAATAAAACAAGGAGGGGAGCAAGTAACACAGAGCCCCTCCTCCAACACACACGAACATGACCAATGAGGGCACGAGATAAGTTTGTGCACGAGATGGATGGCTGACAGGCAGGTAGGCCATCAATTTATCTGCAGCGGGCCGAGGCAGATAATAGGACTTGCTTTTTACAGCGCCACGGATGAAATATTTGTATATATTTATTGTCAAAGCATTTAATTTATTCATTGCTATCGGGATGTTAAGATCATTCCATGGAATATAACAAAAAGTTTTCGTGAAGTGAATTACCTACCCTACCTTTAATGTGGTACTTTCCCAAAAGAAAAAAGTTAGAAATTGAATAAAAAGTCATGACCTTAAAATGGGAAGTAGTACCTTGTGGATTCTGAAAATCTAGACACTCCTTATCATCCCTCGCTAATGCCAATGGAAAATACTCACTCCAACTATACTTGAGACGAATATTGCATCCTTCACCACAATTTAAAGAACACTGTGGGACTCACACAGCTCACAAGAGGTGTTGCCCATATGAGAATGAGAAGTGATGTATTGTTCTGAAGATTTCTTACTTATTAGATGACTTTAGTAACCATGCAGTGTGGCATTGTCTTTTGAGAACAACAGCTTCCATTCATCCAAAATGCAGGTCAATATTACCAACAAGTCTGGAATGCAGGGAAGAGGATGGTTTCAATCACCAAATCTCGGATTAGATCAGAGGACACGTCAATTATGAAGAGGCTTTGGGGAGCACGTCTGCCAGCTCGGGGGAATTACTGTTCAAGCTGAATCATGCGAGCTGCTGTTGCAGTCGGTGATGAAGGGGCTCTTTGCTTATGCAGTGCTCTTTCTAAGGGCTTGTTTGTGCCACAAATTCATTAACATACATTTCTTAGTGAGTGAGATGAATTCCCTGAGCTCTCGAGTCTCGACTAAGGCATGTGCCTAAAAAATGTGTGCTGTCCCCCTCCGAGTTCCTTTTTAGGTAATTCTTTTTTTTTTTTTAATGGCCACACACATACAAACTGCACAGAAAAAAATTGGTGACAATCAAATGCAGCCAAAATACTCTAATTGGGCAACAGATGTTGAAACATCTGCCCTTGTATTGCCTGACAAACCCTCAGCTCACTGAGCAGGAAATAGTTTTCGATCAAATGAATAGACTGAAAATACGTTTCCCGGGAGGAGGCTCTCTTATTAGTATTATTTGTAATGCCATACTATGTTTAGCAGGCTGCCTTATTTTGCAGGGATCATTGCAGAATGTGCTACTGTTTTGGATGTGATTATATTTGTTTGTGTAATGCAGCCATCTGCTTTCTATTCTCTCTGAACAATTCCATTAATTAGTGCCACAGCTGATATTAGAAACACAATATTGAGAGATTGCAGTTGGGGAAGTCTGGAGAGATAGAGAGATGGCAGAGAGGAAGGGGGAGGGCAGAGGTAGAGAAGAAAGAAAGAAAATGAGCGTGGCTGGTAATCCTTGCAAATGCAGATGGTTATGAAGCCAAGGCAGATGGCGTGTCAGATTGATTATTGTTGCCAGTGCTGCATGATGGATACAAGGCACACACTGAGCTCTCCCCTCATTTCAGATGACACAGAGTGATAGAGACATGTCCCCTCGCAGGGTTAATCTCAACGTCATTCAAGCTGTTCCAAACTATTTAGACCAATCCATGTGTGCCTACCCATTCATTCTTGACAAGCCTATTACACCTGTTAATAAATATAGTCTTGCTCTTGTGATTATGCAGCGGACAGGTGGGATATTGCAGAGGATTTGTCCACCATGGTTCTTTAACACTATCTTGTTGCAGCAGAGGGGAGCATTCTCTACGGCATTTCAGCCACCCGTCTGGGAACAAAAGCAAATTATAGCTGCTTCTCGGCCTCCAGCGTGAAATATCAGGAGTCAAATGACATCTGCAAATATGTTGGATGTAAGCTGGCCTGTATGTGCTAGGATATGACGCTGCTATCTTCTTTAATTTATTTGTGTTTAATGTGAAGGACAGTGGAAAGGAGACATCTGAACTGTGGAGATGTTTTTCTCAAAGGGAGGGACCATCATTAACAGGTCTGCTTTGATTTGTATTTGTTGTGGACAGTTTAGAATAATTGTCTAGTCTATTCTCAGCTCAGAATCGGAAAATTGGTGGAGAAGAATGCATATCAGGAGTAAAGTAGAGTGCAAACAAATATATTTTCCATCTGGCCTGGTAGGAAAAAAACAGGAGGTGATAATTATTTTCTTTTGTGTTATCATTAATGATATTTTCTTAAAGGAGTCATGTGATCAGCTGGACAAGATGGCAGCATAGGTTAAACTGACTCAACCCAGTGATGCTAATTCTGTAAAATTATACCGTTGAGACAACTTTAAAAAAAAAATATTTTAGCCTCAATGAATGTTTGATCGAAGGCAATGTCTAAATCGAGCAAAATGTCGCCGCCTAAAAAGGGTCCCGAGACGAGGGGGAAGTCTGACATGGAGGCGTTAGCCGAAACAGTGCTTGAGAAGCAACGAGGCTATCTGGATTCGCCCAACTCCAACAGATGGGGAGGGAGATGGAGGAGAAATTGACTTCTATCCAAACAGACTTGGTGGTACTGAGTGAAAGCATCGGCACCGTTAAGGCAGAGATGGGCAAGATGCGGTTAGATGTGGTGAACAATTCGGGTATATTAGCCACGCACGAGGCTACGCTGGACATGATGCAACTCAAGCTAGCGGACATGGAGGACTGGAGCAGAAGATGCAACGTCCGTATAACTGGGCTAGCAGAAGGACTTGAAGGGTCTAACGCCATACAATTTCTGACACACTCGCTTCCAAAGTGGTTCCCCTCCTTAAGTAATCTAAAGGGCGAGTTAATGCAAGCTCATCATATCTACAGCGACGACAGGAAGAAGCAGGTGGGCGCTACCCGCACTGATTTTCAACGTTCTCTGTTATACCACCCGCCAAGACATACTCCGTGCCGCAAAGAAAGCCCCGCTCACGATTGATGGACGGAGAATTCGCTTCTCCCGACTACAGCAGTTACACTGTTAAATGTCGTCAGGCTTTCTCCCGGGCAATGGATACTGCCCGTGCCAAAGAGGTGGAATTTTTCCTCCTTTACCCCACTACACTGAAAGTCAAGGGAGTTGGTCAAGTTAAGACATTTCATTCCCCGGGACATGCCGAAGACTTCATCGTCTCCCTACCTGGAGTGCAGGATGCACCAACCGGCGGGGACAGGTTTTTTTTTATTTAACCAGATAAAAGCATTGATATAAAATCAAATGTTCAATGCTGACCTGGCCAAGAAGGCAGCAACGTTACACATAACACAAACATAAAAAATACAGAGAACATAACTAAGAAAACAAAAGACGAAAAAGCAGTCACTACATTGTGCACATTAGGGCAGTAAGAAAGGTACACTACTTATTACTTCAAGAGCAGCTGGTGGTAAGGACTTCAGACTGAAAAGGAAACCAAGAGTGAATTTCAATGTATTTGTTAGAACTTCAATATGGTGTTTAAAGTTCAGATTACTGTCCAACTAAAAGCCCAGATATTTGTATGTATCGACAAACTCAGAGACGCCATCAAGGGTGTCAATGGAGAGGCAAGAGGACGCTGACTTGGGAGCAAAAAGCATTGCTTTGGTTTTCTTACTGTTCAATAGCAGTTTGGAATCAAGGAGTGCATGCGGCAGCGTGATAAAATCTGATTTTAAATTGGAAACGGCCATATCCAGATAAGGAGCACATGAGTATACAATAGTGTCATCAGCATACATATGATAGGTAGACAATTGCATCTGATTACAAATATTGTTTGCATATAAAAAATAGAGCAAGGGCCCCAAAATAGAGCCATGTGGAACTCCCTTCTCCAAGGTGACAGGGTCAGAGACAGTACTACCCAACCTGACGCATTGAGTACGGTCGGTTAGATAACTCTGAAACCAGCAAATGGCATTATGACCGAAACGAGACACCAACATAACATTAGACATAATGTGGTGATCTACAGTGTCAAATGCTTTGGCTTGGTCAATAAACAATGCAACACAATCAGATTTGTTATCCAAAGCAGCCTTAATATCGTCTAAGACTTTCAGACTGGCAGTCACAGTACTGTGCTTTGATCTGAATCCAGATTGCATAGGGTTAAGGATGTTGTGTGAATTTAAAAAAAGTTTTAGCTCAGTGGAAACTAGGGACTCCAGAATCTTTGATAACACAGAATTATTTGAGATAGGACGATAGTTATTCAACTCTGTGGGATCACCAGCTTTCAAGAGGGGTGATACCAGAGCTTGCTTCCACACAGCTGGCAGTGTGTGAGTGGACAGGGAGAAGACGGCGAATAGTGGTCTTTTGGAACTTGTTGGACTATATAGCGTCGCTGTTTTGGACTAAATGCACACTGCTTTGCGTGGACTGGGATCTCGTACAGAGTTTTGGATTATTTCTGCAGGCTTCTTTTTATTTGTTTTTCTCTGACGCTGGACTCATCTGGGGACGGATAGTTGTTTATCATTGTCTGGCTGATCAGACTAACTTGCGAGCCTACTGCTTGATTTTTGGATCCCACACCACGTAATAGACTCTGGACTTTAATACAAACACAGCCGGCTTCTTTGTGTTACGCTCTCCGAGAGCTTACAGGAGTGAACCCACAATACTGAACACTATGGAGAGTGTTAGGGAAATAATTGACCTAGACTCCTAGATATGACGTACATGACCAACCCTGACGTCTGTTTATCTCAATCAATCAATCAATGTTTATTTATATAGCCCAATATCACAAATGTTACATTTGTCTCAGTGGACTTCACAGTTTGTACAAAATATCAGTATGACAATATGACACCCTCTGTCCTTAGACCCTCACATCGTACAAGGAAAAACTTCCGAAGAAAACCCACAGTTTTAAAGGGAAAAATAGGAGAAACCTCAGGGAGAGCAACAGAGGAGGGATCCCTCTCCCAGGACGGACAGACGTGCAATAGATGCCGTGTGTAAATTGAAAAGATAATACATTTGCAACATAGGTAGTCCAAATGTTTGGAAATGCATGTGTGTATAATAGGAAGATGAATCCACGAGGATATCCATCCAGGACCTATGATCCATGACCACAGCCACGACTCAAGATCCAGGGCTCGCGATGCAGGACACAGGACCGCAGGATCATCCATGACACCGGATCCCAGCGTATATAGACACCAAAAAGAAAGAAATTTGGGGAAGCTGGGTTAATCGGAACATGAGAGTACACAGGTATAGACAGAGAGAAGGAAGAAGTAAGATGTCCCCCGACAAACTAAGCCTATATCAGCAAAACTAGGGGCTGAATCTAATCAGCCCTAACTATAAGCTTTATCAAAAAGGAAGGTCTTAAGCGCACTCTTAAAAACGGATAGGGTGTCTGCCGCCCGAACACAAACTGGAAGCTGATTCCACAAATGTGGAGCTTGATAAGAAAAGGCTCTGGCTCCCATTGTACTTTTAGAGACTCTAGGAACAACCAACAACCATGCATTCTTGGAACGCAATGCCCTAGTAGGACAGTAGGGTATAATGAGTTCTTTAAGGTAAGATGGCGCCTGCCCATTAAGGGCTTTGTAGGCGAGAAGAAGAATTTTAAATTCTATCCTGTGTTCTATAGGGAGCCAGTGTAAGGCAGCCAGAACAGGAGTAATGTGGTCCCTTTTCCTAACTCTGGTTAGTACACGAGCTGCAGCATTTTGAATCAGCTGAAGCGACTTGACTGACTTCTTGGTACACCCTGATAATAAAGAGTTACAATAATCCAGCCTTGAAGTAACAAATGCATGGACTAGTTTCTCTGCATCATTTTGAGGCAAGATATGCCTGATTTTTGCAATGTTACGTAGATGGAAGTAGGCGGTCCTTGAAATTGATTTTATGTGGGCGTTAAAGGATAAATCCTGATCAAATATAACACCAAGATTCCTTACAGTCTCACTGGAGGCCAAATTAATGCCATCCATAGTTAGTATATCTTTAGATAATTTGTTTCGTAGATTCTTCGGGCCAAGTACAATAACTTCAGTTTTGGTCGTGTTTAACATCAAAAAGTTTAAGGTCATCCACGTTTTTAAGTCCTTGAGGCAGTCTTGAATTTTATTTAGATGATTAATTTCATCAGGCTTGATTGATAAATATAGTTGAGTATCATCTGCATAACAATGAAAATGTACAGAATGATTCCTTATAATATTGCCTAACGGAAGCATATATAATGTGAACAAAATAGGTCCGAGCACTGAGCCCTGTGGCACTCCATGGCTAACTTTGGTTTGCGTGGAAAATTCATCATTGACACGTACAAACTGAGAGCGTTCAGATAGATAGGACCTAAACCAGCCTAAAGCAGTTCCCTGTATGCCAACTAAGTGCTCTAGTCTTTGCAATAAGATATCATGATCGATAGTATCAAATGCAGCACTGAGATCGAGCAAAACAAGAATAGAGACAAGTCCCTTGTCAGAGGCTATTAGAAAGTCATTTGTGACTTTAACCAGAGCTGTCTCTGTGCTATGATGTGTTCTAAAGCCAGACTGAAAATCTTCAAATAAATCATTGTTTTTTAAGTAATCACACAACTGTTTTGCGACTGCTTTCTCAAGAATTTTTGAGAGGAACGGAAGATTAGAAATAGGTCTATAATTGGCTAAAACCTCTGGATCGAGGTTGTGCTTTTTAAGAAGCGGTTTTATCACTGCTACTTTGAATGATTGTGGAACATAGCCTGATAATAAAGACATATTCATAATATTTAATAAAGAAGTGCTAATTAATGGAAAAACTTCCTTCAACAGCTTAGTTGGAATTGGGTCTAACATACACGTTGATGGTTTAGAAGAGAGAATCATTGAATTTAATTGTTCAAGGTTAATGGCTGAAAAGCATTCTAGTTTACTATCTAGTGTAATATTAGAACTTACGTTTCCGGGAGCTGTTGATAACACTATACTGGTCAAAGGCAAGAGGTCATTAATTTTGTTTCTAAGAGTAACAATTTTATCGTTAAAAAAGCACATAAAATCATTACTACTGAGTGCTATGGGAATAGAAGGCTCAATCGAGCTGTGGCTCTCTGTCAGCCTGGCTACAGTGCTGAAAAGAAATCTTGCATTATTCTTATTCTCATCTATTAATGAAGAGTAGTAGGCTGCTCTCGCTTTACGCAGTGCTTTCTTATATTCATTGAGAGTAATATGCCAAATTAAACGAGATTCTTCAAGTTTAGTGGAACGCCATATCCTTTCAAGTTGTCTCGACTTTTGCTTTATTTTGCGGGTTTCGGCATTATGCCATGGAGCTAATCTATGTTGTTTTATTTTCTTCTTTTTCAAAGGAGCAACAGAGTCTAATTTTATTCGCAGCGCATCTGTAGCACTATCAACAACATGATCAATTTGGGGTGGTGTACATTTTGTATAAGTTTCCTCCCCTACATGCAGACATGCTATCGAGTTAAATATTGGTGGAATCTCTTCCTTAAATTTGGCTATAGCACTAACAGATAGGTTTCTGCTGCAGGAGCTTTTGACTAATGCTTTGTAGTCTAGTAACAGTACTTCAAAAGTTACTAAGAAATGGTCGGATAAAGCAGGATTATGCGGTTCGACTAATAGTTGTTCAATTTCAATACCATAAGTCAGAACAAGGTCGAGAGTGTGATTATAGCAGTGGGTTGGTTTATTTACACTCTGACAGAAACCAACAGAATCTAATATAGAGTTAAATGCAACAGTAAGGCTATTTTTATCATCGTCAACATGAATATTAAAGTCACCTACGATAATTACTTTATCTGTTTTAAGTACCAAAGTTGATAAAAACTCAGAGAATTCTGATAAGAATTCTGAATAAGGACCTGGTGCACGGTACACTGTAACAAATAAGATTGGCTGCAAAGTTTTCCAGGTCGGATGCGTAAGACTAAAAACGAGACTTTCAAAGGAGGTATAATTTAATTTTGGTTTAGTATTGATAAGTAAACTTGAGTCAAAGATTGCTGCAACTCCACCTCCTCGGCCCACGCCTCGGGCAATATGAGTATTGATATGGCTGGGTGGAGTGGCCTCATTTATGCTGACATATTCTTCATGTCTCAACCAAGTTTCAGTGAGACAGCATATATCAATAGTATAATCTGATATTAAATCATTTACCAATATTGCTTTAGATGCTAGAGATCTTATGTTTAAGAGACCACATTTAATATTCCTGTTTTGTTGCACTGTAGTAGTTGTTACATTTACTTTTATTAGGTTATTATGTATGACACCTCTATTAGGTTTTACCTTTAATTGTCCTTGGGCAGACACACACACCGCTAATATTGGGTATTTTATTGGGTTCGGGATTCCTATGGATGACTGCCTAGGAGAGAGCGCAGAGAAGCGTGTAAGACTGCGACTCCGCCTCCTGGTCTCAACTCCAGTTTGTCATGGATTAAGTCCACAAAGCCCTGAAATGTTTGCCGAAATGAGATCTGCACCTTCCAAAGTAGGATGAATGCCGTCTCTCTTAATCAGACCAGGTTTTCCCCAGAAGGCTGTCCAATTATTTACGAAGCCCACATTGTTTGCTGGGCACCACCAAGACAACCAGCGCTGAAATGATGACATGCGGCTATACATGTCATCATTGATCAGATTGGGGAGGGGACCAGAGAATATTACGGTGTCCGACATTGTTTTAGCATAACTACACACCGACTCCACATTAAGTTTGGTGCATTCTGATTGGCGTAAACGAACATCATTACCACCGACGTGAATAACAATCCTACTGTATTTACGTTTTTTTTTAGCCAGCAGTTTAAGATGCGCCTCAACGTCGCCCGCTCTGGCCCCCGGAATGCATGTGACTGTGGAGGCTTTGGTCTCTAAATTCACGTATCTCATAATAGAGCTACCAATAACCAGAGTTGGCTTCTCAGCGGGTGTCTCGCTGAGTGGGGAATATCTGTTAGATACGTGAACGGGTTGGTGGGGACCTGCGGGTTTCGCGTTATGCCCCTTCTGAACAGTCACCCAGTCTCCCTGCTGCTCGGGAGTTGCCGGGGGACGGCTAATAGGAGCTATCTTCTGCCGGTCCGCACCGGCTAACATGGGCTTTACTGTAGCTGAGTTACTTTCTAAGATGCGGAGCCGGGCTTCTATGGCTATGATTCCCGCCTCCAACCTAACAACTATACTACATTTAACACATGTATCGGTACCAGTAAAGGAGGTAGGGAAGTAACCAAACATGAGACAGTTAGAGCAGGGAATAGCACCCGAAGGTGGGGAAAGAGCTATGGCTAGCTATCAAGCTAAAGTAGCTACCGTTAGCAAACCCGAAAAGAGTGTAGGCAACTGTGGAGTTACAGTCGCTAAGAGAAGGAGAGTTGTGAGTGCTTAAGCTGTAGTAACGTGTGATTACAACGTCAGGTAGTTGCCGTGATCAAGAGTTTTAAAACGATCGATTAAGTTAAGATAATAAGCTATCAGCAACAGAACAGGCACACGGGATACCCGGAGATGACAATGACAACAACAACCAGAAGTTACAACATGCTTACCGCAATAGTGGTCTGTGTAGAAACTGTTCTGAGTTCTGTTAACAAAATAAAATATACTTTATATATTATCTCCTTTAAGGACATAGGCTGCTTCAGCCATAATGTTATTGTTCCCATTCTGTGACCGGGCAACACTAGGTCACAGATGGTCTGTTGTTGTTGGTGCACTGGGACACTTCCTTCTTTGTTGTTTGTGGACTCCCAAGGTATGACATCTTCGAGGCCATAAGTGACGGACGCAAGTGACTCAGTGTGCCCAACTGTTTAAACTATCTTATCAAAATATGTTGATTACTCTCTGTGAAACCAGTTAAATGGGCTAACGAGAGAGAGGCGCTCCAGAATTGACGTGGCAACTCTCCCGTGCAGTCTCACCGTGACTGATGTGACTTGTGATGTGAATCTCTCCGGCCGTAACTCCAAATAAATCATCAGTGTTTGACATCGAAGCTCCTGCTCCTCCCGTGTCTCTTTCCTGAGTCGGTGACTCCCACTGCATTGCTACACAGAAGTTTCCCTTACAATTTGGCGTTGTCGGCAGGATACCAACAAATCTTCAGAACTGGTAAGTGTGATTTCAAATCTACATTTGGACATTGCCTTACCAGAATCTGTGATTGACGGTATCCTACAATTACCTGTGAAACTGAGCGGCTGTGTTTCGTTTTCGGTTAATGAACATTTGGGGATAATAAACCCAGGGGATCAGTGTCTGGGGACTCAGTCCTGGCTGATTTCCTCTGTGTGTGCTGCTCGGGAGGGAAGTGCCATACAAGGATACACAGCTCATGTTTAGAGAGACCTTAAAAGAAGGGCATCAGTGAAGTGGAGCTTCTGTGTGAAAGCAATGTAAAGATTTGTATTGGACAAATCGCCGAATTCTGAGGGTTTCAGCGGCCAACACAGCAAGTTGAAAATAAGCAGCCAGAGATATTACTGCTATCGCCTCTCTGAAAAACACGGCTCCGGCTGCAAGCTCGGGTGTGTGTGTAAACCCCCCCCCCCCCGTGTTTGTGGGGCTGGAGAAGTGCAGCTGAGAGGGAGAAAGTCACAGCCTTTTGTCTATAAAGCTTTAACTCACACCACCGCCGTCTCTATTAAAAAAAACGAGATGGTCTAAAAAGCACCCGTTGTTTGCGACCGCTTTCTCATGGTAAGACGGGCCAGCGCGAGGTGCGTGCATCACCCGATGCGCCACAGTTCCCTACACATTGAGGAGCAGGTGGCGGTCAGGGGTGCATACATAAAATTATAGGCTAATTGATCACGGGTGGGTAGTGGCACGCAAGCGTAGAGCAAACTGTGTTTCATCATTGTAATGAACTCGATAGCAAGTGAATAGGCTGGTCGTATCGGACTACAGTCAACTGGGCTTTTGTTGGAGAGAAAGGGAAGAGGGAAAAGTCTGTGGGCTCCGATCGGGGGGTCACAGCGCCACTAGAAAATAATAGTGGTGTCGCAAGAGGATAAGCTAGTTATCGCTCTTGGACGGCTTTCAGGCACCGATCTATGACTTGTATACAAGGGTGGGTGCGTGAGTCAAGGCGCCCCATCTACAATTCTCCACCCCCTCTGAAACCTCTTAATTCGGACTAAATTGAGCTGGATCAGCTTTGCTGTCACGCTGGTGTTTATTACGAGTTCATGTTTTGTTTGTCTGATTGTTTGTATGGGGGGTCTATATTGGTTTGTCCCGCCGTCTTGTGTAATTAGTAATTGTATTATTTGTTTAATTTATTCTTAAATCTATCTATTGTATGGTAATAATGAATAAAAACGTAATGTATTGAACACATTCCGAAACAAAGCAGATAAGACAGAACTAGACTCAGACATAATACTAATTGTTGTTGAAACCTTTTGCGCTGTTGCTGCAAAATGGAAACTTTGCTGATTATCTTTTCCAACTGGCCACTGGAATCAGATAATTAATATAAGTTGAAGTTCAATTAAAAAATAGTTCAAATTATTTCTCGTATCAACCAATTGGTCTCCATAGACATTACTAAAATTAAAATAGTTGTTAAACTACTGACAAGTTTTCTGAAACAGAGCTTATGAACAACAGAGTAAAGGTCGCTGGTTAAGCCAGGATCAATATATTTGTTTTTTTATTGTGTGCATAATAAATGTGTGAGCAATTCTTTAAAAAGTATAATGTTGCAATCTCTTTAAAATAAGTAATTACAGTTAAAAAAAATAGATGTTGTTTTCCAAGGGCCTCTCTTTCACAGGCCCACACTTTGAATCATGACACTTCCAAGTCCTACAGAGATCAGTATCACTTTGTGTTGCAAGCCAAATCCAGGGGTTCTACTCGAGCCCAATTTTAAATACCATAAGGAAAAGTATTGAACCCAGCTCGAGCTAAATGTCGAATGTATTTAAATAATGTGCAAGTGTTTTGATTTAGTTAAAATGCTCCAGTCTAGCTTCCTTCGAGTTTAATCTAAACAACATATCGGTTCTCATAACATTCTCACTGCTGTGCTGTCCCAAATGTTTTAAACCTTGGGCAGACAAGCACACACACACACACACCCACACCCACACCCACACCCACACACACACCCACACACACACACACACACACACACACACACACACACACACACACACACACACTTTGGATAAGTATTCACCTTATCCAAATTGTAAATGGTTGCCTTCTTTAACCCTCTGGAGTCTAAGGGTATTTTCTCGATTTTTAGATGTTTTCTTAAATCACCTTTTACATGTATTTCTTCTAACATGGCACCCATGTGTTACATATCAAAATGTTCAGGACAATCTCTAGTATTGCTATATTTGCATATTACTCACCTTAGATCACTGATTGATGAGATAAGTAGCTCAAAAGCTTAAAATTTGACATCCGATTTTCGGAAAATCTTCAAAACTCTTGTGAAAACACAAATGTTCTCATGTGATCGAATTGTTTAGGTGTTTTAGATTTGGTTACCAAAGTCTTAGGGTTACAAAAGTAGTGAAATATTTGAATTACACTGTATATAAATGTGTTATTCATGTCTAAAATGAAATTTAATACATTTGAATTCTGAGTAAAACAGCTGTCAATCACTCTACTTTCACCACAGCAGGGACTGAGATACATCAGGACTGAATAATGACTTCATTACATAACAAGGTTCATGTGATGTGTAAAAAAAAAGAATTGAGCATTAGAACTTTTTTTTCAACCAACAATTTATTATAATACCAACAATGTATATAAATATAATAGCAAATACACACTTGTTACAATATTGAACATCAGAACTTTTTTTCCTACAACCAACTATTCATTATACATAGAAATAAAAACAGCAAATACACACTTGTTACAATATTGAACACCAGAGCTTTTTTTCAACTATTTGTAAAAAACACTTTCACTCACCACTCGACCCAACCATGGATAAGCGGGAGAAGATGATGGACTTTCACTCAGATTAAGTCCTCATGCCATGCCTCAAAGCAGTTGCGTTCCAGTGAGACACACAGGGCAACATCACACTGCTTGCACTTCCAAGGTGTGTCCTTTCTCTCGCCTTGGAAGTAGCAATGTTCGCATTTCCTGCGACCTGTCGCTTGCTGCCTGGACATCAGCAATGGGCACAGGAAGATGAGCTGCAGGTGCCCGTACAGGAGGTGTATGGACAGGCTTGCCACAGAGCTCAGCTCCTCCATGAATGCTCTGTGTGTCATGGGCTTCTTCTGTTGTGACAGACCGACTTCTTTGTACATAATGTAGCTGTTTGTAGTGGCAATGTCCAGGAAATGATAAAACAGGCTCCTATACCAGCGCATTGGTCTTGTGCTTTGAAGAGTAGTACTGTATGAGCTGATCTGACAGATCAACTCCACCCATGTGTGCGTTGTACTCAGCAACAGGTGTGGGACAGGGGGTCTCTACTCGGGTCCAGGAGCCATCTCTCTGCTTCTGCCTTCTCTGCACGGTGTTGCCAGAGTATGCTTCATGGATGGTGGAGCAGACAGCTACTTCCCTGTTGTCCATCCACTTCACAAATACCAGTGGGCCCTCCCTGATCCATCTTATGGAGCCTATTTTGGATTTTTTTGTCAGGGCGTTAGTCTGTGGCCTTGGGCAGTCCTTGCGGTTCTCTCTGTAGGTCCCACAGGCAGCGAACTTTAGGGCATGGAGAGCCTTGAACAGCTTCAGGCTGGTGTAAAAATTATCCATGTAAATATGGTAACCTGTTCCGAGGTAACCTGCCTGCACCAGAGACATTACCACATCATACGACAGGCCATGTCCGGAGAGGATGTCGCTTTTACCAGTGTAAAGAGAAAAGTCTATTGTGTAGCCATTCCTCGAATCAGCTATGACGAACAGCTTGAACAGGTCAAGGGGTTTGTTTGATACTGTTGAGCTGAGCTGTGGCCCGGGTGTGCGAGCAGGTTGAAACCTGGAGACAGGGGGAGCAGTGTCAGGGTCTTCGCCTGTCTTCCAAGACAGTGGAGCTGGCTGCTGTGCAGGTGGGGGTGATGGTGCATGGGCAGCTGGTGGCTGTGTGGGAGGTACGTGTGCTCTACGAGACCTATTTGCTGTCCGGGTTGATGGTGATGGCTGTGGCTGTGGTGGAGCTGAGGTGTATCTTGACCTCGTCGCAGGCAGAGATGGAGGCAGCTGTCGTGATGCTGGTCCACTAGTCCTTGGTGGAGATGGCAGTGGTGAAGGCCCTTGATCCACGGTAGATCTCAACATGGTGGCAGGCACAGCTGGAGGCTCCTGGATAAATGCCATCTGTGGGCCGCTAGGCCCAGGCAGCTGTGAAACCTCTCTGTAAAACAAATAAATGTGGGACAATAATTATTACGAAGTAAGTACACACACACACACACACACACACACACACACACACACACACACACACACACACACACACACACACACACACACACACACACACACACACACACACACACACACACACACACACACACACACACACACACACACACACACACACACACACACACACACACACACACACACACACACACACACACACACACACACACACAGAGCCAGAGAGCTCCTTCCAGCACCTCGCTCAATCCCACCCAGAGGACAGGCTGCTGCTTACAGAGTCACTGGTCCCACACTCACAGGCAGAGATCCAGGGTGATGTACATGGTTCAGAAAAAGTCTAAGTTAACTTTTGGAAGAACCATAGAAAAGGGTGAAAATGGATAAAATGTATCCGAAAATAGTGTCTCTTAAGGCGGGTAGAGTCCCCTGACAACTCCCCTTACATTCCTCCAGAGGCAGAAAAAGTCTAAGTTAACTTTTGGGAGAACCATATAAAAGGGTGAAAATGGATAAAATGTATCCGAAAATAGTGTCTCATTATTCCGTGACAACTCCCCTTCAATTCCTCCAGAGGCAGATAAAGTCCAAGTTATCTTTTGGGAGAACCAGAGGAAGGGGTGAAAATGGATAAAATGTATCCGAAAATAGTGTCTCATTATTCCGTGACAACTCTCCTTGAATTCCTCCAGAGGCAGATAAAGTCCAAGTTATCTTTTGGGAGAACCAGAGGAAGGGGTGAAAATGGATAAAATGTATCCGAAAATAGTGTCTCATTATTCCGTGACAACTCTCCTTGAATTCCTCCAGAGGCAGATAAAGTCCAAGTTATCTTTTGGGAGAACCAGAGGAAGGGGTGAAAATGGATAAAATGTATCCGAAAATAGTTTCTCATTATTCGGTGACAACTCTCCTTGAATTCCTCCAGAGGCCAGTTCAAAAACTTAAAGTTTGGTAAGAACCATGATTGGGGTCCTCCAGGCAACAATTGTATCCGAGCCAAAGCACTCATGTAGTGGACACATTCCTCCATGATGTGAAACAGCCGTTTTTTTTCTAAGTGCTCTCAAAAACCGGGTTTCCGATTTCTTGCAGATGGTAGCTTGGAAAACATGAATGAATTTATTTGACGGAGGAAGGGAGGTCTCGAATCCCCTCTACGTTGTAAAATGCAACAGGGCAGTGAAAATGTGTCCGGGGCTTCCGCCGGAAGCGCCGAAGACTTGCGCTTTTTTGAGCCCCTCCTCCGTTGGCACTCTGTCGTTTTTTCGACTTCCATAACATTGCACACCGTGAGATCCCGGGCCCCCGGACTTAAGCACTCCCCCACGGTCTAAACCCAGATGTTCACACCCTACAGAACCTCATGCCCCTGGTAACTTAAAGGGGGGTGGATTTTGTGGTGCTTTACTGTCCGCACACCAGCATCAATATTCGGACTTATTCACAGCATGCCCCTGGTAACTTAAAGGGGGGTGGATTTTGTGGTCCTTTACTGTCCGCACACCAGCATCAATATTCAGACTTATTCACAGCACCACCAACCCTCCTGTGGAGGATGTTCTCATGCCCCTGGTAACTTAAAGGGGGGTGGATTTTGTGGTGCTTTACTGTCCGCACACCAGCATCAATATTCGGACTTATTCACAGCACCACCTGCCCTGCTGGAGGTTCACACTTTAACTTCACAGCACTTTGCAAGCCAGGAAAAGTGATTGAATCCTGGGTATACAGGTTTTAAATAGTATGATACCTCCAGGGCGCATCACCACATTTTACAAGCCAGGGAAGGTGCCTGAATCCTGGGTAAACATTGTTTAAGTGTTTTTAAATGTGTGAAACAGTGTTTTGTCACTTTCAAAACTCTCCCGTCATTGACCGGATAAATTGGGTCGATGTTGTATTCAATCTGACCGTTAATATTCCAGTGAGACGAAGTATGTACAATGACCGGAGTGATCTCATGTTAATTTTGTCCCAATGCCGGAGCATTCCCTAACCCAATTTAGAGACAATGGACGGCCATTCTCGGGAGACGTCTGACAGTGGTGCGGTTACCCAAAGTGACAGACCTAATTTTACCTCTATTTAGAGGCAATGGACGTCCACTCTCGGGAGAGAGACCTCCAGCATGTGTCCCTGAAATGGGGACTCAGGTTATTTCACACATCCAGGACAGAGACTGGGGAAATCACCTCTCTGTGGCCCCTCCAAGACCCCAAAGGACAGACTACAGACCTCCAGCATGTGTCCCTGAAATGGGGACTCAGGTTATTTCACACCTCCAGGAGAGAGACCAGTAATTGCACCTCTCTGTGGCCCCTCAAAGAGCCCCAAAGGACAGACTAATGACCTCCAGCATGTGTCCCTGACATGGACACCTCCATAACCTTGCACACCGTGAGTCCCCGGGCCGCCGGACTTAAGCACTCCCCCACCGACTAAACCCAGATGATCACACCCTACAGAACCTCATGCCCCTGGTAACACTTAAAGGTGGTGGATTTTGTGGTGCTTTGCTGTCAGCCCATCAGCATCCATATTCGGCCTTCTTCACGGGACCACCACCACCGCCCCTTCTGTGGAGGATATTCTCATGCTCCCGGTAACCCTTTAAATAGTCTGATACCCGGAGTAATGGATGATCCTGCGGTCCTGTGTCCTGCATCGCGAGCCCTGGATCTTGAGTCGTGGCTGTGGTCATGGATCATAGGTCCAGGATGGATAACCTCGTGGATTCATCTTCCTATTATACACACATGCATTTCCAAACATTTGGACTACCTATGTTGCAAATGTATTATCTTTTCAATTTACACACGGCATCTATTGCACGTCTGTCCGTCCTGGGAGAGGGATCCCTCCTCTGTTGCTCTCCCTGAGGTTTCTCCCATTTTTCCCTTTAAAACTGTGGGTTTTCTTCGGAAGTTTTTCCTTGTACGATGTGAGGGTCTAAGGACAGAGGGTGTCGTATTGTCATACTGATATTTTGTACAAACTGTGAAGTCCACTGAGACAAATGTAACATTTGTGATATTGGGCTATATAAATAAACATTGATTGATTGATTGATTGATACTACCAGGGCTCATCACTGCACTTTACAAGCCAGATATAATGTTTAAATGGTCTAGAAAAGTGTTTTTAAACGTCTGGAAGAGAGTTTTAGCCTGTCATTTTGCAAGATATCATTTAACATTGAACCTCTCCTGGAAATGCACAGAATATGTCCATTTCCAGGAGAGGTTCAATGTTAAATCATATCGTGCAAAATGACAGGCTAAAACTCAGGAATAAGTGTTTGAAAGGCGGGGAAAAGTTGTTTAAAATAGTCTGATACCTCCAGGGCGCATCAAGCCAGGAAAGATGTCTGAATCCTGGGTAAACTTTGTTTAAATAGTCTGATACCTGGCACTGTATCAACCCCTGGGAATCTTCAAGGTTATATAAATGTTTTTTTATTTATTTAATTATCACATGATTTTTACAAAAACAGTATACACAATATGCATAATAAACATAATAAAAACATGATTAGCGGGGGCCCGGGGGCCATATTAGCCGTCTAACTTGTACGGTGCACCGGGGAAAAAAGGCTGAGTCCACGGCCCCTACCCCCACATCAGGAGTATCAACCGGCCCTGAAGAAGAGGTATCGCTGCTCTCCGCCCCTGAGGCCTCTTCGGAGGTATCTGACGGCGGTAGAACTCCTTCCGATGATGCTGCAGCTGCTGCCGCCCTGAACATGGAGCGGATCTTCAATCCCTCCTTTATTCCAGACGTATTCGCGTAGAACCGGTCTGCAGTGCTTACGTCGTGACACATAAACCTGGCGAGAATCGACCTGCTTTCTGGATCTTGGTGATGCTTGATATTGTCAGCCAGGGCAGTGCGCAGGATTGTGAAGGTGACGGCTGTTTCTAGCCCAGCATCAGCCCAAGCCCTCTTCAAGTGAGCGTTCAGGTTCTTGGAGGCATGCTTCCCCGTTGTGAAAAGGAAGAATTCATTCTGAGGATCCGACAAGCCCTCTTTTATCCCCATCCACCGCATGTGGAAAAAGTGCCTTTAACTGTTTTAATTACCCAGGAATAAGTGTTTGAAAGCTGGGGAACAGTGCTGTGAATACAGGGAGACAGCAGCAGCGGGCTGTGACCCAGAGAGCGCACCCAGAGGACAGGCTGTTTCACAGCACTATGTAACCCAGGAAAGCAGCTTGAATCCTGGGTACATGAGTGTTAAAAGTGCCTTAAACTGTTTTAATTCAAATGTGCATTTCACAGGCACATAGGCAGAGATCCAGGGTGATGCACATGGCTTTCTTACCCAGGAATAAGTGTGTGAAAGCTGGGTAAAAGTGATGTGAACAGAGGGAGAGAGCAGCAGTGGGCTGTGACCCAGAGAGCGCACCCAGAGAGCTCCTTCCAGCACCTCGCTCTCCCACCCAGAGGACAGGCTGCTTCACAGCACTATGTAACCCAGGAAAGCAGCTTGAATCCTGGGTACGTCAGTGTTAAAAGTGCCTTAAACTGTTTTAATTCATATGTGCATTTTACAGGCACATAGGCAGAGATCCAGGGTGATGCACATGGCTTTCTTACCCAGGAATAAGTGTGTGAAAGGCAGGGAAAAGTGCTGTGAATACAGGGAGAGAGCAACGGGCTGTGAGAGCCACAGAGCGCACCCAGAGAGCTCCTTCCAGCACCTCGCTCTCCCACCCAGAGGACAGGCTGCTTCACAGCACTATGTAACCCAGGAAAGCAGCTTGAATCCTGGGTATGTCAGTGTTAAAAGTGCCTTAAACTGGTTTAATTCAAATGTGCATTTCACAGGCACATAGGCAGAGATCCAGGGTGATGCACATGGCTTTCTTACCCAGGAATAAGTGTTTGAAAGGGGGGGGGAAGTATTGTAAATAGAGGGAGACTGTACTCAGAGAGCAGCACACAGCACATGGCTTTTCAACCCAGGAATAAGTGTTTGAAATTGGGAGAGAGTGTACACAGAGAACAGGCTGCAGCAAATCACTTTACAATCCAGGAAAAGATGGTTTAAATAGCGGTAAAAGTGATTTAAATACATGTCTATTATACATACTTTAATGCACAAAATTGTGTCCATGCAGTGTACACATCGTAACCCAGCCTTCCATCATCGTTTTGCAGGTACGATGTGTACACTGGGTCATTCAGAATGTGCTATTTCTGAATAAATATTTTCACAGGACACAGGCTATGTCAGACTTCCATGAAATACACCAAGAAAAGCACCTCTCTGTGGCCGCTCACAGAGCCCCAAAGGATGGACTAAGCAGCTCCAGCATCTCTCCCTGTCATGGACAAACAGGCTATGTCAGACTTCCATGAAATACACCGGGAAAAGTACCTCTCTGTGGCGGCTCACAGAGCCCCAAAGGACGGACTAAGCAGCTCCAGAATCTCTCCCTGACATGCGTACTTCCATAACCTCGCGCACCGTGGGTCCCTGGGCCCCCAAACTTAAGCACTCCCCCACGGACTAAACCCAGATGATCACACCCTCAAGAACCTCGTGCCCCTGGGAACCTTAAAGGGGGGGTGGAGTTTGCGGTGCTTTATCGTCCGCCCTTAAGCTTCCTACAGAGGACACGTGACTACCAGACATTCAGACACTTCTAGGTGACCAGGGGCATGCTTGTATGGAAGTCATTCATTTTGGGGTTTTGTCAGAGGATGTGTGCTTAAATTTAGGTCCCTGTCCCTGTCCCGGTGTGCATGGAGGTGCGAGCACTTTGTGCACTGTGGAGGATGTTCTCATGGCCCTGGTAACACATAAAGGGGATGGATTGTGCGGTGCTCAACCGCCCGCCCACCAGCATCAATATTCGTCCTTCTTCACAGCACCACCTGCCCTGCTGGAGGGTCACACTTTACCTGTTTTGTCATATTTCGTCTTTCCACGGGTGGGTGCGCCTGGCAAAGCTGTGTACCCAAACTCAAGCACTCTGACTAAACACATAAGGACATCCGGTTAAGACCGGTTAAGATTTTTGTACGGTCGAGTTGGGGGGGGGGGGAACGGCTGGACAAAGGCCGTCGGGGGGCACCCAGGACCGGGCAGTGCCCCCGGTAGAAGGAACCGGGTGAAACGGGCCAAAACAGAAAGAAAAAGAACCAGACAAAAGGGGTGAAAATGTAAAAAAGTATCCAAAAATAGTGGATCATAATGCGGGTAGAGTCCACTGACAACTCCCCTCACATTCCTCCAGAGTCAGAAAAAGTGTAAGTTAACTTTTTGGAGAACCATAAAAACGGGCCAAAATATCCGAAAATAGTGCATCATAATGCGGGTAGAGTCCCCTGACAACTCCCCTCACATTCCTCCAGAGTCAGAAAAAGTCTGAGTTAACTTTTTTGAGAACCAGAGGAAAGGGGTGAAAATGGAGAAATTGTATCCCAAAATAGTGTCTCATAATTCCCTGACAACTCCCCTTGCATTCCTCCAGAGACCAGTTCAAAAACGTAAAGTTTGCTAAGAACCATGATTGGGGGTCTTGCGCTTTTTGGAGCCCCTCCTCCGTTGGCACTCTGTCGTTTTATCGAGAATTTTTTTTAACTTCATTTTTTATTATTTTAAGATATAATTGACCGTTTTCTTTACTTTTTTCGGCTTTCCACGGGTGGGGGCGCATGGCAGGCCGCCTATGAGCTCCCAAATTCGGCTTGGAACCTCCAGGAATTGTGGGCTAAGCTCCATAAACTGACAAAGTCACCCAGAAATGTCACTTTAATAGCCCAAAAATATATAATACAAATACATTTAAATAGTAAAAAAGTACAATTGTGCTCCTAATTACCCGGAATTTGATTTGTATAGCCCCATGATAGTGAATAAAAATCATTTTCATAGAAAAAAGTGTTAAAACCCCTGATTAATATGTTTGTAATGCTGGCAGCAGGTTCACTGCTGTTAGCAGGGTCTCACACTCAAAGGCACCTAGGCAGAGCTCCAGGGTGATGCACAAGGCTTTCATACCCAGCAATAAGTGTTTGAAAGCTGGGGAAAAGTGCTGTGAACACAGGGAGAGAGCAGCCAGAGAGAAGCAGGCTGTGAGAGCCACAGAGCACACCCAGAGATCTCCTTGCAGCGCATGGCTCTTGCACCCAGAGAACATGCTGCTTCACAGCACTTTGCAAGCCAGGAAAAGTGATTGAATCCTGGGTATACATGCTTTAAATAGTCTGATACCTCCAGGGTGCATCACCACATTTTACAAGCCAGGGAAGGTGCCTGAATCCTGGGTAAACATTGTTTAATTGTTTTTAAATGTGTGAAAACAGTGTTTTGTCATTTTCAAAACTCTCCTGTCATTGACCGGAGAAATTGGGTCGATGTTGTATTCAATCTGACCGTTAATATTCCAGTGAGACGAAGTACGTACAATGACCGGAGTGATCCCATGTTAATTTTGTCCCAAAACCGGAGCATTCCCTCACCCTACCCCTCACACCAGATACTGACTGGTTTTCGGACCCCCCCAATAAAGCAAAAATGCACGTTTCAGTGTGGCCTTTTATTGTGGCCAGCCTAAGGCACACCTGTGCAATAATCATGCTGTCTAATCAGCATCTTGATATGCCACACCTGTGAGGTGGGATGGATTATCTCGGCAAAGGAGAAGTGCTCACTATCACAGATTGTTTCAGATTTGTGAACAATATTTGAGAGAAATGTGTATATATGTGAACTTTTGTGTACATTTTGCGTATATAGAAAATGTTTTAGATCTTTGAGTTCATCTCATGAAAAATGGGAGCAAAAACAAAAGTGTTGTGTTTATATTTTTGTTCAGTGTATTTCAAGGCAAGAAAGTATGAAGGAAAATTGCTATGAAAGAAGAAATATGTCCCATAATTACTGACAAAGTAAATGAATTCATGTTCAACATAAGAGCATAACAGCAACAGTACACAGAACTGTGTTAGCGTGTTAGACACAAAGTGTGTATGTGTGTGTGTCTGTGTTCGGGCTGTGCAATTAATCGTATTTGAATCGCAATTACGATTTTGGCCTGCCACAATTAGGAAAACAACATCATCAAAAAACGATTATTTAACTTTGCTAGGTTGTGACAGTGCACTACAACATATTTGATCTAATTAATTTTAGTCTTATTTATTTTTATTTATCATATTTATATATGTTTAGTATAATGTGGAAGTACGCTCAAAAATATTTGTTGATCTTGTTTATTGGTATTTATTATTTTGATATTATTTATTTAAATGTATCATTTATTTAATTTATTTTTGTATTGGTTTTTCCGTTGAATTATATGTTCAGGGTAATCAACAGTTAAAAATATACTGTTCAAATTATTATTTGTTTTAAAGTTCAATAAATGGATGTTTTCAAAGTCAATGAATAATCGTATTTAATAATCGTGATATCAATTATTGACCAAAATAATCGTGATTTCTAACGTGATTTTTGCCATAATCAAGCAGCCTGTGTGTGTGTGTTTGTGTGTGTGACAAGAGCTATATTCAGAGCTCTGCTGCCGTGGCTACAATATTTCATTGTTGCTGTTGTATGATTGGTGTTTAACTACGGTATTTAGCGTCGCCATGTAGGTCCACAGCACCTCCGCTTTTAGGGTTGACGTCGCCCGGAGGTCCCCCGGTGTTGTTGCGGGAGCTGCTGCACTAGCTAACGCTGCACTAGCTAATGCTACATTAGCAAAACAAACGCTAATTTATTTTGCAAAAGGTGCAGCGGGTTCAAACACGTTCCCCTCCACTGGTTTCAACTAAACACTAAATTCGATGTTTTCCAACCAAATACGGTTGAACTTACACTTCCCCATATTAATTTGTAAGTAGATTCGAAGATAGGCTACATGAGCTGAAGCTTGGTTGCTAGGTTACTAGCTGGGTGTTCTCCAATAAGGGGCCGGGGGAAACAAAGTTAGTGATTACTGGTTCCATGTTGATTTATTTCAATACAAATTGTTGGGGGGAACTGAAAGGCTATTACCATACTGGTTACTTTGCAGCCCGGACATTTCCTCCAAAACACATTTAAACGCGACCCCAACACAGAAGTACCTTTCAAATCCGATCATTTTTAAGACCTTCTAAATCATATTTAAGACCTTTCTTATTTTTTTGGTCATATTTAAGACCTTTTTAAGGCCTTGAATTCATATTATCAAATGTAAGACTTTTTAAGACCCCGTGGGAACTCATTCACTTTGACAGTATCATGATTTTAGTTGTTTTTGAATCCATAACATTAGTGTGTTTCTTTACCAGAAACATGAGCAGTTCATTATTATATTTAGATTTTAAATAGGATTTCAAGGATTTGATTTAAGAATAACACAGATGCTTGTCAGAAATTCAGAGCTATTGAAATATGTGATTTATTTCACCTAAAGATGTTGAAGTTTAATGTTGTTGGCACAGTCCAAGTATTCTGAAGCTGCACTGGACAATTAGGAGGTCTAAAATTAATTTAGAAAACATTAACATTAGAAATAATAAGCACACCATTTATAATTTACAGAGATAAGAAAATACATACATGTGGTTTAAACAGAAAATTAAGATGAAGAGAATGTGAGATTAAAGCGAAAAGTGTAAATGAAAGAGCATGTGTTTGACATTTGAAACTATGAAATGGTACTAGAATATCTAATGAACAATCAAAGGGCTGTAACTCAATCTTAAATTAACCATACTCGCAGAACACCCCACAGACAGCAGAACTAAATGGTCCCAGGAGGGAGTTTTTAAAGCTAAAGACAGCATTAGGGTGCCTCCTGATGAGTTTAAAGATAGAAACCAAATATCAGCGGGTTTTGAAGTAATATTCCTCTGTCCCACAATCAACAAGGATGTGGATGGGATGAGCTATATCTAGTATAACCAGCAGAGATTCATAAATTATACCAGAGACACAGTAAAAAGAAATATAGACATAGATTAGATTCACACCTTAAAAGGTGTGAAAGGAGGGATTTGTGGAATCTATTTTTATATAACATTACAAGACTGATTCTTATTATTACATTATATGCTTATTGTGCTCATGAGATTGCTATGACTATAGAATAAATAGACACAATCACTAAACCCAGGTTCTGATGGGTTACAGATGTAGCACTCCAGATCAGACTCACATGGGTGTGTCCCAGTCAAAAGCCCAGCGGATCCCAGTGGCTGGGGGTGTTGCCAAATTGCTAGAGGGCGTTGCCCAATTTCTCCATTTGTTCAATTACAGGATTTAACCATGAGATGGCGCTTCATTCACAAATACACAAAGACAACTGGGTGTTGTAGAACTTAGTCTGTTTGCAATGTTTGCAGCTCTGCAGTTGTGTTTGCTGAATACTGTAGCATTTAATCACTTATTTGTTACTGTATGGTTTTCACAAGCTACTATAATGAAAAAACATCAATATTTTAGATCAAATAAAGTATATAGTTTGCTTTATGCAGTATATTTCTTGTAATATTGTTGGGGTGTTTTTACACAGTACAGTAGATTGAAGTAAATCAACGTATACATTAAGATAAGATAAGATGGACCTTTATTAATCCCGTGGGGAAATTCAGTAGTTCAAACAGCAACAGGGTGAGAGTGAAAAACAGGACAGCACAGATTCACACAGATTAATAAAATCAAAAATAAGATGAGCGATACAAATAATAATAATGAGAAACTATGAAATAAGAAATGAATAAAACTCAAATTTAATTATCATATCATATATTATAATGTATTGTATTATTAAGTAATATCATACATTAACCCCATTATAGCAGATGCCACATTGAATGGATGAACACATTTATGCATCAATAATTACAACAGAGTATTTCTAAATACAAGTTGTAAAAATACTTATATGTATTTAATATTAACCCTTTGGAGTCGACCGTCACGCAGGCGTGATCAGATCACATGACCTGTTCAAGCCGGTGCCGCATAAAAACAACAGTCCGGACAACATTGCCGTGTGTTTCTGTCGAAAGTACTGGCTTGAAACTATATCCCAGTCTTTGTTTCATGCAAAAAGACCCAGTAAACACGGAGATACGATGATATAAAGTTAATACATTTCAAAAGTATGAAAAATGGAAGCACATATTTGAATATCTTCGCCGTATTTGATCATTTTACGAAACGGAAAATACTGGAAACTTTAGATCCTGCTCAACAGGATGTATATGTGTATTTCTGTCGAAAGTACTGGCTTGAAACTATATGCCAGTCTTTGTTTCATGCAAAAAGACCCAATAAACACGGACATACGATGATATAAAGTTAATACAGATATATTTCAGAAGTATGAATAATGGAAGCACATATTTTAATATCTTCACCGTATTTTATCATTTTACGAAACGGAAAATACTGGAAACTGTAGATTCTGCTCAACAGGATGTATTTACCAGGGAGGGGGTGAGGTAATCAGGTAAACGGAGTGATACGAAACGAGACGAAAAGAGACGAAGAGGGACGGCGGGAAATGGAGAGAGACGAAGATATACGAAGACAGCCGGCGAGAGACGAAGAGAGACGGCGGGAGACTGCGATTTAAGTAAAGTGACAGACAAACATTGAGAATTTAGATATAGTTAGATAGATTTAGAGTTTTGAAGATTCAACTATGATGAAGAGAACTCTGAACGTGAGTCAAGCTTTAAGCTTGTTTTTTGACATGGAGGAGGAGGAACCTGTGATGTTGCCCTCTGTGTCGTAGTTGACAGAAACCGCTTTGAAGCGTGGCACAGATAAAAACAGAAAAAACTGATTTTTGTACATTATGTGTATATATATATATATTTGTATTATATTTATAATAACACTTTTGCCTTATCAGAATGAAATCCCATGCTACCTCAATCAAACTTTCACATTATCATAGTGACATCCCATGTATATATTTCCAGCTTTTAAATGGTTTCGTTGTGTATGTTTGTGTTACCTATATGAAAAATAATATCATTTTCAAAATCTGTTTTTACGTTTTTGTTTGTGATTTTGTGTCCAAAATGTTCATATAGTATCTCAAAGTGAAAGAAATAACTATCAGGTTATATAGGTGAGGTTGTCCTTAAAAAAAGATACCAAACATTGACATGCCAAACATTTCTTAATGGGGTTTAGTAAGACAAATCAAAAGTATGTGAAAACGGCCAAATTAGCCCAGGACTCCAAAGGGTTAATAACATAATGATTCATTTCAGATGATAATACTTTTCGGGGTTAGGTACGGTCTGACAGCGCTTAGCTCTCTGCTGCAGAGAAGATCACTGCTCTAAACAAAGTCAAAAATCCTACATCCAAACGGAATAAATATAATTAATTATGATGAATACGTTAAGTCTTGTTCATTGTTTTTCACTTTTATTAAATGTTTGATATTTCCGGTGGAAATGGTGGACTATCGGACATTCAAAATGCAGCATATTTTCACTCTTACACACATATATTCGCCTTTTACATACATACATTTTCACTCTCACACACGTATATATTTACACTCACACATTCATACATTTTGCTCTCATATTATCATATTTCAATGCACACATTCATACATTGTCACTCACACATTCATGCATTTTGTTCTCATATTCATACATTTTGCTCTCATGCGAAATCTACTAAAACAAAGTATGTCATGGTAGTGGTCAGCTGTTAAACACAAAAGTGTATCTTAAGGGCTATAAATATAATAAGCCTGTTGTAAATTTTAGACACAGGCTTATTATATTTACAGCCCTTAATAACATTCATTTTCTGGACTCAATGTGTTTCTTGGCCGTTTTCTTTGTTCCAAGCAAACGAGTGCTTTTTGTTTTGAAATCACTTCCGCTAGTTTCGCGGGCCTCCCCCCTCGCTCCACTGACCATTAGACCATTTAGTAAGGTAAAAAGCAAAAGGGCAAAAACGCCTCTCAGACGCTCTTCCGTTTACTTTTAAACAAATGGTCCGTAGATACACAGACTCATATAGCCTATGTATGTATACTGTAAGGAGAATGTATGTGCGTGAGAGGACCAGTATGAATTACGGCATAAAAATATGCGAACACAAACAGACTG
The DNA here is from genome assembly GCA_028583405.1 of Pogonophryne albipinna. Lineage (NCBI taxonomy): Eukaryota > Metazoa > Chordata > Actinopteri > Perciformes > Artedidraconidae > Pogonophryne > Pogonophryne albipinna. Next base: position 1,175,172 of record CM053262.1, read on the forward strand.
GGGGTTGGGAGATCACAAGGGGGGGGGGGGGGGAGAGCTGTGGAATGTGACCCTTGGGAGAATTCCTCCACACATTCCGATGGCCAATTCGTTTTAAACAAAGAGTTCGCAACACAGGACAGCATAGGCAACATGGGGGGTGGGGGCTGGTGAACGGTCTGGTCAATGTTTGTAAACACAATCCCCAGGATGTGTCCTAATCAAACCAAAAGAGAAAATGCAGATATCATTCTCTCTCTCGACTCGCTGGTATCTCGAGCTGAGCGCTCATTGGTGTTCATACTGCTCACAGGCTGGGCTGCTGTGTATATCTAGTGTATTCATACTGTACCCCTCCTCACTGTTTATTCATCATTCAACAATTTACACCTTCCTTTTTTCCAGTCAAGAGGTTGAAAAAGATTGAGTCCTATATTTCCAATTGGTTCCCAAATCTGAACATTGACCAGTGGCATAAGATCAGGAGCCGGGTAAATGAGAGACTGAGGAGCCCCCGAAAAACAGATCCCGAAATAGCTCATCCTGGTTTCCGCAGCAGATAGGCCTTCAGTATGGTGTCTGTTATGTCAGTTATTTTAAATAAAACGGTGAAAACTGTTTCCTCTTTTTATTTTATTTATTATTTTCGGGACGGGGAGACGTGGGGAGACGTGTGTGATTAAAAATTAATTTGTAGAAATGTAAAGTGATAACTAAGCTAACTAAGTTCTATTCATATTCTTGACGGGAAGAGCAGTGTAAATGGGTGGCCATATGCATTTGAAAAGCAATATAAATCACACAGTTATTATACAATAGGCTTTAAAAGCACCATCGATTACCTTTATCCAATTCAAACTTTGGACGGGAAAAAAGGAAGGTGTAAATGGTTGGGCTATACTGTAGGCCTACTGTATACATACAAAGGCCATTCAAGCTAGAGTTCTTCTGGAAATGTTCACATCAGGCACCTTCAAGTTAAACAATACTACAGTAAACAATTAACAGAGTAAATTAAACCACATTTATTTCGTTAAAAATAAACGAAATATGATTTTGTTTGAATGATTAAATGTCATCAGGCAGCTTCAAGTTAAACAATCAGGTGCACACTTTAATGTGCCGCCACCTCCGGAGTCGGCTTGACTCGGTTTAAAGAATGCACAAATGTGTTTAATCGTTAATGTCAGATATGTACTAAGTAGCCTAAATACATTTGTTCCTGCTCAAGATTAGATTCAACTTTATTGTTATTGCACATATTGCAGGTACTGAGACAACGAAATGCAGTTTAGCTTCTAACCAGGGGTGCAACAAGCAGCGAAAAGTAATGTGCACAATACTACAGTAAACAATTAACACAGTAAATTATGTGGATTAAACCACATTTATTTCGTTAAAAAGAAACGAAATATGATTTTGTTTGAATGATTAAATGTAGGGTGAATTGCCCTAATGTGGGACATTTTTGAATTTCAGACTTCGGGAATATATTGCGATATGAAGCCGATACAATACATCAAAATCCAGTACCATTCCGAAATCCCCAGTAATATTAGACACTAATAATACAGTAAACTATTAACACTGTACATATTATTGTTTGCCCGTGGGATTAGGATGATCGGTAGTGAGAGCGCTGCATTTTCCTCCGGTCGGATGTGATATAAAAACAAAGCGATTATTTTTGTTGTTGTAAACTCACGTGGATTAAATTTAGTGCATTAATTTCAACTCGCGAACATATGATACATTAAATGATCGTGAGGATGATGATGATTGAAAATCGTTTGTATGAGCCGGGATGCATTTCCTGATCTAAAAACATAGCGATGGTTTTGTACTTACACCTACGTGAATTAAACATTATTTTGTTAAATAAAAACATGGTGATGTTTAGTAAATGATTACATGTCTCTGATTTAGCACAGAATATGATCCTATCCGTGACATATGGATCTTAACAAATATCCGCTATATCAGATACCTGTAGATCGATCAGCTGTTTATTTCACATGAGTTCCAGTGTGGCAGCTTTTTAATCACGGCTCCCCCTGGTGGATCCATGATCCATTGCAGCTGGTTTCATTATAATTAAATGTATTTATCAAGGGGGCGTTTCAAATCCTGCGGGGGGTTTTCCTTTTCAGCAGGGGCCCACCCCGTGCCGATCACGGACCCGCACGGGTAGGCGTCTGAAATGAAGCGCTACATCTGTAGATACCAACGAGGGGAATAGTCAGAAGGAAGTTTTAGCTTGCAATAGAAAGTAGCAGAAGCCAGATGCAGGCACTGTAGAAACAATTGAGTTATTGAGGCTATGGCCTTGGCCGCCTGGGTTAGCTCCGCGCCCACGCATAGCTGGGAATCAGTATAACCAAGATTCCACTTTTCTGTAGAAGCTTCATCAAAACAAATTACGTATGATGGTGCCAGAGTAGGGAGGGACTTCCACAGGCTGACCGAATGATGATTGGAGGATCGTGTTGCCAAGAGACTCTGAGTCTGCGCACCAACCAAAGAGAACCAAGTCTAAACCATGGTATCTCTTCAGCTAGTCTTGACCAATCAAAAATGTACGGGCAACGCCCTGTGTAATAAAATGTATTGTCGCACGAGGTTCGAGGCTCTTGACGGATTTGGTTACAGATTACAGCATTGCTGCCTGTGATTCCCAAAGACGTGATGAGTCCTTGGCCAAGTAATATATATATTTTGCTCTCTTTACAATAAATAGTTAAACTTAGAAGTTGTCTGTCTTTTCTGGAATTCTGAACCCAACATGTCCACATGTCAGAGCCTCCAGAGTGATAATTGTCCCCAGGCTTTGTAGTCATCTCCAGCAGGTGTGCGCCAGCTGTGCGCTGCGTTTGGAGTGCGTCAGGCCCGGCCTGCTCCAATCACAATCTTCAGGAGGCGGACCAGGAGATGGCAGCCAATCACATCAGGGCAACCGCACAGCTCATTTACAAACAACACAGGTTAACACAGTTAAGACGACAAGGAAGACGACAGTCGTAACACCGCCCTTACATGATAAACTCTTATTGCACTTTTGGTAACGAGCATTGTCCACATCGAGACGGGTAACGTTTAACCACACCTCAGAGCACGTTCTCTCTCCATGTTTTGCTGCATGTAGCAGCTGCGTGTGTGTAAACTGCCCCGCCCCCTCGCACACAGACGGGGGAGAGAGATCTCTCGTCTGGATTGGAAAGATAATCATAGACGCATTTGGCAGTCTTTTTGCATATTAGAAACTGCAATATAATGTTTGTGTAGCAATAATACATCGGCTATGACATATATTTTGTACATGTCTCCAGTACCGATAAGAAGACCGATAACGTCGGAGCTTAACGGTACCACGGTCTTTAATAATTCGGCCCCGGGGCCTGTTTAATACCGGGGCTCGGTACCCATCCCTACACACACACCCCCCTAATTCAGCACCATGAACAGCAACATATGGCCTCAATGCCAGGTATCAGTAGATGAGAATGATCATTATCTCCGGTGGATTAGCACTAGCTATGTAAAACTATGCACAACACATTTAAACCTGCATAGGCTACTGGGAATCAATGAATAGTTCAGCACCTTTATAAGTGCTTCTACTCTTCTTCTAGTGCTTTTACGTCTCTCCTGTCTGTTTTTCCTCTCCCGCTACTCCATCGCTATCAGAACCAGACATATGCCTACTGGCTCCGAGGCCCCACGGCCGGCACCGGCGTCACCGCTGCCGCTCGGTACAGAACTCATCTATCCTTCCTCCTCATCCTTGTCACGATCTGTCTGTGTTGTGTTTTGTCTTGTCTTTTTATGTCTTTGGTTTCCTGTTTTATTTTGAAAAGTGTTCACATCCTGTTTTGCCTGTTGGTTTCTGTCTGTTTTCCCTCCCTGATTACCCGATTGTGTTCACCTGGTGCCCCTGTGTTTTCTCCTCCCTCCTCACCTGTCTCTTGTTTGTTTGATTAGTCATGTGTGCATTTAGGTTCTGTGTCTTTGTTAGTTCCTTGTTGTAGTTGGACATTGTTCACGGGGTGAGAGTTCTGTTTTGTCCAAGTTTGTTTCATCTAAGCCTTGAAATAAAGGTATTTTTTCTGAGAAATCTGCATTTGGGTCCTGCCTGCTTCGCTCATCCTTGACAGAAGGAACTAACCAAATATGGGCCCAGCAGATCCTTTTGAGCAGGAATTATTGGATTTTTCCTTTTTTTTGGCTAATTGCTCTGATCGATGGAGGGGAGTGTCCGGGGTTCAGCAGCGAGAGGCAGCTCTGGCAGAGGCGCACCAGATGGCTATGGAGAAGCCAGATTTAGTGAAATTCTTACCTGGCTGGATCTTGGATTTCCTCTCGGTGTGTTATCCCCTGCCTGCTAGCCTCAGCCATGCTGGCTCCCTGCCTCCCAATTCCCATTATGACACCACACGCATCGGTGTGTTCCGTCTGGAGTCAACCCTTGCTTCTGCCCCAGTTCCTGCTCCTGTCCAAGAGTCGTTCTCTGGAACTCGTCTGGCTTTTGGAGGTCCACGAAGCCTCCAAAAGGCTCATAAGAGAAGGAGTCGCAGGTCCAGGCTAGCAGCCCTAGCCACAGAAGCCATGCTTTGGGCTCCAGTACAGGCCCCTGCAGCCATGGTTCCAGCCCCAGGAGTGGAGTGCACCAGCTGGGCGTAAGCTGGGCGTAACTCTACGTCTGACGTAGAACCGAAGGTTAAGACCAAACTAAAGTTATGACTAGTGCACCACTTAGACTTAAGCCCTGTATGCGTTGCGCCCGGGTGTAACTTTTACGCCTAGTATGGAGCAGGCGTGAATCGGAAAGACAGACTAGTATCCATAGTAACGTAAAACAGGCAAGAAGGATATTAACGATGGCAGGGCGTCTTGTTTACATGCTCAACAATGAAAGGGCATTAAGAAGAGAGAGTCGTCCGTGATCGAACAAACCCACTGGACATCTATTCAGACAGTGAACTGATAGAGGTTTCGTTTCGGCAGACAAGCCCTTTTTGATTTAATCGAGGAGATCTCCCCTCAACAAGAAGAAGCAGCGAAATCCAGGCAAGATTTTTTGTTAAAATCAGGTATACCTGGTATTGTCGGATGCATCGACGGTACTCATGTTCGCATTCAGGCCCCCTCTGAACATGAGTATTTGTATGTTAATAGAAAGGGTTACCATTCTATAAATGTTCAAATTGTGTGCAACTCGGACATGGGCATTGTCGACCTCGTTGCAAGATGGCCTGGGTCGACCCATGATGCTCGCATCCTGAGAGAGAGCGCCCTTCAACGGGAATTTGAGGCAGGGAGAGTGAATGGTCTTCTTCTCGGAGACAGTGGATACCCTCTGAAGCGCTGGCTAATGACACCTGTCATCGCAGAGAGAACTGCACAAGAGCGCCGCTATAACGAGAAGCATCCACAAACGAGGAACATTGTAGAGCGCTGCATTGGAGTGCTCAAACGTAGGTTAGTAAGTCATTTTTATAATATATAAAAGGCCAGCCTTTTAATGTAGCCTAGATATAGGCTAAATTGTTTTTTGCTTTTTTTTGTAGGTTTCACTGCCTCTACAGTGAAATGCGAATGCACCCTGAGCGTGTCTGCGTGATCATTGCTGCCACTGCGGTGCTGCACAACATCTGTGTGAAAAAGAGAATCCCCCTTCCGATGCAAGGAGAATTGGTACTGGAGGCGGATGAGAACCCTGTGGCTCCTGCTGGCATCCGTGAAGATATCGGTGGACGACTTACCCGCAATCATATAATAAACAACCTATAATAGACCTATATATTTGTAATATGAACGCTGTTTTTTTGCAATTGCATTTCAATAAGCTCCCTTTGTGACCACATATTTTCATTAGGCCTATTTTATTCAAAGAACACACACAAGAACATTAAATAACACAATTTTTGAGAACTATTAACATGAAATTGAGATAAAAAAAAACAAGTAGGCCTACAACATGATTACAGAATGGTGAACACATTGTCTTCTTCAGTGATTAGTAGCTGATTCTTAAGAATGATTATTTGGAGTCTCAATTTCTCCTTCTCCAGCTCAATTTTTTCGTGTTCCGCTCTCAATTTGACGGACCTCCACACGAACGATTTCTTTCTCCGTCAGTTCCCGCTGTAGCTCTGACAAATCCCTCTTTCTCTTTCGGGGTGTGGCCATTTGGGATTCCCCTTGAGTCATCGCTGACGCTGTGGGAATTCCCTCTTCTCTGCGGTCCTCTGAGTCTGTAAAATGGTAAAATGGCGTTGCTTGGCAACAATTACTGTTTTGTGTGTATTCACGTGGACGCGCATCTTAAGACCAGGCGCAGCAGCTACGCCCGAGACTAGTCAGGCTTGGTGCACACGGTGTAAATTCGAATCACTAAGTCGGACGTAGCTAAGCCCGACGTTAGAGTTAAGCCCTACTTTTTTACGCCCAGCTGGTGCACTCCACTCCAGCAACCATGGTTCCGGCCCCAGTTCTGGCCCCAGCAGCCATGGTTCCAGCCTCAGTCCTGGCCCCAGCAGCCATGGTTTCGACTCCAGCCCCTCGTCTCCGGCCGACGCCAGCTCCCCGTGTCCTGTCGGCATTCCGGCCGACTCCAGCCCCCTGTGTTCTGTTGGCGAACCGACCGTCTCAAGTCTCCTCTCAAGTTCCTTCTCAAGTCCCCCCTCGAGTCTCCTCTCACGTCCCCCCTCGAGTCTCCTCTCAAGTCACCCCTCGAGTTCCCTCTCAAGTCACCTCTTGAGTCCCCTCTCAAGCCTCCTTTCAAGTCACCTCTCGAGTCTCCTCTCGAGTTCCCTCTCAAGTCACCCCTCCAGCTCCCTCTCGAGTCCCTTTTCTCAAGTCCCTCCTCTAGTCACTTCTCTAGTCCCCTCTCTAGTCCCTCCTCTGGTCCCTTCCCGAGTTCCTCCTCAAGTCCCTTCCCAAGTCCCTTCTCTAGTTCCCTCTCGAGTTCTCTAGTCCCCCCCCCGCCGACTACTCCTCTGCCGGGGGTCTTGCCAACCCTATGTCCTGTGCCGTTGGAGGCCCCGCCGACTGCTCCTCTGCCGGGGGTCCTGCCAATCCTATGTCCGTGCCGTTGGAGGTTCCGCTGGAGGTCCTGCCAACTCTATGTCCTGTCCCATTGGGGGTCCCGCCGACTACTCTCCTGCCGGGGGTCCTGCCAACCCTATGTCCTGTGCCGTTGGGGGTGCCGCCGCCGACTCTTCTGCCGGGTGTCCTGCCAACCCTATGTCCTGTGCCGTTGGAGGTTCCGCTGGGGTTCCTGCCAGCTCCATGTCCTGTCCCGTTGGGGGTCCCGCCGACGACTCTTCTGCCGGGGGTCCTGCCAATCCCATGTCTTGTTCCGTTGGAGGTCCCGCCGTCACCTGTCTCGCCGGGGGTCCTGCCAACTCCTGGTCCTCTTCCGTGGGGGTTCCTGCCGAAGCCTGTCGCTCCGGTTCCTGTTCTGCCGACACCGGGTCCTGCCCGGCCTCCGGAGCTGTCTGGTCTTCGCTCTCGAGCCCGGCCCCCTGAGAGCCGCGGTCTTCGCCCTCGGGCCCGGCCCCCTGACTCTTCCTTGGATTCTGCCTTGCCCCCAGGCCGTCCGCCCGAGTCCCCCTTTTTGAACTCTGCCTTGCCCCCGGGCCGTCCGCCCGAGACCCCTTCCGGGTCCTCCGCTGTGCCCCTGGGCTGTCAGCCCAAACCCGGCCTCCAGACCCCCTCCACCCACCCTGTTGGCCTTAGTTTTGCTCAATGGGTGACATGTCCGGTGAGTATGCTGGCCATGCAAGAACTGGGATGTTTTCAGCCTCCAGGAATTGTGTACAGATCCTTGCAACATGGGGCCGTGCATTATCATGCTGCAACATGAGGTGATGGTCGTGGATGAATGGCACAACAATGGGCCTCAGGATCTCGTCACGGTATCTCTGTGCATTCACAATGCCATCAATAAAATGCACCTGTGTTCGTCATCCATAACATACTCCTGCCCATACCATAACCCCACCACCACCATGGGCCACTCGATTCACAACATTGACATCAGAAAACCGCTCACCCACACAACGCCATCTGCCCTGAACAGTGAAAACCGGGATTCATCCGTGAAGAGAACACCTCTCCAACGTGCCAGACGCCATCGAATGTGGTTACGACGACGAACCGGAGTCAGGTCGAGACCCCGATGAGGACGACGAGCATGCAGTTGAGCTTCCCTGAGACGGTTTCTGACAGTTTGTGCAGAAATTCTTTGGTTATGCAAACCGATTGTTGCAGCAGCTGTCCGAGTGGCTGGTCTCAGACGATCTTGGAGGTGAACATGCTGGATGTGGAGGTCCTGGGCTGGTGTGGTTACACGTGGTCTGCGGTTGTGAGGCCGGTTGGATGTACTGCCAAATTCTCTGAAACGCCTTTGGAGACGGCTTATGGTAGAGAAATGAACATTCAATTCACGGGCAACAGCTCTGGTGGACATTCCTGCTGTCAGCATGCCAATTGCACGCTCCCTCAAAACTTGCGACATCTGTGGCATTGTGCTGTGTGATAAAACTGAACATTTTAGAGTGGCCTTTTATTGTGGCCAGCCTAAGGCACACCTGTGCAATAATCATGCTGTCTAATCAGCATCTTGATATGCCACACCTGTGAGGTGGGATGGATTATCTCGGCAAAGGAGAAGTGCTCACTATCACATATTTTTTCAGATTTGTGAACAATATTTGAGAGAAATGGTTATTTTGTGTATATAGAAAATGTTTTAGATCTTTGAGTTCATCTCATGAAAAATGGGAGCAAAAACAAAAGTGTTGCATTTATATCTTTGTTCAGTGTAGTTGGACGTTGTTCACGGGGTGAGAGTTCTGTTTTGTCCAAGTTTGTTTCATTTAACCTCTTAAGCCCTGAGCCTGTTTTTCAGGTTTCAGGCTCGAAAATGCCACTAACACAACAAAGACTATATCTTCACTTCTAAAAGGGGTAAATTAATCATCTTTTCTCTCAAAGCAAGGTTACATCTGTGAGTTGGATGTAGAAGTGTCAGAATCAATATAGATGTTTTTATTTTAAAGTAAATTCAGATGGAACATAGTAAAAACATGTAAATTCTAATGTCCGCCTAAAAAAAAAAACATTACTTATAGTAAAAACCACCCTTGAATGATGGGTTAGTAGACTAAAAGCTTTAGGAATCCAAACTATAACATATAATAAGTACCCTGTATCAAGATTGATGCAAAACAAGTTAAATTTGGCCTTTTTAGAGAGGTTTAGAAAAATAAAGTCCAGGCGGACTCACCTCTGGGTAATTTGGGAACCATCAGTTCCATTTGAACTTTTTCACTGTAAAAATCATTTTACTACTTTGAATTTTCACTATAAGTATTCATTCCATCCAAATACAACTGTTGTGAAAAAAATAAAAAATAAAAATAAAATATAAGAACATACTCTGTTATCCTCTTAGGCAAGGCAAGTTTATTTATATAGCACTTATAGGCCCCACGGACCGAAATCGCGTCATTTGCAGGAAACAACGTCTAAGGAACCTTACTATTTAATAAACTATGAATATTTTATATCCATATAACGGGAAAAAACTCATTTAACTGATCTTTTTCATTTATTTTTTCAAAAAAAACACAATGCTAACAGTGAGCATCTGAATTAGCCCCGAGCGAAAAATGCTAACCTATTACTGCACCGAAAATCACTCCTAGCTCCCTTATTACTTATCCTAGCTCCCTTATTACTTATCCTAGCTGCACATCCAACACATCGTTTTTGATCGTAAAGACACAGAATCTAACGGTGCCCACCTCAACACTGAAAGATACAAACTTGCGACGTTATCAACAAAAACGTACATCAAAACAAGTGGAGCTAGGTACTAGCATGCGCTAGGCTAATGGCTTACCTTCCTCTTTGTCTGGTCTAAACTGGTCTTCAATGGCATTAAAACGATAAAAACGATGATGTAGTTAATCCATAGGTTAATATCCAATGTGGCTGTGTCCCCTTTGAAATGTTCTGATAATCTATAAGCAATAAAACTGCAATTCCGTTATCTGCTGTCCGCTCTGTGCTCCGTGTGCTCTGGGTCCTGCTGTAATGCCTGCCGTGAGTAGTAAACAATAAATGAAGCCGCCTGCGTAAAGTACTTAAACTGGCTGGCATTCTTTATACTTTACGCAGGACCATATCTCTGGAACCCATTGGTCGATTCGTGTGATTTACACCTTTTTCTTAACCATCAGAACCAATAGAATCGATGGGCAGTTCCCAAATCCACGTAAACATTACCATTGCGGACGTAATAGAGAAGCGAACAAAGCATATCTGAAAGTGCACGCCTGGACGGCAAAATGTTATACCCAGTATATTGCCATAAATATGATGAAGGATTATCAGTCAAAATTTCTACATGACACAAAGACATTGGATTAACCTTGAGCGGCGTTTTTATTCCGGTGAACACAACTTTTGATCACAAATCAAAAAAGGTAAGACGAAATTATTGTAATATTTTTTAAACCGGATGTTGTTTACGTTCTCTTTTCTGGCTGATAGCTCCGCAATTCAGGGGCGTACAGTGATGATATTATATGTCTGGAATCTGTGGAGTCTCAGCTTTAAATCGCATATCTTGTTTGTGCAGTTACGATAAGTAATAAGGGTATTTCTACCGTGAGTGCTGTGCAAAATCCGTTAGCATTAGTTAGCATTTTTTCGCTCCATGCTAATTCAAAGGCTTGGTATTACTCTTGTGTTTCTTTTAGCTAAAAATGGTTCACATTGTCAGTTAGCGGAGTTTCTTAGCGTTAAAAGGGTATGGAACATTAATAGTTTCATAAATGTTAAGAAGCCCTGAGACATAGTCTCGTAAAAAAACTGTGGGGGGGGTCCACTGGGGGGACCCTCGGGCTTAAGAGGTTAAGCCTTGAAATAAAGCAGTGGCATGCGGAAAAATGTAGGGGAAGCCCATTTTTTGGGTCGGTGGGGGTGGTCAATAACGTAACCAGATGAGTGATTACAGCGCCCGGTATCATTTTACACACATTTGTATCACACAGATGCAGGACTTGCACACGCCTGTTATCTAACCGAAAGGTCCGCACGCACTCTCCAGCTGAAACTCTCTCCTTATTAATTTAAGCATTTTACTTATTAATGTATGCAGACAATAACACAATCTGTGATTTTTGGATTTACCGTGCCTCTCAATTGCCCGTGACAGGTTGGCAAGGTCGATGAATCCTGAAGTTGCCCAAGGATTGTTCAGGGAGCACGAATCCTTGTCAAAAAGAAGACATGGCCAGCAAAATAGACGCTGAAGTTTAGCGCTTCCAGTTAGCCACTCCGTGCGGACATAATTGTCCTCCTTGAACGTCCGATTCTCTCCCTTTTTCCTCTGTGTACACACAGCTCGAGTGCGGGCATTGGCCTGTCATCTGATTTAATTTGTAGTTGCTGCTGTAGCGGAAGTTTAGTAAAGTTATGTTTGATTAAGTACGCCAAATCTCCACCCTCCATAATGCTTCATTTGCTTGATAATTTCTAACGGCGGTGATGACAGTTACAGTATTAAAACTGATGTTGATGTGATTTGATTGGATGGCAGTGTCCAATCAAATCGCCAGCCGCCTCTGAAGGGAAGCAAGAGGCGGCTGGCTTCCCTTGGCATGGCCCTGACCAATCACAGGTTGGCAGGGGCATCACGTGGGCCTCATCTGATTGGTCAATCCCTCCATTTTTTTTCACCAAGGGAAGCCAGATTCGGCTGGCCTCCTCTCGCAACAGTGAGTGCAATCTACTGTTTCACCATAACATCTAGAGGGGCGCTGTTTGTTTCACTCTTTGTAAAATACTCAATGAGAATGGGGGAGAGACGGGCCAGCAGCAACACACAGCAAAGGAGAATTATCTAAATAAAACAAAGTGTTTTTATTTATTTATTTAAATTATAACTACAATCCGAAAAAACAGGGGAAGCCTGGCTTCCCTTGGTCTCCGGGAGACAACGCCACTGAAATAAAGGTGTTTTTTCTGAGAAATCTGGGTTTGGGTCCTGCCTGCTTCGCTCATCCTTGACAATCCTGGCCTACAGGTTTAAAATAACCTGTAAGCTTCTGCGTTTTTTTTAATAGTTGCTTGTCTCGAAACTCCTTTTCCCTCAACAATTTCCTTTTCCGAGCGCCACTCTCAAACTTTTTCTTCTCCGACATTTTCACCTAAACAACTCAATCACTCGCAAGTCACATGTGAAACATATTCTCATTCTGATTGCTGTTAAGCGGTGCCCACGGGGCGGGTGTCTTATAACTTGCATCAATCACCAGCCACATACATTCAGATCAAATGGACAGAACATTTGACGAATTACAAAACAATGCATTTATTTATTGGCTCATGATAGATCCCCGATCTCCGTAGGCCCCTTGGCTTCAGCCCGTGCATTAAGGCGGCCTCGTGCACGCTGCCGTGTGGACGGGCCATAAAGGTCACTTTGCAGACATTCTCTGTTGTCAAATCTCCTCAGTTAATTTTCCATTCTCAGTTTCTCCATCCATTATAATAAACATAAAGTCAGAAACTCTGCTTATCTTTTGATCATCTGAGCCCAGAGCACATTCATGTCTGTAATTTCTGGATGAAAGCCATAAGAGAAATATGTTTGATGGTTCATCTATCAATCACTCTCCAATTAAACAGCACTTCATGATCAATTTATTAATGTGAAATAATGAGGAAGGCTCACTGTCGTGTGTAAAATGACAAATGTCAAGCTTGGGAGGGGCACTTGCAGCTATCTAGCACTCATCATAATGGACTAATCCATTAACAAGGATTCAGCCGCAGGGGTTCATTAACTGAGGTAGATGTGTGCAGCCCCAACTTATCTCTTGACTCAAGTGTCTTCAGAGAGACACATTACTCCTTTGTTGTTTTGCGGAATGCGAGCAGAGAATGTGTGTTTTTTAGTACACGTGTACTTAGTATATCCAGATGGCTGTGTTCTTAAGGGGAGATTGCCAAGGTTAATGATAATGAAGAATTAACAGGATTGATGTGTAATTAGACCGACGGATGGAGTCACAGGGCGTGTGTTATGGCAATTATGGTATTAAAGCTTAATATAGTGTAATCCTAATTAAATGTAACAGCTGTATCCTGGAAATGGCATTTAAATATGTGTGTGTGATAAACAGATGTGTTTGGACAAGGGGGTTTTATGACAACCACAGGAAGACAGGATGAGTGGAAGGAATTTACGATAAGGGGTTATCTGTATATTCCATTTGTTCTTTGTAGGGTGTGAGTTTTTGCATACAGTGACATGGGGTACCAGCTGGCCTCACAAAATGTTGTTTGTAATGTAAATAACCTTTGATGTCTTCCTATACGATGAGACCCCGAGGGGGGGTCGTGAGATGATTCAAAATACAATTTTAAAATAATAATGTTTTATTATTATTATCCCACATAATTTGTAGGGGCACCGCACCGCAACCCCCCCTCCATGCAAATGATCCATAATCTGTTTAAATATGCGCATATTTTAATACTTTCAGGAACACAATTCTGAACATTGGATAAAGTCAGGTTCGAAATTCTTGTCTCATTTTGTAGGCATATTAGCATCTAAAGTTTTTACAGAAGGGATTTTGGATATCTCTTTCTATCACTCCATAATCAGAAAATACTGTCAACAGCCCTAAAATATCAATTTTCGCCATGTTTTCAGGTATAACATGTTATATAATTCAGGCTATGAATGATATAAACAAACCCTTCTATAAAAGCCTTCAGAATATTGGTAGGAATATAACTGGAAGGTTTGATATATGTAAGTGCTACTGAAGTGGATATTTATCAATCAGAATATGAGAAAAAAACACATTTTGAGAAGATGACCTTTAAAAATTGATGTGTGGCGCTACCTAAACCCTCCTGTTCTTTGGATGACAGCTTGAGCATCGACCCACTCCGTGAAGGTATTTTGTGTTCGGGATCATTTGTTTTTTGTCTACCATTGCTTCGTGCAAGTGACAATTGTTGTCGTCTTCTCTGTGAAAAATGTTATCGCTGTTCTTTTGCCATTTTGAGATTTCAATTTCCAGCGAAAGCTAAACCAAGAAGTGTTTTAGCACACCACGTGACGCATTGGAACGAATCACGTTGTCAGAAATTGACACCAGCCAATGAGATCAGATTTTTTGGTTTAAGACCTCTTAGTACTTTCACGATTGGTTGCTGATAAAGGAAATGACCATATTTGGATCCGATGAGATTGTGCAGGAGAGACGAAACTTTCCAACGATACCTCTGATTACATGGTGCAAACAGCGGTCGCGGTACTTTATGTTAAGTTAGAATGCTAAATGCAAACGCAAATAGACAAACTATAGTAAAATAAACACCTAAATATGTATTTTGTACATTTTCCTTCAAAAAGCCTGAAAGAAAACATGTTCTAGCGCAACATATCAAAATTGACCAGTGCATGAAAAACGATGTTTTTGCCTGCCGTGTCTCGTGTTAATGAGTGAGACACACCGGTGTTGAGGATGTATGGGAAACACTGTTATTTGTATGAACATTCACTAACAGCCCCCCCCCTCCCCCGTTGACAATTCACGTGAAGGCGGGGTCGCCAGTCTCCGGCACAGTGATTTTGGGGGTCGTGGGCTGAAAAGTTTGGGAAGCCCTGCTCGAGACAGCAGCTGATTTTAAGTTGCTACGACACTGGGTTTACTGGGTTTGTCTGCTGTGAGGCGTACTCTCCAGCTGTCCTGGAGGCTCCCTTCTCCCTGGACGAGGGTAACTGACCGCAGGGAGACAGGGTACTCTGAACACCTGAACAGCCCGTTCTAACAGCTGTTCACCAGCGGTGCCACAGTGACTTCGGACCGCACAGTTAATATTAACGAACGCACCCGTAGGTAATGTAGCTGCTGAAGCTAGACCCTCATCCCGGAGCAGCATAGCCTTATTATACATCCATGAGCAGAGCCGACAGGCAGGAAGACTCGAGCACACAGCTCGCGTTTCATTATAATATATAAAAAAAGAACACCATGCGTTTCATGATGGCACATAACAGCTCGCGACCGCAGATTACTCCGGGTCCCAGACCCCCCCCATACCCCAAAAATATTTTTATTGCAGATCTACATGAATCACACAAATGACCTATTTTGGATCCAAAAGGCGAATTTCGCCGAAAGGTGACAAGTTTGCATCCCTGTATAATGCAGGGGTATTCAATTGCATTTCAAAGAGGTCCAGTAAGAGAACATTTCATTTCTGTTTTCGCTGTCTACCTTTCTCTTTTTTGAGCACGCCATTTGAAATTACTCACTGCTGTTTCTCTCTTCTTGTCTCGTCTCTGTGTGTGTGTTTGAATCTATCGTGCTGACTCACTGACTGCACCGATTTGATTGGCTGAGTAGCGTCACCTCCTTAAAACATTAAACAATAACTTTTTAAAACATTTTTAACATTTTCAATATCGTGGATACATCCTTATATGCTCCCGGCAACACACTGAACGTCAACTTTGCCTCCTCATTACACTCAACCCTACTTTAGTGGGAACAATGAGTCTGCGTCTTTGATGCGCACAGGCGGATGATGTGGGGATGCAATGTAGACAGGAATAAACGCAGATCATCCTCTGGCTGCACTGCTGCAGCCTTGACCGGTACTTGCTTTTGATCAATGTCAATGCGGAAAACCCGCACTCACACAGGTAGGTGGTGTGGAGGCTATTTTTATATAACATTAGAAAGACTGATTCTTATTATTACATTATAAGCTTATTGTGCTCATTTATGTGGCTGTGACTTTAGAATAAATAGACGTCTTTAGCCTGCAATACAGAATAGCAAGGTCAGGTGCAGACACTGAAAGAATACAAAGAGTTATTCATAAACAGGACATCACTTGAGTTGTATGGGAGCTTCGCTCATATCTTGAAACTATATTCAAGATAGTGGAATCTTGAATATCCTTCAAGATTCCACTATATCTGCAGAAAGCTTCAGAAAAAACTAATTACGTATGATGTAGAGTGTGGGGGAACTCGGTCTCCACAGACAGCCAAAAGTGTGCAAGTGACACGTTACTTGTCTTTTTCTCGTAATTTTTTTCTCACGCTGCACCTCCCCTGAAGCTCTCTGGTGCCCCCCCAGGGAGGCGCGCCTCACACTTTGAAAATCGCTGATATAGTAAATTTAGGAAGAAAGTATCAAATATGAAAAGAGACAGCCAGTTCAGAATGACCTCTGTGGTTTTGTAAGGCCATCATAGACATCAGCAAGGAAAACTTCAAATGGAAAAAGTTTCTTGACGGGGCATGTCAAACACTATTGCTGTCTATCCACTGAGCCATAGTTCAGGTTTTGTATCTAGGAACATCACAACTGCCGCAACTGAATCACTTGACGGTTTCACAGAGTAAGAATTTATTGTCTCATCTTCTATTTACAAGCCCAGTCCCACATGGACCTATAAAACCACACTGCAGCTAGTACAGGTTAAAGTCTGCAATTTTGTAAGTAAAATATAGTTCGAGAAACTGTCAAGTTTGCTGCCAACCTACAGGTTGGGTGTGGTTTCCAAATATCACTTGATTCTTGTATATATAATACAGCATTCCTGTAATGCATAAACAAAAGTTAACTCTGCTCAGCTCAAGAGCCAAACCGCTGACATTACATATCACAATGTGTAGAGTACTAATCACAGTGATTCTTGCAGATATTAAAGCATGTCTGCCACAAGAAATATACAGCACACTTGCCCTCAATTCATGCACTCCTGAAGGCAAGGCATTCATTTAGGCAAATCAATATTTGTATTTAGCATAGTGCTCTTAAATGCCGACTGTTGCCTTGTGGGGAAAATATCAATGAATCTCTCTCAATAATGTTTCAGAGCCCTCAATTTTGATCCCTGAAAATATTTATCAGAGGGAAACATTTCACTACACAAGCGTGACAAATGGATGTGTCAAAAAGAGAATGTATCACCAGGGCAGGCTTTTAATATAATTATTAACTTTGACTTGGCCTCATTTTTCAAAGGTATAGGAGTGTGAGAGAGAGAGAGAGAGAGAGAGAGTCAGAAGCAGTTTTTTTTTACTTTCTCCAATAGCTGGTGGATATTTTGTGTTTTCATTTGAGAAATTAACAACACCTGTCGAAGTTAGAAAGTCCTGAGTTGTAACAGTAAGTATTTTTAAATGGCCATGACATTTTCTGCTACAACAAAGCATTGATAATGGCCGTGTCTCAATTCAAGGGCTGCATCCTTCGGAGGACGCAGCCTACGCGGTCCACGAAGGATGCAGCCCACGTAGACCGGGTAGGCTGGACCGAGCGGCCTACGAAATGAGACGGTCCAGCCTACGCAGCGCTGCCTGTTTACGTCACGTGATACGCGCTGTTCTGTTAAGCTGCTCCAGCAGCCTGATGGCAAATAAATTTACAATCTAACTCAGCTGAAAATGATCCAGAAACTTTACTTTTTTACTTTAACAATTTTTTGGAGATCACCGATGACGATGAAATAAGAGAACCATGGCCAGGTAAATATGCTGTTAAATAAAGCTGTTCCTTTAGCCCCCAGTAATGTTACATTGGTAAGTTAACAAATACATTATGTATAGCTGATGTCATTTAATCATATTATTTCATATTTAGAATATGTCTTCATTTTTCTGTACTAATAAAACGATATGTTTTTCTAAATGAACAACACCATGTTGTATAGATTGATTCTTAACAATATTAGTTTTCTAATCTTAATAGCTGTGATTATAACAGTTTATATTCTATTTCTTCCCCTAAACCAGCCCAGATGATGTCCTACTGTCAGCACCTCCAGGTCCAGCAGCACCGTGACCCCCTGCTCTGCTGAAATACACAATTAAAGATTTTCTATGGCCTATTTTCTTAATTAATATAATTAAACAGAATTTAAGACAGTTTAATGACCTAGAGATATCCTATTATTCCACTGCTTATGTACACATGTTGTAAATAATGGTTAAAACCTCAGTAAATGAAATAAACAATGTGTTTAACAATTACAATTTTAATTACATTTTGTATTTTCATCTAATCACAAAGTAGAGGTACTGCATGAAGCTGCAGAGAGAGGATGGATATATATCCATCCTCTCTCTGCAGCTTCATGTATTCTATGATGAGAACTTTCATTTAACAACACCAGCAGTAAAACAAATATCAGCTAAAGTGTGATTATCGAGTTGTTTGTTTTTATTATACGTGCAGCTATTTCGGGATCAGACAGACTCAAGCTATAATCATTAAATACATATTAAAAGAAAGGACACAGAAAAAATCAAGTTCTGAAACTAAGACACAAAAAAAGTGCAAGATAAAATATAGATTAATATAAACAAACACAATTTAGATTAAGTAATATAATCTAGATTTTAGATTAAATCTAAAGAGTGTAAGAAAGAGTGTAAGAAATTAAAATCAATATTGAATGACGTAATTTAGCTTAAACACACAGTAAGCTTAAAACTGTTTTATTCTGAAAACATTTCCGGTTAAGTTTACTTTGAAAAGCTGTATTGAAAGGCGTTGCCGTTGTCAACAGTGACCGCTTTCGGTTTTACGTTAACAACGATTACAGCCGTTAAAATGCATTAAATAAAAAGTCATGAATGAGTGTATGAGGAGAAAAGGCGTGTGGAGTTATACAATGAACACACTACGTCTAAATCCTCTGTTATGCGCGATATCGGACATCGGAGAAAGAGGAGGGCGGACCCCCAACGTCACAGCCGCCATTGAAAGGAGGAGCCAAGAAAGAGATACGGGCTGAGGGAGAACGTGATCTCTGCCTTTTCCCACCGGACTAACTTCGAGACAACAGCTGTTGTCCCAATACCTCTCGGTTTGTTTCAGAACCACGCTACTTAATTAAAGTACCAATGTGAACCTTTTCAGAGACTCCATTAGTCTCTTATTTTAAACTTCCTCCTGGACGCGAGAACAACAAACACAATCTAACGAGTATTGCAAATAAATAAACTGTTAACAGCAATGTAATAAGTATATACAGTATGCAAAATGTGAAGTACTATATGGCACACAGATGAAATGTCTTAATTTGAAGTAAAACTATGTAAGGCTGAAGTGACAGCAGTGATGATCTCTACAGTTCTGCACTCATACGCCTGAATTGAATTAAGAATAAGTGTAAACCAACAGTGCAGCACGTCCAGCTAGCTAGTTAGCGTCACTAACGTCACATATTTATCCGTATTTTTACGGTTTAATACACCTTGGGTTTGACGTGTGTGACGTTAGTTATTTTTAAAATAAGTTAAAACCCAATGCTCACATTTATTAGTGATTCCTCCGCTTGCTGCTGCTTTTAAATCCACTCTGCTGGGGAGACCGGACCGCCATTTAATTTGAACAAAACTCACTCGTCCCCAGCGCGCATTGCATTCTGGGATATGGAAGACCGCGGAGGTTATATCAGATGTATCCTTCAAATCCGGGAAAAGAAGGCCGCATTCGGAGGAGTCTTGTCTTTTAAATTGGGACAGCCTTCTTTCGGTGGAAGTGACGTATGCGCTCTACGAATGCACCCTTCGAAGGATGCAACCCCTGAATTGAGACACGGCCAATGTCTCTGACCTGTATGTATAGAAGCACTTCCTGCTCCTTGGTGAGCCAGGAGGCTAAAGTAAAATCAAACAAAACAGTTTTATATAAAATCGTTACTACAAATATCGTAGTAAAAGTGATTAACTTTTTTATTTACTGTTATAGGCATATTGAGACACATCACACATTATCAATAAAAAAAACATAAACATGAGAGCAAGATGGTAATGCCTTTTTAAACAAAGGTTTCAGCTGACTGGATTACTATTACAGTAGTACTTTTAATGTTAACGAGCACATCTCTACATCTGTTTGTTAGATACTGCAGCACATATAAAGAAAGGCACATTAGTGACAAGCACATTCAATGTGTACTACTTTCAAACTGTATGGGATCCATTTTTTTTATTATTTTATGGAATTAAGAGTAGCATTAAGGCGAGGATATGCAACAAAAAAAAGACGTAGTTATACCACAACATGTTTTCTGAATATTTTGGAAGGCATTATTGTTCATAGCTGTTTGCCTATACAGTCAAAGGGAGAAAAGTCTGTCATCATGGAGAGATGGGAGGGACTACTGATCATCTTTTGGGGGGATAACCGGAAATCAGATAACCACATGGCAGCCCCATTTTGATTGTTATGAAAAGTCTGTTGCTCTCTGTGTTGTGCCATGTGAATGCCTGGTTAATATGTGTACAGGTCCATTGCATGTGTCACAAGATGTGTCTTATGAAATCTCTGTCCATATCTGAAGAGTGGGTAAGGTAAAAGAGGTGTTAAACTGAATGAAGAGCACCAAGGATTTTTTGAAGTGGATGAGAGGTTAATGAATGTTTTGCTAAATTAATGTAAATATACGTTTCCTTTTGACATTACGTTTTCAGCTAACACCTTAATGGTAACCATTTTATGGCAAAACGTTTCAAATGAAATGGAAAAAACTGGCATTGTCAAATATTAAAACATTAGGGAGACCATTATGAAAAAACAAAAAAAAAGATATTTCCCTATATAGTCCCTCAAACTGCATATGTATGCATCTGCCATGTCTACTTTAAGCTCAAAGTGAGAGATTTGTAACTGTCAAGAATCTCTCCTTGTTATGTTTATGCATGGGGTTTTTGGTTGTTGTGTTGTTTCCTGTTGTTTGCTCCTTTTAGCCCTCACTACTCTGTAGAGGTTTCTCAATACTCTAATTTCCCCTCCTCGACTCCTCGGTCCTCCGGTAGTGACCCGGAAATGGATTTCAGCGCGCCATGTTGAAGGACATCTAATTTATCTAAATGCACATCGAGGACCGAGCAACGAGGAGGCTCTCTGGAGGAGCTCTAACCGAGGAGACACTGATGGGTCCTCCACGGCTCCTCCGCGGATGCATTTCCGGGAATGGTGGAGGCGTTACGCACGGCCGGACTTATCTCAGACAATGACAGCTCTGCATGCATCCCCTGGATATTATTTTAGTAACTGCTTTCATCGCGACGCAATGTTTACAGAGAGAACAGCTGTGAGGTCCGTGCAGAAAGCAGAGCAGTGTGTAAAATATATATCACTCAGTATAACAGGCCTACATTACTCTCTGTATTTGTATGCTGTAGTTTAGTAGATATCTACAAACAAAGAGTCGATATTTTTAGACCATTTAGTGCTTCACATAATAAAATACACAATGGCTGTAGCCTGATTATGCTTTAGGAGCTGTAGGTGTGTGTGTTGTACAGTGCGTAGATGCTGCGGACAGACGGGTCTCAGTTGGTTTGGTGTCCTATGCTTACTTCTAATACTTAGGAGCTGTAGGTGTGTGTGTTGTACAGTGCGTAGATGCTGCGGACAGACTCAGTTGGTTTGGTGTCCTATGCTTACTTCTAATACTTGTACAAGTACATACAAATATGGGCCAAAATACAACTTTTGGCCCGTAATTGCAATTCCTCATTTCAGCGACCAGAGAGAGGGGGGGGGGGAGATATATCCAGTCTCTGATTGTGTTACGTTATTATGAGAGTACTCTCATACTTGTTTGATTCTGAAATTGTATATATTTATATAAATATATGTGTGTATATGTCCGCATCTGTAGCCTGTTATTGTCTCATTATACCGCACTGTTAATGAATTAAAAGTAAATATACAAGTCGTCATGAACACATCTGTCCATCAGACAGAGGGCTGCTGTGCCTCCTGTAATCATTAATGGACATCTCTTTAAAATGACCGCTTAGAGGAGAGGAGTTCTCATTTCTCGAACTGCCTGCTGCTTCCCCTCTCCTCGGTTCCCCTCCTCAGTCCTCCGCTCGCATCTCCTGTGGGCGGCACAAAGTCTCGAGGATAGGAGTTGAGGATAGGAGTTGAGGAGGGGAAATTAGAGCATTGAGAAACCTCATAGTTCTATTTCGTATATGGCTTCGCCCTCTAAGGCTATCGCTATTGGGTAATCCCCTGCGCACCCGCGCAGCACTGAAACACTTGTAGTCCACGCCCACCCTCGGGCTCCCTTCCGGTATAAATAGGAAGGAGGCCCGACAATCTGCTCCCTCTTTTCTTCAGCACCCCGGTACTGAAGCACTGTAGAGACACTAAAGAGTAAAGGCTCTTTTAAGAGCCACCTCGAAAAAGATCCTTAAACATGAGTGCACAGGATTGTGTTAAGAGTTTGCTCCTCATGCCAGACGAATCCTGCCAGGGGTCTGCTGTTTCACTCCATAGTGAGACTATCAGAGCAGCCCTCCATGCCCTCCAAGGCTTCGGAGGAGATAAAGGAAAGTGCTGCTGGATGCTCCAATCAGCCCGGACGGGCTGTTCGGACCCCAGTTCCACGCCATGGTGGAGTCCATGAAAACTGCCGCAGAACAGGGCAGCATGTCAGCTGGCTCAAGCCTGCTGGGCGCGCACCCCCAGTGGCAGGGCCCGCAGCACCCGCCGCAGCCACGCCGTCAGGGCTCGCTGCAGAAGCCTGCTGTTTTTAAACTATTGTTTAATAAACTGCAGAGCTTGCGGCATTCCTCTGTCCCAGATATACCTCCTACACACGGTCTTAATGAGCCCACGAGTGCCGTTATAACGCCTTGTGTGGGCAGTACTGCACACACCTCCACTCATCCCCTGAGCGTGTACGCAGCGTGTGGAGGCTCCCTCGCAGCCCTTTCGGTCCAGGCTAGAGAAGCACAGGCCGCGGCGGCGAGGGCTCTGGTGTGGTTCGTCACATGATGACCACAGCACATCACGCCCACAGCACATCACGAGCATGTATGTCCGCTCTCAGAGTATTTCTCAGAGTGGCAGTGCATGTGTCTGATGGACGGATGGATGAGCAGGCTGATCAGCAGAGGGTACACTCTGCAGTTTGCCTCTCTTCCCCCACAGTTCAATGGGATACAGGAAACCCTCCTGTCATCCCAGGAACAGTGTCTTGCGCTCCATTCAGAGCTGCAGGAACTCCTGTTGAAAAATACTTCCAGGGTTCCTCAAAGGGAGGAAAATCAGTTTTTTTTTTCTGGAGCTGTCCTCTTCCCTCTCAGACAATCATTTATCTGGGAGTGGAATTAAACTCAGCCAGCATGAGAGGGCGGCTCTCATGGCAGAGAGTGGAGAAACTGACAGCTCTCCTCCGGCGTGTCACAACCCGCACAGCCCTCTCCGTGACGCAACTGCTCGGTGTTGGCGTCAGCTGGTCATGTGGTGATCCCCCTGGGTGTCTTCCAACAGAGGGAGACTCCAGAGGTGGTTCATTCGCTGCAGAAGCCTGCTGTTTTTAACCTATTGGTTTATAAACTGCAGAGCTCGCGGCATTCCTCTGTCCCAGATACCTCCTGCACACAGTCATAATAAACTCACGAGCACCGTTATAACGCCTCGTGTGGACAGCACTGCACACACCACCACCATCCCCTGAGCGTGTACGCGCCTCATGATGAGAGCCGGAGTGAAATGCAGCGTGTAGTGAGATCCATCCTTGATCTGTACAAAAGTGGTGGGGCACAAAAAACTTAGATGTCTATAAGCTTCTGCAGTGAGGTTCATGGCTGGTGAGGCACTGGCACTGACGGCCCGTCTACACTACAGGCATAAAAAAATATTGAAGCTGGGCGTGTCTGAGGCTTGGCGATTTCTCGCGAGCAACGCGACCAACAACCAATCACATGAATCTCCCGCCCCCGACATACAAAGCAATAGGAATGTTAAAACGAAGTAAACTGGATATAAACTCCCCAAACAGGCGAAAACCTACCAGTTTCACCCACTGTCTCTGCCACCTCCCTCCATGCCTGGTTCCTCCGGTTTGTATCCCGGTAAATAGTTCTGGTCGTACAGAACCGGGTGATTTGCTACCGTAATTTCTCGTTTGGAATATGAGGAAATTAACTGCGGTCTGGCTCTCCCAGCTTGCACGCGGTTTGATTGGCTAGCGCTTGTACTGGCGGGAATTGCATAAACGGGATTTGATTGGCTGATGCCAAGCATCGAGCCTCAAAAGTTGAACATTGTTTGCAACTTTTGATGCCGATAGATGCTCGTGATGCTTGCAAAGCCATGCCATGCTCCCCACAATGCAGTTCGGCGAAGATTAAAAATCTTCTACGTCACCCCATTCAAATGAATGGGCGAAGCGTTGAAAGCATTTTTCGATGCATGTAGTGTAGACGGGCCGTGACTCTTCAGGTTTACAAATATTATATTTTGACGTAAATCAAAATATAATATTATTTTCAAAAGCTTTTTTTGTCTGATGCTACGATTAATTTTAAACAGACA
Organism: Pogonophryne albipinna; assembly: GCA_028583405.1. NCBI lineage: Eukaryota > Metazoa > Chordata > Actinopteri > Perciformes > Artedidraconidae > Pogonophryne > Pogonophryne albipinna. Next base: position 1,199,555 of record CM053262.1, read on the forward strand.
GTTCAACAAAAGGATACCCAAAAAATGTAATTTTATCATTTAAATATTGAATTGTTCTCTCTAGGGTTGGGCACCGAGAACCGGTTCCAACATTTCGATTCCATTTGCATCATTTAGAAATGTGAATTTCGGTTCCGCTTTTCGATGCCTGAGGAAATGTTTCTCGCCGCTCTCCGTAGCCTACTGTATGACTGCGGCGAGGCGGGAAATGTAGCGTTGTACCTACACTTCCTACAGCGTAACCTGAGACCAGGGCCGCCCCGTTGCACTGGCGTTATAGATGTTCGCCTGGGGCGCCAGATCTGTGGAGGCGCTGCGCTGACAGCTCTGGGAGGGAAAACAAATGTTTTGACCGTTGGTGCTCATCCTAATTTTCGGCCTTGATGTAACAACATTCATAATTAAGTAAATGTAACACCCTTTTTCACCCCGGTTACACGTTTCATTCTCCCTGTACGATGGGCGCTGCAAGTGATGAAAATGGGGGATGTTGGCTTATCTGGCACCCGCAGCTCACAGCCAAAGTGCGAGTGAGCGAGGGAGAAAGGGAGGGTGCACTGGAACCAGCGCTGTTGTTATTAGCATCTGGTGCTAGCTGCTCTAACGGATATAAGAAGAAGATGTTTCTACAATGATGTGGAGGGAGAGTCCTCTCCAGTCAGACTGAGAGGCTGATAACTACAGCTCAGTGAGGTAAAGGATTCTGAGTGTTTAGATAGTTCACTTTAGTCTAAGTTATCTCAGTGGGTCTCAAACGTTTTGGTCACAATTTATGTAAACACATATTTCCAAGGCACTCCTTTATAATTATTGGGATAAAACAGGTTTGAAATCATTCCAATGTATACTATAGGACAGTAAACCAGACATATCGTTTTAAACTGGAGAGATAAAAACATATGCATAAATAAAATAGTAAAATAAGATATGAATGAACAACAAAAATAAAATACGTTACATGTATTTGTTATTGGCTATGGGTTATTGGTTATGCTCACATACTTATTTAATTATTAAAATGTAAACCGATCTTTTTCATATGGGTGTTTAGAGTTGTACCCCCTAGATCTAGTCTCTAGTAATTCTGCTTAAAGTGCACCAGATTGAAGCATTTTAATTTAAAATGTTCAAACATTTCTTCCTGGTATGCCTGAGAAGGCAGATATGCTTGTTTTTCTCAACAAGAACTTAATCATTTTTTTTACCCTGCCCCTCAAAGAATCGGAATTGAGAACCGTTAAGAACCGGAATCGAAAAGTAGAATCGGAATCGGAATCAGAATCGTGGAAATTCAAACGATACCCAACCCTAGTTCTCTCTTAGTAAGATCCCATTTTCAATAAAATTGCGGTCTTACCTTGACTTGAAGATGAATTCCATTTGCCTATCCTTCTGGACAAAAATCTCTATTACTTTTTTGTAAAAGTCCTCCTTATCTTCTTGTAGTTTCAAAATTCTACCATAAATCTAATTGATAGATTTATGATTCGAAAATTATAAAAGTAGGGTAGACATGTGGATATTATCCGGCTGCACAAAACGTGCATTTATCTAACAGGTACGTTTCCCACAGATCTTATTTTATTCAAACGATACCCAACCCTAGTTCTCTCTTAGTAAGATCCCATTTTCAATAAAATTGCGGTCTTACCTTGACTTGAAGATGAATTCCATTTGCCTATCCTTCTGGACAAAAATCTCTATTACTTTTTTGTAAAAGTCCTCCTTATCTTCTTGTAGTTTCAAAATTCTACCATAAATCTAATCGATAGATTTATGATTCGAAAATTATAAAAGTAGGGTAGACATGTGGATATTATCCGGCTGCACAAAACGTGCATTTATCTAACAGGTACGTTTCCCACAGATCTTATTTTGAGCTATTTTCTAAAATCCTATGGAGAAATCTCATTGCTTTTTTGTGGAGGGAACCCATGCGCAGCTTACTTCCGGGTTTTAGGACGCGTCTCTCGTCTCTTAACAAACCACACTTTTCGCGGCACACGTACTTACAGCCAATCAGCTCTGAATTATGTGAGATGATGTATGGTGGGGATGGCAGCTCAGTGCCCCTATGGTCATTATTTTTTTGCCACACACATTAAATAGTACAATACTCTGAGCATGCGCAGTGTAGTTTTTACAGTCACCGTTCACTTAGACCAGGAGTATTCAACTAAAATTCAACGAGATCCAGTTAGAGAAAATCTCCCCATGCAAAGGTCCGGAACATCAAAATGTCTAATTTGCTTTATGAATTAGTATGATATATATTGAAGTAGCTGTAGCTTTATCAACGTCTGCATGTAATCAACAACTGACTGCCAATTAAATAAAGAAAGTACAATTATAAAACAACAATATTTATTGTCAATTAACATTGAACTATACAGATATACAGTAAAATACTGTGGATATGTGTAATGTTCCTCTCGGGCTGCATTTAAAAATAAAATATAGAAAATAAATAAAATAGCTTTTGAAAATATGTGCATCTTAAAAGTGCTTAATTTTAGATAAATAAAATAAAGTGTAGCAGCAGCTTGAGTTTACCTTTTTCTTTGCTAACCGTTTCACATCATGACTTACCAGTTTCAGATGATTATAGAACAATATCAGTCTTTAAGCCGGGGCCCTCACTGCCTGTAGCTTTGCCGATATATGTGTTGATAGGTAATAGATTAAGAGCGGTGAATCATCTTAGATACAGGAAGCGCTCAAACGTTTGTGTGAGTTTATCTAATTTAGCAGTGATTCCATGTCAGCCACAGCTTGTTACAAAAAACCTGACTGGTGGTGTGTTTAACAAACTTAAACTAGCTTTATTAAATGTCAGGTCTTTGGCAGGAAAAACATTTTTAATCAATGATTTTATCACTGAGCACAATCTCGATTTTATGTTTTTAACAGAAACTTGGATTGAACAAAATAACAGTGCAGCTGTTCTTATCGAATCAACCCCTCCCAACTTTAGTTTTATGAGTCAGGAAAGAATGCATAAGAAAGGGGGTGGAGTTGCTATTCTGTTCAATGATTCCCTTCAATGCAGGAAGACATCTTATGGGAACTTTGCTTCTTTTGAATATGTGGCCCTTCAGCTGAAATGCTCCTCTCGAGCTCTGTTCCTAAATATCTATAGACCACCCAAATACTGTGCAAGCTTTTTTGATGATTTTACCGAACTGCTGTCTATAGTGTGTATTGACTTTGACCGTCTAGTCATTGTTGGTGATTTTAACATCCATGTTGACAACCCCCAGGACAGAGGGGCAAAATAACTGTTTTGTGTTCTTGATAGCTATGGACTGACTCAGCATGTGACGGAGCCCACGCACAATAAGGGGCACACTCTGGACTTAATTATCTCAAAGGGTCTGAATATCTCTACGGTTGTGGTGACTGATGTTGCACTCTCTGACCATTCCTGTGTTTTCTTTGAGAGCTCTATTTCTGTTCACAAAAATGTTCAGAAAGAGGTAACCACAAAGCGATATTTAACTGAAAACGCTAGGGAAATGTTTACTCAGAATTTTTCTTCCACACTTGCCCCTGCTAACATCTCAGTAAATGAGCTAGTAAATCATTTTAATTCAAAAATTAAAAATGTTATAGATGCCATTGCTCCAACTAAGGTAAAGGAAGTGTCTGTTAAGAAAATATCTCCATGGAGAAAGGCCATGACCGTGAGAACAGAAAAAAGAGAATGTCGAAAAGCTGAACGCAGGTGGCGAAAAACAAATCTCCAGGTTCACTTTGAAATCTATAAAGAGAGACTTGGCCTTTATAATTTGGAATTGAAAAACGCACGACAATCGTTCTTCTCTGACATCATTACTAAAAACAAAAACAACGCACGTGCCTTATTTGCTACCGTCGACAGACTAACTAACCCCCCAGTGTCAGTAGCCTCTGAATTCCTATCCACCAGGGCGTGCAATGATTTTGCCTCCTTCTTCACTGACAAAATTCAGAAAATCAGACAAGCAGTCAGTGCCTCTGCATCAGGAACAGCAAATGTGTTGTCTCTGTGTCCACTTAACATCAATTCAAACACCATGACACAATTCCATCAGATTAATGATAAAAACCTAGAGGACATTATACAACTTCTGAAATCCTCCTCCTGCTGCCTTGATATTATTCCAACAGGATTTTTCAAAGATGTTTTGCCTTGCATGGCCTCAGATCTACTTCATATAGTAAACAAATCTCTTCACACAGGTATTTTTCCACAGGCCCTGAAAACTGCAGTCATTAAACCGCTCTTAAAAAAGAATAATCTAGATGCTTCAGTAATGAACAATTACAGGCCCATATCAAACCTCCCATTTCTAGGTAAAATCATTGAAAAAGTTGTTTTTCAACAGTTGAGTAATTTCTTGCATTTAAATAACTGTTTGGATGTGTTCCAGTCAGGCTTTCGTTCAAACCACAGCACTGAGACTGCTCTTGTAAAGGTCTTTAATGACATCCACTTAAACACAGACAGTGGCAGAACTTCAGTGTTAGTATTATTAGATCTCAGTGCTGCGTTTGACACTGTTGACCACAACATATTACTAGACCGACTGGAAAACTGGGTGGGACTTTCGGAAACAGTTCTAAATTGGTTTGAATCCTACTTAAAGGACAGAAACAACTTTGTTTCTATAGGTAAATACACATCTGAGTTGACAAATATGACATGTGGGGTACCTCAAGGCTCCATCTTGGGGCCTCTTCTCTTTAACGTCTACATGCTACCACTGGCTCAGATAATGAAGAACAACAAAATAAGTTACCATAGCTATGCGGATGACACACAAATTTATGTAACAATTTCACCAGGAGACTATGCTCCAATTCAAACACTGAGTAAGTGCATTGAACAAATCAATGACTGGATGTGTCAGAACTTTCTCCAATTAAACAAAGATAAAACTGAGGTAATGGTTTTTGGAGCCAAGGCAGAACGTTTAAAAGTTAGCGCTGAGCTTCAGTCTGCAATGTTCAAAACAACAGATAAAGCCAGAAATCTAGGTGTAGTCATGGACTCTGACCTGAGTTTCAACAGTCATATTAAAACAGTTACTAAATCAGCCTACTATCATCTAAAGAATATATCTAGGGTTAAAAGACTAATGTCACAGCAGGATTTGGAAAAACTTGTCCATGCTTTTATCTTCAGTAGACTCGACTACTGTAATGGTGTCTTCACAGGTCTCACTAAAAAATCTATTAGAAAGCTGCAGCTGATTCAGAACGCCGCTGCTCGAGTCCTCACTAACACTAAGAAAGTGGATCACATCACTCCTGTTCTGAAGTCTTTACACTGGCTTCCTGTGTGTCAAAGAATAGATTTCAAAATACTGCTGCTGGTTTATAAAGCACTGAATGGTTTAGGCCCAAAATACATTTCTGACCTCCTGCTAAATTATGAACCATCCAGATCTCTCAGGTCTTCAGGGACTGGTCAGCTTTCTGTCCCCAGAGTCAGAACTAGACATGGAGAGGCAGCGTTTAGTTATTATGCTCCAAATATCTGGAACAAACTCCCAGAAACCTGCAGGTCCGCTGCAACTCTGACTACTTTTAAATCCAGGCTGAAGACTTTTCTTTTTGTCGCTGCTTTTAATTGAACTATTCACATCTTAGACTGCACTGTAACTTTTATTCATGTATTTTTTTTCTTTTAATGTTTATTTTATTTGCTTTTCTTTTTAATGACTGATTTTAAATGCCATTTTCTTAAATGTCTTTCATTTTTTGTAAAGCACTTTGAATTGCCTTGTGTTGAAAAGTGCTATATAAATAAACTTGCCTTGCCTTTACACATCATAACAATGTAACAGTTTATCTTTCTTTCTCTCTTATATTGCAGTCCCTCACTCACTTTTTTTTTATTCAGTGCGAGAATTGAGCTCGAGCTTGTCCTGCCAGGAGTTTGTAAATCTGGGCTGAAATGGTGTCTCATACACGCAGGTGCTCATTGGTTAGCCTGCCCTGGAACGATATTTAGTTTGAATTTTTACCCTGGTCGACTGATCATATTGGGCTCTGAGACTGCTTATTTTTTGTGACCTCAGTTCTGACTTGAGAGGGAATGTTTGGTCAAACACTTTGTGTTTTGTCTCATAGTGGCGTTTCACATTGGCACTTTTAATGAGCGCCACGGTCTTTGAACAAATGAGACACACTGGTTCTGTGATCCCAGTGGGCAGGATGAACATGAATGAGTCCGTCCACTCAGTATTAAAAGCTCTGTTCTCACTGTCCACTTTCCTCTTCTTGGAGAGCGCCATGTGTAATTATTTGTCTCTCCCTTTCTGCCGCTAACACGCCTGTTCACTCTCCTCTCTGCTTCTCTCCCTGTATCGCTAACTCTTCTCTTCACTCTCTTTTCTCCGCTTTTCTCTGCCGCTCTCTCATCTCTTCTTCTGTGTTTCTCTCCCTGTATCGCTCACTCGTCTCTTTCGCCACCTGTCGGCGGCGGTTAAAATAGAATCGCCCCGTCAAAATTGAAATCCCCTATTAATGTATTGATTATAGGTCCGGGTCCGTATAGGTCGGCGTCTGGGTCCGGACCGCGGTCCGCCTATTGCCGACCCCTGACTTAGACAGTGAGAGGGAGGGGCATGATCGGGTTTTGTCCCACATGGCTCTAAACAGCTCAATAGGCACACACTGTAGACACTAATTAGAAGAACACAGACTAAAACAGCAATGTACAGACAAATCAGATGATTAAACATGATCTTAAAATATATTTTATATATATCTTTTAATTAATTTTTTGCATTTTTTTGTAATCATTATTTTTAATACTTTCTGCTGACACTAGGTGTACCTGCCCCTAATGACCAGTCACCACTGTATAGAGTCGTTATCAATTTGTTTTAAAGCTCAATAAATAACAAAGAAGACCTCTGACTGGCACTTTTCTAATTTTGTCCGGAAGATTTCAACTTTAACGGACATGTTGACCGGCGAAAAAAAATGTTAACGGAAACTCTGCCACACGGGTCCCTTGGAAGAGGCGGAGAGGTGGGTGTTTTTCATCTGCTGGTGTACTATCAGAGAGATTTACAGCAGGAGGACACGCCGTCCACCGCGGAGAATAAACAGAAGGGCAACCATGCTCCGGGGTCTTCTTCGCTGCTTTTGGTGTATTTTGTGGCGGCAGCAGCACCACTTACCGGCCCAGCATATGTACTACAGCGTTTCCAGCGGGTCAAGCGGTCTCGTGTGAACGGACACTTTAAATGAATCGAATGCGTGTGAATGAAAGACTTTTTTGAAAACGCATACGGTGCGTAAACGCAAACGTTCCCGTGTAAATGGAGTCTAAATATCCTTTTCTGTGTTTTAGAATCCTCACAGGAAAATATCTAAGTAATTACGTTTGTGGACCAAGAAAGATAAATAAAACATAGGAAATGTCTTAGGAATGTATTGCTTATCAATATCAATCTTTATGGGTGGAACAGGTTTGTTGCATCTAGCTGTTTAATATATAGAAAGAGACAAATAGAAGGCAGGCGGCCAGATTGACAGTAATGGTCAGAGAGGAAAGGTTATCAGTAAAAAAAAAAAAGAGAGAATAAAAATCAGCATGTCTTCCAGCTGCAGTGCAGGCAGGTCTGTTAAGGCTGTCAGAGAAGAAATGGGTGCGTCTGTCTCCTGTGTGATGGATGTATCCCTCTATGACTGCTTAATTTCAGTGGAAAGTGACGGCTCAAGATAGAAGCTTTGTCTCTATGGATTCTGAGACTTACAAAATGTTAAATTCATGTTCTCACAAACAAGAAAAAAAAAGTCTGTTAACAAAGATTCAATTAATAAAAAAAGTGGTAACCTAAACATTTGAGTTCACAGCAAAAATACTGCTATCAACTCTTTGTTGTTTGTATTTGGTACACATAAAAGCATTCAATACTTCGGCAGCTGATAATCTGTTTTTCTCTTTATGTATTGTAGGAGCAAACAGTGGTGGCTTAAAGCCCACCTCCGCTCCGCGCCGTCCGTTAGATGAGCCTGGTCAGATTTAATAAAAGAAGTTCAAAACACCGGCATAAAAGTTATAACAATAATCTGATTTTAATGGTAAAAAACACAATACGAAATACAGAGTGCCCTGTAACAGAGCACTCCGGGCTCCCCGCTCTACTGCCGTCAGAAACAGGGGGCATTTTGCATGAATAAACAGTATATATGGACATATTTGGGGCGGAGATGTGGGTCGGCTCTTCCGTGAAGCGTGAGAGCCTTGGAACTAATCAAGGTCAGAATCACTTTTTATCTTCCACCTAACTTCACTCCTTTAATTTCTCAAGGAAGATTTCACACAAACTATTCTTTCCCAAAACAATCAAACATTGTACACAGATATATTAGTATCAAACATTGTACACAGATATATTGGTGCTTGAGATTATATTGGCCCCAGAAAGAACCTTGAAAAAGAACATGTGTGTGCTGGTGGGGGGAAGTGTATGTGTGTGTGTGTGCTGATATCTGGGTCAGTGAGTGTATGTGTGTGTGCTGGTGAGAGGAAGTGTGTGTGTGTGTGTGTGTGTGTGTGTGCTGATGAGAGGAGGTGTAAGTGTGTGTGGCAGGGTATCTGGGTCATTGAGTGTAAGTAAGAAGGTTTATATATATAGGATTACTTTTAAAACAGTCCCAAATAATACATGTTCACTTCAATACAGTTTCAAGATAATACCTGTTTACTTTAATACAGTTTAAAACAATATCTGTTTACTTTAGTATGCAATGCTATGAACAAAAGTGATTCAGAGCAGGCAGAAGGACTTGTGGCACAAATCAATGAGCCATTAGCCACTTAAAAAAAAGTGCACTGTAATGTTAATATGTAACATTAACAGTGCTGAGGAAGTGTCTGCATCTCTCCAAGATGGACTGTACATGATTAACTATTTTTTATTAAATGTATAAGAACTCCCAGACTGTTAAAGGTCTCCTATCATGCAAAATGCACTTTTTTATGTATTTTATACATAAATATGTGTCCCCGGTGTGTCAGGGAACTCACAAAGTGTAAGAAAACAAAACCCTCCCTCTTTTCCTCCGTACCCAAATCTCTAAAAACAGGTGTACAATGGAGCTGATCCAGATTTGCTGCCGATATGACGTAATATCGGAAATGTAGGCTGGCTTTTGAAGCAGTGTTATAGCAGAAAGTTTAATACAGCGTATTTCTGGTATATTCATTTTATTATGTCACCTGATATAAGAAGTGTGTTAAATTTGAATGGCAGAAAGTCTTGTTGCAGTTTCCAAATATCAAGAGAGGCCCATGAGTCTCTTTGTTAATCATCAATGGTTTATGCAATTAACAGGGGAACTCCAAGAGAGATCTTCCTCAGATATAATGCAGTTAAAGTCTTGTTAGTTAATGATTCATTTCCTGCAAGACTCATAAAGAGTGTGTCAGCCTGAATTATCAATAAATGTTTTCATTCCAAGTAAGCTGACTTCAAGGTGAGAGGAAGTTCAGGGATGGCTTTAGGAACGGAACGGTTAACTTTGGTTAGTTAACTGATCCTGTGGCCGATTTCTCTCTGTTTTATTCTTTCATGTGTGGGTACTAAATTGATACAACATTGTGGAGTGGTTGGCTTAAACATGCTTAATTACTCTGTATGAAGTAGAAGCAGCTTTTCATGACAGAAGACTAGAGAGGTAGGGGAGGATACATTCTTCATTACACACAACATGTAAAGTATCAGGGAAGTATGTCTTATGTGTGTGTTTAATTACTTTGTATCAATAATGGCAGTCTGTGTAACAAGAAGCTGGAAATATGAGAAGTGAAACCTTTGTATTTGGAGTAGTGGAGATGTGGGAGCCTTAAAACAGCTCAAATCTCTGGAATGCTGCAGGATAAAATGAGTGTGCGCTACTATTTCACTGCTTGAGAGCAGAGGTAATGTTTTCCTCGTTATTATTGATATTAAAGTAACTTACATGTATTAGTCAACTATAAACAACTATATCTTAGACAAATCTTTAAAACGCCAAGGGTGTGTGGAGCTGTGTGTATTGAACTGATGGGGGAGGGGGAGCAGAGAGGGAACTCTATGCAAGAAGGGGTGTGTGTGTCCAAACTGCAAGAATGTGAGACAGCGAACACCAGATGTGTTCGTTTTGCCCTCAAACTGAAGAGACTCTTTTTCTTTTCTGCCTCCTGGCTGGCTCGCGCTGATTCGCTGCGACAGGCTGTCGTTTTTATATCGCCCAATAGATGACCCCTCTGGGAGGAGCATCCACACAACCCCTCCTGTTATTCTTACATGTATGCTGTTGTGTGTTTTGTTCGGCCTCTTTTCCTCCTGCCGTTAAGATGATGGGATCTCCCGGCACTGGGACCAGAGCAGGGGGTACCCCCTTTAAAGAGTATTGTATTGTTCTATTACCATTAAAACAGATTATTGTTTAACCCTGTATCTGGTGCTTTGAATTCCTTCTTTTATAAATTTGACTAGCTCATTAAAGGACGCGCGGAGCCGAGGTGGGTTTCAGACCACTCCTTGCTCCAACACTTTACACCCACGGCCCTATCAGAAGTGTCGCTATCAGAAACAAAGCCCGACATGTTCTGGAAGTAATATGGTCTTTGTTTACATTAGCCAGCATTGCTAACACTCAGAGCTAACCTGTACTGGAGAGAGTATGTGTACAAAATATGGATATAAAAAGGTAGTCACCCAGCATTTGAGCTCCATACTGATATGGTGTTTAATCACGGCAGCATTTAGCTGTATCTGGGTAGAATTCTTCTGATCAGGAACATTTTCAATTATTTATTTATTTTCTAAAGCTTTACACACAGAATCATCACCTCTCTAACAGGGCTGAAATGTAGGGATATGAGAGATATCTAAAATGCATGATCTATTTGGTATTTTGAGTAAAACACATCATAGACATGTGTTTTATATATCTGAGACCCATAATATTGGCCTAAAAATAGCATGATAGGAGATCTTTAAGGCTTAGTGTCTCTATCAATCAATCAATCCATCCATCTTCTCCCGCTTATCCGTGGTCGGGTCGCGGGGGTAGCAGTTCCAGCAGAGAGCCCCAAACTTTCTTTTCCCTGGCGACATCAACCAGCTTTGACTGGGGGATCCCAAGGCGCTCCCAGGCCAGCGAAGAGATATAATCCCTCCACCTGGTCCTAGGTCTACCCCTTGGTCTCTTCCCAGCTGGACGTGCCTGGAACACCTCCCTAGGGAGGCACCCAGGTGGCATCCTAACTAGGTGCCCGAACCACCTCAACTGGCTCCTTTCGACGTGAAGGAGGAGCGGCTCAACTCTGAGTCCCTCCCGGATGACCGAACTTCTCACCTTATCCCTAAGGGAGACACCAGCCACCCTGCGGAGAAAACCCATCTCGGCCGCTTGTATCCGCAATCTTGTTCTTTCGGTCATGACCCATCCTTCATGACCATAGGTGAAGGTAGGAACGAAAATGGCCCGGTAGACAGAGAGCTTTGCCTTCTGGCTCAGCTCCCTTTTCGTCACAACGGTGCGGTAAAGCGACTGCAGTACCGCTCCCGCTGCTCCGATTCTCCGGCCCATCTCACGCTCCATTGTTCCCTCACTCGAGAACAAGACCCCGAGATACTTGAACTCCTTCACTTGGGGCAAGGACTCATTCCCTACTTGGAGTGGACAGTCCATCGGTTTCCTGCTGAGAACCATGGCCTCAGATTTGGAGGTGCTGATCCTCATCCCAGCCGCTTCACACTCGGTTGCGAACCTATCCAGTGAGTGCTGAAGGTCGCAGACCGATGAAGCCATCAGAACCACATCATCTGCAAAAGCAGTGGTGCAATCCTTAGTCCACCGAACTGCAGACCCCCTCCCCCATGACTACGCCTCGAAATCCGATCCATGTATATTACAAACAGGATTGGTGACAAAGCGCAGCCCTGGCGGAGGCCAACCCTCACCGGAAATGGGTCCGACTTACTGCCGAGGACCCGGACACAGCTCTCGCTTTGGGAGTACAGAGATTGGATGGCCCTGAGTGGAGACCCCCTCACCCCATACTCCCGCAGCACCTCCCACAGTAACTCCCTGGGAACTCGGTCATACGCCTTCTCCAAGTCTACAACACACATGTAGACCGGATAAGCGTACTCCCAGGCCCCCTCCAGGATCCTTGCGAGAGTCAAAATCTGATCCGTCGTTCCACGACCAGGACGGAATCCACATTGTTCCTCCTCAATCTGAGGTTCGACAATCGGCCTGAGCCTCCTTTCGAGTACCTTAGAGTAAACTTTCCCGGGGAGGCTGAGTAGTGTGATGCCTCTGTAATTGGCACACACCCTCTGATCCCCCTTTTTAAAAAGGCGAACCACCACCCCGGTCTGCCACTCCTTCGGTACTGTTTCCGACTTCCACGCAATGTTGATGAGACGTGTCAACCATGACAGTCCCTCGACACCCAGAGCCTTCAGCATTTCTGGGTGGATCTCATCCACCCCCGGGGCTTTGCCACTGTGGAGTTGTTTGACGACCTCAGTGACCTCCCCCCGGGAGATTGGTGTTGATCCCCCGTCATACTGCAGCTCTGCCTCTAACATAGAGGGCGGAGTTTTCGGGTTCAGGAGTTCCTCAAAGTGTTCCTTCCAACGCCCTAACACTCCATCAGTTGAGGTCAACAACGTCCCATCCTTACTGTACACAGCTTGGATGGTTCCCTGCTTCCCCCTCCTGAGGTGTCGGACAGTTTTCCAGAACAACTTTGGTGCCGCCTGAAAGTCCTTCTCCATGTCTTCTCCGAACTTCTCCCACACCCGCTGCTTTGCCTCGGCCACGGATGAGGCTGCTGCCCTTCGGGCCTGTCGGTACCTTGCAACTGCCTCGGGAGTCTCCCGGGATAACAATTCCCTGAAGGCCTCCTTCTTCAGTCGGAGGGCTTCCCTGACCACCGGTGTCCACCAGGAGGTTCGAGGGTTACCGCCCCTTGAGGCACCTAGGACCTTGAGACCACAGCTCCCTGCCGCGGCTTCGGCAATAGAGGCTTTGAACACCGACCACTCTGGTTAAATGTCCCCAACCTCCACAGGAATGCCCGAAAAGCCGGAGGTGTGAGTTGAAGGCCTCCTGAACTTGGGCCTCCTTCAGACGTTCCCAGTTCACCCGAACTACACGTTTGGGCTTACCAGGTCTATCCAGAGGCTTCCCCGCCACTCGACCCAACTCACCACCAGATGGTGATCAGTTGACAACTCCGCCCCTCTCTTTACCCGAGTGTCCAAAACATACGGCCTCAGGTCCGATGATACGACAACGAAATCGATCATGGACCTTCTGCCTAGGGTGCTCTGGTACCACGTACACTTATGAGCATCCTTATGTTCGAACATGGTGTTTGTTATGGCCAATCCATGACTAGCACAGAAGTCCAGTACCACAAACAAACCACCACTCCGGTTCAGATCAGGGGGGCCGTTCCTCCCAATCACGCCCCTCCAAGTGTCGCCATCATTGCCCACATGTGCGTTGAAGTCTCCCAGAAAGATTAAAGAGTCCCCTTCAGGAGCCCCATACAGGACTCTTTCCAGGGTCTCCAAGAAGGCCGTATACTCTGAACTGCTGTTGGGTGCATAAGCACACACAACAGTCAGAGTTTTCCCCCCCATAACCTGCAGGCGTAGGGAGGCGACCCTCTCGTCCACTGGGGTAAACTCCAACAACGAAGCACCCAACCGGGGACTTGTGAGTATCCCCACACCCGCCCGGCGCCTCACACCTTGAGCAACTCCGGAGAAGAATAGAGTCCAACCCCTATCCAGAAGTAAGGTTCCAGAGCCGACGCTGTGCGTAGAGGTGAGCCCAACCAGATCCAACTGGTAACGCTCCACCTCCCGCACAAGCTCCGGCTCCTTCCCCCCCAGAGAGGTGACGTTCCACGTCCCCAAAGCCAGCTTCTGTCGCACGGGTCTGGTCCGTCGAGACCCTCCGCTTACACTGCCACCCTTCTGGCAGCGCACCCGACCCCATCGCTGTTTCCCGTAGGTGGTGGGCCCGCCGGACGGAGAAGCGGAGGTGTTGCCCACGTTGCCAATCAATCAATCAGGTAATTAAAATAGTTTATTAATCCCTGGGGGAAATTAGGTTTTGTGACAGTTGCACCATATTAGAATAAAATAAATACAATTATGCAATAATGTCCCTGTCTGAGGCACAGGACTAGGCAGAATATACTCCACAGCATAGGGACCCTCTGAATGATGAAAACATGGTGACGCTCTCGATGCAATCCTTGCGCCCAAACAGTCGAGAAACCATCAAAGGAAAAGTTGTTGTCAGATATATCCTGATGCAGCCATGTTTCTATAAGGCACATTAAACTTCCCTCCAGATATTCTCTCTGACTCCTAGCTACCACTGTAAGCTTGTCCATTATCAGCCAGTGATCTTACATTGCCCATGCTGAGAGCTAGGAGACTCTGCATATATCTCCTTTTTTTTAATTCTGGACCTAGCTCTTTTCTTTAGTCTCTTTAGTAAACCCTCCATCCTCTGTGTCCTTCTCCAGATTTCAATAGGGATAGCCATTAATCCGACCCACCATGCTAACCGGCTTTAGAACGATTAGCTTCTACCTGCTGGCAGCCACGCTTTGGTGTGCAACAGTGGCGTGAATGCAAAAGCAGCAACTCAATGGCGAAACAACGAAACAACATTTTTCTCTACAATAAAGGTTTAGAGTAGGAACTGCTTAATAAGTTACTGATAGAGGTTATTGACATTAAATAACAAGTAAGATCAAATAAGCTAAAAGTGCTCCATGTTCGGTCGTCGTCTTTTCTTATCCATGTTAACTGCTCGTCTTTTTGTCCTGGTTACTAGTGATGGGCAAATTAAGCTTTTTGTGAAGCATCGAACCACTTGGACAATTGTTTCGAAAATAGGTTAATTTCTCGAAGCTTAAGTTACAGCGACCTCTCCTGGCGAAGTGCAAGGCAGCAGTGGGTTTAAAGTATCTTTGCCTTGGAAAATATTCAATGAAGACTGAATATTAGAGCTGCACGATATTGGAAGAAAATATTTGATGAAGACTGAATATTAGGGCTGCACGATATTGGGAAAAAAACTGATATTGCGATATGAAAAAATACAGGAATTGAAGAAAATACTTTTTTTTTTTTTTTTTTCGTAAATCATTCTTTCTTGAACTTTAATGCAATACAATTGGTATTGTAATGCATCTTACCCTCAAATAAGGGGGCTCAACTGTGAATGAAGAATAGTGGTGTCTAGAAGGGATCCAAGAGATTAAACGTATTACATTAAACTATAGGAAGCTTCATTATCACATTAGGGAATTAAAATGCGTGACAAAATAGGTAATTTTACTTTTTATTCCACAATTAAAACCTTTTTTGTGCAAATAGCAGCAAAGTAGTGGACATCTTTTAGACCAGTGGTTCTCAAACATGTACCCCCTTTGAAAAAAAAATTCAGCCAAGTACCCCCTGATCAGCGCAAAAACTATTTGTTAGGGAAAAAATGCCTATATAAAGAGTTACAGTAGCTTACACTGCTGCACCATCAGTGTCTGATTTATTAAAACAACAACATTGTAACTGAGAAACACTTAAATGCTACATTTCAAATGTTTACAATCCATCACAAAATGCATGGCAAACCAATTTTAACATCATGCAATAACACTAAGACGACATTGAACTGATCTTTTTAATAAGTTGTACTAACAATGTAGTGAGAAACATGGTATTGTGCTTCACTGAGGATCTTTGTCATTCTGACAGGGAGGCAACCTGCAGTTATTACACTTCGCGTTTTGAAATATGTGTAACTCTGTTAATATAAAACCCACACTATTCAAACTTCATTACTTTTCCTAAAATTAGTATATTTTTATATTTATTTATTTTGGGGCGTGGGGAATGAAGAGAAAAAAAAATATGAGCATTTTATGAGCATGGGATTTTGACCCCTCATATAAACATATGCATAATGCTGCGCTATACTTTGCGGCCACACGCCGTTGCGGCCTCACTCTTATTGTTTAGGTCCTTTGAAAAGTAGGCAGTCAAATAATGAACTAGAACTAGCTAGATCTGATAGATTTGGACATAGACGCGAGTGAAGTATAACCGGACGAGAGAGATCAGATCAGCTGCTGCTGAAGGAGAATTAACGTGTTATAGCAGAAACTTTAATACAGCGTATTTCTGGTATATTCATTTTATTATGTCACCTGATATATAAGAAGTGTGTTGAATTATGTTATCACTAATATATGTGTGTTTTTATATATTCTTGTGTGTACTTAATTACTTTGTATTAAATAGTAGCAGTCTGTATAACAAGAAGCTGGAAATATGAGAAGTGAAACATTTGTATTGAGAGTAGTGGGGATGGGAGAGATGAGATATCCTTATTTGGACACAGCGTGGCAGACATCTGAAAGACAGCAGAGTAAGATGGGTGTGTGTGTTCATTGCAGTGGCTATATACTGTACAATTACTGTTCTACTATATACCTGTGTTTGTGTTTTATTGATTTCTCTCTGTTTTATTCTTTCATGTTGTGAGTACTAAATTGCCACAACATTGTGAAGTAGTTGGCTTAAATGTGCTTAATTACTCTGTATGAAGTAGGAGCAGTTTTGCATGACAGGAGACTAGAGATGTGGGAGAGGAGACATCCTTATTTAGACACAGGGCAAGTATCTGGAAGGCTACAAGTCTAAATTAGGTGTGGGATCTAAAGTAACTGATATATTACGCGGGTTGGGAGGGTTACTTTGTAAATGTAAATCAGTTACTGATTACTGAATACATGGCTCTGAAAGTAATCCGAATACAGTTACGTGTCTTAAAAAAGTAACGTAATCAGATTACTTTTAGATTACTTTTGGATTCCTTTCTTTTTCCATCACAGATGGGTATGTTTTGGTGTACAGGAGACACAAAAAGCAAAAGGAAACTGAACGTGTTTTTACTGTTTTAATGGTGTATCAAGAGCACAACTGAAACATAACATCTGAAACGATGTAACAACATAATAAACTCTTTGGGGATGCAGCTTGGGATGTGAGGAGTGAGGGACACGGCTTAGAACGGGCGTGTCGCCTTCTGTCCTGCCAGTGTTGGCAGGATATGAATTAAAATGTCAAACTCGGACTTCATTTTAAGGACATTTCGGCCAGGGGTTTAGAGCTACAGTGGGGCAAAAAAGTATTTAGTCAGCCACCAATTGTGCAAGTTATCCCACTTAAAAAGATGAGAGAGGCCTGTAATTTTCATCCTAGGTACACTTCAACTATGAGAGACAGAATGGGGGAAAGAATCCAGGAAATCACATTGTAGGATTTTTAATGAATTAATTGGTAAATTCCTCGGTAAAATAAGTATTTGGTCACCTACAAACTCCACTATGGTCAAGACCAAAGAGCTGTCAAAGGACAGCAGAAACAAAATTGTAGACCTGCACCAGGCTGGGAAGACTGAATCTGCAATAGGTAAGCAGCTTGGTGTGAAGACATCAACTGTGGGAGCAATTATTAGAAAATGGAAGACATACAAGACCACTGATAATCTCCCTCGATCTGGGGAAAGATCTCACCCCGTGGGGTCAAAATGATCACAAGAACGGTGAGCAAAAATCCCAGAACCACACGGGGGGACCTAGTCAATGACCTGCAGAGAGCTGGGACCAAAGTAACAAAGGCTACCATCAGTAACACACTACGCCGCCAGGGACTCAAATCCTGCAGTGCCAAACGTGTCCCCCTGCTTAAGCCAGTACATGTTCAGGCCCGTCTGAAGTTTGCTAGAGAGCATTTAGATGATCCAGAAGAGGATTTGGAGAATGTCATATGGTCAGATGAAACCAAAATAGAACTTTTTGGTAAAAACTCAACTAGACGTGTTTGGAGGAGAAAGAATGCTGAGTTGCATCCAAAGAACACCATACCTACTGTGAAACATGGGGGTGGAAACATCATGCTTTGGGGCTGTTTTTCTGCAAAGGGACCAGGACGACTGATCCGTGTAAAGGAAAGAATGAATGGGGCCATGTATCGTGAGATTTTGAGTGACAACCTCCTTCCATCAGCAAGGGCATTGAAGATGAAACGTGGCTGGGTCTTTCAGCATGACAATGATCCCAAACACACCACCCGGGCAATGAAGGAGTGGCTTTGTAAGAAGCATTTCAAGGTCCTGGAGTGGCCTAGCCAGTCTCCAGATCTCAACCCCATAGAAAATCTTTAGAGGGAGTTGAAAGTCTGTGTTGCCCAGCGACAGCCCCAAAACATCACTGCTCTAGAGGAGATCTGCATGGAGGAATGGGCCAAAATACCAGCAACAGTGTGTGAAAACCTTGTGAAGACTTACAGAAAACGTTTGACCTCTGTCATTGCCAACAAAGGGTATATAACAAAGTATTGAGATTAACTTTTGTTATTGACCAAATACTTATTTTCCACCATAATTTGCAAATAAATTCTTTAAAAATCAGACAATGTGATTTTCTGGATTTTTTTTTTCTCATTTTGTCTCTCATAGTTGAGGTATACCTAGGATGAAAATTACAGGCCTCTCTCATCTTTTTAAGTGGGAGAACTTGCACAATTGGTGGCTGACTAAATACTTTTTTGCCCCACTGTATATTTGTTTAAGCACCGGATTGGCAAAACAGGAGAGTGTGTGCACCAGTCTGCCTTGATCTATGAATTAATGTCCGTGACATTCACAGTATCTGCTGCCCACAGCTGTTTTATAGAAGGAAAACCTCCTTCACTTCATGAAATCTCTGCAGCACCAGGAGGCAGCTGGAGGGTTAACTCAGCCTCTGAGAAGACGAGCGTGCAGTGCCTTTCACGCACCGCCTTCACTGTGTTTACCTTCAGAATCATTAGTAAGGCTAAAGAGCGACCGCAGGCTGATGTGTTTTAACCACACACACACACGCGCGATTTAAACTGCAGACTTTTGTTCCTCCATGTTTCGTTGTTATTGTTTTACTGAGCGAGCGGACCCGCACATTTTTTTCAAACGCTTTTTTGGTCCATCTGCGGCGGTAATAGGTTTTGTGGGCTTTGATGATTCGGCTGTACCTTTAGTAATGAATATTAAATGTTGAGAGGAAATCTTTCCACCAATAATAGTAATAGTAATCCAAAATGTATTCACTTCAGGTTTACGAAAGTAACTGTAATCAGATTACTCGTTTTTCAAATGTAACGCGAGCTGAATACAGTTACTTGATTTTTGTATTCTGATTACGTAACGCCGTTACATGTATTCTGTTACAACCCAACCCTGTGTATTACTTGTATTGGCCAACTATAAACAGCTAGGTCGTAAACATATCTTTAAGATACCAAAAGTATGTGAAACTGTGTGTGTATTGAACTGATGGGGGAGGGGGCCGGAGAGAGGGAAGTCTATGCAGAAAATGTGTGTGTATGCAGGGTGCAGGAATGTGGGACCACGGACACCAGATGTGTTTGTTTTGCCTCAAACTGAAGAGACTCTTTTTTCTGGGCTGCCTCGCGCTGATTCGCTGCGACAGGCTATCGTTTTTATATCTCCAAATAGATGGGCCCTATGGGAGGAGCATCCCACACAACTACTCCCCTGTTGTTCTTACATGTATCCTGTTGTGTGCTTTGTCCGGTCTCTTTTTTCCTCCTGCTGCCAAGATAATAAGATCTAACAGCACTCGGACCAGAGCAGGGGGTACCCCCTTTTAACTTGTACTGTTGTTCTTTTACCATTAAAACAGATTATTGTTTAACCTTTATCCTGGTGCTTTGAATTCCTTCTTTTATAAATTGACTAGCTCATCAAAGGACGCGCAGAGCCGAGGTGGGTTTCAGACCACTCATTGCTCTAACAAAGTGGTGACCCGTGACGTGATAAGCAGGGTCTAGAAGGAACACCAGCGACCACATTGGGTCCAGGGGTCCGCACCTCGAATATCTTTGACAACTAAACAACAGGGCCCTGACAACGAAAGAGGTAAACAGATGCCTGTTTTATATCAAAGATCTGTGATTGGCTAAAATAAACTACATTTTAGAGTTGTCAAAGACATTCAGTGTTTTAGTTTTACGGTAAAGAATAAAATACATATATTAGTTAGGTAGGAAAGTTATATAATATAAAAGTGAAGCAATGAGGTCTGTAAGAGGACGGTGAAAGACCCCGTAGATTTTTTCAGAAATCATACGGCTAACTCGTTGGGGAAGTTCAGTGGTTTTCTAAAGACTCCATCCAAAACAAAACAGAATAATACTTCCCAGTCTCGTAGGAGCTGCAGTTGTATTATATGTAAAAATTCCAAGAGGAGAAACGTGACCTTCAAAAGCCATTTGAAACGATCGGATCTCACTATCTCTTGTTCTGTTGGGTTAAATATCTAAAGGCTAAACGTGACGATAAAGTAAATATACATCGCACTATAAAGGCCGGATAGACTGTACGGGGAATATAACTAGCTGTGAATATATATAATTAGTGAACATAAATCAACCTTAGTCAGATAAAGAAATATGAAGTCATAATGGAAGGAGAGAAGAATGTGAACTAGGCGTCCCAGTACCAGGGAGCTTACGAGAACAATGGGGACAGACTGAGAGATTGATTCTCAGTGGAAAAAACAGGGTGAAAGGCCATGTCCGTTCGGTAATCAAGAGATTAATAAGCCCGATCTGAGTTCAGGGAGTTAAAAAGATAAAACTTGCCTGGCGACTCTGTGAATTCACTAAATACAAAAGTGGAGTTGTCCATGTTTTGTCAGGCCGTGATGTAGAGCCTGTGATAAAGCGCTAAATGTTTTTGGTATACCATAGTTTGTTGTTTGTCAATTGTTCAAAGAAGCCCCCCTTCTCCTAAAAAGGCTGAGAACTCCAGCCTGGGGTGTGTCTGTCTTTGTCTGTGAAAGTATCTCCCCCCATTCTGCTCTAATTGTCGAACAGCAGCCCGGAGTGTCACTGCTTGTTCTTTCGTCTAATGCCTGGAAGAAGGCTGCTGAGCGTTGAAAGATCAATGAGTGATCTGAAGTTGGAGTGAATACATTGAAAATTAATAGATCAATGTGTGATTTGAAGTAGTAGATATATTGAAATAAATAAGAAACTATGATTTGTTGTTTTTAGCATAGTTTTTGTAGGATACAGTTACGTCACATTGTGGTTTTTATCAGAGGTTTTGAGAACTGATTGTTACCATTGCATTGTGTTGTGAATTTCATGGTATTTGTCATTAACTAAGAATTGTACTTAATTACATTTTGCATTTACAATCAATATTAAGAAAGTTCACAATTGATACCATTAAAGACCGTTTTGGGGCGTGTCGGTCATAAACATTCGTGCTCAGATGTAATAAAGTGTTGAGATGTTCTCAAGAGTGGGAGTTTTCACAATGCTTTTTAGTTTGTATTAAAACAATTAGGTGATAAGGAAAGAAAACTGTTCCGTGATGATTTCTTTAGGTTTTAGCTTTAGTAATGACGATTACATTTTGTGAGGAAACCTTTCCACCAATAATTCCTTTAAGGCGAGACACGGCAGGCAAAAACATCGTTTTTCAAGTACTGGTCAATTTTGAGATTTTGTGCTATTTTGATTCTATAACATGTTTTCTTTCAGGCTTTTGGAAGGAAAACGTACAAAATACACATTTAAGTGTTTATTTTACTATAGTTTGTCTATTTGCGTCTGTAGATTTCTCCTAAATTCACCAAAAGTTAGCATTCTAACGTAACATAAAGTACCGTGGCCGCTGTGTGCACCATGTCAACAGAGATATCGTTGGAAAGCTCCGTCTCTCCTGCACAATCTCATCGGATCCAAATATGGTCATTTCCTTTGTATCAGCAACCAATCGTGAAAGCACAAAGGGGTCTTAAACCAAGAAACGAAATCTCATTGGCTAGTGTCAATTTCTGACAACGTGATTCGTTCAGATGCGTCACGTGGTGTGCTAAAACACTTCCTGGTTAGCTTTCCGCTCAAAATTGAAATCTCAAAATAGCAAAAGAACGGCGAAAAAAATGTTCACAGAGAAGACGACAACAATTGTCACTTGCACGAAGCAAGGTTATACAAAAAACAAATGACCCCGAACATGAAATACCTTCACGGAGTGCGTCGAGGCGCAAGCTATCATCCAAAGAACAGGAGGGTTTAGCTAGCGCCTCACTGCAATCTTTAAAGGTCGTTTTCTCAAAATGAGTTTTTTCTCCTACTCTGAGTTCGAAATTTCCACTTCAGTAGCACGTAGAGACACCAAACCTTCCAGTTATATTCCTATCAATATTATGAAGGCTTTTACAGAAGGGTTTGTTCATATATCATTCATAGCCTGAATTATACAACATTTTATACCTAAAAACATGGCGAAAATGGATATTTTAGGGCTATCCAATATCCCTTCTGTAAAAGCCTTAGATACTAATATGACTACAAAATGAAACAAGAATTTTGAACCTGACTTTATCCAAAGTTCAGATTTCGATTCCTGAAATGTGTTAAAATATGTGCATATTTAATGAGATAATGGATAATTTGCATATTTAAACATGCTATTTCAGAAAACTTGTAATACAAAAGACAATTGCCTTATTGTAAGTAATTAACTGGAGACATTTCTAGCTGATACCTTTAAGTTAAAAAAATTACCCTATTCACCTGGGGTGTCTCGCCTTAAAGGGGAAAGGAAACACCATTACAGCTTTAATATTCCGGTAGTTTATTCAATTTACAATGGATATTGATCGTAATATTTATTGTATATGATATTACTCGCCAAAAGAAAATTAATTATCCGCCGGCCGGGTGGGGAATTCCGGGACCAGTCAAACTTAGAGGGCCAGGCAATTTTCTCATGTAAAGTCACAATTTGGTCAATTGTAGGATTAATTTTTGCAACATGGAATTTAAGACTTAACAATTTAGGTGGATTTCTATATTTTCATGTGACAATGTTTGTCCGAAATCATGGCCTCTCTAGCATATCATGTAACAAATTTACATACATTATATATCTTTGGCTATCAGCAGAGATCCCATACATACAATGGCACAGGCAGACAGCTAGACATCACAACCTTTCTATTCCAAATTGACAATCGTTATTTAAAATTAGACAAAAGATTATACAATATATTGTAGCAATACTACATGTACTATTGACCTGTGAAATAAACAAACTAACAATAGAATACCTGTAGTTTGGAAATACATCTTTCAAGTCCAACAGGCTCCAACCAGTAGCTATTTTTCACCTCTGTCACCTTCACTGTCTGCTGGGCAATGATGAGCTTTGAGTTGATATCAAGCATGGTGTACGTTCCAAACGTAGCACAATGACCAGGGCTGTCACATCGCCCATCGCCTGACACAGTGACAACCTGATCGCCAGTTGCTGCCATCACTGCCTCATTGTGCAAGTTCCAGACACTAGTAACTTCCGGCAGCACATACACTCTCTGGATGTTATAGCAGTGTCTTGTCGAGAGTGATTCCAGGCCCAGACACTGGCATATCTCAGAAAAAGGGCCATAAGCATTTCCAGTCAGGAAAATCGCGGCTGGCACTAACAGGTTGCAGGACATTGTGCCATTTAAGAGGGGTTGAGAAGTCCACACAAACTCATGGCCATCTATGCAGTCAGTTTTCACTGTCAGTCCAAAGCCTTTGGCTGAACAGTACGGCCTGCTGATCACACATTTTCCGCATCCGGCAAAGTTGCATACACAAAACAGCTTCATCAGTTGTGCATGGGATACCAGATATTTTTTGTCTGACACTGGATCTTCTCCGCCATCCACTGAATGTTCTCCATCATCCTCGCTGTCTTCGCCGTCATTCTGTATAATGTCATCTTCATTAGGGCTGTAGTCCGACGAAGAAGGCTCTGTCCCTGGAATGCTCTCCCCAGAGCTGGAAGCATCTTCTTCAGGCATTGACACATCAGGTGTTGGACTCGGTGGTGCTTTGGCCATTGCATCTGCAGGTGCCAGTGTGGCGGATCCACCTGCAATGTCCCTGCTGACGCAATATGGATGATCATGACTGAGCAACTGACTGTTGTTAATGTCATCGGTCCCAGTCTGCACACTCACCAAAGTCACAGTTTTACACAGGCATGGTTCCAGTGGTTCCGTCTGTGTGGCCACAGTCACTGACTGCCCACGTTTAGTTGTGTGTGCCTCCAGTACCTGGGAATCATCACTTGCATCATCAGCACTTATGCAGGATGTATCTTCTGTCTGACAGGACAACAATCCTGCAGCAGTATGGATAGCTTGTTTGACCTGAAACAAAACAATATAAATATGTTACAGGTTAAGGTGAACTAGAAATATTCAAAATCATGACTATGATAAGTTGGCCGGAAAAACCCCATCGCCACTATTTACCAATGTGATTATTCCATAATGGTAAAATAAAGAAACTGTTCATAGAAACCTAAGAATTAAAAGAACGTGATCGAGCCACCACAGCCCATCAGAGAGCAAACAATCAGCCTGAGCTCCATGGAGATGCCCTATAATTATGTAGACCTATGTGTATCTCGGCCGTTGAAAAAAAAATAGGAAAATATTTGTTTTTGAAGACTATTTAAGCAAACTCTCAAACTGTTATTACTCAGAGCAAAATATATTATTTATAAAGGATTGTGTTATTATTAAGCACATGTTCAGAAAATACTCAAGCAGGGCTAAGGATGGGCTGTCATGTTGATGAAGTATACTCCTACCAGGCTACCACATGTTTCATTTCATTTCAAACCTTTATTTAGACAGATAGGTCCCTTGAGATCATGGATCTCTTTTACAAGGGAGACCTGCATCAATTTAGTTCCACATGAAACATAAAAACAACATAAAAACAACAATAGAGGACATCATATTTACATATTCACCAACACTTACAAACACCCATAGTGTCAGAAAGCATCTCGTGCAGACGTGCCTTAAAAACATTCAGAGAAATAAAATTGCTCAATTTCAATTTGGACTGTAGGCTGTTCCAAGCAAGTGGAGCTGCGCACATAAAAGCTGTCTTACCCAAGACAGTCCTTACTCTTGGTACATCTAACAAGACTACATCCTGCGACCTCAGACAATAGCTGCTTGCAACTTTCTGCTTTACCAGAGAACAGATGTAATACAGGAGTTTGCCCAACATAGCTTTATAAATAAAAGTGTACCAGTGACTGAGCCTACGTACAGAGAGTGATGGTAAACCTGCCTTGGCATACAGTGCACAGTGATGTGTAAGCGCTTTACAATTTGTGACAAATCTCAGTGCACTGTGATACGCAGCATCCAATTTGCTCAGGTAATTGGCAGGTGCATTCTTATACAACAAATCACCATAGTCCAGCACAGGTAAAAAGCCTGACTCGCCTTTTCCTGGCCTCAAGCGAGAAACAGGACTTGTTTCTGAAAAAGAACACTAGCCTAACCCTCAGTTTTTTAAGCAGGTTATTGACATGTAGTTTAAAAGAGAGACAATCATCAAGCCAGATACCTAGGTATTTATAACAGGCAACAACTTCAAGTTTTGTTCCTTGCGTAGTTACAATGTCTAAAACAGGCTCTGGTGTCTTTTTTGCTTTTGAAAAGAGCATTACCTTGGTTTTATCCACATGTACCAGTGGTAAGTTGACATATATTTTGTATTATTTTCCAACACCTCATACATCTTGGCAATACCATCCATTGAACACCTAGTCCAGCAATACTAGCCTTTTTAGGGCTGTTTTCGACAGATGAGCGTGTGTATGCCAGTTTAATTAGTTGAGCTAGAGAACACCCCCAATTCTCCATTGTACGTCATAATAATAGCTACCATTTAGTTTGGACGCGATTGCGTTAATTAATAAGGTCACACTGTGTCAGTAAATACATGTGTGAGCTAGTAATCTGGTAGTGCTGCAATATTTACCTCTCTCTCGGCAGCTGAAGCAACTCGTTTGGTGGCTCGAACTTCACGTTTGTTGACACTGTCATTGTCTTGCGCGGCCGACGTGCTGGGACGGTCGGTGTTCCCGACTGCATACGTTGAGAAATCGAATATTGTGGGAACAGATCCTGGCTTCAAATCCGATGTTTTGTATTGAACCAGGCATCCAGACTCATCAAACCTCATTTTGTGGACATAATCGTCATTTTTAAAGTGTTCGCTGCACACACGTGCGTACTGATTCAGCGGCGGATCGGACCGTTTCATGGAAATAACCCATGCTTTGAGCAGCTTCTCATCCTTTAGTGGCAGCCTATGGAAATGTACTTCTTCCTTCTTCGTATAAAATCCATTTGTGCAGCCTGGGGCAATACAATACGCTCCTGACGACGACCGTTTTCTTTTGTTGTAAACTACTGGTGCATTGCACGCCATGTTGTTTGTTATTGAGCTTTGACCCAGGAAGCCGTACCCACACAGTGACGTCACTGGGAAAGTCCCGGAGCTATGGAAGCGCCCATGGTCATTAGGCACGTATTTCAAAAAATTAATTTGCGTATCTCGATCGTTTACATTGGAAATAGACTAGATAAATACATTTCCTAGCAGTTTGAAAGTGTTTCCATTTCCCTTTAAGTGTTCACTAAAAAGTGATAATATTAATAATTATAATAGAAAGTAGACATAGGCCTACACTTGAGTCAAATTTAATTACTGTGATCTGATTAGTGTGCTCTGCAGGTTTACTATTGTTCTAAGTAATAGTGGGATTTAGAATATTGGAGAAAATATGGAGATGTTCTTTCGTAGTGTGTGAAATATGTGATGCTTGAAACGTGTAGGTATTTCAATTTATTGGAGAAAATGGTTTCCTGAAAGAGTTATGTTGGGTAAATATGTAGCAATGGATGAAACAATTTTTAGAGGGAGTTTTCGTAATATCATTAGGAGACATTCATTTTGACATTTAACAACCAAGACAGATAGTATGATTAGAAAAAGACAGAGTGGAAAGGGTTGGATTTATTTAAACTCAGTGTGTTAGAATTTCTATAGGTAATACGTCCCGAGACCTGGACTCTCTCTCTCTGCCTGTCAGACGGCTAAGACCCCGATCCGCCTGAGCAAACAAAGACCTATCCCAAGCAGGAGACTGCTGCTTCTCCATCGAATAGACAGAGAACCAGAGCTGAACCAACAACAACAACAACAAGAACTGCATCCAGAACAATCTCCACCTGTGGCAGCCAGAACCAAAGCTCCATAAAGCAGCAGAGAGACTGTAAAGGAGGAGATGAAATGCAAAGCAGTAAAAGAACAGTGGCATGATGGGGGCTGCAGATGAAACTGGGCAGATGGCTGCCTCAAAGAGTTACAGCGAATGGATTCAAGAGCTGATGGACAAAGGGGGAGGAGTCAGAGGAGTTGGTCGAGCAGAATGTGAGGAGGCCGGGGTCACGGCTCGAGATAAATCAGAGGAGACGGGAAGGGAATCAATTGGAATGAGTGAGTTTGCACATAAACACACTTATTCAAATAAAAAGAACCACATTTAAAGAAATTGAATTGACTTGATAAATAAGTAAAGATAAAAAGTTGTATTACCCATTAATTAATCAATTGGTAAATAAAAAATAGCAGTAAAGAAGAAACTATTAAAATAAAATGAGGAAATAATCCTAAAACACTGAGGGTACTGTGGGATAAAGGGGGAGACATGAAGGAAATATACACTACACTGTAAGCAGTGGGTGTTTTGGAGTCAAGAGTACAGAGTAGAACAGATTATTCAATCTTTTCATCACGTGGACAAATTATTCTTTTAGAGTTTTTATTCATGTGTGAATTTGGTAGAGATTTAATTTGTTACAGTATTAATCTACAGTTTAAAGAGAGAGTTTTAGTAACCACTCTATAAAATCAGACAAACATTTATTTATATAGGTCATGTTGAAGGGAAAGCTAGTTCTAAGCAAAATAATAGTATTTCAATTTGAGGTATTGGTTTCACCATTGTGGCAATTACTACAGGATAACTTTTTACGGGGAAATAACTATTGTTTGTCGTCCAAAATGTAGAGTTTAAAATAAAAAAAATAAAAAAAACGGCACATTTAATTTGGAAAAAGCTATATAAATTGTACAAACATTGGGGCCTTGGATCACCCATTGTAAAGGTGCATATTATTGACAACCAATAAGGAGAATGGGTCACTCAACCAACCCTGAAGTGGTTTTTAAAATCTTACTTGCAGTTTCACAGGAAGCGCACGGCACCAGATTATGAGTTTATAAGACAAGCGTCACCACCTCCTAATGGACATCCATTTAATTAGTAATTAACTGACATTTAGAGATGTTAAAAAGTAAAAACATACCTACCATGAGTGATAATTCCTAAATTCAACTACAAACCATTGATGAAATGACTTCTGTTTTTAAATCCTTGATAAAGGAAGGAGTGATTGTTACATATTCGGACACCCAAGGTTCCATGCACTGTTAAAGAGGTTAACATTATTCTTTAAGTGGACCAGAATTGAAGATAAATGAATATGAGTTATGGAATACATGGCAGAGCTTTACAGATCCTAATAATGTTTTGACTCAAGAAAATAATTATATGCACAAGTTTCTGAAATAGATCTATTAGACATTTTAATATAGATTAGGGGTTAATAAACTAGTTGTAATCGTGAATTAATAAATGATGGCGCTCCATATATGACAGAGTTTTGTAGACAAAGGATACTGGCCTATGCTGAAATATCAAAGTCTCTGCAGAGCACGACACATGGCCAAAAAAGACTGAGACCAAATTACCTTTGACCCTGACTGACAGTGTTACTTGAGTAAAGCACTGTCAATTACTGACTCTGTGGTGAACCTGACCAAACCTGACAACCTGACAGTGTGAGTGTGAATGTATGTCTGCATGTGATCAGTGTAACTGCATGATTTAAAACAATGACTAATCAAGCATGTTTTTGGACTAACACATTATTCTGGGGCTCTGTGGGAAATGAGAGGTTTCCTACAATTCCACAAAATTGGAAAACCGCACTTGTGACCCGTTTCTAATCTACTTGATGATATTTCACTCCCACAGGCAGTGGCGGTTTGCAAAATGTGAAGCTCAAACTAAAATCTGAAGATTTTCTTTTAGGACTGAAAAGATGGAGAGAAACACTTCTTTTCACTGAAGTGTTTACTGTGGAAAATAATGGATGCACATTGGTGAATAATGTTTGGTATTTTCTTATAATCAATTATTGCCTGAATGTTTTCTTCCCATACAGGATTTTGTTACACATGAGTTCATGTGTAAAAAGGGGGAGTGTGTGTAAAATTCACAATCTACATTTTTCATTTAGGGACTGAAAGAAACCTGCCGCCCCAACTCGGATGTTCAATCTGACCATTGATTGACAGTTTTAGAATTGACCTGCTCCATGTCTATAAGATACTGTTTGATGAATGTTGACATGTTTCTAAATATTGATTGAATTATAACGGATATCGAGGATGCAGACTCAGTGATCAAGTTCTTAGTCACGCATTACATTCCACTACATGGATTTCCTAGGAAAGTGAGGTCAGACAATGGCAGCCATTTCAAGAACCATGACCTACGCACAGTAGAACAGTCATTAGGACTAAGACACAGTTTCGGAGCCGTCTATCACCCCCAATCTCAGGGAAAGGTAGAAAGGATGAACCAGAACATCAAACAGAAACTTAGCAAAGCATGTGAGGAGACAGGCATGAAATGGTTAGACGCCTTGCCTCTGGCCCTTATGTTAATCAGGAGCTCTATTAACCGAGGGACAGGTTTCTCCCCATTTGAGCTGACACATGGCCATCAGTTCCCGGGCCCAGGAGCCCTGAGCGTAGGAAAGGAAGTAGAGGTCATGAGTTCGAAACCTTATTTCCAGCAACTTGAGGGGTGGGTATCAGACTTCTCCACACAGGTTGCTGACGCCAAAGGGGGACCCGAGAAGCACGAGGCCAACACAGCAGAGTTCGTCTGGCTGAAGGTTATCAGGCCCAAGTGGCTCAACCCCAGGTTCTTCGGCCCCTACAGAGTGACCCAGAGGACATCCCATGCCGTCCGCCTAGAAGGAAAGGGGGACAACTGGTACCACTGGAGCCAGTGTGCGGCGGGGAACCCACCTGGAAGGACCCTAGACGACACCAGGACGGACCTGGCTCTCGTCAAGGAGGTCGACTCGGAGGCTGCCATCAGCGGACCGGAGGAGAAGGACCTCGAGGACATCCCTGCAGCAGACGGCCCAGAAGTCGCTTTCAGCGGGCTGGGGGACAAAGACACCGGACTTCACGGGGAAGCAGAGGAACCTACTTCCCTCTGATCAGGTTGCTATAAGCTACACATAGCACCTAATTTATTAACCCATTTTTTGAGGGAAGTGGTATCTTAACCCACAGTTTAAGTCACTTATTAACCTACTTTTGAGGAAATAAGCCCACATTTAGGGAGTTGTTTTCTAAAAACCCATATTGAGGGATTTTTTACGTTTTAATGACCTCGTGTAATGCTGACACAGAGACCAAAACATTTCAGAGAAGAATAGAAAGGTCTGAAGGAGCCCTGCATTTCTTGATAACCTGTTGGTTGCTACTAGTATTAGGAGGAATAGTCTATTTGTTCGCCCTACTGTAGATACATTGTAACCCTTAAAAAGTCATGGTTAAATGACCCATTGGTCCACAGCACTCTTAAAAACTTGGGTTTTAATACCATACGTTAGCATAGACGTTTTACTGATACCAGAAGAATTGGAGCTAACAGCATAACTATGTATGAGAACTGGAAATGTTTCACAGGTTTAGTCCTGTTTTCTACTGTGACTGTTGCCATTATTTTTATCTTATGTGATTCCATTGACCACCCAGACTCCACTCCCCCGCCAGATGAATTCGTAACTAGGGTCAAACGGGCCCCAAATAAGGTAGTAGTTACCACAATGTCCCCTAAACAAACCTTCACTTTCCAAGCAGGTAGTGATGGAATAGTAGAAATCGACCTGTGCAATATTGCCCCCTGCGGAAAACTCGACGGGACCTACTCCTACCTAGCCAAATACGTCTGCCTAGTCCCTGCAGTATGTGACAAAAGAAGCAAAGATAGTAAGAGAGGCAGTTCTTACTTTCACGAAGGCGAACCCTATGTGGCCGTCTCATACACCTATGGTTGCTCCTGCGAGTCCTGGTCCGGTGTCCTGGAAAATTCGGGTCGTCGTGACTGGGGATACACACCGATCGGTCGATCAGTGAAAATTGTTAGATCCCTCAAATATAGAATGAACGTGGTCAGGAGGAACCCAGGCGTCCCGTGCTCCGCCATGTTTTGTAATCCGGTACGCATAACGCTAAAGAACGTTGTGCTCTCCGACGCTGGACTTTATGTCCTCGCGGTACATGCAGGGAAGGGTTCGCCACAAGGCCTCTTCGAAATTAAAGTTACACCAAAGGTAGAGCAAAATCTTCCTCATGCAGCATCTAATGTTAAATACCTGTCTAGAGTCACATGTATGGATAAATGTACGGGGGATTATAGCCAACTTCAACCTCTAGACATCATCCAAATGGCCACAGGATACACAGATGACAATCTATGGTTAAAATGGGTTGCCCGAACTGCCCAAGAACAAATGGCAGGGGATTGCCTAGCCTGTGCTACGGCCCGCCCGCAGTTAGTCACTGACCCTGCGCCCATGTTTCCCACAGATACCTGGGGTTACGACTGTATGTTACAACTGACCAAAATGGCTAGTCCTCCTAACTACGACACCCTAGCCGAAGTTTTCCCTCCAAAAGACAATGATACTAGGACAGGCCCATTTACGCCAAACAAAGGCGCCGGTGGGTACACATGTTTCACCATGGTCCAAAAATCTCCACGTTTTGACCTAGGAAATGTCTCTACGGATTGGTGTAACCACACCGTGTCTAGCACTAGTATAGGACATTGGGCCAGGGCTGGTCTCTACTATTATTGTGGGGGCCACCGCCTGTTCACCCGTATCCCCAAACTATCTGTAGGATTGTGTGCTATGGTGCGCCTCCATGCACCCCTAAGGTTACTAGGCGAAAATGTAATGTTACATCGATTCCATAGGAATCCCACGAGGGGTCCCTGACGAATACAAACTAGCTGACCAAATAGCTGCAGGGTTTGAAAGTATGCCATTTATCTCTGCCCTCTTCCCTGTGACCCCTATCAAAAATGTAGACAGGATCAACTATGTACATTACAACATACTCCGATTTGCCAATCTTACTAGGGACGCGGTAGAAGGCCTGGCTGAACAATTGGGTCCAACGTCCCTTATGGCTGTGCAGAATAGGATGGCGTTGGATATGCTGCTGGCGGAAAAAGGGGGTCTTGCGCAATGTTCAGTGATATGTGCTGCACGTTTATTCCCAACAACACGGCTCCGGACGGTTCCGTCACAAAGGCTTTAGAAGGCTTTCGTACCCTATCCAAAACTATGCATGAACAATCAGGGATACACAATCCCTTTGAAGAGTGGTTTACTAACATGTTTGGTCAATGGAAAGGTTTAATAATGTCTATTTTTTTTTTCTGTAGCTACTTTTATGGCCATTTTAATAACATGTGGTTGTTGTTGTGTGCCATGCATCCGCTCATTATGTGTCTGACTAATCAGTTCCACCCTTGAAGGAAAAGCTGCTCCTCCCCCTCAGTACCAAATGCCCCTGTTGGCTTATGCGGAGGGAGAGGATGAGTATGATGCCTCAGCAGACAAGGACGCAGTTTTTTAACATATTTTGGTCTCTCTCCACTGTCATAAGAAATTGTTATGATGGGCTGTTCCCAAATGTTTAAAGGGCTCTAAATCCCAGCTTCTGATGGATTTGTATAATGTTGGGGGACAGACACAGTGGAAAAGAATGACAGTAGTTATGTTTCAAATGCCTTGTGTAAATTGATCTCTTGAGAAAGAGATCAAAAGGGGGAATTAAAGTAATGTGTTATAGCAGAAAGTTTAAGTTTAGCATATTTCTGGTATATTCATTTTATTATGTCACCTGCTATATAAGAAGTGTGTTGAATTATGTTATCACTAATATATGTGTGTTTTTATATATTCTTGTGTGTACTTAATTACTTTGTATTAAATAGTAGCAGTCTGTATAACAAGAAGCTGGAAATATGAGAAGTGAAACATTTGTATTGAGAGTAGTGGGGATGGGAGAGATGAGATATCCTTATTTGGACACAGCGTGGCAGACATCTGAAAGACAGCAGAGTAAGATGGGTGTGTGTGTTCATTGCAGTGGCTATATACTGTACAATTACTGTTCTACTATACCTGTGTTTGTGTTTTATTGATTTCTCTCTTTTATTCTTTCATGTTGTGAGTACTAAATTGCCACAACATTGTGAAGTAGTTGGCTTAAATGTGCTTAAATGTACAGCTAGGTCGTAAACATATCTTTAAGATACCAAAAGTATGTGAAACTGTGTGTGTATTGAACTGATGGGGGAGGGGGCCGGAGAGAGGGAAGTCTATACAGAAAATGTGTGTGTATGCAGGGTGCAGGAATGTGGGACCACGGACACCAGATGTGTTTGTTTTGCCTCAAACTGAAGAGAATCTTTTTTCTGGGCTGCCTCCTGGCTGGCTCGTGCTGATTCGCTGCGACAGGCTATCGTTTTTATATCTCCCAATAGAAGGGCCCTATGGGAGGAGCATCCGACATAACTTCTCCCCGTTGTTCTTACATGTATCCTGTTGTGTGCTTTGTCCGGTCTCTTTTTTCCTCCTGCTGCCAAGATAATAAGATCTAACAGCACTCGGACCAGAGCAGGGGGTACCCCCTTTTAACTTGTATTGTTGTTCTTTTACCATTAAAACAGATTATTGTTTAACCTTTATCCTGGTGCTTTGAATTCCTTCTTTTATAAATTGACTAGCTCCTCAAAGGAGCCGAGGTGGGTTTCATACCACTCATTGCTCCAACAACACGCAGCTCTGCATGATCACAGCTCCACCGCTGTGACGGACCGTTGAGCGGAGCAAAATACACTAAGACCTAACACACTCAGCTAGTTTATCTACTCTGGAACTAGCTAAACTAGTTATAAATATATTTATTCTTTACTGTCGGGTCACTTATTACAGGTTCAGTGAGCTGCACGAGACTGACGGGCTGTCAGGAGAGGGAGAGGAAAAGAGAGCACCCAGTTTACTTTTCCCATTTTATTATGCAGAATTATTATAAACTTTTAAATAAAGCAGTTAATCTACTATTAGTAGTTTGTGTAAATGCATTAATTATGTTTGTTTTCTTCATTAACATAAAATAAATCTCATGTACCCCCTGCAGTACTCCAACGTACCCCTAGGGGCAGGGGCGGACTGGCCATTGGGAATACCGGGAGTTTCCCCGGTGGGCCGGTGCTGTGTGTGGGCCGGAGGGCCAAAAAAAAAAGTTTATTTTTATTTTTTTGCCTAAATCCTACCGGCCCACATTTGTAAGTGTTCCAGCCACTCCCTTTTTTTTTTTGCTTACCTAAATCCTACCGGCCCACATTTGTAAGTGTTCCGGCCCAGCCCAGCCCAGTGGGGTGTGGCCAGGGTTGGGTTGTACCTGGTTTGTTTGTTTGTTTGTTTGTTTATTAGGATCCCCATTAGCTGGTGCATAACAACAGCTAATCTTCCTGGGGTCCACAAATAACATAAAACATGACATTCGACAGTACATTACAAGACAATGATACAAATCGTGTACGGCGTCAATTTTCCTTCAAACAGTGACTTTCATATCAACCATCACATACAGCTTATTTTCTGATTCCGCATTTCCTTGGAAGGAATAATAATAATAGTGATTTTACAAATGTCTCCCTTCGCTTCTTTTCGAGTAAAAACAAACTAAACAAATACAATCCTCATAACTGCAAAAGGCTGTGTGTGTGTCTATGTTAGCGAAAGTACCATATTCCTGCATGTGTTTAAAAAACCTATATGAATCGGTGTGCTGCTGTATGTTTACCATAACCTGTCTGCTGCTTGTGTAATTTTACAATCTTTGGGCTTCTAGATGCCTCTTCATTCGTCTTTTGAAGCTTGCTTTAGTTGTTTCTTTAGAAATCTGATCTGGCAGTGTGTTCCATGCAGCCATGGCTCTATACAGCACTGTGCTCTTCATAGACTCTGTTTTGGCTTTAGGGATTTGATAGCAACCTCTTGTGGCATGTCTCGTTTTATATGTATGGATTTTTGAGCTAGGTGTAAGTTGCTTATATAGACAGGTTGGATGTTTCAGCTCATTTATGTTTCTCAAAAAGACAAGGAGTGATACCATCAGCCTCTCCGTGACTAATGTCCAGGAGAGCTTGACATGCATTTTGTTTACATTATGTCTTGATGTACACCTAAGGGCAAGCCGTGCTGCTCTGTTTTGAACCAGTTGCAGCTTTCCCAGGTCCCTCTTGTTTGCCCCTGACCAGATCATTGAGCAGTAGTCCAGTTGTGAAAGGACTAGTCTCAATGACTTGTTTTGTCAGTTGCGGTGGTAAAAACACTGAGCACCTCTTGATGACAGATATATTCCTCCCCATCTTTGCCAACACTGACTATGTGTTTCGTCCATGATAAATTGTTCACTAGGATGAGTCCCAGGAGCTTTGTTTCCTCCACCTGCTCAACCTCTACATTATTCAGCATCAGATTCAACTGCGGTTTAGACCTTAGTACGTAATTTGTGCCATATACAATACTTTTTGTTTTTTTACCTGGTCTACCTGCATGTGCCATCCGACCTCTGCAGCTCATCCAGAATGCAGCGGCTCGTCTGGTCTTCAACCTTCCTAAATTCTCCCACACCACGCCGCTCCTCCGCTCCCTCCACTGGCTTCCGGTAACTGCTAGAATCCACTTCAAGACAATGGTACTTGCGTACCATGCTGTGAATGGATCTGGCCCTTCCTACATCCAGGACATGGTTAAACCGTACACCCCAGCACGTGCACTCCGCTCTGCATCAGCCAAACAGCTCGCTGCACCCGCACTGCGAGGGGGACCCAAGTTCCCATCAGCAAAAACACGTGGCTCCAAAATGGTGGAATGAGCTCCCCATTGACATCAGGACAGCAGATAGCTTACACACCTTCCGGCGCAGACTGAAAACTCATCTCTTTCGACTCCACTTCGAGCAATATAACTATTAACAAAGCACTTATATACTAATAAAGGACTGGCTTACCTAAAGTCAGTTGAGTAGCACTTGAAATGTTTTTGCTCTATGAAACCTGATGTACTTATATGATTCTGTTTTCTTCAAGTTTGTATTTTGTTGATCGAACGCACTTATTGTAAGTCGCTTTGGATAAAAGCGTCAGCTAAATGCAATGCAATGTAATGTAATGTAACGGAATACATGTAACAGTGTTACGCAATCAGAATACAAAAAACAAGTAACTGTATTCAGCTCGTGTTACATTTGAAAAACGAGTAATCTGATTACAGTTACTTTCGTAAACCTGAAGTGAATACATTTTGGATTACTTATTGGAATTATTGGTGGAAAGATTTCCTCACAACATTTAATATTCATTACTAAAGGTACAGCCGAATCATCACAGCGCACAAAACCGCGCAGATGGACCAAAAAGGGGAGCATTTGAAAAAAATGTGCGAGTCCGCTCAGTGAAACAATAACAACGTAACATGGAGGAACAAAAGTCTGCGTTTAAATCGTGTGTGTGTGTGTGTGTAGAGGTGTGTGTGGTTAAAACACATCAGCCACACCGCTCTTTAGCCTTTCTAATGATTCTGAAGGTAAACACAGCGAAGGCGGTGCGTGAAAGGCGGTGCGTGAAAGGCACTGCCCGCTCCTCTTCTCAGAGGCTGAGTTAACTCAACACATTGGCCAAATTGTAACACAGGCAAACCGTTCGCTCGGCTTCCTACGCCGGAACCTGCGACGCTGTCCCCAGAAACTGAAGGAGACAGCTTTTGTGGCCCTAGTACGTTCTAAACTAGAATACGCCAGCTCGGTCTGGGACCCCAACACTGATAAAGACAGTGATGCCCTGGAATCAGTACAAAGAAGAGGTGCAAGATTCATTTTTGGAGATTATGAATGGGACAGCAGTGTCACAGAAATGCTCAAGCGGTTGAACTGGGTGGAATTAAGAGAAAAGCAGCGATTGGCTCGTTTGGTTCTCTTCTTCAAGATTGTCCATAACATCTCAGCCATTGATGCATCAATGTACCTAGAGCCAGTTAGAAGAAGTGCAACCCGCAAAGCCAACTCTTTGAACTTCGAGCGAATTTTCGCAACTAGTGACACTCTTAAATACTCCTTCTTTCCGAGAACAATCAGAGAGTGGAATTTGCTACCAGAAGAAGCTGTCATCGCAGAAACCGTGGAGTGCTTCCGGCAAATTTTAATAGACATTTAGCGGGGATCATCCATCCCCCACTGAGCGTGATACCTCTGGGTTCTGCTCAGTATTAATCCAGATCCAGATCCAGAACCCTCCCGCTGCCTCCTGGTGCTGCAGAGATTTCATGAAGTGAAGGAGGTTTTCCTTCTATAAAACAGCTGTGGGCAGCAGATACTGTGAGAGTCACAGACATGAATTCATAGATCAAGGCAGACTGGTGCACACACTCTCCTGTTTTGCCAAACCGGTGCTTAAACAAATATAGCTCTACACCCCTGGCCGAAATGTCCTTAAAATGAAGTCCGAGTTCGACATTTTAATTAATGTCCTGCCAACACTGGCACGCCCTTTCTAAGCCATGTCCTCACATCCCAAGCTGCATCCCCAAAAAGTTTATTATGTTGTTACAACAGGGTTCAGGGGGAGTGGCTGTACGGCTGTACCCGTAGGATAGAAAAGGGGGAAGTGATGTCTGACTCAGAGGTCGCGCAGCTGTGGCGAAGAACGTGTTGCCCACATTCTGTTACTGAGTTTAGGCTAGTTAGCTAGCAGGTTTATTGTTTTGGGTGCAGTCACTTTTGCCTCCACTTGCTGTTCAAATAAATGTTGAAAGAAAAAGTAAATCTGTTTACAGTTCTGTTTTATATGGGTGTTGAAGAAGAAGAAGAAGAAGAAGAATTGGGAGGGATGAAACCCTCTTTAATGGTCACACATGCAGAGCACACAGCACACACAGTGACATGTGTTCTCTGCTTTTAACCCATCCTAGTACCAGGAGTCTAGTACTAGGAGCAGTGGGCAGCTATTGTACAGCGCCCGGGGAGCAATGGGAGTGAGGGGGGATGTCTGGTGCCTTGCTCAAGGGCACCACGGCAGGAGGTGAACTGGGACCTCTCCAAGTAGCAGTCCACACTCCAAATGTAGGTCTGGTCGGGGACTTGAACAGGCGACCCTACGGCTCACAGTCCAAGCCCCTACTGACTGCCATAGATTTATTCCCTAATTTTGCTCTCAAAATGGACCAGATTGATGCATTTAACTTCAACATTTAAAAAAAAAATCTTCCCGGGGGAGCTTGCCCCCGGACCCCCCTAGAGGAGGTGAGGTCCACCACCTGCCCACAGCCCCTGTTAAATTGTCTCACCCACATTGAGGATGCTTTCTACGCCCATGTTTTATTCCATGTGTCAAGTCAGGCAAATTGGGTCAAAATGTTATTGCATCAATGATCTGTTAACATTAAAATCACTAAATATATGCTGTAACTATTTTGCTAGGCAACTCAAGGGCTCAGGTAATGTGATTACTATATGAATAATGGTCCAAAAATAACATTAAATGCATAGGGTTTTTTGTTAAGTAACATACTTTCGTCGCCGGCCGGCCGATACATGCCGCGCATTAAGTGGGCCTGTCTGTCAATTAATCCCCGGGCCACTTTTCCCCCCAAGTCCGCCCCTGCCTAGGGGTCCGCTTACCCCCATTTGAGAACCACTGTTTTAGAAAACATTATCAAAATAAAAATAAGAGCAGCTATACACCAGCTCCCTCAGTGGTTTACAAAATTACAACTTAAAATACATTTATAATTTGTCATAAAACAAATAACTTGTAATACAAATTGAACTGCTAAATAACAATATCAACTTGTGAACCATTTTGTTTCACAAAATGTCTTAGCAACAGTCAGTGCAAAGTAAAACAAAGTGTTGTAGGTCATCATGGCTATCCTAAACAAATAAAGATCTGCTTTCTTTCTGAACAGAGCACCTATCATAAATCAATCTGAACACTTATTTCTCACAATTTCAACTGTTGCATAATTTAGCCAAATATAATAATTTGACTTTTTAAGCATCTGTATGCATTGCTCAATCAGGCTTAGAGGTTTTTGGCCAAGAATACCAGTCTATCCACTAATGCAGGTTTGAGACAAGAATGTTGGCAAGTGACGATGCTGCCGTGCACAACGAAGTGCGGCGTCTTGTGAACGGTAAGGCCGAAGGAAAATACAAGTGATCTCATAGTTTATTTCATACTGTATTAAAATTAAATTGAGGTAGAATTGGAAAAAAGTTACTATCCTAACGTTACAGTATAGCCCACTGTTACTGTATTGTATAGGCTTATTGGCCTGCTTGTCTGTTTTCATCATTTAAAATATGAAATGTAAAATATTAGGAAATCTATATGTAAAGTTTATAAAATTGCATATGCTTAATCTTGCGCCCTCTATTCGCACCTCTCTAGACATAAAAGAGAGGCGTGCATCGCCCTCACAACGTGTTACCACTGTCAGTTCAGCACCGCCCGAGAAGAGAGCTAGACAATCGGAGGGATTATCCGACGTCGAGGATTCCTCTTCCAGCGATGAGTGCACTCAGGATGAAGTGCATACATCGACTTCAAGTCACAGAGGGAGGAGAATTTCGATGTTCTCAGCTGGTGGAAGGAGCATGCAACCAGGTTTCCGAATGTGGCACACATTGCTCGTTCGATTCTTTCCATTCCAGCTTCAAACGCCGCGAGTGAGCGAGATTTTTCCACGGCTGGATTTGTGGTCTCAGAAAGGAGAAGCCAATTGAAACCAGGGACAGTTGATGACATTCATTTTCTGCATAGCAGTGGCGAACCGTCAGGGCCTTCAAGGTATTCAGAGAATACCCTGATAACTCAGATAAAAAAAAAGACATTTATCGATTTAATTATATAAATACAATTTAATAAAATGTAATAAAATGTAAATACATTTTATAAATGAGAATCGTATCTGTGTTGTTGATCTGTAAAAAACAGTGTTACGTGGATTTGTTTGTCCTTCTCGGACCTTGCACTACGCATTTTAGAAAAGAAATGCAACCAATCAGATCTGTTTCTGCGTCTGTGGGTATTCTGTATCCTTGATAGAAGGCCCTAGTCGTTGAACTGAATGAGAGCGAACACTGATTGACAGTTTGATCAACCAATCATATATTGATTTGTAGCCAATGGGCGTATTCTTTCGGAGTTTCCCACGGTGCAGGGTATGCTAGAAGGCCCGTTAGTTCTGACAGGTGCGAGACACAGGATATAGATGGGACGTAATAATTCATTTTCTGTTTTATTCGTTTTAACGTTGACATGGCAACAGGTGAAGAAGATGTTGTTGCGGAATTATTGTCGGTTCCTTTTTCAAGACGACAATTCACTGAAAAGACGGACATTGTAAAAAAAGGGCGCCCAATGCCTGAAAATCTGGAGCTGAATCAAGTTGCTAAAGGCTATGTTCGCCATTTCCAGGCTAGCAACTGGGAAAGATACCCGTGGCTTACGGGCTCAGTTAGTCACAAAAGGCTCTACTGCTGGGAGTGCTTGCTTTTTGGGACTGAAAAGGGGGCATGGAATTGGAAAGGCTACGATAATCTGAGCTGTTTAACCAAGGCTGCACAAAAACACCAAAACACAGCAGGGCATCTTAAGGCAACGGTCACCATGAAGACTTTTGGAGACACAAGGATTGATCTACAGCTGGACGAACAGAGACGTAGAGAAACGATCATTCACAACGAAAAGGTGAACAAAAATCGGGATATTTTGAAACGTCTGATCCACTGTGTGATTTTCCTTGGGAAACAGGAGTTACCTTTCAGGGGCCATGATGAGAGCAGAGAATCAGCCAATCGAGGTAATTACCTGGAGCTGCTTACATTCATAGCAGAATATGATCCAGACTTGCACTACCATTTGTCCACTTCTAAGGTGTTCATTGGAACCTCGAGTCAAATACAGAACGACTTGATAAGTGCTGTGGCCGAAGTGATGGGTGAGACCATCAAAGAAGAAATAAGTAAAGCACCCTTCGTAGCTTTAATGCTGGATGAAACAACAGATGTCAGCAATGCTGCACAGTTGTCGTTTGTTCTTCGGTTTGTAACAGACAGTGGCGTAAAAGAGAGGTTCATCAAATTTGAGGATGTGACAGGGAAGAAACGGGCAGAGGATGTAGCAGCCATGGCCCTTGGTTTCTTGGAGGAACATGGATGCATGGGCAAACTTGTAGCCCAGTGCTATGACGGTGCTGCCGTTATGGCATCGGGGCTGAACGGAGTCCAAGCCAAGGTCAAGGAAAAGATCCCACAGGCACTTTTCATACACTGTTATGCACATGCCCTTAATTTGGTTTTATCTCAAGGTGTAGTTAAAATTAAAGAATGCAGAATTTTCTTCTCACACCTTTCTGGCCTGGCTGCGTTCTTTTCTAGATCGCCAAAACGAACGCAGCTGCTTGATGAAATATGCCAGAAGTGACTGCCACGAGTGGCACCAACCAGGTGGAATTTTGCATCAAGATTGGTGTGCACTGTCTTTGAAAAGAAGGATGCTCTTAAGGATCTGTTTGACTACATAGTTGAACACCACGAGGAATTTGATGATGCTGCCATTCTCAGTGCTGATGGCTACCTATCAAACCTGGGCAACTTTGAATTTGGATTTTTCCTTTCAACTTTTAACGAGATATTTGCGCATGCAGATGTGCTCTTCGACATCTTACAGAACAAGTCATTCGACATGCAGTTTTGTCTGACAAGGGTGGAAGAGTTTTGCATGTGCATTGAAGGGCAGAGGGATCGTTTTGATCAAATATATGATGAGACTGTGCAGGACACTGGCCTGCCAACTGGACGGAGAGCCCACGGAGATTCTCGCTCACACTACAAGAAGCTGCACAATGGCATTCTTGAGAACATTTTAAATCAGGTGCAAAATCGGTTTAAAGATCACGAAAAACTGTCATTCCTTTCTCTTCTGGACCCTCAACAGTTCACCAGCTTTAACAGCAACTTCCCTGAAACTGCATTCGCAAGCCTCACAGAGAGCTACGGGCCGCACTTTGACTTGTCTCGGCTGAAAACAGAACTGTCTGTGATGTATGGTATGACAGATGTTCAGGGAAAGAACCCATCTGACCTCCTTTTCTTTTTCCAACGAAAATAACTTTGTGACAGCATGCATCAGCTATATGCACTGATATGTCTGGTTGTAACGATCCCCGTCACCACTGCATCTGTGGAAAGGACATTTCCGCCCTCAAACGGATAAAAACATATGCACGGAACAGAACAGGACAATCCCGACTCTCTGCATTAGCTTCCATGGCAATTGAAAGGCAACTTCTTTTGGATCTGAAAAGCAGTGATCAGCTTTATGACCGGGTGATCGAAAAATTCATCCAAAAGGACAGGAGGATGGATTTCGTCTTTAAGTGAGGTCCATTGGTGAGTGAGACTACTTTTTATTTGCTGGTTATGCATCTCGTTGAGCTGGTTGCATTTTGTTTCCACACACTTTTTGATGAATGGTTCGTTAATGTCTGTCTTGAGTGTAGTACGCGTTGTTGTGCATTTAAATCTGACAAGAGCGGCTGCGGCGGCTGCTACGGCGTGCGTGGGGGGGGGGGCATTTGTATCTACAGAAGGTCCAGTTGTGATAGACACGCTTCGCCACTGCTGCATAGTAATCTAAAGAAACACTGAATTGTGAGATGAACATGGCGTTAGCCAGCCTGTCTGTAAAAGGTTATACGTCTGTTAAAAAGTGTGTTAGGTCTACTATATGTCTGTTTTTTTGGCATTAGCCAGCTTGACTGTTCTAAACAGTTTAAAAGTGTCAGACATAGGCCGCGGCCGCCTTGTTGCAATTGCACTGGTTTCAGTTGGCTTCAATTTGTTTTATATCATCAGCCATAATGACTGTAACATTATGAAACCAAATAAATGCACGTTTTTAATAAGTCACGTTTTTTGGGAGGGGCGGAGGACCATCTAATTAATGTGTCTACATGAATATAATTAAATGGAATGAACGGCATAATTTAGGCATTGTATTTCCTGGATTAGGCTACCTTCGTTTTAAAATATACTATCCAAATGTAACATATGAAATGGCCAACAATTATCACTTTAAACGTCGTAGGTTAGACTACTTGATTATTATTATTATGTAATTATTAACATCCCACGCTTTTTAAGCGAAATACGCAACTGCGTGTGTTCATAATTGCATGATTCTCTGCATCATAAGTTAGCAGCTCGAATACATCGTCCAGCTGAACATTTAGGGGAATCCAAGCGGCAAACTCTGGGGAAGAACCAGGACACCAATACGGAAGTG
This sequence comes from Pogonophryne albipinna, assembly GCA_028583405.1. Taxonomy (NCBI): domain Eukaryota; kingdom Metazoa; phylum Chordata; class Actinopteri; order Perciformes; family Artedidraconidae; genus Pogonophryne; species Pogonophryne albipinna. The sequence continues at coordinate 1,243,124 of CM053262.1, forward strand.
CCACAAACTGCAGTTCATATATTGGCCGATAGGCGATGACTGCAGAAAGGAGCAATTTCCATGTTAAAATGCCCAATTTTACAGCAGAAAAAAGGGGGGGGGGTTTTCTACCCCTGGATGCAATAAATATTATTATGGATATAGTTAGATTCCACCTTCATGATTATGAATCTGTGAGTGAATTGTTTTCTAACGCGACCCTTTTATTTATATTAGGTCTTACAGTTTTTGCATAAATTAGGGCGTGGTCACATTGAGTGACAGCTCTGTCAAGTGACTGCTGCTGTTAGCTTCTTGTTTCTCTGCTAGCTGCTCCGTGAAGCTACAGGGACTCTGACTGCTCAGTTCATCCAGGGAACACAACTTGACCCCGGCCGTGTTTGTTGTTTGTTCTTCATACTTATATCGGACTATTGTGACTCGCTCTGCGGTTAAAACAGACGGTGCACAAATGCAGTTCTGCGGTAAGTGAAATTTGAGTACTTTATGTATGTGTTTATGATTTTAATCAGCTACGTAAGGAATGTTAAGGGTTGGGTTAGGGTGTAAGCGAGTGGTAGCTAGATCGGTGCTAACGATGCTAATCGTAGCCTCTAAGTAAAACCATAGACTGTATATATAAAGGTTAAAACGAAATAGACAAGTGTTAAGCGTTAAGTGGGATAATACTGTAGAACAAACGGCTTCTGTTTGAGGTTGATAAAATAAGGTCATCCTTGTAACTTGGAAAGATATGTTATTATGTAGGTAGGAACTGTATGCATCGCTAAGGTTAATTTAAATTGGCTATGCTCAAGTATGTAGACAAGCTAATGTCGAAGTAGTGTATGTGAAATCAACCTCACAATAAGATGTGTGTATATTACAATTATTAATGTCATATTTCAAGATGATTACTAAGATATTACAATATGGTTGGTTGAGCTGGAGTTCATTATTGAGCTTACACGTTAACGTCACAGTCATCTGAAGAACAAACCCAAACCTTGTTGTTTTTATTAATTGCATTACCAAATTGGTATCAAATAAACAGTAACAATACACAATCCAACATGTTCAACAGAAGAGAATAAGTTATATTGTTTGTACACATGGTACTTTACATATATATCTGTATGTTTAAGGAGTCCAGGTGATGCAGACAGGCTGGACCAGAGAGTGAGAGACAGAACTGGACTCCTCACAGCAGTGAACTTCAGCACAGGTACAAATACTCTTTTTCATACTGTACAAAGAATCAAGAAAGATATTGGCTTAAATAAATGAAGTATTGACTTCAATACACATTCCATTAAACAATACTAAATACTAGATCACCTACACATCAGTTAAGTTGAGGGTTTTTTCCATGCAAAAAGTTACATTAAGATGTTAACAAGCAATATGACTTTGTCAGCTTTCTAATTTAATGTATTGAAGGAAAATATATTTGACACATAGTGAGAACTGCTACTATTTATCTCTCAATATTGTCTGAAAAAACGTGGTAAAAGTTATTCTTTCAGTGAGACAACAGAGCAAGCTTCTACAGTTGCACTAAGTTTTGGTAACAGTTAAATATTATTTTGATAATAAAATATATTTCAATGTTGATGAATTTCATACTGTTCATTCATAATCTGATTGTCTTTGTAGCTCACTGTTGAAATAAATAACTCTTTCATAAATAACACACTTGTTCTGCAATAATATGTTTTATGTTTCCTGTAATTTTTGTTAGGAAAGGACATGCCTGAAAGACATGACTCAACATTTTCTCCTTCTCTGAGGGTCAAGAAGAACATCCAAGAGCAGGGTGTCCGCGGGGTCTTAAAAAGTATTAAAAGTTGATAAATCAATTTAGCGAAAATTAAGGCTATTAAAAAGTATTAAACGGCATTTTCCAAGGTATTAAGAAGGTCCACAGCAACGTGAAACACCCTTTAATTTACTGAAACAACATGTCGGCTCAAGGTGGCCCCATGCATAGCGTGCCATAAAATGCTGCTTCTTATTTTAAGTTTCGTTGCCTTGCTCCGCTCTGTGTGGGGGGGGGGGGGGTGTTATCTGCTGGTGGACTACCTGAGAGATATACAGCAGGAGAGCACGCCGTCCACCGCGGAGAATAAACAGAAGGGCAACCATGACAACCATGCTCCGGGGTCTTCTTCGCTGCTTTTGGTGTATTTTGTGGCGGCAGCAGCGCCACTTACAGGCCTGGCATATGTACTACAGCGTTTCCAGCATTTCCAGCGGTCTAGTGTGAACGGACACGTTAATGAATCGAATGCGTGTGAACGGAAGACTTTTTTGCGTTTGCGTATACGTTTTACTGTATGCGTCCTCGTGGGGCCGGGGTCTAAGCCAAACTATATCCGGTCACAGAGATCTGCTATTTTAAAGAAAGGTCAACACATATCGACCCTAAATATAGTCTATATTAAGAACGAGAAAAGTCTTAACATATATATCGTTTTTTGTAAACATATGACAAATGTGTGAGGGTGATGAAGTCAGAGCATCGTCCTATGTGCCAGGCTTAGCCCCGGACAGCCCCAGCCCAATTTAACCCCTGGGTATTTGTGAGGGAGCTCCTATATGGCATTACCCCGCTGAAGCTCACCAAAGTTGAATATTTTTCATAGTTCAAAGTTTTGTCAATTGTTTTGTTTATTGGTCAAATACTGGTTTCTAATGGTTTCTGAGGAGTTTTACTGGAATGAAAGAGCACAGAGTACAGAAGCAACAAAGCAGCATACTGCATTAAACCTGACCTTCACGGGGAGGTTGAAGTTCATGTGGAGAGGAGGCTTCAGTAGTCTGTCTGCACTCTGTTTAGTTGTGCTATCTTACAATCAATATAGTAAATGTGAGGTAAAGTGTGTCGCCAATGTAACCGGTTAGAACTCAAAGTTGCGATGAGGTCTTAAAATTTATGGAAAGGGTTTTAAAAAAGGTCTTAAAAGGTATTCAATTTGACTTCAGGATTCCTGTATATACCCTGAAGAGGAAAATTAAAAGCTGATGTTATCAGAACTTCTTTGCTCTGGAAGTTGCTCCGTACACCAACAGTTTGTGTACAACACAATGTAAAGTATTTTGCAATCACTCTCTCTCTGCTCAACCCCAAACTCTGGTTAAATCCACAATTCCATAAACATACTTTTCTTTAGGATATTCTTTAAAACAGAAGATTGCCCCAGAGATGACATATTTCGTCTTCTTTTTGCTGCTAAAATAGATTACGTTTTTATTTTTACGAGTTTATTATCCAATTCAAAATATGTGTCACACTGTCTGTTTGAACCGATTTCATCATTATCAAAAAATGTTTGACAGTAAACACATACAATTTAACAATAAACATTGACCAAAATGTAATCCTTTTAATCTTCGACATACCATGTTTCATTTTCTTCATGCTGCTTTAATTTTCAAGTTATAGCTCGGTCGGGCTTAAGTTACTCAAGGACAGCAAGCACACATTTTCAGAAGTTTTTGGAAAAACACTCACATAACACAAGTATTTACATCATGCTCAAAATGCATTTTCCAACCTTATGTTCCCATCGCTATGCTTCTGTTCATAAACTAAATTAAATGAAAATAAATACATGAGATTGTGAACAACTGGCTGGCTATGTAATAAACCGTGCCTTCCTGCTGATCTTCGTGCTAGTCACAGGGGGTGTTTTGAAGCATTTGGGATATTAGGCTAGTGACAATGGCCCCAAAATGTTGAGATACCCCTCCCGGAGTTAGGACAAAACACAACTTACTTTTTCCTCATCTCTAAGGACTCCCATACATGAAATGGATTGTTGTATAAAAAGATTTTACGGCAAAAGTGGTGAAATTGATATATAAAGTTAGACACCCCAAACTAAAAATAAAGGCTGGCCGTCTGGGGGTTGAGGCATAACAACTCATGTAGATTCACAATGGAAGGTCTGATAGGTTAAAACTTGGCATACCTGAGGTCAGGACATCCCTCTGCATTATAGAAAAGACTGAATGTCAATATCTTAATGTAAATTGGAGATACAGTCATTTGAACACATACCTACAATAGGCGGAAATGTATCTATGGAGAATGATCTCTTTACTTTGTAGTGACCCTGACATGGATTGCCATAGCAACACACACAAGGGCTTGTTGAAAAGGTGTGGTTCTACTGAATCCAGCAATACCAATTGTGTAAAGGTAGCTTACATACTCATTGAGTTATGTCACTAAACGTTTATGGTGTCTTTATACACTGTTATGCCCAACTGCAGCCAAAATGTGCCAGGGACTAGAAGGTGAGACACAGAGACAAGAACCAATCTGGTGTCAGCCTCCTCCTGGTCACTATACAGATCTGTCAAGTTGTCAACACCTGACTTGCTGACCACTTTGACCTCCTCACCATTTTCGAAGCCACCTGCCAAAATGACTGTGTTCTCTGAGGAGATTCTCTTGGGCCCTGTATTGGCTATGTAGTTGCTTACAAAGCTGCATAAAGCAGCCTTGTTACCACTGACCTTGAGGTATTTCCTGTAGTTAGGAACTTTGGCTTTGCCTGTGATGACATGTGTAGATCTGCTTGCTTGGATGGTGCCTCTTCTTTGCCTTTCCAGGTCTTTGATTGAGTGTGGATGATCATACCTATCAAACACTAGAGCAACACAGTTGTTGTTTTCCTTTTCCATTAGTGTTGTGATCTTCTTCCAGACACACTCACCCAGGTCATTGAATGTCTGAAAGCCTGAGTCAGGGAGACTCTGTAGAAGAGCCATGCCATCGATGATGTATGCAGATGGTTCAGCAACATTAGGCAACTGCTGTGTCTCTTCAACTACTGACTCCAATTTTTTAGCAAAGTCGTCTTTTGTTGTCTTTCTCATGCTTCCATCATCATAAAACAAAGAGGGGGGGACAGCAGCAAGTTCATGAGACATCACAGTCTCCATGGATACCTCTCTTTGCTTGGATACAGCAAGTCATCTTCGAAAGAGCACATCTGAGTCCATGTGAACCTTTCTAGTAGGGCTGCACGATATTGAAAAAAACTGACATTGCAGTTTTTTGTTCCCCTGCGATATATATATTGCGTTTTTTTTAACCTGTTAAGCCCCAAGGTCCCGGCGGGTACTTTACTTTTTTTTTCACGACACTGTGTCTCAGGGGATCTTAATATTTAAGAACCTATTAATGTGTTATACCAGATTAACGGAAATAATCTCAGCTAACTGACGATACAAACCATTTTTACCAAAACAAAACACAAGTCTCATAAGAAGCATCTAAATGACCCCTGAGCGAAAAATGGACTTTGGCACAGAACTCAAGATAAAAGTACCCTTATTACTTATCGTAGCTGCACATACAAGATATCCGATTAAAGATGAGGTTCCACAGATTATTTAGGTATATAGTATCATCACTGAGTCATCCAAACTCGCGACAGGGGAAGCAAACACAGACATCACAACACGTACCTTTACGGAGCTTCTAGGGGAGATCGTCTCACCATAGCTGTCAATCTGATCAAAAGACGTGTTCAATGGCATTAAAATGAGAAAAAACGCGGCTGAATCGGTTAATCCATAGGTTTTTAACGTCTCTGTATAAAAAAATTAGTTCATTTATAATCCATAATTCCATTTTTATGTAAAAATCGCAGAGCAAAAGTTAGCTGCTAATGGTAGCCACCAGAGTGGCTGCTGCTTCCGGTCTTGGCTATGCGGCAGTCTAATACACACATTACCAAATAAGGAGTGAGAGTGACGCGTGCTCCGATTTTTACATAAAAATGGAATTATGGATGATAAACAATTGCTTCAAAACCACAGATACATTATTAACCTATGGATCAACCGATTCAGCCGCGTTTTTTCTCGTTGTAATGCCATTGAATATGTCTTTTGATCAGATTGAAAGCTACGGTGAGACAAGCTCCCGTAAAAGGTACGTGTTGTGATGTCTGTGTCTGCTTCCCCTGTCGCGAGATCGGATCGCTTAGATACTATACTTAAATAATCTGTGGAGTCTCAGCTTTAATCGGATATATTGTATGTGCAGTTTCGATAAGTAATAAGGGTATCTTTATTTTGAATTCTGTGCTAAAGTGCGTTAGCATTTTTTTTAAAAATGAATAAAACCGCACGTCCCTGTGGTGTGAATATCGCGCATGCGCATATCGCGGTTATCGCCATGACACGGTATATCGTTCAGCCCTACTTTCTAGTACTGACTCCACCTGATGTTTTCATGTATTTGAAGGCTGCACACTGTTTTCTTTTCTCAGGATCCCAGAAGCTCTTAGTTTTTTTGGATTTTCGCCTTCTTGCATGAATGTGTATGCTTCTGGTTGTTCATGTTCAAGAGCTTTCATTTCTGCAACGTAGACCGGCATGTACTTGGCATTAGAGATGCTCCGATCGCCAATTTTGGGGCCGATCGCCGGAATCAGTATCGGCCGATACCGATCGCCGATCCGATCGAGTGAGCGGGCGGGATCTTCCATTTTAAAGTGATGTTTCAAACTCAGTTAATGGGGCTCATTCACTGGCGCTTCCACAAACAGCCAACATAATTATTACATTCAAATGAAGTACATTATTCAAGTTTACATTAACTAATAACTTTGGATAATATATCCATAGACTGTATATAAATATATAATAATAACACGGGAGAAATGAGCAGAATTGCGCTCTCGTTTCCTCTCTCTCTCTTCTGACAGCCCGTATCTCGTGCAGCTCACTGATCCAGTAGTGACCCGACAGTGAAGAATAAATATATTTATAATTAGTTTAGGTTGTTCCAGAGGTAGATAAAATAGCTAGACTACGTGTGTTAGGTCTAACTTGAAGTGTGTGTCACCGGTCAGTCACCGCGGGCGGAGATTCGGGAGAGCTTTCTGACGGAAACTCTGTAGCATACATTATATATTTACTATTTAGAGCAATACAAGTAACTATTCTTAACACAGCATTGCAGAAATATAATTAAGACCTGAGAAAGCATGAATTGACAACTGTTTATTTATCGGAAGGCAACGAACATATCCAACATTCCATTCTCAGGGAATGTAGATTTTGAAGAAACTAATAATAATAGCCTATGCTCGGCTAAAGTGCAGTAGGCCTATAGCAAATATGTTAGCCTTCCTATGGAATAAAAGCTAAATGTGCACTGCTCAACACTTTTTTCAAATCAAAAGAAACCATTATAGCCTATATCAAGGCAATACAAATCAATGCCAATAGAAGGCACAAAAAATACATTTCAATAGACGGAACAAAATACAGGGCCTTTCTAAAAATAAGCCTATTTCAAATGTAGACAATATTTAAATGGAAACAACGAAAGACTATAGCCAAATAATATAAAACATTCCTCCTCAACATGTAGGCCTACATGTTTTTACAACCTGCCGTGGCTATTCTTTAGGCCTACTTCATGCGCATCAACGGCAAGTTCTTGTTGATGAATATAAGAATCTCCGCATTTTTGGAAGTCAGCCTGTTCCTCTTTTCATCTACAACATTCGCTGCTGTGCTGAAAAGTCGCTCGCTATCTACACTTGTGCAGGGCGAGCTGAGGTAGGCTCGTGCAGCTTCTGCGAGTGCAGGGAAGTGGCTTTTATTGTCTTGCCAAAAAGCAAGCGGCTGTCCGCTTCGTGGGAGAAGTGGCTCTGACAAGTAGAGATTCATCTGCGATGCGTATTGACTGCTGTTATTGCTGCCAGCACCATGTTCCACATCTCCATCCAGTAATTCCTCATACATAGCCTGCAAAGTGCCAGCTCGGGGTAATTTCTCCGGGGGCTCGGAGCCGCTCGCCTCCGAACGTTTCTCTTGCTGTTCTGGGCTGGAGTCTGAACGGGTGGCAAGGATACCCAAAAGCAGAACAGGTAGCTGTGGCTTGAGTGCGTCTGGGAAATATCGGTCTTTGTACCTTTTTAACCAAAAAACGAAACAGAAAACACATTATTTATTTTATGTATTTCTGCAGGTTAGGTTATTTGCAGGTTTATAGCCTATATATAGCCTACATTGCACCACTCTTAAGTGTTTTTTTTTAAATTAATTCTAAGAAAATTGAACTTATAGCATTCCTTTTACCAATAGCATACTTATTTTTTATGTAATTTGGCCTGCATAACATACATATTTACGAAGTAGGCCTAGGTCTATTTGTTTTCTCACCTCGGATCCAGAAGTGTGGCAATTGCATACAGGCGCTGAGAACAAATGTCACCGAATAGCCTCTGGATCGCTTCCAACAAGGTGGCTTTTGACGTTTTCACGCCATGGTCCGTCTCAGCTGTTGTCTCAAGGAGACGCGTAAGAGCTTTAATGGATGGTATAACATCTGCAGCAGATGCAGTTGATGAGCTGATCTGTTGCGTTAGCTCTTCGAATGGTGTGAGGAGGGAAGACATATTTTCAATCAATTTCCACTGATGGCTGGCGAGCGTTGAAGGCAGGTCATAGTCAGCTGCATAAGCAGATAGTGCCCGTTTCTGTTCAAGTAAACTCTGCAGCATATTGCAGATTATTATCATCTGATATTTGGGAAGTGTGTTACATTTGAAATGGCAGAAAGTCTTGTTGCAACTTCCAGATATTAAAAGAGGCCCCTTGAGTTTCTCTGGAAATGATCAATAGTAGCAGTTAAGTGAATACTGTTTAAACTGTCAGCCCCTAGTTTTGCTGATATAGGCTTAGTTTGTCGGGGGACATCTTACTTCTTCCTTCTCTCTGTCTATACCTGTGTACTCTCATGTTCCGATTAACCCAGCTTCCCCAAATGTCTTTCTTTTTGGTGTCTATATACGCTGGGATCCGGAGTCATGGATGATCCTGCGGTCCTGTGTCCTACATCGCGAGCCCTGGATCTTGAGTCGTGGCTGTGGTCATGGATCATAGGTCCTGGATGGATATCCTCGTGGATTCATCTTCCTATTATACACACATGCATTTCCAAACATTTGGACTACCTATGTTGCAAATGTATTATCTTTTCAATTTACACACGGCATCTATTGCACGTCTGTCCGTCCTGGGAGAGGGATCCCTCCTCTGTTGCTCTCCCTGAGGTTTCTCCCATTTTTCCCTTTAAAACTGTGGGTTTTCTTCGGAAGTTTTTCCTTGTACGATGTGAGGGTCTAAGGACAGAGGGTGTCGTATTGTAATACTGATATTCTGTACAAACTGTGAAGTCCACTGAGACAAATGTAACATTTGTGATATTGGGCTATATAAATAAACATTGATTGATTGATTGATTGATAAACAATACCTGTGTTTGTGTTTTGTATTGATTTCTCCGTTTTATCCTTTCATAAATGTGAGGACTAAAACTTGCTCAAACATTCTGGGGTGCTTGGAGTAAACAGGTTTTATTGCTCTGTGGGGGAGGGGATATTCTTCTTAAAGATTTCCAACATGTCAGTGAAGTCTACATACTTTGAATAGTAGATGTGTGTGTTTAATTACTTTGTATAAATAATGGGAGTAAGATGTGAGCAAGAGAATATTCATTAGACCCAACTCAGGTCTCTGGAATGTGCAGGAAAGTGTGTGTGTGGAAGTCTATGCAGGAAAGTGAGATAACGGACACCAGATATATTTTACTACCATCTCAGAGACACTTGTTTATTATCCTGGCTGGCTCGCGCTGATTCGCTAAGAAAAGACATCTTTTACATCTCCCAATGAGATGACCTGAAAAGATGACCAGCTGACCAAACCCCTCCTGTTTTGTTTTCTGCATGTAAGCCTGTTCTATCTGTTGGTTCTTTCTCTTTTGCTCCTGCCGTCAAGATGAGAAGTTCTCCCGGCATTTGGACCAGAGCAGGGGGTGGGCCTACCCCTTTGGAGAAGTGTATTTGTATTCTTACCGTTTATCATTAAAGCAGATTATTGTTTAACCCCTATCCTGGTTGTTTTGGGTTTCCCTTCTTTTAACCCTCCGGTATCACTGTGGACGTTTTTGTCCATATGGGTCATTTTTCACTTTTCATTTTGCAATAACTTTGGTTGTGTTGCTGCAAACGGCCTGAATTTTTGTAACAAGGCTATTTTCTCGATCTATTTTGGAATTCAAATTTCAATTTTTCAAATCGGTCTTTAATTCACTGTGTAACAAATCGACTACGCAAATTAGTCATTCGAGACAAAAATGTCCACTGCAAAATACTTTGATAAAAACATTATATTAAAAGGTTTTTTTCATAAACTTTTTTGGGTTCAATCTTTAAAGCAACTTCCGCCCTAATAGAAAATATCAAAAATGTAATCATTTTCAGGATTTTAACCCTTTAAATGCCATTTTGAAAACATGAAACCGCTGTTTTTTTTCATGATGAAAACAGAGAAAATGAGTTATTTTCCCAAAAATACATATCTGGAGACTGGCTCTTTTTTTTTATAACAGTCTTGGATATGTCAAAGATTAGCAACAAAATTGATTTTTTTTGCATTATTCGTTTTTGCACAAAATCAGATTGAACAAAAAAGTTACAAATTAGTCATTCGGGACAAAAATGTCCACTTCCAAAAACTGCTCTAAAATGACAACAGATTAAAACATTTTTTTAACTTTTTGGGGTTAAATCTTTCAATCAACTTCAGTCCTGATCAACAATACCAAATGTTAAATTATGTTCAGGATTTTAACCCTTGAACTGCCAGTTTGAAAACATGAATTTGCATTTTCTATGAAAAACATGCACAAAAAGGCAGTTATTTTCCATATAATAAATGTTGGGAGGTTCGGCTTTTCTTTTTTTTTATCACAGTCTTGGATATGTCAAAGATTAGCAACAACATTTATTTTGGTGGATTATTAGTTTTTGCACAAAATCAGATTGAACAAAAATGTCCCATCCACTCCCATTATAACCACATCTTTTGATCTCTCCGCCATACCGGTATAAAATCATGCATTTTGTAATGTCAGGGTTTTATATTGGAGGAAAATAGTTCAAGTTGTCCTTTTTACTGTATATGACCAGATGTGACATTTTACATTGAATTACATGCTTGTCATGTCTTGGTTTACAGTTTACAGCATTCACAATGTTCCCCTCATCTCTTTACCTTTGATGTGTGTGAGAATGTAGGAGTAAGTGTTCTCTCATGGCATTTTGTTTTTCATTTGTGCTGTTTCATGTGTCTTAGAGGTAAACAGAGGTATGATCTTGACCCAGCTTGACCTTGTTGTTTTGAATTGTTTGGAACTTCAAAGGCTTTGATAATGTCTCTTTAGCATACAAACATACACAGCCATACATGCACTAAGTCAATAAGCGAACACCTGGCTGCAAAGCCAGATCCATAAATATGTGTAGTTTGGCTGGCTGGTCGTTTCATTCCTGTGATACGCAACAAGCGAGTAAGATGAAGAGGCGCTTCTCTGTGGAAGAAGCTAGGGATATGGTGATGCAGCCGGCAAACTCCAGCGAGCTGCTTGACTCTTCTTCTGAATCAGAAACAACCTCAGAAGAAGAATGTGATGTGGAGTTTGTAGTGGAGTCTGATCCTTCTTCTTCTGACCCTTCCACTGAAACTGCAGAGGAAACAGAAGATTCTGGCATTGGGTGGACATAAAAAAATGGTGAAATCTGGTCTCCCTCTAACAACGACACGCTGCGCTACATTCCCGCTGCCAGAGGTTTGGTTCCAGGGCCCACGCGTTATGCCATTACAAGAATTGATGACGTGGAATCCTCCTACAATTTATTTTTCGCTGCTAAGATCATCAGTAGTATTGTCGACATGACAAACTTGCAGGGGGGACGTTCGGTGGCAAACTGGAGTGATGTGGATGCCACAGATATTCGTGCATACATCGGTCTCCTGATTTTGGCTGGAGTGTACAAATCGAAGGGCGAATCCACCCGCAGCCTCTGGGATGACCACAGTGGACGTGCCATCTTCCGTGCCACAATGACCCGCACCAAATTCCGGTTGATGAATACCACCCTCCGGTTTGGCGACAAGCTGATGAGACCTTCCCGTCACAGAGAGGACAAGCTTGCCCCCATCCGCTCTCTCTGGGAGAAGTGGACACATCGCCTTCCGATGCTTTTCAACCCTGGTGAAGATGTGTGTGTGGATGAGCAGCTTGTCCCCTTCAGAGGCCGCTGCAAATTCCGACAATACATACCAAGCAAGCCAGCAAAGTATGGGCTAAAAATCTGGATCACCGCTGACGTTGAAACCTCCTATGCCTGGAAGTGCCAGATTTACACCGGTAAAGCTGCTGGCAGTGCTGCCGAGGTGGGCCAGGGAAAGCGTGTCGTCCTGGAAATGACAGAGGGGCTCCAAGGGATCACTGTGACTTGTGACAATTTTTTCACGTCATATGCACTTGTGCAGGAGCTACTAAAGAGGAAAGTGGCCCTTGTCGGAACCATCCGAAGAAATAAGCCTGAGCTTCCATCCAAACTCCTGCAGGTGAGGCAGAGAGCTGCCCTCTCCTCTCTTTTTGGTTTTACCAAGAACACCACAGCGGTGAGCTACATTCCCAAACGGGGGAGGAACGTGCTCCTCCTCAGCAGCAAACACAGGGACCCAGCTGTGACAGAGGAGGAGAAAAGGAAACCTGTGATCATTGCAGACTACAACCACTGCAAGGGAGCTGTCGACAACCTAGACAAGGTATGGAGGCATTACCAGTATATCAATAATACATGATACAGTTGTTAATAATTTAAAAGAATATTTGTATTAATTTTGTATTGGTCTTTTGTAGGTTGTGGGCTCCTACAGCTGCAGGAGGATGACCCATCGGTGGCCACAGGTCCTCTTCCACAACATGATAGATGTCTCTGCCTTCAACGCATTTGTGCTTTTTACTGCTGTGGATCCCTCCTGGAAGCAAGCCAAGTCCTTCAGGAGGAGGCTTTTCTTGGAGGAGTTGGGGAGATCTCTGGTGTCTGCAAAAATCATGCGGAGAAAGCATCCACCTCGTACACCGGCTGCTGTTACCATAGTGGCGGACATACAGGCCTCGGCAGCTGCCCCTGACACCGGCACAATCGCAAGCGGCTCTGCCCCTGACACAGGCACAATCGCAAACGGCTCTGCCCCTGACACCGGCACAACCGCAAGCGGCTCCACAAAAAAGAGGGGACTGTGCTGGATGTGCACTGGGAAAAAAAAGAAAAGTGCAACCACTTGCATCAGGTGTGAAAAGTTCACCTGCAGAGAGCACCAAATCCCCTGCTGCAGGTTCTGCTGGATGAACTTATCTCTCTCTCTCGCACGCACATACACACACACACACACATTATTTGTTATCTCCATCTATCTTACTCCCTCTCTAACACACATACTTGCTCTATCTTCATCCATCTCTCATTTTATTCAACACACACTCATACATATCATTGTTCTATTTTGAAAATGTGATTTGTTCATGAATGTTGATTGCAGTTTGCTGTTTGGTCATATAATTCAATGGTAAAATGTCACATCTGGTGATATACAGTAAAAAGGGACACATTTAACTATTTTCCTCCAATATAAAACCCTGACATTATAAAATGCATGATTATATACCGGTATGGCGGAGAGATCAATATATGTGGTTATAATGGGAGTGGATGGGACACGAGTGGCTAATGTGTGACTTTTTTGTTTAATCTGATTCTGTGCAAAAACGATCTAATTATCCACCAAAATCAATGTTGTTGCTAATCTTTGACATATCCAAGACTGTGATAAAAAAAAAAAAAGCCGAACCTCCCAACATTTATTATATGGAAAATAACTGCCTTTTTGTGCATGTTTTTCATAGAAAACGCAAATTCATGTTTTCAAACTGGCAGTTAAAGGGTTAAAATCCTGAACATAATTTAACATTTGGTATTTTCTATTAGGGCGGAAGTTGTTTTAAAGATTGAACCCAAAAAAGTTGTGAAAAAACCCTTTTAATATAATGTTTTTATCAAAGTCTTTTGCAGTGGACATTTTTGTCTCGAATGACTAATTTAACATTTGGTATTTTTGATCAGGACTGAAGTTGATTGAAAGATTTAACCCCAAAAAGTTTAAAAAAATATTAATCTGTTGTCATTTTAGAGCAGTTTTTGGAAGTGGACATTTTTGTCCCGAATGACTAATTTGTAACTTTTTTGTTCAATCTGATTTTGTGCAAAAACTAATAATGCAAAAAAATCCATTTTGTTGCTAATCTTTGACATATCCAAGACTGTTATAAAAAAAAAAAGAGCCAGTCCCCAGATATGTATTTTTGGGAAAATAACTAATTTTCTGTTTTCATCATGAAAAAAAACAGCAGTTTCATGTTTTCAAAATGACATTTAAAGGGTTAAAATCCTGAAAATGATTACATTTTTGGTATTTTCTATTAGGGCGGAAGTTGTTTAAAAGATTGAACCCAAAAAAGTTGTGAAAAAAACCTTTTAATATAATGTTTTTATCAAAGTCTTTTGCAGTGGACATTTTTGTCTCGAATGACTAATTTGTAACTTTTTTGTTCAATCTGATTTTGTGCAAAAACTAATAATCCACCAAAATCAATGTTGTTGCTAATCTTTGACATATCTAAGACTGTGATAAAAAAAAAAAAAGCCGACCCCCCCAACATTTATTATATGGAAAATAACTGCCTTTTTGTGCATGTTTTTCATAGAAAACGCAAATTCATGTTTTCAAACTGGCAGTTCAAGGGTTAAAATCCTGAACATAATTTAACATTTGGTATTTTTGATCAGGACTGAAGTTGATTGAAAGATTTAACCCCAAAAAGTTTAAAAAAAATATTAATCTGTTGTAATTTTAGAGCAGTTTTTGGAAGTGGACATTTTTGTCCCGAATGACTAATTTGTAACTTTTTTGTTCAATCTGATTTTGGGCAAAAACTAATAATGCAAAAAAATCAATTTTGTTGCTAATCTTTGACATATCCAAGACTGTTATAAAAAAAAAAGAGCCAGTCCCCAGATATGTATTTTTGGGGAAATAACTCATTTTCTCTGTTTTCAAAATGGCATTTAAAGGGTTAAAATCCTGAAAATGATTACATTTTTGATATTTTCTATTAGGGTGGAAGTTGCTTTAAAGATTGAACCCAAAAAAGTTGTGAAAAAAACCTTTTAATATAATGTTTTTATCAAAGGCTTTTGCAGTGGACATTTTTGTCTCGAATGACTAATTTGCGTAGTCCAATCGAATGATACCGGAGGGTTAAAGCAAACTCATATATGATCGGCGCGGAGCAGAGATATCTGCCACAACAATTTACAAAGTACTATTCCACCTTGTGGCTACATCTTGTTGTAATCTTTTTGTAGGTTGGCCAAGTTGTTGCTGAATAGTTTGGAGTCGTGAGTATGCTAATGGTAAATGTTAAAATGACCGACGATCCGTCTCCCTGCAGCTGTCATGTCAGAAATGCTTCGCTGTGACAATACTCCCTCGTTCACAATGAGCTGGAGTGTGTGTGCCATACAGGGTAGGCTGGGTAAATCTGCATCCTTCATGGCCTTTACCATGTTTTTTGCGTTATCCCTTAGAATAACGTGGACCTTTTCTATGGGAATTCCCCAGGATCGGAACATCTCACGGAATGCAGCAGCCAGAGCCTCCGCTGTGTGTGACCCTGGGAATTCTTGACACTGAAGAACAACGTTGTGCGGTTTGAAGTCCTGATCAATGAAGTGCGCAGTTAAACTTAACATGGACATGGGACATGCACTCGAGCTCCAGATGTCACTGGTAAAACTAACTGATGTGACATTGTCCTTTAAAATGCTGTCTATGTGTGTATACACTGTTTGGTATAATTGCGGCAGGCATAGGTCTGTGAAATGTTACGCCCTGGAAGGATATAGCGTGGATCCAAGGTGGTAATAAGTTGTCGGAACCCGGCATCTTCCACTATTTCTGCTGCGCACTCCTTGCATACCGCTATTTTAATGTCTGTTTCGGACACCTTGAAATATTGCCAGACTGGTGAAGCCATTTTGTCAGTTTATTTTGCCGCGTCCAGAGAAAAAAAGTGTTATGTATTTCACGTCATCATTTCACGTCATGCGATCGGCTCTCGCGATCGGCATGTTTAGAGGGCACCGATCGATCGGTAGAGAGTGAATATCGGCCGATATCGATCGGTGACCGATTGATCGGAGCGTCCCTACTTGGCATAATTGGTTCTTCCAGCAGCTCTGAACCAAGGGATGACTTCACACATGCTATTCAGGTGAAGTTGAAAGTCTGCTTCACGTTCTGAACGAAGGATCCTTAGCAACAAATCAGCACCCTTGAGGAACATTAACCAATATCCAAAAGTTGCTGATTGCTTAGCCCCTTCAACTATGAAAGTCTGGATAATGTTCTGGATCCCAGTAAGTTCCGTCTCCACCTCACTGATAAACTGTTGAGCAGTGGCCTTGTCATTACCATGAAATGCATGCTGTACATCTCGTAGGAGTTGCTCTTGTGCTCCAGTTATTGCACATTTGCCTTTCTTTTCAAGCAATGATTGCATGGCTTTCCAGAAGAGCCTGAACAGAGCCTCAGAGGCTAGCTTTATGCTCCTTATTCCTCTTGCCAGCTGCTTCCCCTGAAGCAACTGTCGGGCTGTGCCCTCTGCATACACGTCTGACTCAGTGAGTATGTCAAACAGTCCGCCATCACCATAGAGCTTTCCAATGCTTGCAAGGTAAGCCATTGTGATATGCATACCTCCTAGTCTCATTGTGATCTTCCCTTTTAAGAGCTCTGGTTTGTTCCACAATATCTGTTGCGCTTTGCTATAAATTGCAAGGTCTGCAGTCACAAGCACATGGTGTTGTCCCAGTTCTTCAGCTAGCTGTACAACCTGTACATCTGTATAGATGGTGGACAAATCTGAGGGCGATTCTCTTATGAAGGGCATGTATAGTACACTGGCTACTGGACAAGGTGTGTCTGATGTGAAGGCATTGAATGCAGACCACGCAGGAATATGCTGTTGATTCTCGCTCTGGTTTCGGGCCAGCTTCCATACCAGGTCTCTGCCTTCTGCTGCTTTGGAGACTGCTGTGTTTATGTGTAGTATCTCAGGTTTGGGAAGTTCGGGCGGTTCTGGTCGCTTTGGAGGTTTGATATATCTGTAACCAGAAATAATAAGATAAGCTTGTTATCATATGCATTAAATATCAACTCGAAAACTACTAAAACAAAGTACTTCATTATCTCATTTTCAGCTTTTATACACAAAAGTGTATCTTTCAGTAACTAAACCTCACCAAGTATTCATATTGAACACCCCCACCAATTAATTTGTACTGTGACTATTGCAGATTATTATCATCTGATATTTGGGAAGTGTGTTACATTTGAAATGGCAGAAAGTCTTGTTGCAACTTCCAGATATTAAAAGAGGCCCCTTGAGTTTCTCTGGAAATTATCAATAGTAGCAGTTAAGTGAATACTGTTTAAACAATACCTGTGTTTGTGTTTTGTATTGGTTTCTCTGTTTTATCCTTTCATAAATGTGAGGACTAAAACTTGCTCAAACATTCTGGGGTGCTTGGAGTAAACAGGTTTTATTGCTCTGTGGGGGAGGTATAGATGGCAGGGTGAGAGTTGGATGAGAGTTCCTTCTGCTTAAGATCTCCAGTATGTCATGTTTCAGGGAAGTCAACATATCTTGAATAGTATATGTGTGTGTTTAATTACTTTGTATTCATAATAAGCAGTCTGTGTAACCAGAAGCTGGAAATATGAGAGTATTAATATGTATTATCTTTGTGAACAAAGGGATATTATTTGGACAGAGCTCAGGCCTCTGGAATGTGCAGGAAAGTGTGTGTGTGAAAGTCTATGCAGGAAAGTGAGATAACGGACGCCAGATACATTTTATTACCATCTCAGAGACACTTGTTTATTATCCTGGCTGGCTCGCGCTGATTCGCTAAGAAAAGTCATCTTTTACATCTTCCAATGAGATAGACTGACTTGGCTCCTCCGGTGATTTTTGGGTATAAAAGCTGGGTTTGAATTTAGTTCATTCTCTTTTTCCTCCTGCTGCGAAGACCGAAGAATCCCACCAGCACGAGAAACTAGAGCAGGGGCGCTCCTAATTATATTGAATTGTATTGCATTGTATTATTGCCTTTTATAATTAAAACAGATTATTGTTTAACTGGTATCCTGGTGTTTTCTGATTTTCCCTACTGTTATGATTTCAAGCAGCTCGCCAAAACGACACGCTGGGCAGAGGTGGGTTGTAAAAACCATCTTCTGCCGCAACACTATACACATGAAAACGGAATGAATACAAATTCAAATAATCGAAACATACCTGTGAAGTTTCTCTCCATTCAAGTCAGCTGTGTTCAAGGTTGAGAGAGACCTCTCTGGGACTCGTGCTAGACATTCATATGCAGTGGAGACATGGCCTCTTCGGTACACAACAGATGCCATAGCATGAGTTGTTTGCTTCCAGAGTATCCTCATTCTGATCAAAGTCATCGATGGCTGCATCAACAATTCCATGTTCAGTGACTCCAGTGAGGCCAGTTGGGATGTAGTAAAGCAAACAGATATTGTTCTAAACTGTATTAAAGTAAACAGGTATTATCTTGAACTGTATTGAAGTGAACATGTATTATTTGGGACTGTTTTAAAGTAATCCTATATATATATAAACCTTCTTACCTACACTCACTGACCCAGATACCAGCACGCACATGTTCTCTTTCAAGGTTCTTCCTGGGGCCAATATAATCTCAAGCACCAATATATCTGTGTACAATGTTTGATTGTTTTGGGAAAGAATAGTTTGTGTGAAATCTTCCCTGGGAAAGTAAAGGAGTGAAGTTAGGTGGAAGATAAAAAGTGATTCTGACCTTGACTAGTTCCGAGGCTCTCACGCTTCACTTAGGAGTAAAATGGGACGGAAGAGCCGACCCACATCTCCGCCCCAAATATGTCCATATATACTGTTGTTTATTCATGCAAAGGGCCCCCCTTGTTTCTGACTGGCTGGTCCCGATACCTGTATCGCACAGCAGTAGAGCTGGGAGTCCAGAGTACTCTGTAATTTGTGTATTGGTGTTTTTTACCATTAAAATCAGATTATTGTTATAACTTTTATGCCGGTGTTTTGAACTCCTTCTCTTATTAATCTGACCAGGCTCATCTAACGGACGGCGCGGAGCAGAGGTGGGCTTTAAGCCACCACTACTGTGTTTGTTCCAACAGTAGACACCACTCTCTGTCCTTGATATCTGGTCTGCTGCCACAGATGTGAGGAACTGTTGAACCTCTGTATAGGAAACACAGTGCCCCATTGCACTGAGCTCATTGATGAGTGACTTACTGCCAAATTGATGATGAATCAAAATGGCAAGTCCCAGTGTGATTGGCGTATGGATGTGACGGCACTGTGCAATGAGATCATGGCAGATTGCAATGACACACAAATTGTTTTAAAACCAGGCTGTGTTATATGCATTATGTAAAGAGGTCCTGGATCTGAACTGGACCATTACTTTAAAGCATGAAGTCTACTCCACAATTCATTTGAAACGATTGTTCATAGAGAACAAAGAAAATCTAATTTATTTACACGTCATATCGATTTCATGTTTGCATGAATAACATGGCTCGATAAAAAAAAACTCAGTTCTTAGAAATTAATTATACTCTCGTATCAGGCAATTGGATCGTTCTACATTGTTATTTTATGTCAATGCAAAATATGCTTTTAAAAGCTTATTTGAAAGCAAATCAAATGCAATAAATGTGTGCCGATCCACTGAGATTCTTGGAAGAGTAACAGAATAAGTCTAAATTAAATAAGATTGAGCACTGCTGTTAAACATTTTTTAATGTGTTGAATTGTATACAGAGAAGTAAAGACTGCAATGCATTTATTTCTAGATGTTTCCCAACACTAATATTCTGTGGCAATTCAACCCTTAGATGCAAAGGTGGGTAAAACATTTCGGTTTCACAATATGTGACATAAATGTGTTATATACCTAATAGTCCTCAAATCCAGTTTTTAATGTAGCCCCGCTGCATTTGTATGTACCTATTTTACTTTTTTAGAGAAAATAATATTTTCGTATATAATTGTCACAATTCTCCAAATCTACAATGGGTAATGACATTATGTTGTCAGTGTTATTTTTTCATCTTTGGATACACACAAGAAGGCAGGAATAGAGAAAAAAATAAAACACTGTCACCAATCCTGCTTTTGATATTGATGGTAAAAAATTGAACGCTTAAAGCAAACAGATATTGTTCTAAACTGTATTAAAGTAAACAGGTATTATCTTGAACTGTATTGAAGTGAACATGTATTATTTGGGACTGTTTTAAAGTAATCCTATATGTATAACCCTTTTTTACTTACACTCAATGACCCAGATACCCTGACACACACACTTACACCTCCTGTCTCCAGCACACACACTTACACTCACTGACCCAGATATCAGCACACACACACACATACACTTTCCCCCCCACCAGCACATGCACATGTTCTTATTCAAGGTTCTTCCTGGGGCCAGTATAATCTCAAGCACCAATATATCTGTGTACAATGTTTGATTGTTTTGGGAAAGAATAGTTTGTGTGAAATCTTCCCTGGGAAAGTAAAGGAGTGAAGTTAGGTGGAAGATAAAAAGTGATTCTGACCTTGACTAGTTCCGAGGCTCTCACGCTTCACTTAGGAGTAAAATGGGATGGAAGAGCCGACCCACATCTCCGCCCCAAAAATGTCCATATATACTGTTGTTTATTCATGCAAAATGCCCCCCTTGTTTCTGACTGGCTGGTCCCGATACCTGTATCGCACAGCAGTAGAGCTGGGAGCCCGGAGTACTCTGTAATTTGTATTGGTGTTTTTTACCATTAAAATCAGATTATTGTTATAACTTTTATGCCGGTGTTTTGAACTCCTTCTCTTATTAATCTGACCAGGCTCATCTAACGAACGGCGCGGAGCAGAGGTGGGCTTTAAGCCACCACTATTGTGTTTGCTTCAACAACGCTCATTTGGAATGAATTTCAATTTAGAATTAAAATTGTAACACCCCTAATAATTACCCATAGTTTACATGAGTGGCGGTGGCCAACTGTAATTCATTATTAACATCAATTGATACAAGTGTCAGTCCTAAGTAGGGTTGAGAACCGATAAGAAAATGCCGGGTACCGGGTACACATACAAAATAAACAATTTTGGTTCTGCTTAACGGTTCCTAAATGCGGTAGACCCTGTATTCCACCGGGTCCGGCGGCGCCGCGGCGACCCGGTGGAATTTCAGCGGCGGACTGACGATCTGTGTGTTCTGGAGAATCACAGAACGGCCGGTCGTCAGCGGCACCGCCCTTAATTTTTTTAAACGGCATCATGTAAGTTGCGCTGACAGGCGACAGAGGTCCACAGTTGCCCCGCAGCGAGGCTCCCCCCCCCCGCCCTTCCGTAGACAGTTCACAAGCTCAGTCACTTCATAACACCAAAGATGGGTCGCGGTAAATGCTCTAAAGCAGGGGTCTCCAACACGTCGATCGCGAGCTACCGGTAGCTCGCGGGCAGCTTTTCAGTAGCTCGCCGCTCGATTATCGATTATAGCGTAGTAAGGTTGCTTCTTGATTTTTCGGCCGCGACTGGACAATAAAGTTTTTTTATTTTAGAATTGTTTCTGTCACACGAATATAAAATTGGTCGGTGACGCAGTGATCAAGGAACAGACGTGACAGCGACACCACACATGGAGCAGTCTGCTTTCTCCAGCAACACCAGTCCAGAACCAACAGCAGAATGAACCGCTCTGAATCAGGCCCGTGTCACTGCGGCTCAGACACACAGGGAGGGATTTGTGTTTTTGAAAAACACTCGTTATCGTCATGTCAGGTTTTTTGTGGATTTAATCAAGTCTTGGATTGCAGAGTATGAATGTCCTCTTGCCCTCTATTTTCAGTTGATAAATACTTGTGTAAAGTTTGTGAAGGCAGGAGGAAAGCTTCCGCAATCACCGTCTCCTCCGTTCCTCCAAACCCTGCCCCCTCCCTGAAAAATAATGAGTGACAGGCTGATAGTGACCCGATAGAAACGTTATTATTCACTTAATCACTGATTGAGATATGATGAAGCTAACTTACTCTCATACATTCATGGGATTTATGCAACAGTAAGACAGAGAATAAGTGTGCATCAGTGGCGGCTGGTGGAAAATATTTTTGGTGGGGCTGTTGATATAGTGAGTAAAACATTTTTTTTGGGGAGAAATGACCCCTTAAATTAGGACTTCTGGTGATGTAATGGCGCGTTTCCAGTGCAGCGCGGAGCTCGCTTTAATGCTGCGTTCAGACCGGACGCGATGCTAATATTCGCTTCGCTCTAAACGCTCCTATCGCATCGCTCTAGTCCAGGGGTGTCAAACTCAAGGCCCGGGGGCCAAATCCGGCCCGCGACCTAATTTTATGTGGCCCGCAAGAGCTTGCAAAGAATATAATATACATTACAATTGGTGTAATTGTTGAATATTTACTTTCAATTATTTGCCCTAGACTTCTGCTTTCAGACGTAGTTATTTAGGAAGATATTACCAGAACTGATAATAATCCAATGCAGGGCCAACAATGTAATACATTATTTAATATATATTATATGTTTACATATGTATATTTTATATATAATTAAAATTACAACCGGCCCTTTGAGTGCAACCATAATGCTGATGTGGCCCGGGATGAAATTGAGTTTGACACCCCTGCTCTAGTCGCTCGAGTTTCACCGCGGCTGCCAGCTGTGTTTACTCGCATCATTCAAACAAGACGCGCTGGCTCGGGAGCTACAACTACAACAAAATGAACATATTTTACCGTGATTAAATTGTAATACACGTTTCAAAATGATGCCGAAGTAACAACATACTGATACCGGTTAGTAAAAACCATGAATTAATGCTTTGACAAGTCTGCAGACAGACGGCAGGCGAAAAACCTTTTAGAATGCTTGTTTTCTGAATGGAGCTTGGCTAAGCTAACGTTATATATGCTCCGACCGTCCACACTCACAACAACGGCCTATACAGACATAAATAAACCAGCGACTGTATTCTCCATGACACAGACAGTCTGTGGTTTGTACTTGTTTAACTTTTGTCTAGTTTCTGAACAGATCGTATCTGTCCCCGGCTGTTTGATGAGCAAGCATGGGAAACAAAAGATAGCATTTACCTGTTTGCATCCAGCTAGCCATGCCTTTCTGGTATACCAGCTACGATGAGAAGCCTCGTTGATATGTTTTGTCTTTTTCACGAGCTTGCTGTGATATATACAAATCGGGTTGGTCCGGTCCAAGGTCTTTAAGTATCAATTTATCTCCCAAACTTCTCCTTTCGAAAGGATTGGAGAGTAGCTCTTGCACAGAATTGGGTGCGGACCGAGGTCCGTCGACTCCACCTGCACACCATTCTCATCCAAATACTGCGTCACCTTGGTCACTCACGAGTCTAAAAAACAACTCACGTCAACGCACGTAAGCAACGTGGGCGCCAACGTGAGCGCCCTCGTGACCAAAATATTTGACGGCGCTGATTGGCTGAAATTATGTTTCGGCGGCACAGTTTACTATTGAGACTTTTGCAACGTGCTGGTTGCTGCTGTTTGGCTCGGGGGCTCCGCCCGGTAATGATAAACTAATGCCACGGGCAAGGCCAGGCAGGAAACATGTGACTTATCAGTAACTTTAGACATCGTAACACAATTTTAAACGAGATTTTATTGTAGATTATACATTTTACTGATACCAATTGTATGATATTTACCTTGTTCATTAAAAATAAAAATATAAAATATATTTTTTTTTTTTATATTTTTTTTTAAAATATTTAATTTTTTATTTAATATTTTTTTTAATATTTTTTTTTTATGCAACAGTAAGACAGAGAATAAGTGTGCACCCACATGCACTATTTTAGTTTAGGTTACTAAATACAGAACAAGACTGACTGATGAACATTTAAATGACTCTATTAGAGTGAACCTAAGTGGGTCCAGCATACACCTGTATGGTAGACTCCATGCAGTGCCATTCATCTCACTAACTGTAAAAAAGAGTGAATGCACTTATTTTATACATGTGCCATAAGATGTTTGTACGGTGGTGATTAAGGTGATGTATTTACTATGTGGGCCATAATAAGAAGTGAAAATATTGTCTTTTTTTCTTGGACATGTATGTGAATCTTCAGTAATTACTATGTGGACATACATTTTCGTTTTCTTGGACCTTGATGTGAAGTTAAGATTTTTGATAAGCTTTGGGTATTGATTTCACACGTGTACAAAACTAGCTTAATTCACCTGATGAGTGCTATGTGAATAAATGGAAGTGATGCGATGCAAGTAGTTCTTGGCCACTTTCATTTTTTCAAAGTAGCTCTCAGATGGAGAAAGGTTGGAGACCCCTGCTCTAAAGTGAGGCTCCACTACACTAAAAAAGAAAAAGACAAGGCACAGTGTAATGCCTGTTAATAGCTTGCCACAGGCATAGCTCAGTTAAAATAAAGCACAGCTATTGTGCAATACATTTGTATTGCATATATTTTTTATTTGTAAAAATGTCAGTTAAAGCGTAAATGAATAAAGATATTTTGGTTATCTAAACGTTTGACCTCTTTCTTTTACAATTTTGGAATCGAAACGGGGAATCGATAAGAACCGGAATCGATAAGCAGAACCGGAATCGATAAATTTCAAACGATACCCATCCCTAGTCCTAAGGAAGATTCTGCTATCAGTAAGCTGTACATTCTTTAAATCTGACACTTCAGTCAGTTCCTAGAAATTTAGAAGCATTGCTGAATATAGAGCAGGGGGCCAGGGAAGGCCAGAAATTGGATTAGCCAGTTGGATGTGATGATATGCCAGTGAGGACAGCCGGTGCAGCGACTCAGTGACCTTTCTGATAACCAAGATAATCCATCCATTTGAGCCTCTTGGCCTCTGCCTTGATTCCCCTCATCAAACATCCCACTGCCCTATTGTTAGCTATGTTTGCTGCCTGTCCTGCTACGGTGCTTGGACCATAACTCTTCACTCTGCAACGTGGCGAGCAGGTCAACTATTAATTTAGGTGAAGTGCCATGTCTGTACCTGCTGTTCAGCTCAGCAAGGCGAGTCGAGCTGCTCGGCTGAATGAAAGAGACATGCTGCCTGTCATCTTTCACCTGCCTGGCACCCTCACTCCTCTGGGCCTTCTTCACATGTGCTTGTCTTCCAAAAGTGCCCACTGTGACCGGCAAGACAAATTGCGATATTATGGCAAAACTATAAGCAGGACACTTACTCTGGCCAAGAGTTAAGCTGGAGTCATAAATCAATCCTAGCAGACAGCCAATCATAGGATATGGGAGGCAGACAGAGAGGGAGGAAGGGGGAAGTGGCAGGGTGGGAAATACAAGATAGAGGCTGTAGTTTGCACCAGTGGGTTGTTTGACAGAGTGGGATTAAGCACACAGATTTGTACAAGTACATTTTGTTTTGGTATATTCGGCTTCAATTAAGCCCTTATATGTTAAACTCTACTGTCTTGCTTCTGGACAATCAATCCACAATTAAACAAATGTAGAAAATTAAACTACAATTCCATGTTTAATATTCCAATTCACCCAAAGTGCAGCAAATAAATCATACTGGTCAATTCAGTCTGATTAGACAAATGGAAGTGATCAGCATTCCACTGCCAGATCGCATCCCCCGACTTTCTTAATCAGGCTGCAGTGCTGTCGTTCGATGCTTGTAATCATCAGATGGCCTGTGGCTCTGAAGAACACAAAAAAATCATTTTAAACTGCACCTATCATGCTATTTTTAGGCAATAGCATAGGTCTCAGATATATAAAAATATATAAAAAACATATCTATGAAGTGTTTTGCTCCAAATACCAAACAGATCACCCATTCTAGCCATGCCTCATATCCCTCTATTTCACTTCCTGTTTCAAAAGTGCTGATTTGGGGTTTAACGCTTTAAAAAAAAAAATTGATAAAAGGAGGGGGCTGAGCTCATGCGGGAGATTCTACCGGCAGATACTGCGGTGATGAAACGCCATATCATGGATTATCAAGGATTATTTCTGAAACAGTATGGAGCTCAAAGGCTTTCTCTCTTGCCGGTTATACCACAAGGTGAGTTCCTTTGTATATCCAGCTTCTTCACACACATGCTCTGTGCAGTACAGGGCCCTTTCTCATTTCTCTAACTCCCCTCCTCGACTCCCCTCCTCGACTCCTATCCTCGAGACTTAGTCCCGCCCACAGGAGATGCGAGCCGAGGAGCCGAGGAGGGGAACCGAGGAGAGAGGAGGGGAAGCAGCAGGCGGTTAGAGAAATGAGAACTCCTCTCCTCTGAGCGGTCATTTTAAAGAGACGTCCATTAATGATGACAGGAGGCACAGCAGCCCTCTGTCTGATGGACAGATATGTTCATGATGACTTATATTTACTTTGATTACCTATGTTGCAAATGTATTATCTTTTCAATTTACACACGGCATCTATTGCACGTCTGTCCGTCCTGGGAGAGGGATCCCTCCTCTGTTGCTCTCCCTGAGGTTTCTCCCATTTTTCCCTTTAAAACTGTGGGTTTTCTTCGGAAGTTTTTCCTTGTACGATGTGAGGGTCTAAGGACAGAGGGTGTCGTATTGTAATACTGATATTCTGTACAAACTGTGAAGTCCACTGAGACAAATGTAACATTTGTGATATTGGGCTATATAAATAAACATTGATTGATTGATTCATTGATTCATTCACAGTGCGGTATAATGAGACAATAACAGGCTACAGATGCGGACACACACACACACACACACACACACACACACATATATATATATATATTTATATAAATATACAATTTCAGAATCAAACAGAGCACCTTCATAGTAACGTAACACTATCAGAGACTGGATCCCCCCCCCCCTCTCCCCTCTGGTCGCTACAATGAGGAAAATAAATTACGGGCCAAAAGTTTTATTTACAAGTATTAAAAGTAAGCAGAGGACACCAAACCAACTGGGACCTGTCTGTCCGCTGCATCTACGCACACACTGTACCACCTACACCACACACACGCACATACAGCTCCTAAAACAGGCTACAGCCGTTGTGTATTTTATTATGTGAAGCACTAAATGGTTTTAGAAAAATATCGACTCTTTGTAGATATCTACTAAACTAAAGCAAATAAAGAGAGTAATGTAGGCCTGTTATACGAGTGATATATATTATACACACTGCTCTGCTTTCTGCGGACCTCACAGCTGTTCTCACTGTAAACATCGCGTCGCGATGAAAGCAGTTAATAAAATAATATCCAGGGGATGCATGCAGAGCTGTCATTGGCTGAGATAAGTCCGGCCGTGCGTCACGACTCTTTGAAACATCTCTGTTGCCGGAAATGCATCCACGAAGGAGCCGTGGAGGAACGTGGAGGACCCATCAGTGTATCCTCAGTTATAGCTCCTCCAGAGAGCCTCCTCGACGCTCGATCCTCGGTCCTCGAAGTGCATTTAGAGAAATGAGATGTCCTTCAACATGGCGCGCTGAAATTCATTTCCGGGTCACTACCGGAGGACCGAGGAGTCGAGGAGGGGGATTTGATGAAATGAGAAAGGGCCCTGGTTAGCTCTGACGATGCTAATGTAAACATGCACCGACCATATTACGTCCAAAACAGTCGGGCATTGTTTCGGATAGCAACGTTTCTGATAGGGCCATGGGTGTAAAGCCAGCCTACATTTCCGATATTACGTAAATGTGACTGCTGCATTCCTATGCTCAGGCTGCCCAAATATAACATTCACAAGAAATATGTCATGACCCGTGGCGACTGGTCATTAGGGGCAGGTGGGGCACAGCCCCATCTAGTGTCAGCATAAAGTAATTCAAATAATAATTCCAAAAAAATGCAAACAAATGCAAAAGAAATACATCTTAAAATATATACATATATTTTCTTTTAGTAAACACTGAAAACGTTTCAGTGTTTACTAAAATAAAATGTATGCAATTTAATTGTTTTAACCTGCTTTATTTGTGGGTGATCCGGGGGCATGCACCACCGGGAAGATTTTTTTTTTAAATGTTGAAGTTAAATGCATCAATCTGGTGCACTTTCAGCACAACATGAATGTATGGATACAGCTCTCTACACTCATATGAAAGGGAGCTGTATACTTTTCAATAATCCAAACATCTTTAGAATATGATCACAACCAATAACAAATCATTTAAACTTGTTTATTCTTATCGTATGTTACCAGTTAGCATTTTTTCGTTTTAGTTATGCATATTTGACTAATCACTCCCCTTTTAAACTGTTTTTTTTTTACTGTCCTATAGTACACATTGGCATGATTTCTTATTTTATTTTTTACAATTATAAATTAAATAGATAAAGGTGTGCTCTCTCTCGCTCTCTCTCAGTCTCGCTCGCTCAGTCACAGACGCTGTGTGCTCCTCCGTGGCGATGACGGCTTGCGTTAAAAAACAATAATAAACATATTTGTAAAGTGGGGGGACACAAACGGGATTTCGAAAAGTGGGGGGCGACATGTACCCAGGGGAGGCGGGTACTGTAGGCTATAGGGGCCTTCCCAAATATTTTTGTCACTGCATCCTGGTAAAATAAAAATATAATGTTTGTGTCTTTGACATTAGAGCTGCTATGCAATGTCATGCACTGCATCATATTGAAATAATAGGCCTTCACCAAAGCATGTTGACAAAGCTAGTAACTACAGCGAAAGACCTTTACAATCCAAGTCAATTAACTTAAATATGTATTGTGATAATGTCCCACACAGCTAGTTGGTTACTACAACAATCTACAGTGATGTCACAGGGATTTCAGGCAGCAGGTAGTTGAAGCTTGAAGGTTAATCCATGTGCTATGGCTACAACTGCCTCGTGGAACAACAAAGTTTTCCTTTCTGTTTGTTTAATATAGGAATGCATCTTTGTCTATTACACTTTTCTTCTGTAGATCTCCCATCTGACTTTATTGTGAGCTTGTGTTTTCAAAAAGTAAATTGAGCATGTTTTATGAGACTGAACAGTCACATTGGACTCTATTAAAACCCAGGTAGGTGCAGAATAGGTTTCTCAAAAATAAAGCAATCAGGAAGGCAGTACTATGATAGTAAACTATATGTACACGTTGATTAATACTTAACTTGTACTTGGGACAGGACTGCAAAGTACAGATGGGATATTCCTGATCATAATCAAACTTATATAAATGTGCACCAACATTAGTTATCAGTGTTCTCTATTCTCAATTTAAAAGAATAAACTGACAATAAAGAAGTCTTATAACATATTTTGCTTGTGTCTTTGGAAGGCCTTCAGTGTTTGTTTTATTATTGATCAACTAGTTACATTGTCATTTTGTAAATTAAGAAAATAACATCCAAAGAATTAACCTGTTAAGCCCGAGAGACCCCGGTTCTGGGGGCCTCCTGCAATATCTTGCAGAAAACAGTGTCTGAGGGCATGTTCATTTAATAAACTATGAATGTTTTATATCGATGTAACGGGAAGAAACTCATCTAACTGATCATTTTAATTTTTTTTTCAAAAAAAACCCCACAATGCTAACGCTGAGCCTCTGAATTAGCAACGAGCGAAAAATGCTAACAGATGACTGCACCGAAATTCACTCACAAAACCTTATTATTTATCTTTGCTGCACATCTCAACCCATCGTTTCACATCGTGAGGAGACACAGAATCGATGGGTGCCCTCATTATCACTCAATGATACGAACTCTCGGAGATAATAACAAGAACACACATCAAAACATATGGAGCTAGTTAGCCAAAAACGGCAAAATGGCTCACCTGTGTGGTAGTCTGGTCAAAAGTGGTCTTCAATCGCATTAAAACGATAAAAACGATGCTGAAGTTAATCCATAGGTTAATCCAATGTGTCTGTTTCACTTTGAATGATTTCTGATAATCCATGAGCAATAAATCAGCTTTTCGGTTTTGAGATGTCAAACCTAGAGACAGGTTCGCTCTGGAGCAAAACTGCTTGCGCGAAGACGCCATTTATTTTTTTGTAACATGAGTGTGTGCGGGACGATTCCCCTTCGATTCTATTGGCTCTAACGGTCAGAAAGAGATGTCACATGTCAACATCATAGACAATCCAGCAAGGGGGGCCAGAGATAAGGAAAATCCACCCAAATGGCCCCAGAAGAGGTTTTTTTTGCTAAATCTGTCTAAAAAGGTCAAATATCACTTGTTTTGCATCAATCTTGATACAGGGTACTTATTATATGTTGTACTTTGGATTCCTAAAGCTTTTAGTCTACTAACCCATCATCCAAGGTTAGTTTTCACTATAAGTACAACATATTTTTTGGACGGACACTATAATTTACAGTTTTTTACCATGTTCAATCTGAATTTTCTTTAAAATAAAAAACATCTATATAGATTCTGACTTTCATTTTCGAGCCTGAGACCTGAAAAACAGGCTCAGGGCTTAACAGGTTAAACAATTATAATTGGAATGTTTGCACCCCATTTTTTTACTTTTAAATTAATCTTTATGGTGTGGTGTTACCAATTCTTAAAATAATACAAGGATTTTCAGGGCAATCGATTTGCAGCCAATCAGAGACGAGACTTCTGCTGCACGCACCCATCATGCGCTGAGGCAGACAGAGCGCATGCGCAAAGGCACTGACACAACAGAGACCACGCAGTTAGCACGCAGGAGGTGAAGAGCACGGCACGTGGTGCGCCCAGAGGAGAGGAATCAGCACTTTGAGAGGTAACGGTAATACGAGTAGAAGTACTCAGGTCTTATACTTGAAGTGGTATTACTGTACTTAAAGCTGCTGCTGTGTATTTTAAGTTATTTTTGCTCAAGCATGTGCAAACGTGTGTCTCTTTTCCCCCCTCAGCTGTTAGCTGCAGTACCAGTAATTGCAACCTACCAAGAATAAACAGCAGCCAGAGATACTCAAGTAAGATTTCTTGCCATATTACAAGTTTTATCAATTCTCAATGTCCTATGTGGTATTGCTATGCAAACAGTGAAAGGATATGGAAATCATCAAGAGGTGGCTAAAATATGTTTTTCTGCTGACCCTGTCCAGAGCAGTACATTGCTTTGTTCCAGGTGGTTGCTCCTGTCTGCATCTCCAAGCTCGGGGCATACCGGCCATCAGTGGCGGACTGGCCATCGGGACGTTCGGGACGAATCCCGATGGGCCGCTCGGCCCACTTCGGTACCGGCAGGGGCGGATTGGCCATCTGTAGAATCACCGAACGGCCGGGTCGGTTCGCTGTTTTTAAACGGCATCAGGCGACAGAGGTCCACCGTTTCCCAGTCCGCCCCTGCCGGCCATCATCTACTCTAGGTAATACACTGACTATAGATAAGTACTGTACCTTATAAAACCCCACTTTAAACACCCAAACTATCCCTTTATGATGTGACATTTTCAACACTGTTAACATTAGGAAACACTTAAGAAAGAAAAGAAAGCTGCAGGAGCTGATCATTCCTAAAATACAATTGGCCATATGATCACCAGTAAAAAACAAAACAATCTGCACTAAAAAAAAAAATTGGATTTAGAAATGTTTTGTGACTTTTTCCTTTGTGTACCTTAAGGGAGTTCTCCCCTGACAGCTGGACACTACATGATAGCAGAGGACCAGACCATCGTCAGTGGCAGCATCCTGAATGTTGTCGACGCCCTGATGCTGATGTTTGCAGTTATCGCTCAGAACTGGGAGCTACCCTGGAGTTCTTGCAGAGGTAAGACTTGAATTGTGATTATTAAGTCATTCCATCTTAAACCACAGAGTAGAGGATTGTGCACATTTCTGACACATGATAAGTGCTCCTGACAATACAAGATAATCAAGATAAAAAGATTATTGTGCTGCATTCTGTTTCGCATTATGCTCTCGTTTTGTCTTGGGTTGTAAATTCAGCGTACCCCTTTCCTTTGCAGTGGTGTGCTTTGGCTCCTCCCTAAAAGCCCAAACTCACTCTTAGCCAATCGGTGGTATGTTTACTTCAGCTCAATGAAAATGAGCGAAAGAGAGCCCTTAGTCGACAACAAAAGAAAACCAATTAAGTTATTTGGAAAAAGGAATTGTTTTCAAGGAGTCCTATTGAATAGGGATTCAGGTAGGACTGTATAGGGGAAGGTTTCACTCGGAGTGATTTACACTTTGGTGTGTCGGTAAGAACACACAAGATTCTTGGTAGCGGTTGATTTCCTTAACTTATTCATATCAACACAACAGCACAGTAATACAGCCATGGAGCAGGTTTAGTGTATGTGTGTGGTCTATAACAGAGAAACACACTGTCACGATTCTCATGTTATGTCACGTTTTTAGTTTTGTATGTCTAGGTTTGAGTTTATTTTGCTGTTCGGTTCTCAATAGCCTCATCCCAATACCCCTCCTCGACGCCTTCTTTCCCTCACTCGCTTCCCTTCCTTGAGTCTTAGATCCGCCTCTGTAAGATGCGAGCGAGAGACACGAGGAGGTGACACGAGGACAGAGGAGTCCTCAGGTATTAATTGGGATGTCCTCGTTCACTCAAACGTCACTTTTTTCACTCGTTCACTCAAACGTCACTTTTAAACGACGTCTGTTAATGATGGCATGTGCACAGCCCTCTCATCAGGCTTAACTGAATAACCCTTTAGAACCGGCCCATTTGTTTATTTAAATGAATGAATCTTTCTCTTGTTAGTCAAGGTATTCAATGTATGATGGTTGGTCCTGCTTTTGTGTTCCGTTTTGGTGTAAAATGTAGCCTACATTTAAATAAAAATATAATTATAGTAATGTGAAAGCCTTCTAGAAATGAATTGCACATAATAATTCCCACGGAGCTGTGAGCACTTATACATTTATGTATGACGTTTTTACACTCATCTTCCAGTTCTCCGTTTTCCTCTGTTGAAATCGACCAGCTGTGAAGGTGGGGGCGGGGCTTTTATACGTGAGTAGTGAAAGCACTTCAGCGTAGTCTGCTCGCGTGTATCCTCCCTTTCGTCTCCTCCCGCACCCCTCCTCCCTCACCCCTCCTCGACTCCTCCGTGTGCATTTCAGCTTTTGGGACATCCTTCAAAATGGCGTGTCTTGATCGATTTCCGGGTCAAGTCCCGGAGGAGGGGAAGAGAGGAGTCGAGGAGGGGTATTGGGATGAGGCTCCTGTCATGTTTTCCTCCTTGTGTATTGTCTGGTCCCTCTCCCCGTGTTTTTCCTCCCTGTCGTTAGTTTCCCTGGTGTGTCTGATTGTGTTCACCTGTGGCCCTGGTTTCTCCTCCCCTGCCCGGCTGTTTCTCGTCTTGTGATTACCCCTCCCTGTATTTAAGTCTTGTCTCTTCCTGTGTTCAGTGTTGGTTCGTTTGTGACTGAGTTCACCGGTGAGTGTTCTGTTTTGTCCAAGTTATTTTCATTATCCTTGAAATAAAGGTTAATCAGAGTTATCTGTAGTGATGGTGAGATGAAGCCTTATGAAGCTTTGAAGCTTTCCAGCCAATTGGTTCGCAAAAGGGTTAATCTCATGAGGCTTCATCATGGGCTTCATCTGAACACAACCCCCCCCTGTTGATCAAAGTGTGTAAAACAGGCAGATTGGACATCTCAACAGTGTGCTCTATCTCATACCGAGTTCCCAATGAGTAAATCCTTAGAATAACTCTAAACAACGAACATTAAATCATATTTTCATGTTAACAATATTGTATTTATTCCAGTTTAATGATTGTGATTGAAAAGCCTAAGGAGGCTGGTCAACATTGCAAAGAGGGATTTGTATTCCTTAATAATATTCGTAAACTTAACCATGTTGTAGCCTGAGAAAGGCTAAACCATATCAAAGAATACATTTATTAACTACATTATCTCATTTAGCTGTAGCTTTTATAAACAAAAAAAAGACGTATTGACCAGTCGTTGAACCAGGGACCCTGCGGTCGTGAGTCAACTGCTTTCCAGCTGAGCCACAGCACACACACTAAATTCATCTGAAAACACTGCACGCTATTTATTCCTGTATTTATTCATTTATTTATTCATTGATGTTTTTATTCCTACTTTTATTTATGCTTTTATTTATACTTAAAACATGTTCCGACCTCTATATAAGTGAGGGTCTGAGCTCTCTTAATTCCATCGTGTCACCGGCCCGGGTACAGGAGGGGTAATATGGTTCTTATACATCCATGGGTAATATGAGCGTTGTGGTTCAACCGATCTAAAGCACTTTCTGCTTCCAGCAAATCGGTTCACTAAAAGGTTCATCTGAGGCTTCATCATGGGCTTCATGTGCACACAATATTATTATTAATCTTTGACATACTAAAAATACTGGAAATAATGATACAAAAGTGTAAAAGATGTAAAATGTATTTGTAATCCTGTATTAACAGAATGTTGCACCAGTAAGTGTTTTAAAATGACTGTATATAATAATAAAAACAATGTATCAATACAGTATCTTGTTATATCTATACATAAATAAATGTCTGCTGCCTTCTATAAAGACAAAAGAAGCAATATATGTTCAAAAACTGGAAAAGAAGAAGGGTTTAACTTTCCAGAGGGCAGTGAATATGTTTGTGTGACTTTGCAGAGGGCAGTGGGCAGTGGGTGTGCTTGTGTGACTTTGCAGAGGGCAGTGCTTGTGTGACTTTGCAGAGGGCAGTGAATGTGCTTGTGTGACTTTGCAGAGGGCAGTGAATGTGCTTGTGTGACTTTGCAGAGGGCAGTGAATGTGCTTGTGTGACTTTGCAGAGGGCAGTGAAAATGCTTGTGATTCATGGAACAATTTTATTGGTTTTTGTTTAAAAACAATATTTTTTCCACAGTTTTCGGGCTTAGGCGATTTTTTTTCTTTGACAAAACTTCTCCTGCCTTTGAAAATACCCTTTCACACGGGACTGAGGAAGCAGGTGTGCACAAAAAAGTGACTGCAAGTTTATGCAGGTTTGGATAAACATGTTTTTGTGTCTGCCAGTAGTTCAGAGGGTCCTCCAAGCGTCCGATATCTGGTTCGGCCAGGTACCGCTGGACTTCAACAGTTGCGTCAGCTGTGGCATTGTTGGTCTTCCTGGACATCTTCACAGTCTGATCCAATTTATGCCAGAGTTTGTTTCCTGAAAAGTGTACACAGAGAGTGTCAGTGGATGTAGTAATTACTTCAAATTGCTTTAAAATTAATAAAATTACCTGGGGTTTCTTGTTCAGGTTGAGATGTGGATGGACTTTCTTGGGGCACGGCTTCAGGTGTTCGGATCAGTGCACCACATTCAGTCACAAGCCTTTTTGTGGCTTCTGCAGCTTTTAAAGGGCTAAAATCAGTTTGAACCTAGTCCAGTAGCGTTGCCAATGACATGATGCTCATAGATTGGAGTGTGTGGAGCCTCTCTCTTAGCTGCCTTAAGAGGTGTTCTCCCATTTCTTTGGCCACTGCTACTGCAGTTTTTGCCATCTCCTCATGAAGCATTTGCTCCAGCATTTTGAGGAGCGGCACGACCTTGGAACCAGATACATTTTTCTCTTCAGAAAGCTCAATGGTGGCATCATTGAATCCAGACAGCAGAGAGAGGCACCCACTTATGGTGGTGAACTCAGCAGAGGTCTGTGTGGTGATTTCTGTGTTCAAACTGGCTAATGCCGCACCAACTGGTTCTCTGAGGTCCACCAGACGTTGCAGCATGTGATATGTGCTGTTCCAGCGGGTCTCCACCTCTTGCAGGAGCTTCAGTGTGGGCCTTCCCAATTGCCTTAGCACCGATACAAGCTTCTCCTTTAACACAAAATTAAAGATGTATTTAATAGTCAAATTAGCAGTAACATAAGCATTATTATTGTTATTATTCATTATTAACCAATGTAAGAAAGGTCAAAGCACATACCTTAGCAAGGGTGCTGCTCCTAAAATATCCCACCAGTTTTCTTGCCTTGGCTCGAATATCACACAGCACAGGGGTCATGTCAAGAGATTTTTTGACAATTAAATTCAGTGTATGTGCAACAGAGTCCAGCATCGGGTCGGGTACCCGCGGGTGGTATTTTTTCAAACGTTTTTTTCCGGGTTCGGTTCTGGGTAAAACAAAGATGATGCGGGTTGGGTCGCTGGTATTGCATAATAAATATATTAAAATAATAATAACCGTGCATAATCATAACCTCTGCAGCGCATCAATCTGCTGCTGAGCGCGCCACATTCGAAATGGCTGAGGTGAAGCTCTCTAGCGGAGAATACAGCATTTTCAATAACACTTCCTCAAGAGCGAAATCCAACGTCTGGGAGGCTTTTGGTGTCATCCTAGATGGAGAAAATAACCAACATCCCACGCTTTTTGAGACAAATATGCAACTGCGTGTGTTAATAATTGCACGTTTTCACTGCTCATATATAGGCTATGCGGGTTCGGGTCGGGTTGCGGATGTTGTGCCGACGGGTCGGGTCGGGTTGCGGAACTAATTGGCAATATGTGCGGGTAGCGGGGCGGGTTCGGTATTGCACGTCGCGGGTGCGGGGCGGGAGCGGGTCTTGAAAATCAGACCCGTGCAGGACTCTGATGTGCAATGCATATTGCATGATGTAGCTTTAATTGTTTGCCACAGGAAATCATATTGGCTGCACCATCCGTCACAAGGCAAGTGACCTTGTCAGTGATTCCCCATTCCTCCATGAGGGAGGCTTTCACTCTGGCCAGGTTTTCAGCAGTGTGTGTATGGGGAAATTGTTGCACTCCTAACAACACAGAATTGAGACGTGTGTTATCGTCAACAAAGTGGCAGGTTACAGCCAGATAGGCATCCATATTGATGGACGTCCACATGTCAGAGGTTAGGCTCACTGCAGCCACCTTCTGCATGTCAGCTATGGCCTTGTTCCTTTCCAGAACGTACTTGGCATCCACCATAGCCTTAACAGCCTAAAAGAGGGGAAATCACTGGTTAATTGTCAAATGCCATGAAAAAATAAACAATTTTGCTCTATACATCCCACATCCTCCACAACACTGAATGGCTGTGTATCCTTCACAATCAGGTTGACCAAGGCCTCATCCAGTTTTCTGGTAGGCCTAGCTGGGGGGGGGGGGGGGGGGAAGGGAAGCTGTGTTAAGAATGAGTATCTTGTAACTTTCTTTTATTTGACATGGGTTTTTATCTGTCAGAAGCACGCGCCAAGATCTGAAGCACTTCCTGAAGCAGTCACGTGGTATCGACAGGCAGCGAGGCTTCGTTTGTCATCGATGACGTCACTGGCCCAAAACGATACAAGCCTCGACACAGGCTTCACAAAAAGCTTCGGGGATTACTCGACACACGCTCCGAAGCCTCGCCGCAATACGTAACATCACTAGTTATCTGCATTTGGGTCCTGCTTCCTTCACTCAACCGTAACAGTACGAACCAACCACATATGGACCCAGCAGATGATCCATTTGAAGTGGAGTTATATTAATTTTAGGGCTGTCAAACGATTACAATTTTTAATCAGATTAATCACAGCTTAAAAATTAATTAATCATGATTAATCGCCATTCGAACTATGTCCAAAATATGCCATTTCTTTATGTATATTGTTGTGGGAATGGAAAGATAAATGAAAGAAGGCGGATATATCCATAACATACAGTATCTATGTTTATTATAAAAAATGTCTGCGTGTCAAAATGAAAGACAGCCCACACACCTATCAATCATCAAACCGTGGGGTCTTAATTCATTACGTGTTGATTTCTATCAACGGGGGAGTACTTCAGGAAAGTCGACAGGGGGGGGCTAGTGGAGTAGTTTGTGACCACAGAGTGTGAACATTGTGATCAGCTGTTTTAGCGCAGTTCTCCAGTGAAGGGGGGGGAGTCTCCCTCCGCAGCCGGTTGGCGTAGTTTTGGCACAATTCCATTGTACAGACCGACGTTAACAGCAGCCCTGTCTGTGCACACGGAGACCGACTCTGTCGTCCGGTGATCTAACTGCCTTCTGGAAAAGCTTCACAAGTACGCCGGTATGCAAATGCACTTTGTGACACAAGTGACGGTACGCATTTCAGATTACGCACATAACCTGCGTACCAGTTAAGTGCACGCCTGTACTACAGCAAAAGTATTCTCCGTCGGGACTTCCTGCAACAACACCACGCCGTTATCTTGATTCTGATTGGCCAGAAGACATTATCAAAGATGTTCTATTGAGAAGACGATCACGACGTGATAAAAGTTTTCAAGAAGCTTTAGTTCAGAGAGCTGAGTCTGAATAATGTTAAAAACAGGCTGGTGTTAAATTACAGGCTGTTTTTAACATTATTCAGACTCAGCTCTCTGAACTAAAGCTTCTTTTAAATGTTGAGAAAACCAAGGTAATGCTCTTTTCTAAAGCTAAAAAGACACCAGAGCCTGTAGTAGATATTGTAACTACGCAAGGAATAAAACTTGAAGTGGTTACCTGTTATAAATACCTTGGTATCTGGCTTGATGATTGTCTCACTTTTAAACTTCATGTCAATAACCTGCTTAAAAAGCTGAGGGTTAGGCTAGGTTTCTTCTACAGGAACAAGTCCTGTTTCTCGCTTGAGGCCAGGAAAAGGCTAGTCACTGTGACCTTTTTACCTGTGCTGGACTATGGTGATTTGATGTATATGAATGCACCTGCCAATTGCCTGAACAAATTAGATGCCGCGTATCACAGTGCACTGAGATTTGTGACAAACTGTAAAGCATTAACCCATCACTGTACCCTGTATGCAAGGGCTGGTTTGCTTTCACTAACTGTACGGAGGCTCAGTCACTGGTACATTTTTATATACAAAGCCATGTTAGGGAAACTTCCATCTTATATCTGCTCCCTGATCTCACGGAAAATTGTAAGTGGCTACTGCCTGAGATCGCATGCTGTGGTTTTATTAAATGTGCCAACTGCTCGGACTGTCTTTGGGAAGACAGCTTTTAGATGCGCAGCTCCTCTGTCTTGGAATAGTCTGCAAATTAAATGGAAACTGAACAATCTGGTGCCACTAAATGTTTTTAAAGCTCGGTTGGATGCTAGTCAATCGGAAGCTATTGGTACCTGTTTATGTGGATAATTATGTAAATGATGCTGTATGATGTCCTTTTGTTGTTCTATTTATGTTTTTATGTTTCATATGGAACTACTTGAGCAGGTCTCCCTTGAAAAAGAGATCAATTATCTCAATGGGATTTATCTGTATAAATAAAGGTTTGAAATGAAATGAAAACCGTTTCTGGTCTTCGCTACCAGCCCGAACCCCTGCAGCCATGTTTCCGTTTCCAGCATCGGCCCCAGCAGCCATGGTTCCAGCCCCAGTTCTGGACCCGGCAGCCATTGTTCCGGCTCCAGAACCGGCCCACACAGCCATGGTTCCAGCCCCAGTTCTGGCCCCAGTAGTCATGGTTCCAGCCCCAGTTCTAGCGCCAGCAGCCATGGTTTCGGCTCCAGTACTGGCTCTCCGGCCGACGCCAGCTCCCCGTGTCATGTCTGTGGTTCGGCCCACTCCAGCCCCTCGTGTCCTGTCGGCGTTCCGGCCGACCCCAGCTCCCCGTGTCCTGTCAGCGTACCGACCGACAAAAGTCCTCTCTCAAGTTCCTCTCTAGTCCCCTTTCGAGTTCCCTCTCAAGTCTCCTCTCGAGTTCCCTCTCAGGTCCCCTCTCGAGTCCCCTCTCGAGTCTCTTCTCGAGTACCCGCTCAAGTCTCTTCTCGAGTACCCGCTCAAGTCCCCTCTCAAGTCCTCTCTCGAGTCTCCTCTCGGGTCCCCTCTCAAGTTCCCTCTCAAGTCCCCTCTCAAGCCTCCTCTCGAGTCCCCTCTCGAGTCTCCTCTCGAGTCCCCTCTCAGGTCCCCTCTCGAGTTCCCTCTCGAGTCCCCTCTCCAGTCACCTCTCGAGTTCTCTCCAGTCCCCTCTCGAGTTACCTCTCAAGTCAACTCTCGAGTTCCCTCTCGAGCCCTCTCTCGAGACACCGCTCGAGTCTCCTCTCGAGTCTCCGTTCAAGTTCCCTCTCGAGATCCCTCTCAAGTCAACTCTCAAGTTTCCTCTCGAGTTCCCTCTCAAGCCCTCTCTCGAGTCCCTACTCAACTCCATGTCCTGTCCCGTTGGGGGTCCCGTCGACGGCTCTCCTGCCGGGGGACCTGCCAACTCCATGTCCTGTCCAGTTGGGGATCCCGCCGACTGCTCTCCTGCCGGGGGTTCTGCCAACTCCATGTCCTGTACCGTTGGGGGTCCCGCCGACTACTCTTTTGCCGGGGGTCCTGCCAACCCTGTGTCCTCTGCCGTTGGAGGCCCGGCCGACTACTCTTCTGCCGGGGGTCCTGCCAACCCTGTGTCCTGTGCCGTTGGAGGTCCCGCCGACTGCTCTCCTGCCGGGGGTCCTGCCAACTCCATGTCCTATCCCGTTGGAGGTCCCGCCGACTACTCTCCTGCCGGGGGTCCTGCCAACCCTATGTCCTGTCGACTACTCCTCTGCCGGGGGCCCTGCCAATCTTATGTCCTGCGCCGTTGGAGGTCCCGCCGACTACTCTTCTGCCGGTGGTCCTGCCAACCCCTTGTCCTGTTCCGTTGGAGGTCCCGCCGCCACCTGTCTCGCTGGGGGTCCTGCCAACTCCTGGTCCTCTTCCGTGGGGGATCCAGCCGAAGCCTGTCCCACCGGCTCCGGTTCCTGCCCGGCCTCTGGAGCTGTCCCGTTAGCGCCTTCCTGCCCGTCCTCCGGAGTTGTTCCGTCAATGATGTCCTCACTCCAACTGACATGCAGCAGACTTCAACAGTCCAGCCGTGAAGACATCTTCGGGACAGTTTTGAGATTTCTTCAAATGCCGTTGCCATGGCAACACAATGCTCGCCTTGAAACACGGTTTTCTCATAATTTCAGTGAACATATTCCAAACAGTCCAAAACTTCACAGGTTTGGTAACGATGCAGCCATCAACGCATCTAAGCGTATTATGGGGTGTCATCAAATGCCGTTGCCATGGCGACAGACCACTCGCCATGATGTAAGTCCAATCGACACGGTCCAATCGTCCCCCAATCTTCACTTGTATATCACCGGTCCATGCCTCAACAGCTCTACGCCAAATCTGAGATCTCACCATATGCTGTTTCCATGGAAACGCA
Source organism: Pogonophryne albipinna (assembly GCA_028583405.1). Lineage (NCBI taxonomy): Eukaryota > Metazoa > Chordata > Actinopteri > Perciformes > Artedidraconidae > Pogonophryne > Pogonophryne albipinna. The sequence goes on from CM053262.1 coordinate 1,284,277, forward strand.
TCCCTCGCCATAAAACATGATGTCGCTATAACTCCTATGAACATTTTCAAAAAGTGCTCAAAATTCACATGTGTGCAAACAGTCCAGCCGTGAAGACATCTACGGGACAGTTTTGAGATTTATTCAAATGCCGTTGCCACGGCAACACAATGCTCGCCATGAAACACAGTTTTCTCATAATTTCAGTGAAACTGCTCCAAACGCCCCAAAACTTCACAGGTTTGGTAACGATGCAGCCATCAACGCATCTAAGCGTATTATGGGGTGTCATCAAATGCCGTTGGCATGGCGACAGATCATTCGCCATCAAGTTAGTTCAGAAGTTTGCAGTTCGAATATTCTGCTGCTTTTCCAAGCCTTTTTACTTTCTTTTCTTCTCTCATCACACATTCAAGCCCCCAGTGTCCATGTATCATTTCAATCTAAATTCTTCACTTTCTTCTTACACATTACATTTCAGCATAGCAGTTTAGCTTCAGCATAAAGCATTCTCACTAGCCATTTCTTCAGAAATTGCATTCTCTAGTAATTATATTGTACTTCTACCACCAAGTAGAGGCTTAGCGTGAGTGTCAGCACCTGATGACAATGGAATCTGACGAGGAAGACGCAACTATTTCTTGCACCGAAATGGGATGGGCACCGGAACCTGGTATTATTGCAGTGAACAAACACATTAAAACTTATTTTGGTTAACTACGATGCTTTTACACCGCTCACTCTGCTGCTGACACGCACCTCATCCGCCCCAGTTACACACTCTCAAGATGGCACTCGTAGCTACCCACATTCAAATGATCTTCAAGTGACCGCTTGCTCCTGTTTTGCTCTCACTGAGACGTGGATTACTCCATCGAACACATCCACCCCAGCAGCTTTCTCCACAGCATATTCCTTCTCCCATACACCCAGACCCACTGGCAGAGGAGGTGGCACTGGTCTCCTGCTCTCTCCCAAATGGAGCTTTTCCCTCTTCAAGCTACCTAACTTCACTCCTTCCACCTTTGAATTCCATGCCGTCACAGTAACCCATCCTATACAATTAACCATTGTTGTTCTCTACCGTCCACCAGGCGCCTTGGGGGACTTCTTGGGGGACTTCTTGGAGGAATTAGATAATCTCCTCTCACACATCCCTGAAACTGGCCCTCCCGCTGTACTTCTCGGAGACTTCAACCTCCAGACAGGTAAGATAGACGAAATAACATCTCTGTTAACCGCCTTTGCTTTCTCACTGTCTCCATCCCCACCAACTCATAAAGCTGGCAATGTCCTTGATCTCATATTCTCAAGGAACTGCACTACTTCTAACCTCTCTGTAAACCCGCTCCACACATCCGATCACTTCTTCATTTCATTCTCTCTACCCCTTTCCAAACATAACGAACTAATCTCTTCTCATCCTGCACCTGTCCGTCGTAACCTTCGTTCCCACTCCCCCTCTACCTTTGCCTCATCGGTGCTCTCAGCCCTCCCTTCCTCTGACTCGTTCCAACTCCTACCTCCAAACTCTGCTGCAGAAACACTCCTCTCTACTCTCTCATCCTCTCTGGACTCTCTCTGTCCTCTCACATCTCGGCAGGCTCGTCAGTCCCCTCCTGCTCCCTGGCTAAAAGACGCACTGCGTGCTAATAGAACCGTCCTTCGGGCAGCAGAGCGGAAACGGTGGAAATCCAAACACCATGACGACCTCCTAACCTATCGGGCTCTCCTCTCCTCTTTCTCTGCTTCCATCTCTCAGGCAAAAAGCACTTTCTTCCAAGATAAGATCCAATCTTCCTATTCCATTCCCAAAAAACTATTTTCCATCTTCTCCTCCCTCCTGGACCCCCCCAAAGCCCCTTCCCGCTCCTCCCTTCTGTCAAGCGACTTTGAAAAAAAGGTTGATGATATTCGCTCTTCTTTTTCTGACTCACCTTTACTCACCGCTGGGTCACCAGACCCTCCTTTCTCCCACACACTGACCTCCGTTTCCCCTCTCTCTCCAAGTTAGGTTCTTACCCTCATTACCTCTGCCGGCCCTACCACCTGTCCTCTGGACCCTATCCCTTCAAACCTCCTTCAGACTATCGCTCCTGATATTCTACCGTTTCTCACCCATTTCATCAACAATTCTCTAACTTCTGGTCACTTTCCAAACAGTCTCAAGGAGGCAAGAGTAAACCCTCTCCCAACCCGTCTGATTTTATAAACTACTGGCCTGTCTCTCTCCTCCCATTCCTGTCTAAAACACTTGAACGCGCTGTCTTTAAACAACTCTCCTGTTATCTCCATCAGAACAACCTTCTGGATCCGCACCAGTCTGGTTTCAAGGCAGGTCACTCCACAGAAACTGCCCTCCTTGCTGTCACTGAGGAACTGCACACTGCTAAAGCAGCCTCCCTCTCCTCTGTCATCATCCTGTTGGACCTGTCTGCTGCATTCGACATGGTGAATCATCAGATCCTCCTTCGCACTCTCCAAGAACTTGGAGTTTCAGGCTCTGCACTTTCCCTCATCACCTCATACCTCAAAGACCGCACCTACAGGGTTACTTGGAGAGGGTCGGAGTCCGACCCTTGTCAATTAACTACAGGGGTCCCTCAGGGCTCTGTTCTTGGTCCCCTCCTCTTCTCCTTGTACACAAACTCGCTCGGATCTGTCATTAGTCCGCATGGTTTTTCATACCACTGCTACGCTGACGACACCCAATTAATTCTGTCCTTTCCCCGCTCAGAGACCCAGGTCGTCGCACGCATCTCTGCTTGTCTAGCTGACATCTCTCAGTGGTCACCTCAAGCTCAACCTTGACAAGACTGAACTGCTTTTCCTTCCGGGAAAAGATTGTCCCACTCTTGACCTAACAATCAACATCGGCACCTCTGTTGTTTCCCCGACTCAGACTGCAAGGAATCTGGGTGTGATCCTAGATAACAACCTGTCCTTCACTGCAAACATAGCTGCTACAACCCGCTGCTGCAGATACACGCTTTACAACATCAGGAGGATACGTCCCCAGCTGACCCAGAAAGTGACGCAGGTTCTGGTCCAGGCTCTCGTCATCTCACGCCTAGACTACTGCAACTCCCTCCTGGCTGGTCTACCTGCATGTGCCATCCGACCTCTGCAGCTCATCCAGAATGCAGCGGCTCGTCTGGTCTTCAACCTTCCTAAATTCTCCCACACCACGTCGCTCCTCCGATCCCTCCACTGGCTTCCGGTAACTGCTAGAATCCACTTCAAGACAATGGTACTTGCGTACCATGCTGCGAATTGATCTGGCCCTTCCTACATCCAGGACATGGTTAAACCGTACACCCCAGCACATGCACTCCGCTCTGCATCAACCAAACGGCTCGCTGCACCCATGCTGCGAAGGGGACCCAAGTTCCCATCAGCAAAAACACGTGGGTTTGCTATCCTGGCTCCAAAATGGTGGAATGAGCTCCCCATTGACATCAGGACAGCAGAAAGCTTACACACCTTCCGGCGCAGACTGAAAACTCATCTCTTTCGACTCCACTTCGAGCAATAGAACTATTAACAAAGCACTTATATACTAATAAAGGACTGGCTTACCTAAAGCCAGTTGAGTAGCACTTGAAATGTTTTTGCTCTATGAAACCTGATGTACTTATATGATTCTGTTTTCTTCAAGTTTGTATTTTGTTGGTCGAACGCACTTATTGTAAGTCGCTTTGGATAAAAGCGTCAGCTAAATGCAATGTAATGTAATGTAATGTTTACAGACCTGCTGCGATACTGTCCAGTGTGATAGTGATGCCAAGTGACGACTTTATAGAACAAAACTCTATTCAAACCAATGTAGGGCTGCAACAAACGACTAATTTGATACTATTCGGACTATTATGCCTTGCACAATTTCTCAAGCACTCTTATTTAGCCATCAACTTTTATATTTAGCTTGAGGTTGTTTTAGGCATGTGGAAACTAACAATGATGACAATAAAGATGAATACTTGATTCAAAAATACATATATTATTAAATTAACTAAACACATTTTGAACAAAATAAATAATATTTCACATCAAAAGAAACAACAGTGTTTTAACAAATCGTATATCTAAATATATAACCCTAACCCTAAAAGGTCTGTAAATAATACTGAAATTAATGAGTTCTTCATCTGAACTTTGCATAGTACATAACTCATATCAAAAACATACAATCAAAATGGAATGGTTCAATAGCCTTAACTTTACAAAAATACAAAAAATACTTTGACTGTGTTCAAACATAAAAGTTGTCCTTTGTGCATAATTTCTAGTGTTTACATTCAATATCATTCTTCAAAATAGCAGCAATGGCTTGGTATTAGAACATTTCTTTCTCCCTCCTTTCACAGAAACCGTTCTCATACCACGCTCAGTGTTAAGGCACTTGTTTTTACAAAGTGTAAAAGAAACACACCATTTTAGAATAGCACACGATTTATAAAACACGAAATGTACTATGATAGAATAGTACAGAATAATAAAGAATAAAAATAAACTATCTTGGAATAGTGTAAAGTAAATTGAAATGGATTCACTCCATTTTAGACTTTTAGTTTGTTCACTTTTTCACATGATTTCATCATTTAAAGTATCACATCAGCTGGACATTCATTGAACAATCTCATCTCTGAACGTCCATATCATTTAACATCATTCAAACTAACTCATAATTTTCATCAATATCTGTATATGGGGTGGGTTGTCTTATTCTGCTAGCATTTGTAACTGTTTCCTCATGAGAAATGTACCCTCCCTCCTTTCATACAATTTAAGGTATGAAAGTAATATGTTCTCTAGAAGAGGCCGTCGTGATCAATCGGTACGTTAGGACATGGAAATGCAACATCTAGCCCTCCCCTGGGCACCCCTATGCTATCCTTGTACACTGTGGAGCCTAAACTTCCCCTGGGACTAGTCTCTTAGCCCTACTGGCTTTGGGGTGTTTCGCTATGTTGATTAACTACATAAAAACATTACTTGCTGTGCAAGTGCACAGGACCCAGTCCAATCCTGTGGCAAGACTGAATACAAGGTTTTAGTTCCACGATACCCCCAAACATCTACTCTGGGATACGGCATTCTAGACAGTCATTTCTGGGAGAAGATTTTGGTCAGTTGCAACAGTTGTAGAATTTCATCACTTAAAAGTTCCTACTTCAGTACCATTGGGTGGTCTGTTCTAATGCAGTGATAAAGTCCCTGAAATGGTGTGAAAACCAGTGGAATATCAATAACTCATTATACTAATTTATCTTAAATTCTGGTCTACTTAAAGAACTATGCTAACCCCTTTAACAGTGTGCGGAACCTTGGGTGCCGAGCATGTGATATTTACTCCCATCTTTAACAAGGATTTTAAAAACAGAAGTCATTTCATTAATGGTTTGTAGTTCAATTTAGGAATTTTCACTTATGGAGGATATGTTTCTACTTTAAATAACATCTCTACATTGCAGGTCTTCACTGATTAAATGGATGACCATTAGGAGGTGGTGGCGCTTGTCTTTTAAAACTCATAATCTGGTGCTGTGCGCTCCCTATGAAGCTGCAAGTAAGATTTAAAACATCTGCAGGGTGGGTTGAGCGACCCCTAAGCTTTGACATATACCTTTTGTAGTTATGAGACCTATTGTTGACTACATGTTATTATTTATTAACTACAACATCACCAAAATCAACATATCTGTATAATCATGACACTCCCTCCTTTGAGCATAACATGCTCAATTAATATTGCAATGATTCCCCTATTATGAACAAGACATGTAAAACCCATAACATTGTATTAAATAAATATAAATTCTCTGTGTACCCATAAGGCGTACACAAATATCGTATGATGTATGGTTTTCTGATAGTATAAATGCATATTCACTAAAGATCTGCCATTAGCACAAAAATAGTTTACTTGTTTCAATAATGGCTTTTGTCCTGGTATTATGTATATGATATAATAATATTTCTCTAAACTAGAGGGAAAATATAAACTATTCTCACAGAGGGTGACATGCCGGAGAACATGAAAGGCTGGTGCCCCTCACTTAAAATGAGATATTGCCTTACGCACTACATTATAAATCAGTAAAGTCACTCAAGAATAATTAAATAAAAACTGATTCTTGAAACAGTCGTAACAACTCTACAACTTCTTTATCCAAGCTCTCAATCAGTGTTATGTTATTTAGTTTGCAGCTCATGGCTTAAAACAGATACTTCAGACCGATTATAAAATTGTGTTTATGAGAAAAATGTAATCTGACTCCATAAATCACATAATTGTTTGACTAAAACACTACACTTCAACTAACAATAAATGAAGTTCCCCTTTTAAACACAGCCCTGGACTTCTGATGGGGTCTATCTATGTACTGGCTGGAAAATGTTGTGCCAGTTTCTGTCGCCCTGTCACTGTTCTCCCGCTAACAGTCACTCTCTAGTTCAGCTGGGTTCTTGTTGACTTCTTCACTGGTTTGAGACAAGCGATCCTATCGACCACCTCCCTTTGTAGCCAGACTTCACCACAGCAGAATCGAGTTTCTGTTTTCAGGTCTCAACAGCTTTACTTCTGGTGTATCGTCGCCCCTTGAACTGCAGTCTGTGTAAACAGGAGGGCTTGGTAAAGACCCTCCGTCTTGGGCGAGTACTAGGTTTCAGTCTTCATGTTTTGGGTGGAAACCCATCGTCTTGACCTCACTAGCTGTGTGGTCACAATAGTTTTCTGTGTGGGGGAACAACATCACTCGTAATCTCTATCCTTCTCATAATTACAAAAATAGTCTGCCAAATGTTCTACTATGTTTTAATCTGCTACTACTAATCTGTGGATGCTTTATATGTAAATGCAATATGCTACTCACTATCCTTCAAATAACATTCTACTCTCCCTCCTGTGGTGACAGATGTGGCTCAATGTAGCTGGATTTCAAAATACCCTTCTGGGCTGAAGATGCATCACCTGGTGGTCTGGCTCTCTGAGCTTCCTCTGGTTGTGGTTGATACCAGGCTGTCAGTGGCATTTAGTTCATGTTTAGAAATCCTGTTCCTCTTTGACATCCCTGAGACCCCCTGCCCTTGTTGTAGTCATGGAAACCTCCCCTGGGGTAACTGCGTGGAGGGCCGTTGTTTGGTGCAATGTTCTGTGGTCACTCTCCGGACCAATGTATCAGCCGACCACATTTGTAGCAGCCTTCATCTCTTCTTCATCTTGATCGTTGCTCTCCTCTCCATTGTCCCTTTTGTTGATGCTGTATGGGAGTGTATACCTGTGCTTGCGGCTGTACATGGGTAGGAGGATATGCAGGTGTTTGCTGTTGCTGAAATTGTGTGGCAAGATATTCTGGTACTTGCAGCAGTGTTGCGGACAATATCTGGCCCAATGTGAGAACTGACCAGATATGGAGCATCCTTCACCTTGGAAACATTGTCCTGTTGATCGATCACCCCCTTGGAAATGTCCTCTTCCTCTGCCACTTTGTCTTCCTCGGAAACCTCCTCCCCCTCTTCGTTGATTCTGCACCTGAATCTCTGGCGCTACCTGAGTTTGAACTATTCGAGGTTCCTGCGCTGCATTCTCTGGTTCTTCCTGAGCTTGAATTGTTGGAGGTGTCTGCCCTGCCTTCTCAGGTTCTATGGCCATCTTTGAAAACTTCTCCTCCCTTCCCCTTGTCATGTTCCTACAAGCTTCGGTGTTTTTCTCAGCTACCTGTATCTTCAGAAGTCTTAGTTGTAGTGCTTCCCGTTCTGTCTTTTGTGTTTCTCTTTCTCGTATTTCTTCTAATCGTATGTTCTCTTCCATCAGGTGTTTTGATTTACTGGTTAGCATTCTTACTTCATACTCCAATTCTTTGACACGTTTGTCCGCGGAGACTCCATTCAACTGCAAGACTTCTCCTATAAATCCAACATTTGGGGAGGGAGGAGGGATTTCGGCCAGGCTTAGATACAGCTACGGAGTTTGGATAACTGGAGCCTCTTTTGTTTTTTCTGCTATGTCTTCCCTCACTGGCAGGTCTGCTACTTGGTTGTCTGCCAATACTGGGCTGGCATATTCCAGATGGAGTATCAGACTTGTAACTCTTATAAATCTTTGTTCAGCTTCCCTCCATATAGTTAGCTGTTGTAGGTCTTGTTCATGCTCATAATCGAGTACTGCTCTTCGATGGGCTTTTGTTGATCATCTGCTGGAATCAATCCTCTCGTTTGCCACTGTTCCAACAGTTTCTCTATTTGGTTCCATGTCTTCTGTCTAAGATTTGGATGTGTCATAGCATCTGTCCTTATGCGTATCCTCTCCTTAATAGCTGCAGTTGAGCCTGGCCCTGCTTCTGGTTTCAACTTAGTATCTTTCGGTCACATGTTCTTTAACTACTTGAATGGAATTATTAAGTTATCAAAGATGAAGCACTAATCCTCTGACTAGCACCTTTGTTCCTGATAAATATCCTATGTCATCCGAACTTAACTTTAAAATCTGGGATTTTTTTTTTTTTTATATTATTTTCTTTCTTTTTTAAGTTTAAGGTTTTTTATAAAAAATTAATAAAGTAAATTACACATTTAAAAAAAAAAAATTGTACAGTGTATGTTTTAATTTTGAAACATGAAAATAGAAATATGGTGAAAATCTAAATCTGTTGTGTACTGTGTATACAAGTATGAAAATGTCATAAACTGTGTTAAACTCAATAACATAGTGTTTTAATATTCTACAGTCTATATGCCTAAAATGCGCTATTGTTGTATTTATAAGTCTTTTCTGTGCTGTGGACCAATTTTGTATGACCAGCAGAGTGCACTGTTGTAATTTTCAATTTCATCCACTGGAGGTGGTTCATAAAAAAACTAACTGATCTTAAAAATACCTTTGAAATGTGAAGAAAAGTTACAATATGATCAAACAATAATATAGCACAAAAACCACCAATACACATTTGCCAGCAGAAATACTTCAAAAATCATATTGGACTTTTAGAAAATACAATAATCCCTCCCTTCAATATCCAAACTCCAACAGTATAGAACAAACAAAGGAGTGCTTTGAATTTGCATTTCACAAAATGGTGACTGCCATGTGTTTGTTTGTCAACATGAGGTCAAAACAAGATGGCAACTGATTATTTCAAACTCTGACCTGCAGACAAAGAGTTTTTTTCAAGAAGAAGGCCTCTCACTGATGAGATCAGTCACAAAGTGGTTGATAGAAATTCAACACAAAAACAACACTTAACTCTTTTTAAAATAACATTTCTATAATATTTGACTTTAATAGTCATGTGATTATCTGTTGATATTTGACACGCTAGGATGGGATTAATATGGAGACCTATCAACGACCATTAACAGACCGTCGTCAAAATTTAACGTAATGCTGCTGTAACTCCGATTACCGTAATCCACCCTGCAATATCTGGTTGAAAACAAAACAGTATAACCACTATATCAGCCGTACTCACTTGTCGTCCAAAACGACTTTCAATTTATTGTCCGAAACAATTTTTATCGTCCGAAACGACTTTAAACATTTATTTCACTTCAGTATACCAGCCGAACTGGCTTAAGACATTAATTATCGGCCATACTGAGTTCAGGCATTAATATTTCTTACTTCAATGTACCGGTCGAACCGGCTTCAAACTTTTATATACAGTGGGGCAAAAAAGTATTTAGTCAACCACCAATTGTGCAAATGTTCCCACTTAAAAAGATGATAGAGGCCTGTAATTTTCATCCTAGGTACACTTCAACTATGAGAGACAGAATGGGGGGAAAGAATCCAAGAAATCACATTGTAGGATTTTAATGAATTAATTGGTAAATTCCTCGGTAAAATAAGTATTTGGTCACCTACAAACAAAAAAGATTTCTGGCTCTCGCAGACCTGTAACTTCTTCTTTAAGAGCCTCCTCTGTGCTCCACTTGTTAACTGTATTAATGGCACCTGTTTGAACTCGTTATCAGTATAAAAGACACCTGTCCACAACCTCAAACAGTCACACTCCAAACTCCACTATGGCCAAGACCAAAGAGCTGTCAAAGGACACCAGAAACAAAATTGTAGACCTGCACCAGACTGGGAAGACTGAATCTGCAATAGGTAAGCAGCTTGGTGTGAAGAAATCAACTGTGGGAGCAATTATTAGAAAATGGAAGACATACAAGACCACTGATAATCTCCCTCGATCTGGGGCTCCACGCAAGATCTCACCCCGTGGGCTCAAAATGATCACAAGAACGTGAGCAAAAATCCCAGAACCACACGGGGGGACCTAGTCAATGACCTGCAGAGAGCTGGGACCAAAGTAACAAAGGCTACCATCAGTAACACACTACGCCGCCAGGGACTCAAATCCTGCAGTGCCAAACGTGTCCCCCTGCTTAAGCCAGTAAATGTCCAGGCCCGTCTGAAGTTTGCTAGAGAGCATTTAGATGATCCAGAAGAGGATTGGGAGAATGTCATATGGTCAGATGAAACCAAAATAGAAACTTTTGGTAAAAACTCAACTAGACGTGTTTGGAGGAGAAAGAATGCTGAGTTGCATCTAAAGAACACCATACCTACTGTGAAACATGGGGGTGGAAACATCATGCTTTGGGGCTGTTTTTCTGCAAAGGGACCAGGACGACTGATCCGTGTAAAGGAAAGAATGAATGGGGCCATGTATCGTGAGATTTTGAGTGACAACCTCCTTCCATCAGCAAGGGCATTGAAGATGAAACGTGGCTGGGTCTTTCAGCATGACAATGATCCCAAACACACCGCCCGGGCAACGAAGGAGCGGCTTCGTAAGAAGCATTTCAAGGTCCTGGAGTGGCCTAGCCAGTCTCCAGATCTCAACCCCATAGAAAATCTTTGGAGGGAGTTGAAAGTCCGTGTTGCCCAGTGTAAACCGTGATCGTTATTCTCGCGTCCAGGAGAGAAGCTTTAAAAGGAGACTAAATGGAGTCTCTGAGAAGGTTCAAATGGTTACTTTAATTAAAAATATGGCGCGGTAATGTTACAAACAGGATATTGTTCAGTCAGAAGAGAAAGGCTGCAGCCTTCCTCTCCCAGTCGTGGCCATGCAGAAGAAATCTCACAAGCCTTCGTCTTTCCCGCTTGCTCGCTGTTCGCTCCTCCTCTCTGTGAGCTGTAGTGACGTAGGGGACTTCCCCCCTCGTTCCTCTGTGTCCGATATCGCGTTAAACAGAGGATTTTGACATTTTACATTCATTGCTTACTTCCACATGCCTTTTCTCCTCCTTATCTCTCTCATAACTTTATATGTAATACATGTTAACGGCGTCAATAGCCACTTCAATGATACGAATGGACGGTAGTCCCGGATGTCGTCATGAAGGATTTTCAGAATAAAAGCTTGGTATTGAGAACTTCCGTTTTTTTCCAGAATAAAATAGCATTTAAACTGACGGTATGTTTAAGGTACATTATGCCATAAAACATTGATTTTAATAAAAAAATCAGACAATGTGATTTTCTGGATTCATTTTGTCTCTCATAGTTGAGGTATACCTAGGATGAAAATTACAGACCTCTCATCTTTTTAAGTGGGAGAACTTGCACAATTGGTGGCTGACTAAATACTTTTTTGCCCCACTGTATATGGCATAAAAAAAACCACACAAATTAATAAAAAACACACACAAATTAATAGCATGCAGTGTTAATGAAAGAAAGGAAAATAGACTCACCCTTGCTTGCTCTAAAACAGAGGTGCCCAGTACGTCGACCGCGGTCAACCGGCAATGCTGGTAGATCACGAGTAATTCATAAAAAAAAAAATCCAGCTCCGTTAAAATAGACAAAACAGGTTTTGATCCCTCCTCCCTTGGCCTCCCTGCCACTTAATTCAGGAGTTTACTTGATTGACAGAAAAAGCGACCTATCGCTTTCCAGTCTGTTAACCCAGAATGCAAAGCGATCAGTCAAGTGCCGGGAAAACTCAAATTAAGTTAAAGAGACAAACAAGAGACAAACAACAAAATGAGTGCGGGACCGAGCAAGAAGCTAAAGACATACCACTTCCACCCAGAATGGGAGGAAGAATATTTTGTTGTGATGTCACATTCAAAGGTTATTTGCCTTATTTGTAAAGCAAGCGTCGCTCTGCCAAAGAAAGGTAATGTGGAGAGGCATTATCGGAGTGTTCACAAGGCATATGACAGCGACTTCCCTCCGAGTAGCGAGTTGAGAAAGAGAAAGGTCATGTATTAATGCTACAAAAACATTATCTCGCAGTCTTAGTGTCGCCAACTCGTTTCTAACATGCAAAAAGACAAACAAATGCATCTATGGTCAGTGTATTTTCGATCTTTCCAATCCAGACGAAATCTCTCTCCCCCGTCTGTGTGCGAGGGTGCGGGGCAGTTTACACACACGCGGTAAAGCAAACAGATATTGTTCTAAACTGTATTAAAGTAAACAGGTATTATCTTGAACTGTATTGAAGTGAACATGTATTATTTGGGACTGTTTTAAAGTAATCCTATATATATAAACCTTCTTACTTACACTCCATGACCCAGATACCCTGCCACACACACTTACACCTCCTCTCATCAGCACACACACATACACTTCCTCCCACCAGCACACATACACCTCCTCTCACCAGCACACACACATGTTCTTTTTCAAGGTTCTTTCTGGGGCCAATATAATCTCAAGCACCAATATATCTGTGTACAATGTTTGATACTAATATCTCTGTGTACAATGTTTGATTGTCTGGAAAGGAATAGTTTGTGTGAAATCTTCCTTGGGAAATTAAAGGAGTTAACCCAGGTGTAAGATAAAAAGTGATTCTGACATTGTCTAGTTCCGAGGCTCTCACGCTCTGTTCAGAAGAAAAATACTTTTTTCCAGAACTCTGATTCGCTTAGGAGTAAAATGGGACGGAAGAGACATCTCACATCTCCGCCCCAAATATGTCCATATATACTGTTGTTTATTCATGCAAAATGCCCCCTGTTTCTGACTGGCTGGTCCCGATATCTGTATCGCACGGCAGTAGAGCGGGGAGCCCGGAGTGCTCTGTTACAGGGCACTCTGTATTTCGTATTGTGTTTTTTACCATTAAAATCAGATTATTGTTATAACTTTTATGCCGGTGTTTTGAACTTCTTTTATTAAATCTGACCAGGCTCATCTAATGGATGGCGCGGAGCGGAGGTGGGCTTTAAGCCACCACGACTGTGTTTGTTCCAACAAGCTGGTGACCCCGACGTGATGAGTGCTGGTCTCTAGAAGGACCACCGACAGCCAGCGGACGAATTCACCGTTGACAACTAAATCAGGACGTCCTACATGATACAAAGGTAAAACAGATACCTGTTGATTATCAACATCTGTGATTTGGCTTTGCTACAAAAAAGTTGTCAGTGATGTTCTCAGTGTTCTTAGTCACGGTAAAAAATACAATACTGTAGAAAGTGTGTGTAAGAGTCTGGTAGGACATTCCGGACCTATAAGGCACTGAGTGTGTGTAAGAGTCTGGTATTGCATTCCAGTACCTTAGCTCACTAAAGCAAAGTCGGTGCTCAGAGTCAGGTAGGACATTCCAGACCTGAGGCATCGAGTTATATTTAAGAAAGTGTTTGTATAAGAGTCAGGTAGGACATTCCGGACCTATAAGGCACTGAGTGTGTGTAAGAGTCTGGTATTGCATTCCAGTACCTTAGCTCACTAAAGCAAAGTCGGTGCTCAGAGTCAGGTAGGACATTCCAGACCTGAGCCATCGAGTTATATTTAAGAAAGTGTTTGTATAAGAGTCAGGTAGGACATTCCGGACCTATAAGGCACTGAGTGTGTGTAAGAGTCTGGTATTACATTCCAGTACCTTAACTCACTAAAGCAAAGGGAACCAGCGAGGTCCCCTGCACGGCTGACTCGCTGGGGAAATTCTGTAGACTATAGGCTGACAAAAAGCTGAAGTCAATATTATATGTGGGTATTCAAGAGGAAATACGCAAATTTCAAAATCAATTTGAAACGACCAGATTTCGCAAACTCTTGCTGTGGGGTTGATCTGAACGGCTAAACGTGACGATAAAGGATTTTTGTGGCTTGGGGTTAATCTCCATGTGAGGGTCACATCTCTAAAGAGAGGTGTTGAAGCGCTCTCAGAAGCCAGAATTATCTGTTGAAATAATACATCGCACAAAAAAAGCCGGACAGAATGTATAAGGAAATAAACTCTGTGTCATTTTTTTACGTCGAATCTGTGTAATAATTGAGAAAAGAGAGCATAGTGATAGGAGACAGTTTGCAGAGCTGAGAGCTTCATCAGACAGGGGAAGCTCATTTGTGGTCAGCTGCTGCCCTCTGGTGGCGAACAGGGTGTATAACCATATGCTGTGTGCACGTCTGAATTAAGAACATTCAAATAAATAGAATAAGGACATTAAGAGTAACGACAAGATTTGTCCAGTGTATTAATAAATACAAGTGAACACATATCAACCTAGTCAGATAATAGATACAAAGTCAATCATGGAAGAAGTGAAAGATCGAGTGATCTGAAGTTGGAGTGAATACATTGAAAATTAATAGATCAGTGTGTGATTTGATGTAGTAGATATATTGAAATAAATAAGAAACTATAATTTGTTGTTTTTAGCATAAGTTTTTGTGGATACAGTTACGTCACTTTGTGGTTTTATGAGAGGTTTTGAGAACTGATTGGTACCATTGCATTACATTGTGAATTTCATGGTATTTGTCATGAACTAAGCATTGTACTTAATTATATTTCAAGAAAAAATTATATTACATACAGTAACGTTAAGGGAAAGTAAAACGTGGTTATGTATGACAGGGGTGCTTAGGTTTTCAATGTCCGCCATCACGTTAAAACCATGGTTAAAACGGAGGATTGGTGGCATTTTCAGTTCATTGCTTACTTCCACACGCCTTTTCCCCTCCTTGTCTCTTTCATGACTTTAGTTAATGCATTAGAACGATTGTTATCGTAACTTTCCGTGTTTCTAGAAGTCAAACTCACTGTTCATATTACGGAGTATATTTCCGGAACGGCCTTTCAAAATAAAAGCCACAGGCCGCTGTTCACCAGAGATGCCTTCACAATAAAACAGTAATTAGCTTAACAATATATTTAACTTATATTACGTCGTTAAACATTGATTTTAATTCATTACAGTTTTCAAATACGGCGCGGATTGAATACAGTTATTTGTGTATGCTTGTAACACAACTTAGATAAACAATTTGAAAATGAATAGAATAACCAAGTAGATAAAAGATTAATCTGTGGTTAGGTAGAGTTTCCTTGTTTTGCCTATTAACTTAGAACTGAAGTAATAAAGAATAGGCAGACTACTATCATTAGTTTATTTTAACATTCACATGTTTCAGCATTCCTGACCTCAGCCGTTTTATTTTGTAACCCGTTGGGAGAGAGATTTAAATTGAGTTTTTCTCAGTAGCTGAATGGCTGTGATTACAGCAGCATTGGATAGTTCTGCACCACCGTTTGGGTTCTCTGAATCAGTATGTTGGTGAAGAGTTGCTCACTGCAAACAGAAGAAGTGTGCAAAGAACGCATCTCTGAGGAGTTATTGACATTTTGCTTGTGCCTCGTTGTCAAGGCAACAGTGGTGTGAAGAGGTACTGCGGTTTTGGGGGGACTTCTGCTGTACAGAGGACAACGTGTGTCTGCAAAGTGATTCCTTCCCTCATCCCAATGCCAGGGAGAGTTTTCTTGGAGCCCAATGACCAGGGCCGGTCCTAGCTTTTTTGGGGACCCTGCCACTGAATACAGCTGCATCACTGACTGTGCTCATTATGACAAGATCTTGAGACATGCTTGTCTCAGATTGTTCAGACTCTGAAGGAATGATGCAATGATTTTACAGCATAATTGTGCAAGAGTTTCCCAGGGGGTGGTGTAGAAACCTTAATGCTTAGTGTTTAGATAAGAGGCTGCTTGTTTAAATGATGGTCTGGAATACTGAAAAGATTAAAGTTTATTATTCTTGTTTAGCAAACAAGACATCTGATTATTATGTCACACATAATAATCTTGACATAGAAACTAGCTATGGGTAAAACATGTGGTTGTTATACCATTGTTATCATGAACAAAAGATAAATAAGGAAATAGTATCTGCTTAAAGATGAACGGATTTCATATCCTAGAGAGGATTAATTATTGTGAATTCTCCACAAGGTATCTACTAATGTATTTTAAAGAACCAAATCTAAAGAACTTGAATTTACTTGATAAATAAGTGAAGATAAGAAGATGTATTAACCATGAATTAATCAATTGGTAAAGTAAAAATAGCGGTAAAGAGAAAAATCATCCTAAAACACACTGATGGAAAAGGGGGGAGGCGTGATGGAAGTATGCACTAGACTTTAAGTAGTGGGTGTTTGGGAGTTAGGAGTACAGTGTAGAACCATATTCTTCAATCTTTTCATCATGTTTACAAATTATTCTTTTAGAGTTCTTATTCATGTGTGAATTTGGTAGTGTTTTAATTTGTTACAGTATTGATCAGTTCAAAGGGAGAGTTTTAGTAACATCTCTATAAGATCAGACAAATATTTATTTATATAGGCCATGTTGAAGGGAAAGCTAGTTCTAAACAAAATATAGTATTTCAATTTGAGGTATTGGCTTCACCATTGTAGCATATATTACTACAGGAGAACTTTTTATGGGGAAATAACTGTTGTTTGTCGTCCAAAATGTAGAGTTTAAAATTAAATTAAAATTAAAAACAGCTAATTTAATTTTGAAAAAGCAATATAATTGGGAGTAAACAAATGTGGGGCCTTGGATCACCCATTGTAATGGTGCATATTATTGACGACCAATAGGGAGAATGGGTCACTTGACCCACCCTGCAGTGGTTTTTAAAATCTTACTTGCAGCTTCACAGGGAGCGCACGGCCCCAGATTATGAGTTTAAAAGACAAGCGTCACCACCTCCTAATGGACATCTATTTAATTAGTAATTGGCTGACATTTAGAGATGTTAAAAAGTAAAAACATACCTACCATAAGTGATCATTCCCAAATTCAACTACAAACCATTGATGAAATTACTTCTGTTTTTAAATCCTTGATAAAGGAAGGAGTGATTGTTACATGTTCGTACACCCAAGGTTCCACGCACTGTTAGGGAGGTTAAACGTTTTTCTTTAAGTGGACCAGAATTGAAGATAAATGAATATGAGTTATGAAATACATAGCAGAGCTTTAAAGATCCTAATAATGTTTTGACTCAAGATAATAATTATATGCACAAGTTTCTGAAATAGATCTATTAGACATTTTAATATAGATTAGGTGTTAATAAACTGCAGTAGTAGTACTATAAGGAAGTGACATTTTTGGCTAACACATTTCAGGAAATGTGGGAAACAGCTGTCCCAATGAAAAGTTAGAGATATCTTGAAAATTATAGTTGTAATCGTGAATTAATTAATGATGGCGCTCCATATATGACAGATTTTTGTAGACAAAGGATACTGGCCAATGCTGACATATCAAAGTCTCTGCAGAGCACGACACATGGCCAAAAGGACTGAGACCAAATGACCTTTGACCCTGACCGACAGTGTAACTTGAGAAGGCACTGTCAATGACTGACTCTGGGGTGAACCTGACCAAACTTGACTTTACAACCTGACAGAGTGAATGTGAATGTGAGTGTATGTCTGCATGTGATCAGTGCAACTGCATGATTTAAAACAATGACTAATCAAGCATGCTTTTGGACTAACACATTATTCTGGGGCTCTGTGGGAGAGTAACTCAGTCAATGGTTACCTGAAGGTTTTCTTCCCATACAGGATTTTGGTTACACATGAGTTCATGTGTAAAAAGGGGGAGTGTAAACTTCACAATGTACATTTTTCATTTAGGGACTGAAAGGAACCTGCTGCCCCAACTCGATTGTTCAATCTGACCATTGATTGACAGTTTCAGAATTAACCTTCAATCTGACCATTGATTGACAGTTTTAGAATTGACCTGCTCCATATCTGGGGATAAGATACTGTTTGATGAATGTTGACATGTTTCTAATATTGATTGAGTTATAACAGGTAACATAGATGCAGAATCAGTGACCAAGGGGCTACTGTGAGAGATGTAATTCCAGAATGGAATACTGAAGAAGTTGACCTGTGATGATGAAGCAATTTTGTAATATTTCAACAGGTATTGAAGTAACTGAGGTTTGAAATGTAGAAAGAACATATTACAGTTAAAGCTAAAACATAGTAATGTAATGAGACAGAATTTAATTTAGACAACATCATGTAACTAGCCTGGTAAAGAAGTAAAAGCCATAGACTTTATTGTTTAGGTCATTATGGGGATATACATTTCATCTAAATTCATAATAGAAAGACATTTGATGACAGTTTGTTGGAATTCTGTATTCATTTTTTTAAGCTTGATAATATCTCAGCACTGACAGGTAAAAGCAGTATCACCAGGAAATCATTCATTTTGTCAGTATCATGATTTTGGTTGTTTTTGAATCCATAACATTAGTGTGTTTCTTTACCAGAAACATTAGCAGTTCATATTATATTTAGATTTTAAATGGGATCTCAAGGATTTGATTTAAGAATAACACAGATGCTTGTCAGAAATTCAGAGCTATTGAAATATGTTATTTAGTTCACCTAAAGATGTTGGGGTTTTATTTAGTTGGCACAGTCCAAGTATTAAGATTCTGAAGCTGCACTGGCAGACAGGAGGTCTACAATTAATTTAGAAAACCTGTTCACAGACGGCTGTTGTTTTAAGACACCCCACCAACAGGCTCCAAGCGGCTGAGGGCCCAGGAGCCCTGAGCGTAGGCTTGAGGGATTTGTATCAGATTTCTCCACACAGGTTGGTGATGCCAAAGAGGGACCCAGGAGGCCGACACAGCGGAGTTTGTCTGGCTGAAGGTCATCAGGACAAAGTGGCTCAACCCCAGGCTCTCCGGCCCCGACCGAGTGACCCAGCGGATCTCTCATGCCGTCCGTCTAGGAGGAAAGTGGGACAGCTGGAGCCAGTGTGCGGTGGGG
Source organism: Pogonophryne albipinna (assembly GCA_028583405.1). Lineage (NCBI taxonomy): Eukaryota > Metazoa > Chordata > Actinopteri > Perciformes > Artedidraconidae > Pogonophryne > Pogonophryne albipinna. The sequence goes on from CM053262.1 coordinate 1,303,325, forward strand.
AAACCACCTGCTAGGACCGTGGACGACATCAGGACGGACGTGGCCCTCGACGAGGAGGTCGACTCGGAAGCAGCCATCAGCGGACTGGAGGAGCAGGATCGGGAGGACATCTCTCGAGCAGTCGACCCGGGAGGCGTCATCAGCGGGCCGGAGACGGAGGATCGGGAAGACATCTCTCCAGCATCGACCCGGAAGCCGCCATCAGCGGGCCGGAGGAGGAGGATCCAGAAGACATCTCTCTAGCAGGCAGCCCAGAAGCCGCCGTCAGCGGATCGGGGGAACAAAGACACGGCAAGCCAAGACGGCACATGGGACTACACTCTCCGCTGAAACAGGTTGATATAGCCAGTGTGGAGTTTGTTTTAATAACCCATTTTTTGAGGAACTTTGTTTTAATAACCCATTTTTTGAGGGAGAAGCTGCCCCTTCCCCTTCGTACCAAATGCCCTTGTTGGCTTACGCGTCGGAGGAGCACGATGACTCAGCCGACAAGGACAATTTTATTTTTTTAACATATTTTGGTCTCCCTCCACTGTCATAAGAAGTTGTTATGGTGGACTGTTCCTAAAGGTTTAAAGTGCTCTAAATCCCAGCTTCTGATGGATTTATATAAATGTTGGGGAACAGACAGTAGAAAAGAATGACAGTGGTTATGTTTCAAATGCTGTGTTTAAGTTGATCTCTGAAGGTGAGATCAAAAGAGGGATTAAAGTAAACAGATATTGTTCTAAACTGAATTAAAGTAAACAGGTATTATCTTGAACTGTATTGAAGTGAACATGTATTATTTGGGACTGTTTTAAAGTAATCCTATATATATAAACCTTCTTACTTACACTCAATGACCCAGATACCCTGCCACACACACATACACCTCCTCTCATCAGCACACATACACTTCCTCTCACCAGCACACACACATACACTCACTGACCCAGATATCAGCACACACACACACATACACTTCCCCCCACCAGCACACACACAGGTTATTTTCAAGGTTCTTTCTGGGGCCAATATAATCTCAAGCACCAATATATCTGTGTACAATGTTTGATACTAATATATCTGTGTACAATGTTTGATTGTTTTGGGAAAGAATAGTTTGTGTGAAATCTTCCTTGAGAAATTAAAGGAGTGACGTTAGGTGGAAGATAAAAAGTGATTCTGACCTTGACTAGTTCCGAGGCTCTCACGCTTCACTTAGGAGTAAAATGGGACGGAAGAGCCGACCCACATCTCCGCCCCAAATATGTCCATATATACTGTTGTTTATTCATGCAAAATGCCCCCTGTTTCTGACTGGCTGGTCCCGATATCTGTATCGCACGGCAGTAGAACGGGGAGCCCGGAGTGCTCTGTTACAGGGCACTCTGTATTTCGTATTGTGTTTTTTACCATTAAAATCAGATTATTGTTATAACTTTTATGCCGGTGTTTTGAACTTCTTTTATTAAATCTGACCAGGCTCATCTAACGGACGGCGCGGAGCGGAGGTGGGCTTTAAGCCACCACTACTGTGTTTGCTCCTACAATATCCATACCAGTTACCAAAATGACTCATTGGCACTAAGAGCACAGCACAAGTGAGCATAAAAGAAACACAACAGGTGACTACAGTTCCCCATTTTTTTCTACGGCAAGCATCTATCCGATCAATAAACCAAACCTTTAATGGATATTCTTGAAGTTGAAGGAGCCAATGGTCAAACTGTGCCATACATGGGCTACATTGAGCTTCACATCAAATCAAATCAAGTTTTATTTATATAGCACATTTATAAACGATTTTTGGTCGAGCCAAAGTGCTGTACATGAAATAAAAATAGCCTACAGTAGAGACACTTTACAGCAAATACAACAGCACAGATTGTTCAGAATATCAGTATGAGAAAAACGACACCCTCTATCCTTAGACCCTCACATCGTACAAGGAAAAACTTCCAGAGAAAACCCACAGTTTAAGGGGAAAACATGGGAGAAACCTCAGGGAGAGCAACAGAGGAGGGATCCCTCTCCCAGGACGGACAGGCGTGCAATATATGCCGTGTGTAAATCAAAGAGATAATACATTTTACAGCATATAGACCGAATGTTAGGAAATGCATGTTTTGACCTTACTTTTCCTGTTGACTTTGTTGGTGAACCAGTTGAAGTACACACTTTTGCCTTGGTGGTGCCTGATGTTAAAGATTCTCTGTCGTTTGTGCTTATTGGAACTAACACATTGGATGTCCTTTATGAAAAATACTTGGATCACAACGTGCCAAAAAATCCTCGTCTTCCTTATGGATACCGAGCTGCGTTGAAAATCCTGGAACTAATGCACAAGCAGTCAAGAAATGGTTATCATGGCATTATCCGAATGCATGGAAAGAACCCACAAACTATTCCAGCAGGAGGAACTGTTGTCCTGGAAGGAGTTGTCGCTTCACAGTTTTTGCAGTCGAAGAAATCTGTCCTTGTTGAGCATCCGTCTTCTTTCTCTTTGCCTGGCGGCTTGATGGTTAAATCCTGTCTGGTTGACCTTCCCAGACTTCAGCCATGCCAGTTGCCAGTAGTCATTACGAATGAATCCGATCACGATATCGTCATCGCTGCGAGATCTGTGGTTGCAGAATTAAGTGCTATTCAGACCATCTTAAAGGAGCACAGCGTTTCTGATCCAATTCAAGCCTCTTCATCAGACGTTGGATTCTCAAAACTTCAGAGTTTCGACTTTGGTGACTCCCCACTCTCACCTGAATGGAAAAATTGCATTACGGAAAAGCTCAATAGCATCCCACAAGCATTTGCAAAACTGATAAAGTTACTCATCACATCAAACTTTCAGAAGAAACCTCATTCAAGTACAGAGCAAGACCAATCCATCCTCAAGGCATCGACGCTGTACGGAAACATCTTCAGGAACTCCTTGAATCAGGAGTAATCCGGGAATCTGAGTCTTCCTTCTCATCACCCATTATTTTACTCTTGTACAGCGATTACCGTAAAGGCGCTATTAATTGCGCACTCAAAAATGAATAGCTGCTGATTTGACCAAGCGAACACGAGAGACGGCTGAGTTGACCGCTGTTATGCAACCGAAGCTAATCTAACTATCTTGAATACTTGTTGCTATCCTATTGTGGCATAAGCTGTTTTCTACAGTCATATTTTACCTTTTCATTATGATTCTACTTGTGATAGTCGGACATGACAACCTGTGCAGCCCATGTATTGATTCCATCTGATCTGCTATAGTACAAAACAAAACTTCTGCCTGCTCTCCACAATGATCAATGACAGTGAACGGATGGTCAAAGTAAGGTACAAATAAACAGAATCACACGAAGCCTGGTTAGTGTTGCCTGACATTATAAAGTGTGTTATTTTTGTATAAGTCTGTGGTTGCGTTCAAGTCACTTTGCTCAGCGCTACTGCTTGTTACAACCTTCATGTGCCGTACTCGCCATAAACTGTTATTATGGCTCAGGTTAATCTCGCCCCCTTCCGACGTGAACGTGGTTCTTGGTTCTTGCCGGGCAGCCAAGTGGGGTCAGCTAAGAACCGGTTTTCGGTGTTTAGAGCCGGCTCCGCTGCGGCTGAAACAGGAAGAACCAGAGCTAAATCAGGCTGTAGCCCGGAACTGGCTCTGGAAGCGGTTTGGTGGAAAAGGGGCAGAACCAGAGAATAACCAGTTAAGCACCAGAAAAGCACAAGAACGGTTCTTGAACCGGTTTGGTTTATTGGCAGTTTGCAAACCACTTAAGAGTACTGGAGTGTGAAACAAGAGCTATTGAGTCAGTGGTGTGTTGCTTTGGTCTGGATCTGTGAGCTAACCACGCCCCGTTCATTTGCATATAAGAAATGGAAATGTGTCATTATGAAATACAAGTCCCCTGAAATAAATAAATGTGTCATTATGAAATACAAGTCCCCTGAAATAAATACAGTTGCAAGAAAATGTGAACCCTTTGGAATTACCTGGATTTCTGCATAAGTTGGTCCTAAAATGTGTTCTGATCTTCATCTAAGTCACAACAATAGACAAACACAGTCTGCTTAAACTAATACCACACAAACAATTATATGTTTTCATGTTTTTATTGAACACACCATGTAAACATTCACAGTGCAGGGTGGAAAAGTATGTGAACCCCTAGGCTAAAGACTTCTTCAAGAGCTAATTGGAGTCAGGAGTCAGCCAACCTGGAGTCCAATCAATGAGACGAGATTGGAGGTGTTGATTAAAGCTGCCCTGCCCTATAAAAAATACACACCAGTTTTGAATTTGCTATTCTTAAGAAGCATTGCCAGATGTGAACCATGCCTCACACAAAAGAGCTCTCAGAAGACCTACGATTAAGAATAGTTGACTTGCATAAAGCTTGTTGGAGATGCGAGTGGTCTGAATCCCACCTCGGCTCCGCGTGTCCTTTTGATGAGCTGGTTTTAAATCATAAAAGGAAGGAATTTAAAAGCACCAGGATACAATTTTCAACAATAATCTGTTTTAATGGTAAAAGACACAATACAATTCACAGAGTACTCTGGGCTCAATTCCACTACCGTGCTACACCGAGACGGTCAGTCAGAAGGGGCGCCGAACATCAAAATATCATTATTTATACCCACAAGTGGGGAGGAGTTGTGTTGGTTCCTCCTCCCTAGCTATTTGTTATTGGCAAGTTCACTTCTGGGCGAGCTAGCCAGTGAGTTGGCAGTTTTCCATTGGTCGGTTTCACTTCTGGGCGAGCCCTAGGCAATGACTCAGCAGTTGTTAACTCCATCTCCTGTGTGTGTGTGTGTGTGTGTGTGTGTGTGTGTGTGTGTGTGTGTGTGTGTGTGTGTGTGTGTGTGTGTGTGTGTGTGTGTGTGTGTGTGTGTGTGTGTGTGTGTGTGTGTGTGTGTGTGTGTGTGTGTGTGTGTGTGTGTGTGTGTGTGTGTGTGTGTGTGTGTGTGTGTGTGTCTACCCTCAGGCAGTCCCCCTTGGCATGCTTTGGAGTTATATAATTTCACAGACAGAGGACTCTTTAACAGAAATGAACCCTCATTCCTCTTTAACGCACACACATTCCCCCTAAAACATCTTTAACACACACACTGTTTAAACCAACTACTCCAAAATGCGGTGGCAATTTAGTACTTATAACATGAAAAACAGATAGAAATCAACAAAACACATAGTTGAGCAATAATTATGGCCATGTTTTCAAATAGTAGAACCTTTCAGCAGGTTTAACGCACCCTCATTTCATCATCCAGCCAACCACACAAAATGTCACATGTTTTCTCCTCTGAAAGCTATGCTTGTATAGATTTAACAGTCATCATCTCATGACCTCCTTAGGATCAGTTAACTAACAAAGATTAACTGTTCCCATACCCTAAGGCAATCTCTGAACTTCCCTTCCACTCTGAAGTCAGCTTACTTAAAATGAATGCATCTATTGATAAATCAAAAGGACCATTGTCTCCAACTGTGTGACTCACATCATCTCATGACTTCTTCAAGTATCTGGAAACTGTAATCAAGGTATGTTATATTTGAGAAGATCCAATAATTGACATATTTCCTCCTCTTATTAATTTAAGCTTCCAGATTATACAGAAAACTCTTACAGACAATCTACTGAGTTCTGCCATCGAAAGCCCAAAATGACTCTCTGAAAAATACTTATCAACGGGTAATTATTAACTTGTCCATCCAAGTTTTAATACACATATATTAGATGACATTAAAAATGAATATACCAGAAATACGCTGTATTAAACTTTTTGCCATAACACTTTACTTCAATTCTTCAAGCTGTAAAGGGTTACAAAAGTATCTCTAAAAGCCTTGATGTTCATCAGTCCACGGTAAGACAAAATGTCTATAAATGGAGAAAGGTCAGCACTGTTGCTACTCTCCCTAGGAGTGGCCGTCCTGTAAAGATGACTGCAAGAGCACAGCGCAGAATGCTCAATGAGGTGAAGAAGAATCCTAGAGTGTCAGCTAGAGACTTAAAGAAATCTCTGGCACATGCCAACATCTCTGTTGATGAATCTACGATACGTAAAACACTGAACAAGAATGGAGTTCATAGGAGGACACCACGGAGGAAGCCACTGCTGTCCAGAAAAAACATTGCTGCACGTTTGAAGTTTGCAAAAGAGCACCTGGATGTTTCACAGCACTACTGGCAAAATATTCTGTGGACAAAAGAAACCAAAGTTGAGTTGTTTGGAAGGAACACACAACGCTATGTGTGGAGAATCCAAAGGGTTCACATACTTTTTCTTGCAACTGTAAATGTGTCATTATGAAATAAAAGTCCCCTGAAATAAATAAACGTGTCATTATGAAATAAATAAATGTGTCATTATGAAATAAAAGTCCCATGAAATAAATAAATGTGTATTTAAATGTACATGTATACATATTTATTGCGTCATTTATTTATTTCAGAATTTATTTCATAGGCATATTTATATATATATATATATATATATATGTATTTATTTAATTTTTGCTTAAATGGCATTCCATATCAAGCATCCCCCGTCTCTCTGACAATCACAGAGCTGCACAGTAATGCTGGTCGGTGTGCGGGCCTGTGGTTGGGGGAGCAGAGGGGGAGGGCTGGAGAGTGTGTGACGTTGACCCTGCTGTGTTGTGTGTGAGTTAGTGAGTGGAGTACTAGGCCCTTTCTCATTTCATCAAATCCCCCTCCTCGACTCCTCGGTCCTCCGGTCGTGACCCGGAAATGAATTTCAGCGCGCCATGTTGAAGGACATCTCATTTCTCTAAATGCACTTCGAGGACCGAGCATCGAGCATCGAGGAGGCTCTCTGGAGGAGCTCTAACCGAGGATACACTGATGGGTCCTCCACGGTCCTCCACGGCTCCTTCGTGGATGCATTTCCGGCAACAGAGATGTTTCAAAGAGTCGTGACGCACGGCCGGACTGATCTCAGCCAATGACAGCTCTGCATGCATCCCCTGGATATTATTGTATTAACTGCTCTCATCGCGACGCGATGTTTCCAGAGAGAACAGCTGTGAGGTCCGCAGAAAGCAGAGCAGTGTGTATAATATATATCACTCAGTATAACAGGCCTACTCTCTGTATTTGCTGTAGTTTAGTAGATATCTACAAACAAAGAGTCCATATTTTTCTAAAACCATTTAGTGCTTCACATAATAAAATACACAACGGCTGTTAGGCTGTTAGCTGTAGGTGCGTGTGTGTGTTTGGTACAGTGTGTGCGTAGATGCAGCGGACAGACAGGTCTCAGTTGGTTTGGTGTCCTCTGCTTACTTTTAATACTTGTAAATAAAACTTTTGGTCCGTAATTTATTTTCCTCATTGTAGCGACCAGAGGGGGGGGGGGGGGGGGGGGGGGGATATATCCAGTCTCTGATAGTGTTACGTTAATATGAGAGTGCTCTGTTTGATTCTGAAATCGTATATATATGTATATAAATATATACGTGTGTGTGTGTGTGTGTGTGTGTCCGCATCTGTAGCCTGTTATTGTCTCATTATTCCGCACTGTGAATGAATCAAAGTGGTCATGAACACATCTGTCCATCAGACAGAGGGCTGCTGTGCCTCCTGTCATCATTAATGGACGTCTCTTTAAAATGACCGCTCAGAGGAGAGGAGTTCTCATTTCTCTAACCGCCTGCTGCTTCCCCTCCTCTCTCCTCGGTTCCCCTCCTCGGCTCCTCGGCTCACATCTCCTGTGGGCGGGACTAAGTATCGAGGATAGGAGTCGAGGAGGGGAGTCGAGGAGGGGAGTTAGAGAAATGAGAAAGGGCCCTAGAGTGACGTTGAACCTGCGACCTGTAACCTGTGACCTATGAACCTGTATGCTACCAAAGGAGCTATTAAACCTAAGAACTTGAGGCCTGTTTCCGACTCCTATTGTGGAACATTACAATAATATAAAAGTGTGCCTTGGAAATATTTGTTTCCATATATGGTGACCAAACCGTTTGAGACCCACTGAGATAACTTAAGACTAAAGTTAACTGTGTAAACATTACATTACCTGAGCTGAAGTTATCAGAGCCTCTCAGCCTATCCGTTATCATAGCTGGCTAGCACCAGATGCTAACAACCATCCCCGTTTTAGGTGCTGGAGCGGCGTTCCGGCAACATTAAACCCTTGATGACTCTTCACCTTATACAATACCATAAATAGTATTTAATATAGTTATAAAGAATGTGACGTGTGATAACATTTGGATGAACCGATGGATCACATAACTTCCATGCTCACGTTAACGTTAGCTGATTCTACTTTTGGCTAACTTAGCTTTGCTATCATTATTCCTAGTTAAACATAGTAAGTCACTGTACTAGACCACAACATAATACATATCCCAAAATAAATATCCTTTTGATATCTGAATACTGACCTTTATTAGCCTGTCTGTAGGAAAAAATGGATGTTGTCAGTGATGCAGTGACAAGTCCTAATACCAGGAAGTGAGTTAGCATTTTACCACTACCGGTTCCCTCGTCTCAGAGCCAATGAGATTTCTCCATAGGATTTGGGAAAATAGCTCGAAATAAGGTCTATGGTTGACACACATTTAAGAGACGGATCACGTTTTGTTCTACAACATTAAATACATCAGCAGTGACCCCACTGGTGATTTTTGAAGAGTGTATTTGTCAGTGGCGAACTGTATCTATCACAACTGGACCTTCTGTAGACACACACACCCTCCGCACTTTGTATTGAACATTGAACTTTGCAAATGAAATGTGAAATAATATTCAAATATATAAATACATTTAATTATAACAAATTCATTAAAATCACACACAACCAAAACAATCAATTAAATAGACTCAGGCTGGAAAACAGAGCTCTCTCTCGTATAAATAAATATGAGCACACATTGTCTCACAAGCAAAACAAAACTCATTAAAACAACAGTCAAGTGTACAGTACACTGTCCATACAAAGACCCAGATGCCTCAACAGGCCATATCCAAATCTGTACAGTATTTCAAAGATTTGGAGCAAGGAACACCAACATGTTTACATTGTCGGGCAAATGCATCTTTGATTGCAAACTGTAGGGAAGGTGGGGGCTCTCGTGCTGCCATGTTTGCTCCCAGCTGGGAACACGGAATGGGTAGGTTGTGTTTCAGGTGCAGTTTAAGGTTGGTCGTATTGCTAGCTTTTGTTGCTAGCTTTTTAAAAAAAATGCAACACACCGCTCGGCTCATTCAAGTCCGTAGGTTCGCTTCGTTGATTTGGCTTAAATCCAAAAATATTCCCACACCGGAGATGTGGTATTAGGTTTTGCAACCACTTCCATTTAACTTCAAATTTCCCTCGAGTAAGTCACACGTTGTCTCCTGCTTGTCTCTATATTATTAATTTGGCTGCTACACTGCTGCACGCGGAGTGTCCTGACCTGGCTGTGTCATGAGCTGTGTGTGAGCTCCGCCCCTCACAGCGCGCCGGGCTGGCAGCCACAGCGCTCCTGGCTAAAATGCTGGTCACATCCTTATGTAAACAAACACGCTTGTAAGCGGCAATTTATCGAGCTCAGAAAAGTTATCGAGTCCATTTGTATTTATCGTACGATAAGTCAATGTATTGATTATCGGGACAGGCCTACGAACCCGTCATCATCCCTGCACCGCTGACGTTCCTGTGGGTCGTAACTGAAAACGATCCAGGGGGTCGTAACGGTATACAGGCTGACACTCCGTTGATTAAAAACGCTCCTGTGGGTCGTATTATGGGTCGGAACAATCAACCTATTTGGTCGTAGGAGTTGGAGGACTTGTTGGGGGCTGGTGAGAGCGGGAGAAACACACAAGGGTAGGGAGTCAAGGAACCTGGAATGAGACATAACAGGTGAGTGTCAAAATAAAACAGGTAGTGGGAGACAATACAAAAATGTACTAAACAAAAACATAAAACATGACTAGACTCAACACTTGATGGGACACAACAAAGGGTAGGTATGAAAAAACAAAAAAAAGGGCACAAGCTGTAAAGTTAAAGTTTTCTAGCATGTAAGGCAGCCTTTCTGGCACTGCATCATGTTTCATTTAACATATTTTACTTTACTTTACTAACTGGAGGAGCACTGAGTCACGTTTTTGCCTAGTGTGTAGGCCTAACTACAGGGCACTGCATTTCTACTCCACTGGATGGGCACACTAGAATGCAATTTTGCTACTTTTTGTTTTGCACTTTGGTGTAAAGAGAGAGATTTTACTATAGATATAGTCCACAAGCAATCATTCCCAGCCATCATCACACTTCTTAAACAGGGATTATCCAAAACAAATCTTGAAAAAGTACTTAAATGCATACCTTGAAGAGTGTATCCTTTTAAAATTCCCTATCCCTCCACTGACTGATGCTGCCATTTGGAAGAGATGCAGATATCTGTGGCAGAACCTTACATCAAGAGATTTAGGTCATCACATACTTATGAAACTTAAAGGGATAGTCAAGGACAAGACAAATACTCAGAAATCCTATCTTTAACAATGTTGAATAAATGACAGTGCAGTGACCTCGTGTTGACTTGGCTGCTGACTTTCAAGTGTGTGCTGCCATGAGAAAAAGAGGCTGATGTTGCATCAGTATGCTAGGTGCAAGAACTGCATCATTTAAACACAGACCATAAATGCTGTCTGGTAGGAGAGGGCTGTGAGTGATGAAGAGAGACCAGAGAGGGGGATGTGCTTCTCGCTTTCTAAAACCCTCCATTAGCTGTCTCAAGAGGAAAACCAACACATACTTTTAGGGTCTGCTTGTGTGTTAGTGCACACTAACACACATTAAAGGCTTCTCAATTCTCTAATTTCCCCTCCTCGACTCCTCTGTCCTCCGATAGTGACCCGGACATGGATTTCAGCGTGCCATGTTGAAGGACATCTAATTTCTCTAAATGCACATCGAGGACCGAGCATCGAGGAGACACTGATGGTTCCTCCACGGCTCCTCCGCGGATGTATTTCCGGCTACAGTAATGTTTCAAAGAGTCGTGACGCACGGCCGGACTTATCTCAGCCAATGACAGCTCTGCATGCATCCCCTGGATATTATTTTATTAACTGCTTTCATCACGACGCGATGTTTACAGTGAGAACAGCTGTGAGGTCCGTGCAGAAAGCAGAGCAGTGTGTATATATCACTCAGTATAACAGGCCTACATTACTTTCTTTATTTGTATGCTTTAGTTTAGTAGATATCTACAAACAAAGAGTCGATATTTTTCTAAAACCATTTAGTGCTTCACATAATAAAATACACAACGGCTGTATCCTGATATATATTGCTTTAGGAGCTGTGCGTGTTGTTGGGATATATCAAGTCTCTGATAGTGTTACGTTATTATGAGAGTGCTCTCATACTTGTTTGAATCTGAAATTGTATATATTCAAATATATACAGTGTGTGTGTGTGTGTGTGCGTGTGCGTGTGCGTGTGTGTGTGTGTGTGTGTGTCCGCATATGTAGCCTGTTATTGTCTCATTATACCGCACTGTGAATGAATTAAAAGTAAATATATAAGTGGTCATGAACACAGTTCATGTCCATCAGACAGAGGGCTGTGCCTCCTGTCATCATTAACGGACGTCTCTTTAAAATGACCGCTCAGAGGAGAGGATTTCTCATTTCTCTAAAGGCCTGCTGCTTCCACTCCTCTCTCCTCGGTTCCCCTCCTCAGAGGTTTCTCAATACTCTAATTTCCCCTCCTCGACTCCTTTCCTCGACTCCTATCTTCGATACTTAGTCCCGCCCACAGGAGATGCGAGCGGAGGACTAAGGAGGGGAACCGAGGAGAGAGGAGGGGAAGCAGCAGGCGGTTAGAGAAATGAGAACTCCTCTCCTCTGAGCGGTCATTTTAAAGAGACGTCCATTAATGATGACAGGAGGCACAGCAGCCCTCTGTCTGATGGACAGATGTGTTCATGACGACTTATATATTTACTTTTAATTCATTGACAGTGCGGTATAATTAAGCAATAGCTCACGACAGGCCGTGGTATATGCTCATTATATCACAGCTAAGGGGCGTGGTTCGGCCCGACAATTTCAGAATCAAATAAGTATGAGAGCACTCTCATAATAATGTAACACAATCAGAGACTGGATATATCCCCCCCACCTCTCTCTCTCTCTCTCTCTGGTCGCTGAAATCTGAAATGAGGAATTGAAATTACGGGGAAAAAGTTGTATTTGCAAGTATTAAAAGTAAGCATAGGACACCAAACCAACTGAGACCAGTCTGTCCGCCGCATCTACGCACTGCACAACACACAGACACCTACACACTGTACCACACACACCTACAGCTCCTAAAGCATAATCAGGCTACAGCCATTGTGTATTTTATTATGTGAAGCACTAAATGGTCTTAGAAAAATATTGACTCTTTGTTTGTAGATATCTACTAAACTAAAGCATACAAATACAGAGAGTAATGTAGGCCTGTTATACTAAGTGATATATATTTTACACACTGCTCTGCTTTCTGCACAGACCTCACAGCTGTTCTCACTGTAAACATCGCGTCACGATGAAAGCAGTTTCTAAAATAATATCCAGGGGATGCATGCAGAGCTGTCATTGGCTGAGATAAGTCCGGCCGTGCGTAACGCCTCCACCGTTCCCGGAAATGCGTCCGCGGAGGAGCCGTGGAGGACTCATCAGTGTCTCCTCGGTTAGAGCTCCTCCAGAGAGCCTCCTCGATGCTCGGTCCTCGATGTGCATTTAGAGAAATGAGATGTCCTTCAACATGGCGCGCTGAAATCCATTTCCGGGTCACTACCGGAGGACCGAGGAGTCGAGGAGGGGAAATTAGAGTATTGAGAAACCTCTATTGACTCCTCCGCTCGCATCTCCTGTGGGCGGGACTAAGACACAAGGATAGGAGTCGAGGAGGGGAAATTAGAGAATTCAGAAGCCTTTAATGTGTGTGCATTATGTGTGTGACAGGAATATTGGCATACGAGTTGCCTGTTGGTGGCGCAATTTCTCTATTAAACATTGTGAAGCTGACCGTTGCGCGGCCCGACCAAGCAAGGAGGCAGAGGCAGAGAGTTCAAATATAACCCGGTGTGGGCATTTATTAATCATGGGCACATGATCCACAGCCTCAATATGACTGTTACCCGTGAACACAGTCACCAGCAACAAGGATCTCACACCTAACAGGAAAAACAGAGCCTAAATACCCACAGACTAATCAAGCCAACAGGTGAGGGGGGAGGAGACAACACAGGACACCAGGTGAATACAATCACCAGCTACAGACAAGACGGGAGGGGAAACACTTTTCAAAATAAAACAGGAAACAGAGACAGACAAACTAAAACATAGACAGATCGTGACAAATAGTTGCATAAATTACATATATTCCCATGCTTCCTGTGCAATGTTTTAGTTAGGAACAAAGTAATATACTTCGCCAATAATGAAGCTATATTATCCGTAACGGAGGCCGAGATCTATGGCCCCAGAGATCACCTCCGTTACAAACATATTGTCTAATAATCAGGGTGGCAATGCACATTTTTTATCTGCGTTTCAACCGACCCTTATAGTATTCAGAGGGGTGACTGACCTCATGTTGGTTTGCGATCGCAGCCTCAGGCGAGTTCATTTTTTAAAAGTGCCCTCAGGGTGAGTTATTCCCTCTAACCTTGTGCATTGTCGTTGCACACATAATTTATTCTTGGCAATCTCATCCGGCTCAACAGAAATAATTCCCCTTTAAAAGTCTGGTTTAAAATTGATTTTAAACTTGTAACATTCTTCATTTCTTTGCGGGGAAAAATACTTTTTTTCAAACATTCACATCAGCTGTTTTTTTGTTCTTGTTTGTTTGTCAGAAAGAAAAGTCAAGAAGACATGTTTTTAACAAACATCAATATGACATTTTTTATATGTCTACATTTTGTCCTTTGTACACTTATATGTGAAAGCCATCAGGGTAAAAGCTGGATTCAATTAACTCAAGAGCCTGTTTTAACACCACAGAGAGGTACAAACATCAATGTATGTCAAGTATTTTTTAACACAAAACTCCAAAATAAGATGAATAAATATGGGTAAAAGCCATTAAGTTCTTGAGTGCAGCATTGTGTACATAGTAAAACAGAAGGTATTAAAAGTGGCTGAGATAAAGGGCGAGGTTCTGTCAGGAGGCTTAAATATCAGGAGTTGACTTTAGAGATTATCTGACTCATTTGCATACAGACACTTCTGACAGAATCGATAAATCACAGAGCTCTCACTCTGCCTCATTTTATCAAATGCTGGTGACATTTTCATGGAGGAGATACTTATATGAGAAGGCAGTGCCACTTGCTCTAGAGCAGGGGTATTCAACTAAAATTCAACGAGGTCCAGTTAGAGAAAATCTCCCCATGCAAAGGTCCGGAACTTCAAAATGTCTAACTTGCTTTATGAATTAGTGTGATATATATTGAAGTAGCCTGTAGCTTTATCAACGTCTGCATGTAATCAACTACTGACTGCCAATCAAATAAAGAAAGTACAATTCATAAACAACAATATTTATTGTCAATGAACATTGAACTATACAGATATAGGCCTACAGTAAAATACTGTGGATATGTGTAATGTTCCTCTCGGGCTGCATTTACAAATAAAATATAGAAAATAAATAAAATAGCTTAATTTTAGATATATAAAGTGTAGCAGCTTGAGTTTCCCTTTTTCTTTGTTAACCGTTTCACATCATGACTTAAAGGTGGGGTAGGTAATTTTGGAGAAACCAGCTCGAGTGCGCTAGAATTTGAAAATACACAGCCGGAAAAAATCTGTCACTTCCTTACAGAGCCCCTCCTCCAACACACACGAACGCGCAAATGACCAATGAGGGCACGAGATAAGTTTGTGCACAGATGACAGGCAGGTAGGCCATCCAGTTATTTTAGCCGGCCCGGGTAAAATGATTGGTCGTGCTTTTTACAGTACTACGGCTTCCACAGATGACATTTTTTATGGATTTTTTGTCAAAGCACTTAAGATATTCATTGCTATCGGGATGTTAAGAGCATTCCATGGAATATAACAAAAAGTGTATCTCGAGCCGGTTTCTCAAACTTACCTACCCCACCTTTAACAGTTTCAGACGATTATAGAACAATATCAGTCTTTACACATCATAACAATTGAACAGTTTCAAAGTTTCTCTTTCTTTCCCTCTTATATTGCAGTCCCTCACTCACTTTTTTTATTCAGTGCGAGAATTGTGCTGGAGCTTGTCCTGCCAGGAGTTTAAATCTGGGCTGAAATGGTGTCGGGGCCATTCTCATACACACATGCAGGTGCTCAGTGGTTAGCCTCGGTTAACCTGCCCTGGAACAATATTTATTTTTTGTGACCTCAGTGCTGACTTGAAAGGGAATGTTTGGTCAAATACTTTGTGTTTTGTCTCATAGTGGCGTTTTAGCACTTTTAATGAGCACCACGGTCTCTGAACAAAAGAGACACACTGGTTCTGTGCTCCCAGTGGGCAGGATGAACATGAATGAGTCCGTCTACTCAGGGTTAAAAGCTCTGTTCTCACTGTCCACTTTCCTCTTCTTGGAGAGTGTTAAATGTTGTACCATTATGTGCGCCCTTGCTCATTGTGTCCTGCAGAGGGCAATGTTGTCTGCAGTGCGTCCAGGACGTGACGTCACTGACTATACCTTGCACTACCTGTGGCCTCTACCTTATCCGGTCAGATGTTGTTTGGATCGAATACAGAGCGGAAGCACAACCGCATCTCTCCTACCACGATATAAATAAATATGCCTAATAAAGGCTAAAGAAAGCTGTCTACTACTGAGTTCTATTAAATCTCCACCGCAACGCACTCCGCCTAACAGAGAGCGCCATGAGTAATTATTTGTCTCTCCCTGTCTGCCGCTAACACACCTGTTCACTCTCCTCTCCTCTCCCTGTATCGCTAATTATTCTCTCACTCAAAAATCTGAGCTTGTGTGCATACATTTACACTTGTATAAAATATCCACGTTGTTAGGGATTCATTTAGTCTTTATTTAAGATATTTGACCTTTCGGCCTGTTGACGTTTTACGACCGAACCCTAAGTCTGTTATCTGTCTTAAGGAATGGGAAGCCTCAGCTATTGCTGACATTACCAGTTTTATGACCGGTCAACTCTCGGTCACAAGAGCCATAGAGTCAGATAAGTGATTCGGTGTCTCCAGGTGTTCACGTATACCTTCCCCCAATATTCTGATTAACTCTCTGTAAGCTAGATAAAAGGTCTACCAAGATGGGAGGGTGGGCAGAATTGACATGACAACCCACCCGTGCAGTCAGAACGTTTTGCTGCTGTGACTTGTGATATGAATTCTCCTGCCGATGCTTGTAATAAACCACCAGTTTTTGACATCAGAACTCCTGCTCGTCCCGTGTCTCTCTGAGTCCTGACTCTCCATTGCTACAGAAGTTTCCCTTACACACGTAACTGTGAACCAAATGTACACTTGTATAAAATATCCACGTAACTGTGAACCAAATTTGAAGTCACAGAAGAAAAAAAAATGTTTTGTAGCTTGTAGAAAAAAAATGAACTTAGTGATGAAATGTTCACTTCGCGAAAAATACATATTTTTTAAATATATTTTCCATTACAACTGCAAATTGGTTATTACAACCTCTCAAATCAGTCATTACAACTTGACGAATCTGTTCTGTGGCAGTATAAATCGACGAATCTGCGGTCTTGACTTTTGCTACACTTCTTGCGATAAATGTGTTGCAAAAGTAATTTTCACCTGTAGATGTGGGGGAGGGAGGGGGGTTGGAGCGAAGGGGCGGAGCTATCAGAACAACGAGGCTTGGGTCAGTCACACAGTCACAGCCACAGTCAGGTCGAACCGGATGACTGCGGGGCTAACGGTTCTTACGGTTCGTGTCGCTACCGCTGACATGGCGCGTCAATCAACGGTAAGTTTTGCCCATTACTTGCCCAGTATTGCTTTGAATATTATTATTGTGGTTGAGGATTAAATCCGCTTTGAAGACCACCGTTTTATATCGTGCAGTTTAGCGGCAAAATAACGTCAGTTAGCCAGCTAACGCTAGCTTTGTTGAGTTTATGCTAGCTAAACAAGTAGTGGTTGTAGTCTACAGCAGTAATTAATATAGTATAGCCTACTGCTTTGGCACTAACGGTTGATAAACATTTATGAAAAATAAAACCAATTGAACTGTACTAAAATAATGACAAGTTTTATAATTGTCTTGGGCTCCTGCTGTGTTTTAAAAGCCTTTGTAAATTATCCATGCTATTTTCTATTTAGAACGAAGACTTCAGAATCTTAAAATCCCTTCACGTTTGTATGCAATTGTGCTAAATTCAACTCTGGAATGGTTTGCATGACATTAGTTATTTATATTTTGATATCACTTAATTATACGTTTAATACATTTAAGTCAAGCTAAGGTACATGTGATGGTAGGTAGTTAGTACTCTTACCTGTGATGCCTCCTCCAAACAGCAAAATAACCAGACATTAAAACTACAAGTACCAGTTTTAGATCCTTGACTTTAGACAAACAATTCAAAAGACAAAATGTATTTAACCTCTTAAGCCCGAGGGTCCCCCCAGTGGACCCCCCCCACAGTTTTTTTACGAGACTATGTCTCAGGGCTTCTTAACATTTATGAAACTATTAATGTTCCATACCCTTTTAACGCTAAGAAACTCCGCTAACTGACAATGTGAACCATTTTTAGCTAAAAGAAACACAAGAGTAATACCAAGCCTTTGAATTAGCATGGAGCGAAAAAATACTAACTAATGCTAACGGATTTTGCACAGCACTCACGGTAGAAATGCCCTTATTACTTATCGTAACTGCACAAACAAGATATACGATTTAAAGCTGAGACTCCACAGATTCCAGACATATAATATCATCACTGTAGGACCCCGAATTGCGGAGCTATCAGCCAGAAAAGAGAAAGTAAACAACATCCGGTTTAAAAAATATTACAATAATTTCGTCTTACCTTTTTTGATTTGTGATCAAAAGTTGTGTTCACCGGAATAAAAACGCCGCTCAAGGTTAATCCAATGTCTTTGTGTCACGTAGAAATTTTGACTGATAATCCTTCATCATATTTATGGCAATATACTGGGTTTAAAATGTTGCCGTCCAGACGTGCACTTTTAGATATGCTTTGTTCGCTTCTCTATTACGTCCGCTATGGTAATGTTTACGTTGATTTGGGAACTGCCCATCGATTCTATTGGTTCTGATGGTTAAGAAAAATGTGTAAATCACACGAATCGACCAATGGGTTCCAGAGATATGGTCCTGCGTAAAGTATAAAGAATGCCAGCCAGTTTAAGTACTTTACGCAGGCGGCTTCATTTATTGTTTACTACGGCAATACCAGGCATTACAGCAGAACCCAGAACACACGGAGGACAGAGCGGACAGCAGATAACGGAATTGCAGTTTTATTGCTTATAGATTATCAGAACATTTCAAAGGGGACACAGCCACATTGGATATTAACCTATGGATTAACTACATCATCGTTTTTTATCGTTTTAATGCCATTGAAGACCAGTTTAGACCAGGCAAAGAGGAAGGTAAGCCATTAGCCTAGCGCATGCTAGTACCTAGCGCCACTTGTTTTGATGTACGTTTTTGTTGATAACGTCGCAAGTTTGTATCTTTCAGTGTTGAGGTGGGCACCGTTAGATTCTGTGTCTTTACGATCATAAACGATGTGTTGGATGTGCAGCTAGGATAAGTAATAAGGGAGCTAGGATAAGTAATAAGGGAGCTAGGAGTGATTTTCGGTGCAGTAATAGGTTAGCATTTTTCGCTCGGGGCTAATTCAGATGCTCACTGTTAGCATTGTGTTTTTTTTGAAAAAATAAATGAAAAAGATCAGTTAAATACGTTTTTTTCCCGTTATATGGATATAAAATATTCATAGTTTATTAAATAGTAAGGTTCCTTAGACGTTGTTTCCTGCAAATGACGCGATTTCGGTCCGTGGGGCCTATAAGTGCTATATAAATAAACTTGCCTTGCCTAAGAGGATAACAGAGTATGTTCTTATATATATTTTTTTTTTTTTTTTTTTCACAACAGTTGTATTTGGATGGAATGAATACCTATAGTGAAAATTCAAAGTAATAAAATGATTTTTACAGTGAAAAAGTTCAAATGGAACCGATGGTTCCCAAATTACCCAGAGGTGAGTCCGCCTGGACTTTATTTTTCTAAACCTCTCTAAAAAGGTCAAATTTCACTTGTTTTGCATCAATCTTGATACAGGGTACTTATTATATGTTATAGTTTGGATTCCTAAAGCTTTTAGTCTACTAACCCATCATTCAAGGGTGGTTTTTACTATAAGTAATGGTTTTTTTTAGGCGGACATTAGAATTTACATGTTTTTACTATGTTCCATCTGAATTTACTTTAAAATAAAAACATCTATATTGATTCTGACACTTCTACATCCAACTCACAGATGTAACCTTGCTTTGAGAGAAAAGATTATTAATTTACCCCTTTTAGAAGTGAAGATATAGTCTTTGTTGTGTTAGTGGCATTTTCGAGCCTGAAACCTGAAAAACAGGCTCAGGGCTTAAGAGGTTAAAGACCAATCTTTATTTGAATGTGCATCTAAACCTGATATATTAGTTATAAAGTAATAGTATTGATAATCTAAAAAAACTAACTCAACAGTTAACTTTATATTTCTTATTGTCTAAAGCATTTATTATTTTCATTTTTCCCCTCTCATATTCAGTGTGGACGGATTGAGACAGCGTGGTGTCCAGAGGGCTGCAGAGACTTCAGGGAGAAACCTCCGTGTGATGGACGTCCTGTCTGTTGGTTTGGAGAGGACTGAGGGTCTTTCATCAGCGAGGAGGATCAGGCCTGATGGAGGAGCCCATGCTGCACAGGCCTAGTCTGTCACATTATTTGACGAAATGTGTTTACTTATACATTTAATAGGTTTACACCTTCTGTCCATATGTGCTTTTTATTTAAAACATGTTTGATTAACTTTTGGTTCACATTTCAATAAATTGGATTTGTATTTGCATTCCTTTTGTCCATTATTCTTACTGAAAATGTTAGATTACACATTCACATCTGACTGAAGATTGGCCCCATTTATTTGTGATGTTGCAAACTCTGCGGTACAAGGCACAGGTGATGTGAAGCTCATAAAGCGAGGCAAATAGAAATAATCAGCTGATGGAGTGTAGATGTGGAAATAGATGCATCCCATCAGCTGACTGTGTTTTTCGCCACACTTTATAAGCCTGACTATAACCACCCCTTCTCTGAGGTGCAGGCAGCGTCACAAACAAATTATGGTCCTGATAGACTACAAAAATATTCGGTGTGCAGATCTTTGTTTTCACAATAAAAGTCGTTTCTTAGTGAATGTCCTGTACTGGTCTTAAAATCTCATAACATCAGCCTTTAATGTTCCTCTTGGATGTTCTTCTTGACCCTCAGAGAAAGAGGAGATGCTGAGTCGTGTCTTTCGGGCATGTCCTTTCCTAACAAAAATGACAGGAAACATAAAACATTATTGCAGAACAATTGTGTTATTTATGAAAGAGGTGTGTTTAAGGGCTGTTGATATAATTATTTTTTAATTGTAATCAGATTATGAATGAACAGTATGAAATTCATAAACATTGAAATATATGTTATCAAAATAATATTTAACTGTTATCAAAACGTAGTGGAACTGTAGAAGCTTGCTCTGTTGTCTCACTGAAAGAATAACTTTTACCACGTTTTTTACAGACAATATTGAGAGATAAATAGTAGCAGTTCTCACTATGTGTTAAATAGCTTTGCCTTCAATACATTAAATTAGAAAGCTGACAAAGTCATATTGCTTGTTAACATCTAAATGTAACCTTTTGCATGGAAAAAACCCTCAACTTCATTGATGTGTAGGTGATCTAGTATTTAGTATTGTTTAATGGAATGTATATCAGTGTATTAAAGTCAATACTTCATTTATTTAAACCAATATTTTTTCTTGATTCTTTGTACAGTATGACAAAAAGAGTCTTTGTACCTGTGCTGAAGTTCACTGGTGTGAGGAGTCCAGTTCTGTCTCTCACTCTGGTCCAGCCTGTCTGCATCACCTGGACACCTTAAACAAACAGATATATATGTAAAGAACCATGTGTACAAACAATATAACTGATTCTCTTCTGTTGAACATGTTGGATTGTGTATTGTCCGAGTCAGGGTCCTTTTTATTTTACTGTAACTTTGGAAGTTGGGTTACCAATGCTTACTGTTTATTTGATACCCATTTGGTAATACAATTAATAAAAACAACAAGGTTTGGGTTTGTTCTTCAGATGTCTGTGACGTTAACGTGTAAGCTCAATAGTGAACTCCAGCTTGTGATGGAAACTTCGGAGCAGCAATGCAGAAAGGATGGAAACTGGAATCAGTTTAGTCAAACACTGGGATTTATTGAGAGTTTAAATGGCCGGAGAGTTCACAGGGTAAAGACACAACTATCTTCATGTAATACCCAGCCAACTCTGGAGAGACAAAGAGACACGTAGATCTGTATATCAGAGAGGAGGGTCTTAGAAAGCTCCCCTTCCCTAATGATTGCCAGACACAGGAACAAAGACCCCTCAGTATTACAACCTTACCATGAACAAAAATTCTCCCCCACAGGAAGGCAGAGGACCTCTTGACCTGTGTCCTGGTCAAGTTGCGAGCAAGAGCATATTGCGACTTAACGAAAAGCATATGTTTGTAATAGGACAGGTTCTCAGGAAAGTTGAGAAACTCAAGATACAATAGTGATCAGATTAAAATATTCCCTCACAGTTCCATTCTTTTTATCAATTTATTGATAACCAATTAACATTAGTCTAAGAATATTTCAGTCACTACTTAAATCAATAAGCGTCTTCAGAGTTGTGTGGGCTCACATACATCAATTACATCAAAAGTAAAACAAGATTGAAAACATTTCAATCACCATAATTGAACACAGTCAATCATAATAGAAAAATCATCTCTCCTCAGTGTTTGGCATCATTTGTCAAAAGCACAATAATAAACACACATGAAATACAAAAATATAATAGCAAAATATATGTTTCAAAAATAAGATCTTTTATCATTTATCACTCAGTTAATCTCATTCATCAAACACACATTCTAAATCAGCTTACATCTCAAAGATTTACTTCAAGGCAATTAATTATTAAAACACAATTAGAATTTAGGATTATAAGAAATCCAATTGAGGTATAAAATCAGAATCATGAGAGATCCAGCTAAAATTCCTAGTTAAGGTATAAATTCACAGTGATGAATAGATCAATCTGTAACCTGCAAAGCTGCAGTGTCCTCAATCTTTAACATTACTTTACGTTTACTTCATTACGCTTTATTCAAGAGTAAGGCACTTAGTAGTACATATATTTCATTCAAATACATTTGTTCAAAATCTGAAAAGGAAAAGTCAGACATTTATTGTATAACAACCTGCAAAGAGAAAAATCAAAACATCTGTTCTTTATTTTGAGTGTCAACTGTAATCATTTTATCAATCGCTGAATGGGGGTACCCATTGGGCAGAAACCGCAATGGAGACCCATGGATCTGGAAGCTCGGCATCGTACATTAACATTGTGTCATCTACAGTTGAATACCCCACTAGCCTCTGTGGGGCTTGGAGGGCGGTCTTGGCAACCCTGCGTATGGCTAATTTAACTACAGTGATCAAACAGATCACTAGGATTAGCACAACCAAGATAAACACTGAAACAGTAACAACAAATGTAACCAACCCCGCTCCCCAGGATCCAATGGTTCCACTTAAATCCCCAAATGGAAACCCATGAGTTTCATGCAATTCTTTTATTCCCCTGGCAGTATCATGGGCCATGTCCATTACTTCAGGTGTAGCGTCAGAGATGAAAGAACAACACTCAGACCCAATTACCTTACATGTGCCTCCCTGAGCAGCTAGGAGAAGATCCAGCGCCATACGATTCTGTAGTGCTACCGTCCTAACTTCCTGCAATTCTTTGTGTTCAGCTAACATCGCTGTGTTAGATACATTTAGATGGTGTTCCACTACTTTGGACAGTGCCACAATTTCCTGCTGAGTAACATAAATACCGTACCAAGGCAAAAATAGGCTAGCTATCTGTTGTCCTTGTGTAATGGACCTGCTGTTCCTGTGTAGAGAGGGAAGTATCGCTGCAATCTCATTAGCCTCTACTTTACGGATTAAAGGGATTAGGTAGGCTAGATAACAGGTGCCATAAAAAACGTCATAGGGCACACAGCCATAGGCCCGGTCGCCGCAAACTAAGTACACTCTCTGTGGGAGGGGAATTCTGGCTAATTTTACCCTCACTATGGTATTACAGTCGCTGTGTCCCACATCTGGAGAGGTGTGAGATCCTGTTTCATTCTGGAAACAGATGGACACATTTTTCCACTCATGCACTACAACTGGGGGAACATATACTGAACAATCACGTGTAGGAGGCTTGCCTAAGGGTATTGGCTGCGTACAGTCATGTATTTTAACTTTAATGGAGTCCACTGTTCTGGAGCCAAACCAGGGCACAACCATTGCCAAAGCTTCAACCAACAAAGATGGTGTGTGTGGTTGCATTGTTCTTGTTGGATTCGTAGAATTAGCTGAGCAATTAGTCTGGACTAGAGCTAATTGGAATCTGTATTCAAAAGCTAGGTGGATGTATTTCTTGACATATATAAGTCTTAGCATCATTAATCGTTTGAAACCATCTGGCAGGTAATCTTTATTTACTGTATCAACAATGAGAGAGACTAAGCCCTCGTACTGTAAATGTTGCTCAGAGTCTATGGGGTAGGAAGGAGTGTAACAATCATCTGCCTCATCGCTAATTCGGGATGCTATATCATTCCAGCTCACTAGACCGTAGTCAGCTTTCGTGAAAGGAATTGGGCTAAACATTGGAGAATGCACGGATTCTGGCATATTTTGGCACAGCCAACAGTTGCTAACATTGCGTTCATGCGCGTAGTCTAACATTAAACTTACTGCAGAATTAGTTTTAGTTCGTTTAGAAGGAGTGATTAAGGCCTTTTTTGAAGAATCTACATCACCTCCTGATTGTTTAAGTGGAGTGGATAGAACATTTGTTTCGCTATTTGGTCCAGTAAATGTGCATGCAGTGACACCTGGATTGGGAACCTGGTAATCTAGTTTCCTCATTGTACATTTTACCTCATCCCTTATCAGTGTCTGTAACTGTTCTATAGTGCTACACCACAGTTCTGGGGGCATATTGTCAATTGTGTTGAGAGCTATTCTTACCACCTCTGACGAGACCCTGAACCAATGGTACTGGTTCTTTGGATACATCTCCCACGTTGAGTAAACTAAGGACACAGGAAACACAATAATACAGTTAGATGAGTCACATATTGAAGTTGGACAGTTAAAAGAAATAGTCTCTGATTTATGTCCAGGGAGGGAGACAATCCTCCTTATTCTTCCTCCTTTTCTCTGTCTTTGTGTCTCTCGCACCATACTGAATGTCTGTGTGGTGATCTGATACAACCTGTCCTTGTTGCTAGGCACTGATTTGCCCGTTGGTGTTGTTTTGCCCTCAGGGTCTGGACCCTGAGTAGTCAAGTCGTCTGCGCTCTTAGATAAGAGCACCTTATTTTCTCCCTCAGAGGGGCGAGAGCCCTCGCCTCCTGTCGTTGGGATTTTCACAGCTTCCTCTAGCAGGGCGTCCTTGGCCAGGTACAGTAGACCCAGAATGACGATGATGATGACTGCCTTCACACGCCAGCATCCAGTAGAGGAGAGAGACGACATCTGGAAGCGTGAATCCACTCCGCTCTACCTTGTACTCTCAGGGCTGTTCTGGTCACTATTAACACCTGGAAAGGACCTTTCCACCTGGGAGACAAAGCATCTTTTTCAAGAGATTTGATTAGTACATCATCACCAATCTGAAAAGGGTGGGTGGGCTCCTCTCCAGGCTGAGGGAGCCTGTCAGCCACCTGCCTGTGAAACTTTCACATGTCAGTTAGATATTTGACATAGTTAGTCATGTAATCATCTGTCAACAAAAGAGTGAGTTTGTGGGGTGTTACTGGGGGGCTAGATCCTGTGAACATTACCCTTCCCATCAATACTTCGTGTGGGCTAAGCCCTGTCGTTGCATTTGGTGAGCTTCGGATGGAGCACAGAACTAGCGGCAGCGCATCTACCCATTTTAGTCCTGTGGTCAACATTGTTTTAGTGAGTTTCTCCTTTATAGTCAAGTTCATTCTCTCAACCTGGCCTGAGCTCTGTGGGTGATAGGGAACATGCAACTGCCATTTGAACACTAACACTGTAGCTAGACTCTGGGTTATCTTAGAAATGAATGCTGGACCTCTGTCACTGTTAATCCCTGCTGGAACACCAAATCTAGGGATAACATCTTTGAGAAGACACTTTACAACTGTTCTAGCGTCTTCTTTTCTGATAGGGTAGGCCTCTACCCATTTGGAGAACTGGCACACTATTACCAAAAGATATTTGAATCCTTGGCATGGTGGCATATGTGAAAAGTCAATTTGCATATTTACAAAGGGCCCCGAGGGGGGCGGTAAGTGTTCATGCTGAACTGGACCACTTCTTCTTCTTGTCTGCTGGCATATCATGCATCTATCTACAAGGGTCTGTGTAGCTAGTGTGATGCCTGGAGCAAACCATTGTGACTTTATAATCCCATTCATCCCTCCTTTTCCTACATGTGATTTGCCATGTGCAACATGTGCCATGTGCAACCATCCGTCCGTCTGGGTGGAGCCACAAGCTGGACTCAGCGTCAAGTGTACAACCTCGTCTTAGCCATAAATCTTTCTCCCTAACATCAGCGCGGGCTTGCATGTCCGCGACATCATTAAAGGAAGGCAAACAAATGGGTTCTGCGGGTTGTGTCGAGGGGCATTGGAGCACCATAGAGAAGCAGGAAACTGCTGCTTGTTTAGCCGCGGTGTCGGCTAACGCATTTCCACGAGAAATAGGATCATCAGAATTTGTGTGAGCAGCACATTTAACCACTGCTAGCTGTGCAGGGAGCAGGATAGCGTCTAATAGCTCAGCTACTAACGCATGATGTTGAATAGGCTTACCAGCCGATGTTAAGAAACCGCGCATTTTCCACAAGACACCAAAATCATGGCACACACCAAATGCATACCTGGAGTCTGTGAAAATGGTTGCAACTTTACCTTTAGCCAAAATACACGCCCTAAGCAGAGCATGCAACTCTGCAGCCTGAGCCGACGTGCCATTTGGCAAGGCCCCGCTTTCTAAGACTTCCCAGTCGTTCACAACAGCATAGCCTGCTAAGTGTACTGTGTCAGACGGCCTGCTCGCAGACCCGTCTGTGTATAGAATCATATCTGAATTAGGGATAGGAGTTTGCAACATATCAGCTCTGGGGGAAGAAGACATGTCAATCGTTGTGACGCAGTCATGTGTTATTTCAAAATCTGGAATTGGCACCAGCGTAGCTGGGTTTAGGGGGGGGAACGTTTAAGAGTGATGTGTGGGCTTGAAAGAATTACCGCTTCATAACCAGATCGCCTTGCTGCCGTCATATGCTGAGTAGCAGAGGTGTTCAGAATATGCAAAACTGCATGTGGGACATGTACTACACAGTCACTGGCCAGTACAATGGGAGAGGATTGCTTGATAACTATTGCAACTGCGGCCACTGCTCGCAGGCATGAAGTCATACCAAGTACCACAGGGGAAAGTCGAGACGAGTAGTATGCCACAGGCCAAAAATTAGAGCCATGCTTCTGCACCAAAATGCCTGTTGCAAAGCCCCCCTTTTCATGGACGTGTAGATGAAAAGGTTGATGGTAATCAGGGAGCCCCAGGGCCGGAGCTGATGTGAGGGCCTGCTTTAAGTCCTGAAAAGCTGTGTGCATGTCCTCAGACCATTGAACAATGTTAGGGGCGGCCTGCAGAGTGGCAGCACGCAGGACGGAGTCCATAGCAGCGTACTCGTATATCCAATGTCTGCAGTAGTTTGCCATGCCCAAGAAGGAAAGCATCTCCTTCTTTGTGCGAGGTGGTGGTACTTTGTTCAAAAGGCAGATTCTCGCAGGTGAGAGGAGGCAGTGTCCATCTCTCAGAATGTGACCCAAATACGTGACCTCAGTCTGGCAGTATTGCAACTTGGCCAGGGATGCTCTGTGTCCGCATTCAGAAAGTCTTTTCATGAGCAGAATGGAGTCGATGCGACAGGCGTCTTTGTTAGATGACGCAATCAACAGGTCATCAGCATACTGAAGGAGGGTGCTACCCCCTGTAAGGACCAAAGTGTCCAGGTCTCTTTTAACAGCTGCTGCGTACACAGTAGGCGATTCAACAAACCCCTGTGGGAGGCGCGTGTATGTGATTTGTTTACCTCTGAATGTAAATGCAAACAGATACTGGCTTTCTGGATGCAAAGGAATAGAGAAAAATGCTGAACAAAGATCAATGACTGTGTAATATGTGGAGTCTGGAGGCAAAGAAGCAAGGATTGAATTTGTGTCCGGCACAATGGGTGCTATTGGAATGACAATGGCATTAATAGCCTGCAAATCTTGGACAAAACGCCACTCATCAGGGCGATTGTGCTTAGGTATGGGTAGAATTGGAGTATTACACGGACTGGTCGTGTAGATTAATACGCCCTGATCGAGCAGAGATTGGATGACTCCTTCAATTCCCATAATGGCTCTATGGGGTAAATTGTACTGTCTGATAGCTGGCAATCTGGCATTGGCTTTAAGTGTCACTCTGTATGGAGGAGCAGAGCTTACAAATCCAACATGATTCTTGTGTTTGGCCCATAATGTGGCTGGAACTTCCCAAAAATCTGAAGGGGGTCCATATTCTGTGAGAGGAGGTGGTTGTAAGTGAAGGAATGTGCTTTGGGGGAGAGAAATGGGCTCAGAGAGACGCAGCATGTAATGCTCCTCTCCAAGGTTAATTAGATTAGGTGTGTATGTGTGAGGGAGAGAGGCTGTTACAGCTCCTAGCCGAGAAAGGCAGTGGGCTGCCATAGCCCCCACCTCCTTAGGACTACTTCCTGGAGTGACAGCTAGTATGACATGAGGGATCGTTTTCACAACATGAAATGCCTGCTGTGGGGGTGTGAGCCTTATAGGCAATGCGCACCCTTGGGGTCCAAGTAACAAAAACTGCTCGCATTCCAACTGATCTGAGCTGTTGCAAAAACCTCTAACTGAAAGCGCATAGTCATCTGATGGGTTAAAAGCAGCTGTGCAGTGACAATTCAAGACAGGCCGCATAAGAGACATTAAAGAAGCACACACAGGGGAAATGCTAGCAATTTTCTGAATCCCTGTTGTGGAGAAAACAGAAATCATGTTGAAATCTGGAAATGACCAACAATAAAGGTTGTCTTGAGATGATTGAATGAATTGGACAGCTTGATAGACTTTGCTGTCAGGAATAGTCAAAAACAATCCATCCGGAGTGGAATGTATTGTTGCCTGTAACTTACAAAGTAAGTCTCTGCCCATTAAATTAATAGGACTTCCATCTGAAATAATGAAAGAGTGTTTCACATTTGATCCATCTATAGAAATATTGGTATTCTGTGAAATGGGCTCAGACATAGCAATGCCAGAAACGCCCATTGTTGTAACAAAGTAATTAGTTGCTTCACAAACTTTCTCCTGAGTACGTATTGCAGACAATGTGGCTCCGCTGTCAATCAAAATATCTACAGCCGTGCCTCTAAAATCAACGGGCATAATCGGATCTTCACGCGGGTTATTGGAAAGGCGAATTGTTGCTGCTTGAATGGGGAAATGCTGTGAATCTGATTCTATTTCTCCACGGTACGCCTATCTTCTATTAAATCCACTTTGCTGACCGTTTTGCCCATGTTGAGCCTGTCTGTCATAGTGTGGAGGCGGCATTAATGCAGGATGCCTTGGGGGCTGGGGGAGAGCAGGCAAAGATTGTGTGTGCTGCTGCACACCCCATCTCTTTTCGCATTGACCCGCCCAGTGATCCGTTGCACCGCAAACATGACATGGCATCAACTTTTTGGAATTATTTTTCTGCTGCAGTCTGCTCTTGTTTTGATAATCCTGTGATCTTCCCTGACTTTGATACTGCTGTGTGCAGTTTTGTCCCTGAAACTGCTGGGAGTTATCCGCACCCTGATAAGCCTGTGTATTTTTAGGCAGTTGTTGCAGCAGCTGGGCAGTTCTGGGGGTCAGAAATATCTGGCTCCGATGTAGGGCACGCATTGTGGCTATCGTAAGTTGCCAGGTTTTAACTTGCCAGTCAGGAGTCGCCATCATGTAGGCTTGAGCTGTCTCTGGGATTAAATTATGCAATAAATTCTGTATAGCGAACAAATCATTGCCCTCCCTTTTAATGCCAGCATTATTGTCCCACACTGTCATGAAACGCTGGATAAATTCTCTCCTATCAGAATTTTCGGGGCAGTCACAGTTTCAGCAGAATTATTATTCTGAGATGTTTACGTTCCCGTGACTATTTTACGGTGGACAGCCCTTTCGTTCGGCATCCCTGGGTGATCGTGTAAATGGAGTGGCGGAGGAGAAAGAGTGGGGGCTGTTAACGGGCTGCCGTCTAAAAAATTCCCTTCATCCACCTCCACTACTTGTTCCTCTTGTCCCAAATCTATTTCTCTATATTGTCTTGGCTGATATTTCGACTTATTTTCATTTATGATAGCCGCAGCTGTAATTAACAGATCATCATCGGAGTTTCTCGCAATATGATTTGAGAGTTCTGTCGCGGGGATCATTTTTGTACAGAGAGACACAGCCTGCTCTTTTTCCAGCAGGCCATTGTCTGTTAAAATGCAAATGAGCTGAGATGGTGTGGGAGACTTTCCCTGTATTTTCAACCAATCATACATTACGGACTTAGCAATGGCTGTAACATCCTTTCCGTGTCTTTCTTTAATTCTGGACATGTTCTCTGATTTAACATCAAAAGCAGCCTCTAGGCTAAGCAAATGACAATTCGCCGCACATTTAGAAACTCTATCGATCAACGCTTTGAGCTCAATGGAGCCTCGCTCGGTGCCAACTGATTTTTCATTTTTCCGCTCATCATATCCTCTTTTCTCTGCAATAGACATCCAAGCTTTAACACATTCTTTCATATATGTTATATCCCAGGAGCAATTCGCCTCATTTTCAACCAGTTTAAATGCCTGCCACGACACGGCCATGTCAAAAGTACCGGTTAAAGGCCAATCAAATTCAATCTTCCCTTTCTGATTTTTCTGTTGTGAGTGTTCACAAAGTAACGAGGTAAACGGCATAACTTTAGACCAATCCAAGCTTCTTCCGACAATTCCAGACGGCATATTAGGGGAAAACATGTGACTGTAGTGGCTGTCTGTAATTGGATTTTTAGAAGGTGTCTTGGTGCGTGCATTCGCTGTCCTCTTACCAACTGACTCGTTTGTGGAGACAGTATTACCCATGTTTAACGGTTAGTACAATAAAACAAACACTGCAATTAGACGAACAAACATGAACTCGCAACAAGGTGACTGCAAAAACTCATCCAGCTTAATTTAATCCGAATTAGGGAGATTCCAGCGGGTAGGGAAATATCTGTTTAATATGAGTGCCTTCTTACCCATATATACTTGTACAAGTGCTAAGAACGGAATCTGTTGAAGAGCAATAACTAATTTATTCTCAATCAACAACCACTATGCCAATTTAGTGGTGCTTTTGCCCCCCCCGATCCGGAGAGCAAAGACTTTTTATTTTATTTACCCTGTCTTCCAACAACAGCCAAATTCAACAACTCATCTGTTATGAAACACAGCTCTATGTCACATATTCCCGCATACCACCCTTCCCATTTATAATCGTCTTTGTTTAGTTCCAAAATCGACAAATGGTGTGAGGAAAAGAATATTGTGTCATTCCGTGCTTCACCGTATCTGTGCCTGCAGCCCCGCAGGGGGGAAAAGTGAAATCACACACACACTTTGCAGCTTTGCAGGCAGATCCGAGGCGATGCCTGCTGTTAAATTAACCAGTTAACCGCTGAAATCTCCAGAATTTGGCGATCTGTTTCAATACAGATGTATGACATTTTTTTCTAATGCAGAAATCCACTTTACTGATGCTCTCTTTTAAGGTCTCTCCGAATATTTGCTGTGTGTAATTGTCTGGTAATTTAATTCCAAGAAGCACACACAGAGGAAATCAGTCAAAATCGATATTCCTAGGTTATTATTACCCCCAAATATTCTTATTGTTTTTACATGAGCTGTGTTTGCTCTGAAGGCACATGCCCCAGCAGCATTCACAGGGAATATCGGCCAGAACAAAAGTTCCCAGACACCGTTTTTTCCAGGTATTTATTAAACCCTCAAATGTAAAATAGTAGAGTAACCAAAAAAAAATGCAGCCGCTCAGTTTCACAGGTAATTTTATGATACCGTCAATCACAGATTCTGGTAAGGCAATGTCCAAATATAGATTTGAAATTACACTTACCAGTTCTGAAGATCTTTTGGTATGCTGTTCGTCACGCCAATTTGTGATGGAAACTTCGGAGCAGCAATACAGAAAGGATGAAAACTGGAATCAGTTTAGTCAAACACTGGGATTTATTGAGAGTTTAAACGGCCGGAGAGTTCACAGGGTAAAGACACAACTATCTTCATGTAATACCCAGCCAACTCTGGAGAGACAAAGAGACACGTAGATCTGTATATCAGAGAGGAGGGTCTAAGAAAGCTCTCCTTCCCTAATGATTGCCAGACACAGGAACAAAGACCCCTCAGTATTACAACCTTACCATGAACAAAAATTCTCCCCCACAGGAAGGCAGAGGACCTCTTGACCTGTGTCCTGGTCAAGTTGCGAGCAAGAGCATATTGCGACTTAACGAAAAGCATATGTTTGTAATAGGACAGGTTCTCAGGAAAGTTGAGAAACTCAAGATACACTAGTGATCAGATTAAAATATTCCCTCACACAGCTCAACAAACCATATTGTAATATCTAAGTAATCATCTTGAAATATGACATTAATAATTGTAATATACACACATCTTATTGTGAGGTTAATTTCACATACACTACTTCGACGTTAGCTAAATAGCATGGATAATTTACAAAGGCTTTAAAAACACAGCAGGAGCCCAAGACAATTATAAAACTTGTCATTATTTCAGTACAGTTCAATTGGTTTTATTTTCATAAACGGTTATCAACCGTTAGTGCCAAAGCAGTAGGCTATAATATATTAATTACTGCTGTAGACTTCAACCACTACTTGTTTAGCTAGCATAAACTCAACAAAGTTAGCGTTAGCTGGCTAACTGACGTTATTTTGCTGCTAAACTGCACGATATAAAACGGTGGTCTTCAAAGCGGATTTAATCCTCAATCACAATAATAATATTCAAAGTAATGGGCAAAACCTACCGTTGAATGACGCGCCATGTCAGCGGACTGGTAGCGACACAAACCGTTAGGCTCGTGTCACTACCAGTCCGCTGATAGCGACCCCCCCCCCCCCCGCAGTCATCCGGTTCGACCTGACTGTGGCTGTGACTGTGTGACTGACCCAAGCCTCGTTGTTCTGATAGCTCCGCCCCTTCGCTCCAACCCCCCTCGCTCCCCCCACATCTACAGGTGAAAATTACTTTTGCGACACATTTATCGCAAGAAGTGTAGCAAAAGTCAAGACCGCAGATTCGTCGATTTATACTGCCACAGAGCAGATTCGTCAAGTTGTAATGACTGATTTGAGAGGTTGTAATAACCAAGTTGCAGTTGTAATGGAAAATATATTTAAAACATATGTATTTTTCTGCAAGTGAACATTTCATCACTAAGTTCATTTTTTTTCTACAAGCTACAACACTTTTTTTTTTCTTCTGTGACTTCAAATTTGGTTCACAGTTACGTTGATATGTTTTACAAGTGTACATTTGGTTCACAGTTACGTGGATATTTTATACAAGTGTACATTTGGTTCACAGTTACGTGGATATTTTATTCAAGTGTAAATGTATGCACACAAGCTCAGATTTTTTTCCTGCAAGTGCTCACATCAGGTTTTACACGCTCTCGCATTTTGCACCATATCTACCTTCATAGGTAGCAATATCCCTCAGAAATTCTCATGAGATCTGATTTCATACTAGTTAATATTGTCATCATGACACAAAGATTGCATGATTGAATCTGTTACAATTGACCATGATGTGTTTGTATCACAAGGTTATCTCTTAGCATTTCAGTAGCTTTATTACAATGACAAAACATTTTCTATAGCAGCGACAAGGACAACTGCAAAACATTTAAATATGCATTTCAAATGAACAGAATTGTCCATTCTGCAGTACAAAATTGGCATGACGGATTTTGTGTTGTATCTACTGACCATATTATTATATAGATTTCTTTTTTCATCCTTGATTTACTTTCCAGCTTTCCAGTGTAAAAGAAAATCATTATAGTTAAGTGGCAATTTAGGTTATTTATTAACAACAGGATTTTTTTTGATGAGAAGCTCTTGTATGCCATATGTGAAAACATATAGCAGGTTTCTTTTCGCTGAGGACTTATTTTAACGATGAGTTATTATAATTTTTTAACACTAGTGTTATTACACGATTTTTTTTCTAAATGGGTCCCCACTTACAACATGCACATGCCCATTCAGGCAATGCATTAAGAACCTGCCGAGGCATTTGGGTTTAACTCATTTTACAAATGTTTAATGAGAAAAGAGATATGATCAACATGGTTGCGACATTTCAGTCTGGGCTGAACTGCGATAATAATTCAGACCGAAAGCATAACATCCGCCGAGGCTAACCTCCACAAATTCATATCTGAAAAAACGTCCTGTAACTAGAAATACTGTATTTAAACCACATAATTTAAAAACGTATCTCAAGTTTCAAGAGTTGGTTAATTAAGTGTCCATTATTAAATCTACAGCAATACATTATATATATATATATATATATCATTTTTTGTTGACATTCTGAAGTGTTTGCTTACACTTGGAATTACTCAGAGCTTTGACAGGAGCTCTTGTAGCTCTGAGTAATGTGAGCTTCTTCAAGATGACAGAAGATACAGCTATTTATTTTCTTATTTGCATGCATACACATCTCCTGATGATTTAATATTAATGCATTTTATTTATTTTTGTGAATAACTTTGAAAGGGCAGTTGTGATATTATGAAGTGCTACGTATGACCCAGATAGCTTTTTTTATTCAATGAAAATCTAAACATTTCCTTTGATTAATAGCATTTCAATCATTTTGCAGCATTTGGAGTCACTTTCTTTTACCTTACCACAAACTCGACTAAGCCCTTTTGATGACAGACAAACATTATACCATTGGGTTGAAATCGGGCCAGGCTCTAAAAATGATCTCTGCCCCTTAATGTTATTAACACACATTGACTGTGGCATAGTAGAGATAGAGATATTTATATTGGGAGGAAGATGTGTGAATACTCCAATCGAAATAATGTCAGGTAATATAGATAATGCTGACATTTACCAGAAGAAAATAGGCATGTGCTTTGTCCTATTTCAGCACCATGTATTAGTTGCCCTAATCTAAAAAGGTTGAACTTTTCTTGTAAATGATAATCAGGAGGGACACATGTCATTCTTGCCTCCTCAAAAATATTCCCCACACCACACAACCTATCTCTCTGTGACTTTGACACTACCAAAATTGAATCCCATTCATGTTACTATTTTTGGGGTTTAATGTTTACCTACTGATCTCAGAGAAATGTACATCCACAGGAGAGAGGAGTAAACCGACGATATATTGAAGAAAGATAACCCTCCAGGACCTAAAATCCATCAGCTCAAACTGCACATTTACCTTGATGTCTGTGTATATTCTGAGGTTATTCACTGCACATTTTGACAGAGCTGACACACGTTATATAAGCAGGTATATTGCTTGTATATATACAAGATATAAATATATCTTCCCATTTGTATCCCTTGTTTTCATTTTTCTTTTCATCTCATCATGTTTAATGTCTTTCTGTTAACTGTTGAGCCCCACAGGATATACCAATACCTTCAGTCGTAGAAAATTATATCAGTGTGTGTAATTGGGTCACAAGGTTTTTCAATACTTTTGTTTTTGATTAATCACCTTAAAAACGAATGAACAATAGGTGCTAATGAGCAAATGTTAACAGGCTAACATACGTAATGAATATAATTAACCACAACATCTGCAAGCAACAGTGTCTGAGGGCTTCTTAAGATTTAATAAACAATGAATATTTCATATCCATGTAACGGGAAGAAACTCAGCTAACTGATTATGAACCATTTTTAGCAAAAAAAAACACAAGACTAACGCTGAGCCTCTGAATTAGCCCTGAGCGAAAAAATGCTAACGCCGTTAGCACAGAACTCACGGTATAAAACCCTTATTACTTATCGTAAATGCACATCCAACCCATCGATTAGCATCGTGAGATTATACAGATTCGATAGGTATCGGTATCATCACTCCATGATCAAAACTTGCGACATGAGAAACAAAAACAGACATCACAACACGTGGCATTAAGTAGCAAACACGGCAATATGTCTTACCTTTGTTGTTGTCTGATCAAAAGTTGTCTTCAATGGCATTACAACGATAAAAACGCTGCTGAAGGTTAATCCAATGTGTCTGTGTCACTTTGAAATGATTTCTGATGATCCATCAGCAATAAACCTCGTTTTAAGTTTTCAGATTTCAGAGCGTAAGATAGGTTTCGCTTTGCTCTCATTTCTCAATGGTAACATGTGTGTGTATGTGGAAATTTCCCTTCGATTCTATTGGCTCTAACGGTTCAAAAGAGTCGATCAAAATCGACCAATGGGTTCCAGAGAAACGACAAATACGCCCATTTCCACCCAAATGTCACTTGTTTTGCATCAATCTTGATACAGGGTACTTATTATATGTTGTACTTTGGATTCCTAAAGCTTTTAGTCTACTAACCCATCATCCAAGGGTGGTTTTCACTATGTTCAATCTGAATTTTCTTTAAAATAAAAAAATATCTATATTGATTCTGACTTTTCTACATCCAACTCACAGGTTTATCATTACTTTGAGAAAAAATATTATTAATTTACCCCTTTTAGAAGTGAAGTTATTGTCATTTGTTGTGGAAAGGTCATTTTCGAGCCTGAGACCTGAACAACAGGCTTGGGGCTTAACAGGTTAATTATTACAAAAATAACAAGTAATTAAGTGTTCTGCCTGTGAAAATAAAGACAGACTGAGAATAAATATAATCAAACTTAGATCCCATGTGAAATCCAACGGCTATCTTTCACTGTGCATACAAACGGTCAGCAACACTTTTGATCTATTAATTATTTCATTATACCTCACATTGATGATGATGTTCAAGAGAAAAAACAATGACATTTTTACGGATGTTCCTCAAAAAAGTAATTAACCAGTCGGAGCTTGTTATTTTGGATTTTCAGTGCTGTGATTTTGTACAATGTTTGGACATTTATACTTTATTTGTAACAGCTTACATGAACTAATCATGCTTTGTATACCTTGTATTTATCTAAGGATAGTGATAACACATCATTTGAAATATACATGTATTAGATTTGTAGACTTTCCCAGAACTGAAGTTAACATCTTCATATTCCTTTTTTATATACGACCACATTTAAACAAACATTAAAGTCCATGTTAATGTTGACATGCTCACAATAACAATGATACTGTAGCATGCTAATGTTCAAAATGGAATTTTCTAATAATATAATTATTTTCATTAAGTATGTTAGCCTGTTAACATTTGCTCATTAGCACTTTTTGTTCATTCGTTTTTAAGGTGATTAATCAAAAACAAAAGTATTGAAAAACCTGAATTGTGACCCAATTACACACACTGATATAAGTTTCTACGACTGAAGGTATTGGTGTATCCTTTGCGGAACATGTATGTCTATAACAAATGGAATTTCCCTATGAATATAACTAGTGAACCAACCGACTAACACTGCCCCTCCTCAGCTGATGCATCTTGCATAACATCTCCTGTTATCTCCTGTATCTTTACATTCATTTTTTCTGTAATTTTGGCAATTTCAATGTACTATAGTGAGTTATCATGTTGATTATACTGTAAAGTCTGATTCGGCCTTCATGCTTACCTCTAAGGTCAATACATAAATATTCATTATTTCCACTGCAAAATTCAAGTCTTTCTTTGAAAACAAAAGGGAAAGTAACCTGAATTAAAGAAATGTCACTAATGCAAGTATTCTGGTTTCTTGACAGTATTTCTAAGACATAGACTATGCCAGGGGTATTCAACTAAAATTCAACGATGTCCAGTTAGAGAAAATGTCCCCATGCAAAGGTCCGGAACATCAAAATGTCTAAGTTGCTTTATGAATTAGTGTGATATTGAAGTAGCCTGCCGCTTTATCAACGTCTGCATGTAATCAACAACTGACTGCCAATCAAATAAAGAAAGTACAATTAAAAAACAACAACATTTATTGTCAATTAACATTAACTATACAGATATACAGTAAATACTGTGGATCTGTGTAATGTTCCTCTCGGGCTGCATTTAAAAATCCATCCATCCATCTTCTCCCGCTTAACCGTGGTCGGGTCGCGGGGGTAGCAGTTCCAGCAGAGAGCCCCAAACTTTCTTTTCCCTGGCCATATCAACCAGCTCTGACTGGGGGATCCCAAGGCGCTCCCAGGCCAACGAAGAGATATAATCCCTCCACCTGGTCCTAGGTCTACCCCTTGGTCTCTTCCCAGCTGGACGTGCCTGGAACACCTCCCTAGGGAGGCGCCAAGGTGGCATCCTAACTAGGTGCCCGAAACACCTCAACTGGCTCCTTTCGACGCGAAGGAGGAACGGTTCAACTCCGAGTCCCTCCCAGATGACTGAACTTCTCACCTTATCCCTAAGGGAGACACCAGCCACCCTGCGGAGAAAACCCATCTTGGCCGCTTGTATCCGCGATCTCGTTCTTTCGGTCATGACCCATCCTTCATGACCATAGGTGAGGGTAGGAACAAAAATGCCCCGGAAGACAGAGAGCTTTGCCTTCTGGCTCAGCTCCCTTTTCGTCACAACGGTGCGGTAAAGCGACTACAGTACCGCTCCCGCTGCTCCGATTCTCCGGCCCATCTCACGCTCCATTGTTCCCTCACTCGAGAACAAGACCCCGAGATACTTGAACTCCTTCACTTGGGGTAAGGACTCATTCCCTACATGGAGTGGACAGTCCATCGGTTTCCTGCTGAGAACCATGGCCTCAGATTTGGAGGTGCTGATCCTCATCCCAGCCCCTTCACACTCGGTTGCGAACCGATCCAGTGAGTGCTGAAGGTCGCAGACCGATGAAGCCATTAGAACCACATCATCTGCAAAAAGCAGTGGTGCAATCCTTAGTCCACCGAACTGCAGACCCCCTCCCCCACGACTACGCCTCGAAATCCGATCCATGTATATTACAAACAGGATTGGTGACAAAGCGCAGCCCTGGCGGAGGCCAACCCTCACCGGAAATGGGTCCGACTTACTGCCGAGGACCCGGACACAGCTCTCGCTTTGGGAGTACAGAGATTGGATGGCCCTGAGTAGAGACCCCCTCACCCCATACTCCCGCAGCACCTCCCACAGTAACTCCCTGGGAACTCGGTCATACGCCTTCTCCAAGTCTACAAAACACATGTAGACCGGATAAGCATACTCCCAGGCCCCCTCCAGGATCCTTGCGAGAGTAAAAAGCTGATCCGTCGTTCCACGATCAGGACGGAATCCGCATTGTTCCTCCTCAATCTGAGGTTCGACAATCGGCCTGACCCTCCTTTCGAGTACCTTAGAGTAAACTTTCCCGGGGAGGCTGAGTAGTGTGATGCCTCTGTAATTGGCACACACCCTCTGATCCCCCTTTTTGAAAAGGGGAACCACCACCCCGGTCTGCCACTCCTTCTGTACTGTTTCCGACTTCCACGCAACGTTGATGAGACGTGTCAACCATGACAGTCCCTCAACACCCAGAGCCTTCAGCATTTCTGGGCGGATGTCATCCACCCCCGGGGCTTTGCCACTGTGGAGTTGTTTGACGACCTCAGTGACCTCCCCCGGGAGATTGGTGTTGATCCCCCGTCATACTCCAGCTCTGCCTCTAACATAGAGGGCGGAGTTGTCGGGTTCAGGAGTTCCTCAAAGTATTCCCTCCAACGCCCTAACACTCCATCAGTTGAGGTCAACAACGTCCCATCCTTACTATACACAGCTTGGATGGTCCCCTGCTTCCCCCTCCTGTGGTGTCTGACAGTTTTCCAGAACAACTTTGGTGCCGCCAGAAAGTCCTTTTCCATGTCTTCTCCGAACTTCTCCCACACCCGCTGCTTTGCCTCGGCCACGGCTGAGGCTGCTGCAGTTCGGGCCTGTCGGTACCTTGCAACTACCTCGGGAGTCCCCCGGGATAACAAATCCCTGAAGGCCGAAAAGCTCCGCCGGAGGTGTGAGTTGAAGGCCTCCTGAACTTGGGCCTCCTCCAGACGTTCCCAGTTCACCCGAACTACACGTTTGGGCTTACCAGGTCTATCCAGAGGCTTCCCCCGCCACTCGAACCAACTCACCACCAGATGGTGATCAGTTGACAACTCCGCCCCTCTCTTTACCCGAGTGTCCAAAACATACGGCCTCAGGTCCGATGATACGATAACGAAATTGATCATGGACCTTCTGCCTAGGGTGCTCTGGTACCACGTACACTTATGATCATCCTTATGTTCGAACATGGTGTTTGTTATGGCCAATCCATGACTAGCACAGAAGTCATGTAACAAACCACCACTCCGGTTCAGATCAGGGGGGCCGTTCCTCCCAATCACGCCCCTCCAAGTGTCTCCATCATTGCCCACATGTGCGTTGAAGTCATCGCTGTTTCCCATAGGTGGTGGGCCCGCGGGACGGAGAAGCGGAGGTGTTGCTCCGTCAATACACTTGGTTCTATATACATACATATATGCAGTGGGTTTATTATAATCACATTATTATATTTAATAATTTCAAAATAATAATAATAGTTATTATAACTATTAAATAACAGTTATTATAACTATTAAATAACTATTATAGTTATTATCTCTTAATTCAACTAATCATCCAATTCAAAAACTGAGTGCCAAGGGCGGGAGTCGAACCCCGCTCTCCCACACCAAGGAGCAACTCCCATTCCATTGCCCCACAAGAAAGAGAGAGAGACAGACTGACTTTCATGTTCAGAATATGCTAGATTTGCAGATATAGCAATATTTGAATAAAACATTTGAATACACAGACATGTGAGAAACAGACAGGTCAGAAACAGATAGGAGAGACACACACACAGATGAGAGAGGGACAGGTCAGAGACAGACAGGTGAGGACAGACAGACAGGAGAGAGAGAGAGAGAGAGAGAGAGAGAGAGAGAGAGACAGACAGGAAAGACACACACACACACACACACACACACACACACACACACACACACACACACACACACACACACACACAGAGACACACACAGACTGACTTTCATGTTCAGAATATGCTAGATTTGCAGATATAGCGATATTTGAATAAAACATTTGAATACACAGACAGGTGAGAGACAGACATGTGAGAAACAGACAGGTCAGAAATAGATAGGAGAGACACACACAGATGAGAGAGAGACAGGTGAGAGAGACAGGTCAGAGACAGACAGGTGAGGACAGACAGACAGGAGAGAGAGAGAGAGAGAGAGAGAGAGAGAGAGAGAGAGAGAGAGAGAGAAGAGACAAATAATATATATAATAATAATATAACAATATAATATATATATATTATATTGTTATATTATTATTATATTTATATATATTATATATTATATTGTTATATTATTATTAGTAACAATATCATATAACAATATAATATATTTGTATATTATTATTAGTAAC
This sequence comes from Pogonophryne albipinna, assembly GCA_028583405.1. Classification (NCBI taxonomy): domain Eukaryota; kingdom Metazoa; phylum Chordata; class Actinopteri; order Perciformes; family Artedidraconidae; genus Pogonophryne; species Pogonophryne albipinna. The sequence continues at coordinate 1,344,408 of CM053262.1, forward strand.
AATATAATATAACAATATAATATATATATATATATATATTATATATCGAACCCAATTACAATTATATTGTATTATTGTTGAATAATAAAATATAATAATATAACATGTATTATTCAACAATACAATTTATAAGTGGTTTATTATAATCACATTATTATATTTAATAATTCCAAAATAATAATAATATATAATAATGAATTTAAGATTAGGTGCAAGAGTCGAACCCCACTCTACCACACCAAGGAGCGACTCCCATTACCATTGCCTCACAAGTGGCGCTGAAGCTTATTGAACAAAAGTATTATATATAGACTCCACTATAAAGTAAAAAGACATTTCTCTATCGTTTTGGCGATCAAAATTGACAAAAAAACACATCAAATCACATCTACAAATCAATACGAAGCTAATGAAACCAGTCTCAGCGTGTTTACAAGTTTGAAAACGTAGCAATGGCTTTTCACATCACACCATTGTGTTTTAAGCATTTTAACGCTACATTTTCATATCTTTTCCGTCATCGAAACTGAAAATAAACACACCAGATAACATCTAGAGCTCAATATGAAGCGAATGAACCTACTTCCAGGGTCCTAGCATTTTTAAAAGTTATATTTTGTGTGCCAACAGAGAAGGTGCCGGATTATGCTGTCGCCACTCAAAAGAACCAGCCCATGCAAAAAATATTTGAATAAAACATTTGAATACACAGACAGGTGAGAGACAGACAGGTGAGGACAGACATGTGAGAAACAGACAGACCAGAAACAGATAGGAGAGACACACACAGATGAGAGAGACAGGTCAGAGACAGACAGGTGAGGACAGACAGACAGGAGAGAGAGAGAGAGAGAGAGAGAGAGAGAGAGAGAGAGAGAGAGAGAGAGAGAGAGAGAGAGAGAGAGAGAGAGAGAGACAGAGAGAGAGAGAGAGAGAGAGACAGACAGACAGACAGGAGAGACACAGACACACACACACACACACAGACTGACTTTCATGTTCAGAATATGCTAGATTTGCAGATATAGCAATATTTGAATAAAACATTTGAATACACAGACAGGTGAGAGACAGACAGGTGAGGACAGACATGTGAGAAACAGACAGGTCAGAAACAGATAGGAGAGACACACACAGATGAGAGAGGGACAGGTGAGAGAGACAGGTCAGAGACAGACAGACGAGGACAGACAGACAGGAGAGAGAGAGAGAGAGAGAGAGAGAGAGAGAGAGAGAGAGACACAGACACACACAGACACACACAGACACACACACACACACAGACTGACTTTCATGTTCAGAATATGCTAGATTGCAGATATAGCAATATTTGAATTAAAAAAAAGTGCTCCACATTCAGATGGAGAAATGCACCGTTTTCACTTTTCCCGACGTTTAAAAGTCAGGTGATGTAGCCTGGTTCCCTCCCAGTACTCGGTACTAGCTAATACATATTTAAAAAATAAGTCATATATAAATAAATAATATAATAAAGTCTAAGTAAACATTTTGGAGAACCAGAGAAAAGGGGTGAAAATGGAAAAAATGTATCCGAAAATAGTGCCTCATATGCGGGTAAAGTTCCCTGACAACTCCCCTTACATTCCTCCAGAGGCAGAAAAAGTCAAAGTTAACTTTTGGAAGAACCATAAAAAAGGGGTGAAAATGGAAAAAATGTATCCGAAAATAGTGCCTCATATGCGGGTAAAGTTCCCTGACAACTCACCTTACATTCCTCCAGAGGCAGAAAAAGTTTAAGTAAACTTTTGGAAGAACCATAAAAAAGGGGTGAAAATGGAAAAAATGTATCCGAAAATAGTGCCTCATATGCGGGGAAAGTCCCCTGACAACTCCCCTTACATTCCTCCAGAGACAGAAAAAGTTTAAGTAAACTTTTGGAAGAACCATAAAAAAGGGGTGAAAATGGAAAAAATGTATCCGAAAATAGTGCCTCATATGCGGGTAAAGTCCCCTGACAACTCCCCTTACATTCCTCCAGAGGCATAAAAAGTTTAAAGGGGACCTATCATGCAAAATGCACCTTTGCACGTCTTTTATATATGAATATGTGTCCCCGGTGTTCCAGGGAACTCACCAAGTGTCAGAAAACACAACCCTCTCTATTTTCCTCCTTAGCCAAATCTCTAAAAAAGGGGCTGCAACGGATCTTAAAAAAATGGATCCAGATTTCAACACTTTTCTACATCACAAAGACGTGCTCCGCTTATTGGTCAACTCTCCACCTATCAGGGGAATGAGCCACGGCCACGTGCATTGCCAAACCTCTCATTCGCATATAGGCTATCGGCAGGCTAAATCAACCCCAGTCACATCTGTGTTTTTGCCTGCTCTTGCCAGGATGTCTAAGCCAGTTAAACGTTGTGCTGTTGTTGGCTGAAAGACTCGGGACAGGGGACTGCATGCAATGCCATCAGTGTAAAAAGAAAAATAATCTGTGGCTAGACTTCATTTTCAAGGGACATGTGCCAGAAGACCCCGGCAGATTTCTGTTTGTGTGTTCCAAACATTTTACCACGGACATGTTTATGAACTTCTCTCAAGTCCAACACGGATATGTCTCCAAACTAATGCTAAACCCGGGATCAATACCAACCATCCGGGACCAGGTCAGTGAGGACACATCCAATTTTGAAGCTGTACGTTTTTATTTAGCGGTGTTTTTCCTGATAAAGCTATCTCTAGCTTGTAGTATGTAGCATGTAGCATGTAGCTTCGCCGTATCAATGTCACCTCAAACCCAAATAGTAATCGGTTAGGTGTTTATATGTTTTTGTAACATTTTATTTTGTATGCTCCGCAGTCTTTGCTTTGTCTTTTATTTTAATTATCAGGCATTTGCGAACATGTTCAGACATACAGATAATGGCGATCTGTGTGAAGGCTGTAAAGCCACGCCCTAGCCGATAACACAAGTATTTATTCTCCTATTTATTAGTATTTTGTATCCTCTAAAATCATATTGAGTGAGTTATAATAACAAACGTAATCTTCTGTAGGTAAGTGCCGTTTTTTCCAGCGTTATATGTAAAAGCTTTTGTGATTGTAGTCTGTAAGAACGATCAGATATCATTGATCTGTAAGCGAAGCTACGCTAATGAGACATGACGTTTTTTACAGCGTTATATGTAAAAGCTTGTGTGTTTACTTGTTTGCGCACATGAATATAAATGGGGGTGTGTTAGGATACAACACTGTGTGTATGTATGCGAGGGGGGGGACACACACCACAAGTAAAACGGAGCTAAAGCCCTGGTCTGTTGTTGTTGACGAGGCCTTACCTCTAGCAACAGGCTAATTAGTGGCTAGCACTCATTACAGTCAGTCTACTGAGCTCAGCCCCTCTCCAACACATCATCTGTATTGAGTCAGAAACACAGCATGCACGTTACGGTTCAAAACTAACTCAGATTGAAAAAGGCTAAGCAAAGAGCTTTGCTAAATAGAGAGTTTTAAGCCCCATCTTTTGGGATTTCAGACTATATTTATCCAAATAGTATTTTCTCATCCTGAATACTAAGTTGAGATGATTTTGTTCTAACTATGTTTTCTTCTTTACAGGCCAGCACCTCACATACTTACTAATTAGTGACAATTTGTACATCCTTTGCTATTATTTACATTTTTTTTCTCATGGCGGAAATGAAAGACTTTACCTGGCAGCCCTGCACTACAATGAAAACGCTGAGCGTGCACAAGCCACTACATCCACTGGAAACCCTCTGTATAAACTGCAGGTCCCAAAGGCCAGGAAGGGAGAATGCAAAGCAAAACCAGTAAAGACTGACCCCACATTCCGTAAGTGTTGAAAATATTTATTATACAACTATTTACAAATAAAAAATTAAAAAATTAGAAAGAACTTTCAGTTTTTTACATGCATATACTAATCTAAACCACATTTTTTGTTATGCTTTTTTTTAACATTGCACAGGCTACGTGGCCAACTTGATGGACCTCATCTTCGACCAAGTCTTTGTGGACCCTGCACCATTATGAGCGACCTGACAGGGAGGAGGTCATCGCCGGGTATGCTACACGGTTCAATTTGGCTGCTGTCTGAACCCAACATAGACATTTCGTGGATCAGGAAACTCCTTGCGAATCCCGAGGACAACGCAGGCCGGAATCACCACTCTGATCCTGCGTCCAAGGAAACCCCAGCACCAGCTCACAAAGCTTCTGTAGGCTAGATACCTGTGACGCCTGAAATCATAAAAAAAATATTTAGTGTCATTTATACAAAATACAAGTACATTTAGTTTTTTTTTTATGGGTTCAAAGAACCGTTGATTTTGACAATAAAGTTCCGAGTTGATATCAAATGTGTCGTGATTATTCATGTTTGGATGGGTAAAGAATATTCTGATTTCAAAAGCATAAGGTTGTGTGTGGACTTTTTTTGTCGTACACATGGGTGTGTTATGCCATTGCTGTGTAGTATATAATAGTACATGTACAATGACAGAATGAAAGATTGCATAAAGCCATATACACCAGTATTTATTTCCATGAACAATATTAGCATTCGTTTTACAATTTCAGTCAAAACAAACAAACCACTCACTGCTCTATTTGCCTGAACTGTAGTCCACCATGTTCAGCTCTGTAAATATTCAATGCATTCTGCAGGGAGAACACATTTAGGCATACAGGCTCCAATCCAGGATGGTCCACCATACAGGTTACAGAGTCCTCATGTTCCTGCATCCGTCTTGACACTAGTGTGATAAACGTATTCTCTAAACAGACAACTTAGTGAAGCTATCAAAATGTTACCTGTGGTATCTCCATGCAGCACACATTCTCCGGTTCAGAAGGCATCGTGGCGCAATTTGCACATGTACACCTGTAGAAAGAAGTCAATGACTGAGCTTTTAAAAACACATGAAACTACACACATTGCTGACAACTGAGGTGTTGTTGAAGTTATACTTTTTATCACCCTAAGTTATTGAACTTTCCAACGGTTGTTGCACGATGTTGGAAGAAAAGGACTGTAAACTATTAAACGCAATGAGGCCATTGTATATATGCTGAAAATATGAATGTCTCCCTTTATAAATATATATATATGTATCGCTGTTTTTGCGTTACAAACTCTAAGTTACAAACTGTACACATTGCATTCTTGCTAATTAGCCAAAATATGAACGGAATAAGTAGCAAGCATCGTAACAGAGTAAAAATAAATAGGGACAACAGCTTGTCAACTAACCATTCAGAAACGTCCTGCTGCAACCGAGATGTTTGCACCTCCACCAAAACCTCCGCTGCTTCAGGGTCAGTTTCTGGATCATATTGATAATATGCTTGAACACATGCATTGCTCTGAGATGACTTGTTTATTCCACACTCGTAATCACAGCAAGCATAGTAACGTGACTCTCAGAAGAGGGGGGGTGGTCAGCTGCTGCTCAGAATTTTCAAAGACAGGCTTGGAATAGAGCGAAAATGAGCGAAACGAGGCATGGCTAAAAAATGATCTGTTTGGTATTTTGAAAAATAAAATGTATAAATATACCTTATATAGGTATGGTCATACACTATACCATTTAAATATAGCATGATAGGTCTCCTTTAAGTAAACTTTTGGAAGAACCATAAAAAAGGGGTGAAAATGGAAAAATGTATCCGAAAATAGTGCCTCATATAGTAAATGGTAAAGTCCCCTGACAACTCCCCTTACATTCCTCCAGAGGCAGAAAAAGTCAAAGTTAAGTTAACTAGAGGAAGGGGTGAAAATGGATAAAATGTATCCGAAAATAGTGTCTCATTATTCCGTGACAACTCCCCTTGAATTCCTCCAGAGCCACGTTCTTAAAAAACGTAAAGTTTTTTAAGAACCATACTGGGGGGTCTCCAGGCAACAAATGTACCCGGGCCAGAGTGCACATGGAGCGGATACATTCCTCCATGAAGTGAGACAGCCGTTTTTTTAAAAGCGATTTCTGGTTTCCGATTTCGTGCAGACAGTAGTCTTTTACACCATCAAAATGGACAAACGATGCATCAAATGACATCTACAGATCAAGACGAAGCGAATGGAAGTACTCCCAGACTCCTAGCGTGTGAAAAACGTGTGCAAAGTCTCCGAAAACGGAGCAGTGGCTGTGATGCTAGCTTTGCGGCTAGTGGTTAGCATTTTTAATGGAAATATACATCGAAACATCATGTTTCAGTAAAAACAAGGCCCCACTGATCATCTACTCTCTGAGATGCTCTCGGTTGGATGCTACTCAATCTGAAGCTGTTGGTACTTGCTCACGTGGATAGTTATTGTAAATTGTAATCCCTGTAATGATGCTGTAAGATGTCCTTTTTGTTGTTCTGTTTATGTTTTTATGTTTCATGTGGAACCTACTTGAGCAGGTCTCCCTTGAAAAAGAGATAAATGATCTCTATGGGACACACCTGGGTAAATAAAGGTTTGAAATGAAATGAAATGAAACCAACCTACATCGGCCTACAGTGGGAAAATGGTTTAATCTGTTGGAGTAGAGTATACATATCAAATATCACTACTTTTCTCTCTTAAAATCAGACCTGTTTTTTAAATGAAATCTGCCTAATGCAGGTTAGACACTCTGAATTCCTGCCCCTTATGTCTTGTAAATGTACTACTTTTTAATATAATCACACATATTATGTGTTTTACATTTAATAGTTACAAAATGATTAAACCTATTATACTAACTGCAATAATCAACTTCAAAAAAGGAGAGCCTGAGAAGAGTTTCAAATCCGGGTCTCCCGCACCAACGGGCTCATGGCTTTATTATAAGGATTCCGAACGTGACATGTACCTGTGTTTTCAACCATAAAAATTGACAAACGATGCATTACATAACCTCTACAGATCAATACGAAGCGAATGAAAGTACTCCCAGAGTAGCGTGTGAAAAGGTTTGGGAAAAGCGTGTGCAAAGTCTCAAAAAACGGATCAATGGCTGTGATGCTAGCTTTGCTGCTAGCGGTTAGCATTTTCAATGGAAATATACATTGGAATAGCTCCCGTTAGCTTAGCATTTTCATTAATGAATTTGAGATTTTATTGAAAAACATTCTGGGTGGGTGAGAGCTTCCATACTTCAGATTCCTGATATGGGCCCTATTTAGAGTCCCCCTGTGAAAGAAATATCTCTTTAGCCTTTTCCAAAGTCCTTTAAAAACTCATGCACCAGTTGCATCTCAAAAAAGGCATTAAGGGAAGGTTTTGTTAAATTTTAAGGCGTAACCTTTGACATTTAGTTGCACCTGAGGCATACATCTGCATCTTCTCTCCGAGCCGGTTCTAATGAGACTAAGCTCAAAGCCGTCGGACCTCCCTTTGCGCCGTCGAGGGTACTGTCGGCATTGCGAATGTGACCTCTGACCTCGGTTTTGACGTTGTCAAAGGTCGCAGGGTGCCCACATTTTGCAAGCGGGTTCCACACATGTTAAGCAACACACTCTCAAAGACTTGGAGCGCCAAGCACATTTTTTCAATTTTTTTCAATTGGCTCTCTCTTCTTCAGCACAAGCCTCTCAGACTCTTAGCATCAGTCAGGATTATGTGAGAAATTTGACATTTTATTGAAAAAAATATTCTGGGTGGGTTACAGTTTACATACTTCAGATTCCTCATCTGAGCCCTATTTAGACGCCCCCTGTGAACAAATTATCTCTTTAGCCCTTTTGAAAGTGCTTTAAACACTCATGCAGCACTGCAGCTTCTCAAAAGGCCTTAAGGGAAGGTTTTGTTAAATTTTAAGCCATAACCTTTGACATTTAGTTGCACCAGAGGCCTAAATCTGCATCTGCTCTCCAAGACGGTTCAAATGACATCAAGCTCAAAGCGGTCGGACCTTCCTAAGTGGCAAAAACAGTAGCGTATACCATCCACAGGTGACCTTTGACCTTTGGAGCTTTGTTACATTTCAAGCCGTAACCTTTGACATTAGGAGCAGCAGAAGCATCAATCTGCATCTTCTCTCCGAGCCGGTTCTAATGAGAGCAAGCTCAAAGCGGTCGGACCTTCCTTTGTGCCGTAAAGGGCACCGTACGGCATGAAAACGTGACCTCTGACCTCGGTTTTGACCTTCTCAAAGGTCGCAGGGTCCCCAAATTTTGCAAGCGGGTTCCACACAAGTGCAACAACACACTCTCAAAGGCTCGGAGCGCCAAGTACATTTTTTGAATTTTTTTCAATTTGCTCATTCTTCTCCAGCAAAACCCTGTCTGACTCTACGAGTAAATCAGGATTTTGTGAGAAAGTTTGACATTTGATTGAAAAAAAAGTTCTGGGTGGGTTACAGTTTACATACTTCAGATTCCTGATCTGGGCCCTATTTAGACGCCCCCTGTGAACAAATTATCTCTTTAGCCCTTTTCAAAGTGCTTTAAACACTCATGCAGCACTGCAGCTTCTCAAAAGGCCTTAAGGGAAGGTTTTATTAAATTTTAAGCCATAACCTTTTACATTTAGTTGCACCAGAGGCCTAAATCTGCATCTGCTCTCCGAGACGGTTCAAATGACATCAAGCTCAAAGCGGTCGGACCTTCCTAAGTGGCAAAAACAGTAGCGTATACCATCCACAGGTGACCTTTGACCTTTGGAGCTTTGTTACATTTCAAGCCGTAACCTTTGACATTAGGAGCAGCAGAAGCATCAAACTGCATCTTCTCTCCGAGCCGGTTCTAATGAGAGCAAGCTCAAAGCGGTCGGACCTTCCTTTGTGCCGTAAAGGGCACTGTACGGCATGAAAACGTGACCTCTGACCTCGGTTTTGACCTTCTCGAAGGTCGCAGGGTCCCCAAATTTTCCAAGCGGGTTCCACCCAGGTGCAACAACACACTCTCAAAGGCTCGGAGCGCCAAGCACATTTTTTATTTATTTTTCAATTTGCTCATTCTTCTCCAGCACTAGCCTCTCAGACTATTCACGTAAATCAGGATTATGTGAGAAATTTGAAATTGTATTGAAACCCCCCCCCCCCCCCGCCCCCACCAACATTATACATATTGGGGAAGTGGGACCCATATTGAGTTGACGGACTTTCTTTTGAAAATATGTGCATCTTAAAAGTGCTTAATTTTAGATAAATAAAATAAAGTTTAGCAGCAGCTTGAGTTTCCCTTTTTCTTTGTTAACCGTTTCACATCATGACCAAACAGTTTCAGACGATTATCGAACAATATCAGTCTTTACACATCATAACAATTGAACAGTTTCAAAGTTTCTCTTTCTTTCCCTCTTATATTGCAGTCCCTCACTCACTTTGTTTTAATTCAGTGCGAGAATTGAGCTGCGGTTAGCCTGCCCCGGAACGATATTTAGTTTTAATTTTGATCCTGGTCAACTGATCATATTGGGCTCTGAGACTGCTTATTTTTTGTGACCTCAGTTCTGACTTGAGAGAGAGAATGTTTGGTCAAACACTGCGTTTTGTCTCATAGTGGCGTTTTGGCACTTTTAATGAGCACCACGGTCTCTGAACAAATGAGACACACTGGCTCTGTGCTCCCAGTGGGCAGGATGAACATAAATGAGTCCACTCAGGGTTAAAAGCTCTGTTCTCACTGTCCACTTTCCTCTTCTTGGAGAGCGCCATGTGTAATTATGTGTCTCTCCCTGTCTGCCGCTAACACGTCTGTTCACTCTCCTCTCCGCTTCTCTCCCTGTATCGCTAATTATTCTCTTCACACTTTCCTCTCCGCTTCTCTCTGCCGCTCTCTCGTCTCTTCTTCTGTGTTTCTCTCCCTGTATCGCTCACTCGTCTCTTTCGCCCTCTGTCGGCGGCGGTTAAAATAGAATCGCCCCGTCAAAATTGAAATCCCCTATTAATGTATTGATTATACGTCCGGGTCCGTATAGGTCTGGGTCCGGATCCGGACCGCAGTCCGCCTGTTGCCGACCCCTGGTATGGCTATGCTAAAGACTCATTAAATACATTATAAACAATACAAAAATATCAAAAGAACCCAAAACATGTCAATTGTGTTACATATAAAAAATTCTGCATGCATTTATAGCTTTTCGAATAGTAGCACTTATTTTAAGAATATACTTATAAATAAATAGACAGATATATACTGTAGAGATGGATAGATGGCTATAGATATGTGGCAGTAGCCGCAGAGGGGAGGATAGGTGAATGTATTTGTTAAAGTTGGTTTGATTACACCATTCACAATTCCGACAACGCCACCTTGGGAGTTTCACCCAAGGAAATATTAACACTAGGGGTGTAACGGTTCACAGAAGTCACGGTTCGGTTCGTACCTCGGTTTGGGGGTCACGGTTCGGTACGGGTTCGTTACATCAAGAAAAAGCAAAAAAAAGTCCCAAATGCATAATTACAGGTTTGTTGTTATTTATGTTTGAACAGTAGTGCAAGTTTCAGTTGAAAAATAAGGAACTCTGACATTTTGAATAATTAACTGTATTAAACAGTTAAAAACAAACCATACACAGTACACTCAGATGGCCATATTATCTATAATGTCTGATGTCAAACAAAAAGGTTTCATGAACCTGTAAAACTAAAAAGAATGTCTTGAAAATATGACATCATAAATAATAAGAAAGTGTTTCAAGAGCGCAAAGTCGTTGAAAAACGATAAATATGCCAAAAGCTTCCGTTATTTATTTTGGTCTCTCGGCTTTCATGTCTATTGGCTTCTTAAAAACAGCGGGGATAAGCTGTTGAACTGCTGTTGTCTTTTGCCGGGCTCCGGTGATTGGCAAATCTGGGTGATGCCTTCTGATATGATTTAGCATGTTTGGCGTGTGTTTCCATTAGCATACCGCACCGCTATCGAACAACGCCGACACACCGTCCTCGTCCAATCCACCACTCGTCCGATCGACCACTCGCACACTTCATCGTTATTGTAGTCCACAGGGAACCCGAAATGTTCCCACACAGCTGATTTAAAAGAAGCAGGTGGGTTCTAGCTCCTGTGTGTTATCTGAAATCGCTGAATCACTTTTCTTCTTCTTGTATTTTGTGCGTTTTGTTGTTGTGTTTCTTCTTGTTCTTCATTTGTTGTTTAAGGGCGGCTGGCAAACAGCTTTTAGGCGCAATACCGCCCCCTGGATTATAAATAGTGTAATGGATACTGCCCTGAATGACAGACTTTTTTCCCACTCGTAAAAAAAGGCGTATTCGTCGTGGACTGCGTGTGCCGAACCGTGATGGTACAGGACGAATACAGATACCGTCACACCCCTAATTAACACGTTTTCAGTTATAGAGAGGACACATAGGTTTGAATAGTAATGGAGCAGGAGACGTGGTTTCAATTTATCAAAAATATACAAGTTTATTAAGCACAAGTCAATAGTTAAAATGCAGTTCAAAACAGTCGCACAGGGCTGTAACACAAAGTGAAAAAATGAATTAGGGGCTGAGGCTTACCAGTGGGGGGATAGGGTCGACGAGTGAGTGGAAGGATCCGCAAACAAACCAAACTTAAATCACCCCAGTCATATGTGCAGGAAATCAAATCCCGAGGGAGCACATCACACACAAAAGAAGGGAGGAAAACCACCACCTTGGACACCAGCACCACCACCTTCAGCTCTCAGTAAACAAAGAGGATCCGCAAACAAACCAAACTTAAATCACCCCAGTCATATGTGCAGGAAATCAAATCCCGAGGGAGCACATCACACACAAAAGAAGGGAGGAAAACCACCACCTTGGACACCAGCACCACCACCTTCAGCTCTCAGTAAACAAAGAGGGAAACGCAGTTAATAATAAACAAACACAATATCAAATATAGATATTACAGATGATAACAGATGATTGTGTCATTATTTCCACTGCAAAATTCATTTTCGGCAAGTCTTTTAAAACAGCACAAGTCTTTCTTTGGAAACAAAAGGGAAAGTAACCTGAATTAAAGAAATGTGACTAATGCAAGTATTCTGGTTTCTTGACAGTATTGCTAAGACATGGACTATGGCTATGCTAAAGACTCATTATAATAATAATAATAATAATAATAATAATAACAACTTGTGTAAACATTTAAAATGAAACAAATGACAAGAGAAAAGGTTCAGTCAAACAAAAATAAACAATTAACTAGAACAAAATAAACAAAGTAGTTTAAATCAAGTTGGCCAAAGTAAGGACACGTTAGAGGGAGTTAGCCCCAGAGTTCAGTGACTTCCACACTTCAAGTGTCGGCCCAAGCAAGGCAGCAGGAAGGCGTGCAGTTAAAGCAGCACTTTACTGGTGAGCGAGCCTCCGCAGTAGGCGGCGCAAAGCTGGCCAGAAGCAGCAATCAGAAGCAACAATTATGTAGCGGTAGTATGGAAGCAAACAAGAGACAGAAGTATTTTAATTTTATTACATGTGAGGGTCTAAGGGCAGAGGGTGTCGTATTGTCATACTGATATTCTGTACGGAGAACAGCGCAGCGGGGCTCGGGTAAGTAGTCAGTTTGTGCTCTTTATTTTACAAGCAGTGAGGGCTCGACAGCATTTGTATCTTACATTAGCTAGCTAAATGAGTGAAGTTGCCTTGTGCCTTGTTGTGAGCAAGCTCCGTAGTTATCATTAATTGAAGTGAATCACAACGTTACCGTGTCCTTTTGTGTGTGTGTGTGTGTGGGGGGTGGGGGGGTGACGGTTTGCAAAGTAACGTTACGATCACTTCGGTTAGACCAAGTAGACCATGCTACACTATACAAATACTCTCTTATAAAAGCCCTGCATTTAAACATGTTAATGTTACTTTAGTAAAAGTATGCTAGTATAATTAGGAAAGTGTTGTTAAAGTATTTAAAGTAGACACAAGTTATACTATTATATTATATCATTTGTTTTATTGTTATTACCGAGTTGACTTAACTGTTGTAGTTGGAGCTCATTTTGAACAATGAGCTAACTAATCATTACATTCATAATGGTTTAATGTGCTGACTATTTTCTACATTAATAGATGGTCTGGTTTGTTCAAACTCGACATGCTGTCATAATTACCCAGAGTCCGAAGTGACACCTTTACAATGTTAAAGCTGTTAGATAAATGTAGTGATGTAAAAACTAAAATATTCAAGATAGTGTAGTGGAAAAGAGATAATGTTTTAAAAACATGTTACTAAAACAAAATCTCTTCTTTTGGACTGACAGTAATGATTCAAGAAATAGTAGATACATAAATACACACACATCAATCTGTGTGCATTTGTTGTGGATGGAACACAACAAATGGTGCTCTTACCTGTAATGCCTCCTCCAAACATTATAACCAGACTGTATCATTCAAACTATAAGTACCAGTTCTAGCTACTTGACTTTAGACACACAATTAAAAAGACAAAATCAACACAATTTATTGAAAGACCAATCTTTATTTTACGGTGCCTCTCCTTTTGTTTGTATTATTAAACCCTGTCAATCTAAAAAACTGAGCAAGAACTCAACAGTTAACTTTATATTTCTTATTGTCCAAAGCATCTATTACACTATTTTTTCCCCTCTCATATTCACAGGATGGATTATTAGAGACTTTGGGGGAAACCTCAGCTTTATGAACGTCCTGTCTGTTGGTTTGGCCAGAGAGGGCTGAGGGTCTTTACCTGCGAGGAGGACCAGGCCTGAGGGAGGAGGACCTGCACCAACAGAACTTAGCACAGTTCAGGCAGATCCACACCAGATTCTCCTTCTCAGGGTGTTTCTGTTTCAGAGGATGAGTCCTGCAGCTGCATGAGACCTCTTGTCCCACAGAGAAGCTCCTCTTCATCTTACTGCTTGTTGCGTATCACAGGAATGAAATGACCATCCAGCCAAACTACACATATTTGAAGCTTTGGCTTTGCAGCCAGGTGTTTTTATTTACTTCAAGGAGTATATGTATGGCTGTGTATGTCTGTTTGCTAAAGAGACATTATCAAAGGACTTTGAAGTTCCAAACAATTCAAAAGATCGAGGTCAAGCAGGGTCAAGATCATACATCTGTTTACCTCAAAGACACATGAAACAGCACAAATGAAAAAAAAACGCCATGAGAGCACACTTACTCCTGTCTCATTCTCACACACAATCACTCACACACATACAAGGTATAAGGAGGTTTAATATGTAAGAGTGTGTATGAGTTTGGGAATGAGGGAGTGAGAGAAAGAGAGAGAGAGAAAGAAAGATATGAGGTGAAAACTGCAACTTGCTGTAAACCAAATCTACTGTATATTGTTGTCTCTGTACACACACACTGTACATCCAGACACACACACACACAAACACACACACACATTTATCAGCTGATACCACTCTTCCACATCCATACCAACACACCTACATCATATTAGTTGCATACATGTATTCCAATGGCTGGCAGGGCCCCATTATACAACAGGCAAAGAAACCAAGAAATGACAAGCATGTAATTCAATGGTAAAATGTCACATCTGGTTTTTACAGTAAAAAGGACAAATGTAACTATTTTCATCCAATATAAAACCCTGACATTACAAAATGCATGATTTTATACCGGTATGGCGGAGAGATCAAAAGATGTGGTTATAATGGGAGTGGATGGGACATTTTTGTCCGCGAGTGGCTAATGTGTGACTTTTTTGTTTAATCTGATTCTGTGCAAAAACTAATAATCAACCAAAATCAATGTTGTTGCTAATCTTTGACATATCCAAGACTGTGATAAAAAAAAAGCCGACCCCCCCAACATTCATTATATGGAAAATAACTGCCTTTTTGTGCATGTTTTTCATAGAAAATGCAAATTCGTGTTTTCATACTGGCAGTTCAAGGGTTAAAATCCTGAACATAATTTAACATTTAGTATTTTTGATCAGGACTGAAGTTGATTGAAAGATTTAACTCCAAAACGTTTTAAAAAATATTAATCTATTGTCATTTTAGAGCAGTTTTTGGAAGTGGACATTTTTGTCCCGAATGACTAATTTGTAACTTTTTTGTTCAATCTGATTTTGTGCAAAAACTAATAATCAACCAAAATAAATGTTGTTGCTAATCTTTGACATATCCAAGACTGTGATAAAAAAAAGCCGACCCCCCCCAACATTTATTATATGGAAAATAACTGCCTTTTTGTGCATGTTTTTCATAGAAAACGCAAATTCATGTTTTCAAACTGGCAGTTCAAGGGTTAAAATCCTGAACATAATTTAACATTTGGTATTTTTGATCAGGACTGAAGTTGATTGAAAGATTTAGCCCCAAACAGTTTTAAAAAATATTAATCTGTCATTTTAGAGCAGTTTTTGGAAGTGGACATTTTTGTCCCGAATGACTAATTTGTAACTTTTTAGTTCAATCTGATTTTGTGCAAAAACTAATAATGCAAAAAAATCAATTTTGTTGCTAATCTTTGACATATCCAAGACTGTTATAAATATATGTATTTTTTGGAAAATAACTCATTTTCTCTGTTTTCATCATGAAAAAAAACAGCGGTTTCATGTATTCAAAATGGCATTTAAAGGGTTAAAATCCTGAAAATGATTACATTTTTGGTATTTTCTATTAGGACGGAAGTTGCTTTAAAGATTGAACGCAAAAAAGTTCTGAAAAAAACCTTTTAATATAATGTTTTTATCAAAGTCTTTTGCAGTGGACATTTTTGTCTCGAATGACTCATTTGCGTAGTCCAATCGAATGATACGGGAGGGTTAAAATAATATTTAACTGTTAACAAAACTTAGTGCAACTGTAGAAGCTTGCTCTGGTCGGTTGTCTCACTGAAATAATCACTTTTAACATGTTTTTTTACAGTCAGTATGCAGAGACAAAGGGTCGTAGTTCAATAATATTTGCCTTAAATACATTGAAATGTGAAAGTTGAACAAAAAAGTGATGTTGCTTGGTCAAATGTAAATGTAACCTTTTGCTAAGAAAGTACACTCAACATCACTGATGTGTAAGTGATCTAGTATTTAGTCATGTTTAATGGCATGTATATCAGTGTATTAGAGTAATTACTTTATGCATTCTTTGTAAAGTATGAAAAAGGTGTACCTTGGAATCCGTGCTGAAGTTCTCTGCTGTTAGGAGTCCAGATCTGTCTCTCCTCTGGTCCACCTTAAGGACACTTTGAACAAACAGATGTAAAGTTACATGCGTGGGTTACAGACTTCTTTACATGCAAACAACTTTTTATCTTCTTTTAAAAACAGGTCATAATCTTATTATTATACTTAAGAAATTGCTGGATATCACAGTCCTTATACTGTATCAGTTTGATTGAGTATTATTGTGTAGGTCCTTTTTATTTTACTGTTACTTTGGATTAGTTTTTCATGAGTCAGTCAAATTAATTTGTTTTCATATGCCATATTCATATGTATCACACACGTAAGGGTAAGACACAAACCTATTTAACAAATGCAATGCAATGGATAAGCTTAATTTTCACTGAAGTCACAGATAACATCATATCTAATATTTAAACAAATAATTTCCTTGTCACTAAAGCATTGACTACGCTATTCATCGTCCTTAAATGCAGGCATTAAGTTACATGTTCCGTTCTACAGCCACGATAAGGCTGTTTCTCAAGTGTGATGGTAATAATGTTAATAACAACAATGTTTGGGTCGTTCGTCGGATAGGCGGTTAGCTGCAATAAATAACTCCAGTTCAACAAACCATATTACAATATCTAAGGGAGCGTTATTTCTGGACCATCTTGACATGTGACGTTCATATTTTAAAGATACACACATTTTATTGTGAGGTTGATTTAATATACACTAAGCCTCTCTTCAACAATACGTTGATGTTAGCTAGTCTATTTTATGCTATAGTAGAGCATAGCGAATTGAAATGAACCTTAACAATGCATACAGTAACCTAACTAGCAAACTAACTATCTAACGTACAAGGATGACCTTATTTTACCAACCTCGCACATAAGCCTTTTGGTATACAGTAGCATCCCACTTAATGTTTTATACTTCTCTATTACGTTTAACTTGGATGCTACGCATAGCATCGTTAGCACAGATGGAGCTACCGATTGCTCAAATGCTAACCCAACTCTGAACATTCATTAACGTTAGCTTAAAGGTGGGGTAGGTAAGTTTCAGAAACCGGCTCGAGTGCACTAAAATTTGAAAGTACACAGCCGAAAAGAATCCGCCCCTTCCTTCAGACTTCCTTACAGAGCACCTCCTCCAACACACATGAACGCGCACATGACGTCAGCAGACTGGTGAAAGTGGCCGCCTGTTGCTGGCGAGTCATTGAAGTACTGCTGCAATGCACGCCCAATGAGGGCACGAGATACATTTGTGCGTGCACGAGATGGTAGGCTGACAGACAGAGCGGCAATCCAATCCGTTTAGCCGGCCGGCTAAACGGATTGGTTGTACTTTTTACACTATTACGGGTTCCACAGATGACATTTTTTTTATGGATTTTTTGTCAAAGCACTTAAGATATTCATTGCTATCGGGATGTTAAGAGCATTCCATGGAATATAACAAAAAGTGTATCTCGAGCCGGTTTCTGAAACTTACCTACCCCACCTTTAATAAAAACACCAGTAACATAACATAAAGTACGCAGGGCTCACTTACCGAAGAAACTGCATTCATGGACGGTCTGTTTTAACCGCAGATAAATCTTATATTTGCATGACGAATAGTCCACCAGGAACCAACACAACAAACACGGCCGAGTTCAAGTAGTGTTCTCCTCATGAGCTGAGCCCCTGTAGCATCACGGAGCCAATGGAGCTAACGGAGCTAGCAGTGAGACAGAGGAGCTAGGAGCAGCAGTCCCGTTGTCATGAAGGGGGAATCTAACTATATACAGAATATGTTTTTGTGGATCCAGGCTAGAAACATGTTCATTTTTTGATGTTAAGTTCGACATTTTAACATAGGGTCTACGGGAATTACTCCCATCTGTATCCATCGCCTACAGTTTGCAGCATTGGGCTTCACCGCAATGTCCCGGGTAACGTGACGTCAGCACAACGGCCATACTGGAGTACCAAAACAGACACCGTAATACGTCATACCTGTTTATTTTTATTTTTTTACCGGACATACAATGGTTAACTTCTGTGCCATTGTTGGCTGCGGCAACAGAGGTGATCGAAACAGGGGGCCGAAGTCATTTTACATGCTGCCGGCGGTTATAACACACCAGGGTGAAGCAACACATGAACTTTGAAAGCGTCGCCAGGAAAAATTGTTCAATAGGATCGGACGGGAGGATCTCAAACCATCCAACCACAACTATACTCGCGTTTGTGGGGATCATTTCACGTCAGGTAAGTGTCGGGTTTTACATACAAACATTCAAAATGAACATATAACCCACGTACTAAGACACGTATCTTAACAAGGAAATAGGAATCCTGGAGTCTGTGTCATCGATCGACATATCAGATTGTGGAGTATCTACAAAGTAAATTCATCCCTTGGCTCAGGTCATCTTCACACCAGTCTGTCAATCCCCTGCAGTGCTTCGTTTAACTGTAATTTAAAGTAATTCCTCCCCCTACTGGCCATTTGATTATATGTAAACAGTAAAGGCTGTACAGTCCGTGGCACCTTTTCAGAGGCTTTTGGTTTCCTCAATTATTTGTCATGTTCCAATGTCTTGACACCAGCATTTTAAATATATCTAAAGTCTGACTTCACCTGTCAAAAGAGGTCAAATTTGTATTAATTAACAGTTCACCGTCAGTTCATAACTGACCTACAATCTGATTTATTTGCAGGTAAACCAGTGGCACTTTTTGACAAAAATCATCCTGACTGGGCACCGTCTGTCAAATTGGACCACGAGAAAATTACAGCACCTTCCCCTACTACACATGCCAGGTATAAACGCGCAGAAAAAGGTCATCCATCGCACTACTTGATCTCTACAGCATGGTATCTGATATACCATCTCTAGAAGAGCCCACACCAGTCCTGGGAGCCACTGGGGAAGAAGAAGGACTGATTGAACCAGAGACTGGCACTGCAATTCAGACTGATTAAGCTTGGGTAAATGTTCAAGTCTCCAAAATATGTGCGGAAACACAAATATACTGTTGTTATACTTTTACTTTTCAAAAAGTGGAAAGTTGAATTGCAAATTGGGTGCAGAGCTGAACATGTGTTTAGAGTTTTGGATATTTGAGCTGAGGTTTTGCTCGTTGAGTGTCATTTTAGTGTGCACAACTTTTTTTGATTGTTACACTTATATAGATTTGATGTAAAAGAAACATGTTCAATCAAATAAATACTGTCATTCAGATTGATTAGTACTTCTGTTTCTTTTGAGAGGGGACATGCTGACATTTGTCACAATACCAGCTTCCTTTGGGGGCAACTGTTATACCAACACATTCTAAATGAAACCAGGTAGTTTCACAATTTATCACATCTTATGATGGGAAGCTTTTCCTCTCCATGACAAAGGCACCACTGAGTCAGAGTGGCACATGGAGCAGGCTCTGGTATCAGGCAGAGAGGCCTTTTTGGTGCAGTAATGGAGACTGGTGTAGTTGCACTGGAAATTCTGGTGAAGAATTGCCCACTCAACTCGAGGAGAATGACCTTCTGAAAGAATTCATGAGCTTTGGGGTATACCTTCTCCCAAAAGTCAATATCTGGGGTTATGCGTTCAAGATTAATCTTTCCATTCACCCACAGAACAAAGTCAGCATATTCAACATCACATATAAATAACTGGGTCTGCACTTGATAGAAATAGGCATGGGTCTTCTTCAGCCTGTCCTGTCCATCACGTGATTCCAGACATGTATGGTCTGACGGTGCAGCAACACAGTAGGGGCATTTAATTTCCAAAACACCTACACCACAGCACTTGCAGGACACAACACCATCTGGAGTAGCACCTAAATATGGAAATGTTGGCGATAACACGAGCCCAGAGTCCTGGCAAATGAAACCGTCATGTCGATTCATAATTGTAATGTAATCTTCACGTGCTGATTTCTCATGATTACATCCCCATTCAGTAGCTGCAGTTTTACATTTTGTGGCTTCTGGGTAACAAATAGCTTTAATCAAGCTAAGCGATGGTTTAGTTGCACTTGTTGAACATGCTGCCTTCATACGAGATGCTGTAATACGCCTTTTCCTGGGTAACTGTTTTTGCTTCACGTATCCATATAGATGTTTCTATGTATAAAAGGAGAGATGCAACATGGGTACATGTTGATCCCAAACCAGCCTTGCAGTTGCAGTAAGCTGTGATGACTGCACCATCCTTCTTCATCAGTACCCACGGACATGTTGGCGGCAGCCCAATACTCTGAGAATGCAATACCTGAAAAATAAAATACAAAAATATTATTGGATTGTTGACTATTTAGAACAGGGGTGCCCAACCAGTCGATCGCGAGATGTGTCTAAAAATAGAACAACAATATTCTGTTTTATCGTTAATGTCCTTTAACATAATCTCCCCGTGCCAGAATAATGCACTTGAACGCATCAAAGCTTTGTGATTGGCCGGCTAGACCCCATGTGTCGGGGCGTGGCTGGTCGGCAGTGGGCACTATTTCGCTGACGTTGTCCGTGTCAACAACAGGAGTGACAGTCCGCACACACACAAGACCGCAATTATGGCAGAAGCAAAAAAGCCCAAAATATATAATTTTCACTCCGAGTGGGAGGATGATTATTTTTGTATCTATTCCAATTCAAAGTCCATCTGTCTCATCTGCAATGCGAGCGTGGCTTTATCGAAGAAGGGTAATTTAGGAGCGGCATTTCAAAACAGTGCACAAACGCTACGAGACGGAATTCCCTCCTAATTCTGCCCTACGCTCCCAAAAGGGGAGGGGCCTGAAAGGACAGCTAAATGCACAGCAGTCCATTTTCACCAGGCCCAACAACAAGAGCAAGGCTGCTACCATAGCATCTTATCGTGTCAGTCACGTTCTTGCGAAGCACATGAAGTCTTTCAAATACGGCGAAGTTGTGTAAGAAGCATTCCTGGAGGCTGCCGACGCGCTTTTGGGGGACAGTAAAAATAACAGAAGCATTTCAACAGGTTTTTGATATAATAAAAACTGAAGTTGGATACCGTTATTAATCAGCTGTAAGTTTTAGTTTGTTTGAACTTATTCATTATAATTATTGTACAAAATGGTATAAGAATGCAAACTTAAATTGATTATAGTCTATCATCAATTCAGGTTAAGAAACTAGTGTTTGCTGGCATCCTATTTTAAAGGCATTTCTTTTTATACTCTACTAAAATGCAACAAAAAAAGGGTTTGATTCTATTAATTTTGTCTTTTTTATTGCACTTTGGCAGCAGATTCCTGTGTAGCTTCAGATCTGAGTTGTCTTATTAGTAAGCCTCATTTATACTTTTGTAGCAACACTATTTTTATATAATGGCAAAGAAAGGGTTCAGTCTTTTCTTTTCTTCCTGTGTCATATGTGGCAGCACTGTTCAATATTTCTTGAAAACATTACCCACTGTAGTATGTGACGTGTGAATAAACTCCAACTCTGTATCAACAACACTGTTGTGTAACTTCAGTTAAATACTTGTATGTGTGTAGATTAGAAAGAGGTAAGATAAAGAATCTGCAGTATTTGATGAAGTATTAATCGTACAAAGGTCAGTTCTATACAAGTAGAAGTGTGTATTTACCTGGTAGTAGGCTGTCAGTAATGGCTACACCTCTCTATTTGGACTGGTAGATCTCGGCAGACTGGCAACTTTAAAAGTAGCTCTCGGTTCAAAAAAGGTTGGGCACCCCTGATTTAGAACCACCTTGTCATATGCTAGGTAGCACATAACAGAAGCTGACAACCAAGAATAGGTTCACAACTTTTGTAATTTAAATATAGTGCAATATATAATAAAGCTTTATTTATAAAGCCCTTATCATAAAGCACGTGTAGCTCAAAGTGCTTTACAAAATGGCACACATCACAAGTTAAAAATAAACCACAAGAAATTCCCCTCAGATCAGATGTTAAGACCTTTACAGGTACATATATGGGATTAGTTTTGTATCATAAAGACAAAGCAACACTTTTTCAGAATAAAGCAAAACTATGAGTTTAAAAGAAAAAAAAACTGAGTCAAGCAAAATAAAATAAATTTCAAAAATAAAACTATAAGTTGCAAACAAATCATTTGTGTAATCATGTAAACTATAAGTCTTTTTTCTTTGTTTTAACATAGGTTTTTGTTTGCAGTTCTTGTTTCTTCTTTCTCAATGATCAGACCTTTGCTCTCGCTGCAGCACTCTCTTTTGCGCTCCCTCATTTAGTTGGAATGCTGTTAACAGCATTCCAACTAACTGTTCTTCTACGGACACATTTTTATTATTCCGCCGGTATTTTGACCCTCTTCTCCTCCCGCATTGAACATCGCAGAAACTCTGTTCGAACATCAAAACGTTCAGCTCGGTCGGGAATCGATGGCTATTACTTTTCTCATTCATAACTTTCATAATTCCAGAGATACATCCCATAATACATCACATTTTTAACATTGAAGTCAATGGAGGAAATCTTCAACTTCAACACATTTTCATGCGACTTCAACTGCTAACTGTTCATTCATACTTTCACTCAGAAACCTCATTCCAACTTTCAAATGTTACAAATCTTTCTACAACTTTTAAATCAGATTCTTACCTTTAGAGATATTAACATTTGTTCAGACCTTGTTTTAGAGGTTTTCTTCACATTTTAACATTAACTAGAGTGCGTGATGTCACACCTAGAGTGTAAGAAATCTTGAAATGTGCCTTCATATATTTTTTTAAAACTGCCATAATTCCCAAACCCTACATTCCTGGGACATAATTTTTCATGATAAACGTAGGAAAACATCTCGTAGCTTGAAAAATGACAAATAATTAATCAAAAATAATTCAACAAAATGCCTCTTGAGGGCATGAAGTGACAAAAACGTTCAACATTCCTCCAATGAAGCCCATTGTAATTTCAGGCAGATATTTCCTCACAGTAGCAGCCGCACACCTTTAGTTAAACTGCCAAAAAGGCCTCATTATTAACCCGAAACTACACACAAATTACAATTCAGATACTCAACTTCCTTGACATGCTTCACGTTTTGAAATTTCACAGATATCTGTTACGGTTCTTCCACAAAACGTTCACATGTAAGAGGTTTATCTCTCATTCAGAACAATGGAAACCTGTGATCTCTACAGAGCTCGTTAGCTCAACTATAAACACCTGTGTAATGGAACACGAAGATGTCATCACTCCAACTGACATGCAGCAGACTTCAACAGTCCAGCCGTGAAGACATCTTCGGGACAGTTTTGAGATTTCTTCAAATGCCGTTGCCATGGCAACACAATGCTCGCCTTGAAACACGGTTTTCTCATAGCGAAAGTGAAAATACTCCAAACAGCCCAGAACTTCACAGGTTTGATAACGATGCAGCCATCAATGCATCTAAGCGTAGTATGGGGTGTCATGAAATGCCGTTGCCATGGCGACAGACCACTCGCCATGAAACACGATGTGGCTGTAAGTCCAATGGACACGGTCCAATCGTCCCCCAATCTTCACTTGTATATCACCGGTCCATGCCTCAACAGCTCTACGCCAAATCTGAGATCTCACCATATGCCGTTTCCATGGAAACGCATCCCTCGCCATAAAACATGATGTCGTTATAAGTCCAATGGACACGGTCCAATCGTCCCCCAATCTTCACTTGTATATCACCGGTCCATGCCTCAACAGCTCTACGCCAAATCTGAGATCTCACCATATGCCGTTTCCATGGAAACGCATCCCTCGCCATAGAACATGATGTCGCTATAACTCTTATGAAAATGTTCAAAAAGTGCTCAAACTTCACATGTGTGCTAACATTCCAGCCTTGAAGACATCTACGGGACAGTTTTGAGATTTCTTCAAATGCCGTTACCATGGCAACAAAGTACTCTCCTTGAAACACGGTTTTCTCATAACTTCAGTGAAAATACTCCAAACAGCCCAAGACTTCACAGGTTTGGTAACGATGCAGCCATCAACGAATCTAAGCGTATTATGGGGTGTCATCAAATGCCGTTGCCATGGCGACAGATCATTCGCCATCAACTTAGTTCAGAAGTTTGCAGTTCAAATATTCTGCTGCTTTTCCAAGCCTTTTTACTTTCTTTTCTTCTCTCATCACACATTCAAGCCCCCAGTGTTCATGTATAATTTCAATCTAAATTCTTCACTTTCTTCTTACACATTTCATTTTAATCTAAATTCTTCACTTTCTTCTTACACATTACATTTCAGCATAGCAGTTTAGCGTCAGCTTTTCAGCATAAAGCATTCCCACTAGCAATTTCTTCAGGAATTGTATTCTCTAGTTTTTTGTTTGAGATTCTGACACAAACCTCCCAGGTGGGCGGGACTTTCAGGGGTGCGTCCCCATTGGCTACTCAGTTTTTGAGTGACAGCCCAGTCCTCCAGCGATTGTACAGTGCAGGCAGCTGCGGTGCGGTAGCTAGCTGAGCGTGGACAGAAGACCCCCAGAAGAACCAGCATTTCAATTATTATAATACTACAAGTGAAAATATATGTAAGTATTGATGCAGCATAGCAACAACATATAACATTTTAACAGGTTAAGAGACACGGCGAGTTAAAAGTTATGATAATAAAATAAATAATAGGACACAAGACTAAGTTAATTGATGCAACAATCTAAAACCCTATAAAATAAAGTAAACATATAGATATAGGTACAACAAAAATAAAAGCTGGTGTTTAAAAATGTCCACTGAGTTGGCCTCTGATATTTCTTGGTAGCGTAGTGGATAAAAGCAGCCTCACCCATTTTATTTTGGGGGACTTTAGGGATATTTAAAAAGCCAGCTGAAGAGGACCTCACAAAATATTTACTCACTTTTCCAGCTATTACAGCCACATCTCTTGGTGTGCAACGCAAACGTCGCGGATCCACCCGGATGTGAACTGGTTATGTGCCTCGAGTCCTTTGTACGCCTTCATTTCCTCCATGGTGTACAATGGAATAGGCGAAAAAACCAGGTAGTTCACGATATCACAGTAGGAAAGTGAAGGCCATGAATTTATATCGGTGCTGTAATCCTTAACGGGAATCAAATAAGGGTCCAACGAACCAATCGATGCACATTTTTCTCTGTAAACGGTCTTATCCTCCGGGTTTAGTGATTCGTAGTAGCCTTTCATTTTCGCCATTTTTGAACGCTCCCGCCAGTAGAGTGGTACTCCACTTCTATTGAAGTCAATGGAGAGAGAAAGATTATCTTTCGATCCCGTTTGAATTGTGCCACGAATTACATATATGATGTTTGTCAATTTAAAAGATAATTTTGCAAGTCAAAAAAATAAAAATGTGTCTTAAAACTGTGAAGTAACACATTTGTTTGTGTGAAACGCTTAATGAACTACATCTCTGGTCTCGCAGACTCTCACAACAACACATGTCACCAAGATGGCCGTCACTACTGTCTTGTCAACAAAACAATTGTCTACCCTTACTATCACCACAATGAAACACATCCAGAAGATTGTCATGCAAAGCTGCCTGCGTGCTTGCCCTCCTTTGATTCTCTCTGAACTGCCTGGTCTATTTCAACAGTTTTACGACAAACTGTGACTTTTTTAACATGGAAATAATTTTTTAAGATTGACAAACATCATATGTGTAATTCATGGCACAATTCAAACGGGATCGAAATATACGTTTTCTCTCTCCATTGACTTCAATACATTATTTTTCCGAAATAAGGTCCTATGGACCGGAAGTAGAGTGGCGAAGTCCCTCCCCTTCCGGGGGAGCTCCATGGGACCTTATTTCGAAAAAATGATGTATTGAAGTCAATGGAGAGAGAAAGATTATCTTTCGATCCCGTTGGAATTGTGCCACCAATTACACATATGATGTTTGTCAATTTAAAAGATAATTTTGCAAGTCAAAAAAATAAAAACATGTCGTAAAACTGTGAAGTAACACATTTGTTTGTGTGAAACGCTTAATGAACTACAACTCTGGTCTCGCAGACTCTCACAACAACACACGTCACGAAGATGGCCGTCACTACTGTTGTCAACAAAACGATTGACTACCCTCACTATCACCACAATGAAACACGTCCAGAAGAATGTCATGCAAAGCTGCCTGCCTGCCTGCCTGCCTTCCTTTGATTCTCTATGAACTGCCTGGTCTTTTTAATGTTTAATGTCAACCATTTGTGAAGATAGCATGAAGTAGAAAAGATCGGCGATGCTAGCGTTCGCGTTAGCATTTCTCCCCCGGGCTTAAATTGTGTATTATAGAATGATCACACCGGTGACAGTACTCTTCAAAGGGTTCACGAAATATGACTACTACTCTTACTGTTTAACATTTTGGGTGACTTAATGTTACTTCATATTAAGGCTAATAAAAATGACAAGGCTGTAATGCTAACTAACGTGCTAGCTACTAGCTAGGTAGCTAACTTGATCCAGCCACTCCTGGTCCTTTCATCAGACGGGAAGCGAAAGAACGAGCAAGACCCATTGCTGGTATGATAACAACCTGGTACTAAGCACACAGGCATCAAGTTATCTTATCTTAGCCAGCACCATATAGATAGATTTTATCTATATGGCGCTGATCTTAGCTATCTCTTAGTGGAGGAAAACAATTGTGACATCACTTACGCGACTCTGGGATTTGTAGTCTTTCTAGTTGCGTATTTTTCATAGTCTTATATTTCAACAGTTTTACGACAAACTGTGACTTTTTTGACATGGAAATAATTTGTTAAGATTGACAATCATCATATGTGTAATTCATGGCACAATTCAAACGGGATCGAAAGATACGTTTTCTCTCTCCATTGACTTCAATATATTATTTTTCCGAAATAAGGTCCCATGGACCGGAAGTAGATGGGCGTGACTTCGCCACTCTATAGAGAGGCGAAGTCCCTCCCCTTCCGGGAGCCTCCATGGGACCTTATTTCGGAAAAATTATACATTGAAGTCAATGGACAGAGAAAACTTATCTTTTGATCCCATTTGAATTGTGCCATGAATTACACATATGCTGTTTGTCAATCTTAAAAAATTAGGGTTAGGGTCCCATCTTTCAGGCTTCTATTGACACGCACACCATCCCTCTGTCATGGAAAACCTCACACATCAAACCGCTGCCCAAAATGCCATGCCCAAAAGAACATAAGGACTACAGACCAATAGTCCTCACATCAGTGATTATGGAATCACTAGAAAGAATTCTGCTCCGATTTCTTATCAGTACAACACAAGACAAACTTGATCCATACCAATTTGCCTATAAACAAGGGTGCGGTACGGAAGACGCTGTGGCCACTTTGGTTCATATCATCATTAAACATTTAGATAAACGTAACACCTATGCAAGAGCCCTCTTCATAGACTTCTCATCCGCATTCAACACAATACAAGCAGACATCTTGGTGTCAAACATGGCCAAAATGGAAGTAAATCCATACCTGATTTACTGGTATGCTGCTTTCCTCACTAGTAGAGAGCAACTTGTGAAGGTTAACAAAACCCTGTCATCTGCCATCACAACCAATGTAGGTGCCCCCCAGGGCTGCGTGAGTTCAGCTGTGCTCTCTACACTGATGATTGTCTTACCAACACACCAAATCAAGTCATCATTAAGTACTCCGATGATACTGCAATAATATCTCTGCTCAGTAACACAGACGACCCTGAGCTGCACCAACAGGCTGTAAATCAGGTGGTCGAGTGGACTGATAGCAATGCTCTTGAGATCAACACCAAGAAAACTGAGGAAATCATTTTGGCTCACCATCTGACTCCCATAAAGTCCCCATTGTCATCCATACAGATGAAATCAAGCAGGGAGTTTCATACAAATACTTGGGTGTAATGATTGACCATCTGCTGTCATGGAAGCATCACATTGAATATCTGTGCAAAAGGACAAAACAAAGAATTTATTTTCTCCGCCGTCTTAGGTCTTTTGGGGCGAGCAGAGAAATTCTTCTGTTGTTCTTTACATCTGTGATCATGTCCATTCTACAGTACTGCAAGACTACCTGGTACAAGTGTTTGACAGCAGCTTTAAAATAAAAAACTGCTCCACCTGTTAAAAATCTGCTCAAAGATTGTTGGTCAACCCTGTCAGAGACTCTATGACTCAGCCTATCATAACAACCTAGTGAGGCTGTCCAACAACATAATCTCTGACCCAAACCATGTTCTGAACAGTGAACAGGGTTCATACACTTTTTCACCAATGATTTTCAATGACTTCTCAATGACCTTTACCTAATTTTCCATGACCAAAAAAAAATTACCACTGAAAATGGTTTATTTGAACATGGAACAGGAAAATAAGGTCTGCATATGAAACATGTTGTGCCTATCTAAAACAAATCAAATACTAGCTTACTAGCTTCTACACGCTAAAGCAACTGTAGTCAGGGATGAAAACTCATCAGATATGAAAAAGGTGACAAGGACCCGAGCCCCCCGACCCCACGGAATATCGGCTTTAAAATGAGGAATAACAGGATTTTAGCAATCAGAACAACTAAAGCAGCAGGTAATAATAACAGAAACGCTAAAGAGTCACATCTAATAGAAATATATAAAATCATTTATTTTAATTGTGTAGCAGTCAGTTTATAATTTTGGCAGCACTGTTGAGCATTTTGAAAATGTATTTTCATGCCTCTGTTCAAGGCTTAGTCTTTCTATCTTTATAGCCAGTGGTGTAAAGTAACCAAGTTCATAAACTCAAGTACTATACTTGGGTACAATTTTGAGATACTTGTACTTTATTTAAGTATTTCAATGTTTTGCTACTTTGTTCTTCTTCTCCTCTACAGTTCAGAGGTAAAAGGTGTACTTCTACTCCACTACATGTATTTAATACCTTTAGTTACTTCACAGATGTGGATGAATGATGTGAAATATAATCAAGTGTTAAATCAGACTTTAGTTTCACCTGGAGTAAATTCACAAGCTACCCTGCAGTCTACAAAGTCCTTCAAACTAGCTGCACCTTTACCAGCTTTGAGAACCCTTTCATGATCAATCATTATAAAACATATCATATATATTATTCTGAAATGGACCAATCTGCACAATGTCTACTTTTACTGTCGCTACTTTAACTATATTTTGATGATAATACTTTTCTACCCTTACTTGAGGAACATTTTGAATGCAGGACTTTTACTGTAACAGAGTATTCCTACACTCTGGTACTTCTACTTTTACTCAAGTACAAGATCTGAGTACTTCTACTTTTACTCAAATACAAGATCTGAGTACTTCTACTTTTATTAAGTACAAGATCTGAGTACTATACTTTTATTAAGTACAATATCTGAGTACTATACTTTTATTAAGTACAAGATCTGAGTACTTCTACTAAAGTACAAGATCTGAGTACTTCTACTTTTACTCAAGTACAAGACCTGAGTACTTCTACTTTTACTCTAGCACAATATCTATACTTATACCACCTCTGTTTATAGCCTATGAAAAAAACTATTAGAAAACGAAGGCAAAAGCTAACGTTAGCAGATAGTGACAATGTATGCTAGCTAGCTCAACGGTAATATTGCGACAGAAAAACTTTTCATTGCACATCACGCTCTGCCGCTCCGACAGGGAGCTCTGCTCTGAACACCTGAACGGCCCGTTCTAACAGCTGTTCACCAGCGGTGCAGTCTGTGCCACAGTTAACGAACGCACCGTAGATAATGTAGCTGACCCTCATCACGGAGCAGCACAGTTCAGCCGGCCCGACAGGCAGGAAGACTCGAGCACACAGCTCGCACTTCATATATTAAAAAATAACACCATGCGCGTCATGATGGCACATAACCAGGGGTGCACATAACTTTTTTGCCCTGGTTCTCAAAGGAGCACCTGGAGATGTTGCTTGGTGCTCATCCTTAAAATGAAATAAACCGTAACTCTTGACTTTATTTGCCAGACACACGGCACTGAACACACGTGCAGAGGTGAACACAGAACACACATGCAGAGGTGAACACAAGACAACATTAGCACGACCAGTAATCCTACAAGCTGTCATCACTGCCCTCCTGACTGTTCTCCTCACTGTCTTCCTCTCTGTCAGACATGGTAGCTGATGATGTAGGCCTACTACCTTCTCTCTGGTTGAGTCTGCGATTAGCTGCTGGTTTTGGGTGGAAAGTCTCTGTTGTCATCTTAGAAAAGTGGATGTAATCAAATAAGTATGTGAACATAACCAATAACCTACCATAGCCAATAACAAATTAATGTAACTTATTTTATTTATGTTGTTCATTCATATCTTACCTTAACATTTATTTATTTTATCTTTCCAGTTTTAAAGGATATTTTTGGTTACTGTCCTATAGTATACATTGGAATGATTTCAAACCTATTTATCGCAATAATTATAAAGGAGTGCCTTGGAAATATGTGTTTACATAAATTGTGACCAAACCGTTTGAACTTAGACTAAAGTTAACTATCTAAACACTCAGAGTCCTTACCTCACTGAGCTGTAGTTATCAGCCTCTCAGTCTGACTGGAGAGGACTCTCCCTCCACATTATTGTAGAAACATCTTCTTCTTATATCCGTTAAAGCAGCTAGCACCAGATTCTAATAACAACAGCGCCGGTACCGGTGCACCCTCCCTCTCTCTCTCGCATTTTGGCTGTGAGCTGCGGGCGCCAGATAAGCCAACATCCCCCATTTTCATCACTTACAGCGCCCATCGTACAGGGCAAATGAAACGTGTAACCGGGGTGAAAAGGGTGTTACATTTACTTAATTGTGAATATCGTTACATCAAGGCCGAAAATAAGGATGAGCGCCAACGGTCAAAAATGTTTTTTTCCCTCCCAGAGCTGCCAGCGCAGCGCCTCCCCAGATCTGGCGCCCATAGGCGAACATCTATTACGCCAGTGCTACGGGCCGGCCCTGAGTTCATATCATAGGTTCATATGCAACTCGCAAATATATATTTCTCTCTCTCTTTCCTCTCTTCTCCCTCTCCCTCTCTCTCTCTCAATGTTGGTACGCAAATGCGCCTTTTTTCAAATGACACGGTGCTCTTTTTTTGGCGGAGGTGCGCATGCGCACCTGCGCACCAGTTATGTGCAGCCCTGCACATAACAGCTCGCGACCGCAGATTATTTCGGTGATTAGATAACATGTAAATTATATTTGACGCAACTTTAGTTACATTTCCATGACTTTTCCAAAACTTTGGGAAAAATATTGTTTTCCATAACTTTTCCAGGACCTGGAATTTTCATTTTGAATTTCCATGACTTTTCCAGGTTTTCAATGACCGTACGAACCCTGAGTGAATATGAACTGCTACCATCTAATCGGAGATACAGTGTCCCACGATTCAATAAAGTCAGACTGAAGCACTCCTTTGTGCATCAGTTAATCCTCACAGTAAATACAGAGCTAAATCCCAGATCAAATGCACGCTGAAGGCTTTTTGAGCAGCTTTTCTCTCACTGATTGTGCTATTAAGTTAAATGTTTGTTGTTTGTGTTTCATGTATTTTTGTCTGGATATTTGTCTGTTGATGTTGGACATGGAGCTGCTGTGACGCAAGTCAAATTTTAGACTTGATCTGACAAATAAAGTAATATCGTATCGTATATCGTATCGTATATGGTAAAGTTTGAATCATCTTGACCATAGCTGGCTCCTAACCTTTGTCATGGCAATGCAGTGGATTATTGCATCTTTAGAATCCTAATTGCAACAGGATGCCAATTCAGCTATTAATCATTTCCCACAGCGGCTCTTCGTTTTGTGCCTTTAAACAGGAAAGTGACATTTACTATATTCACCAGTGGCTCAGGAGAGTAAATAAGGAAACAGCCCCCCCTTTTTTTAAGGACCATTGCTCAAGTTGGTAAAAGGGGTCCATCAGTTTTGGGTTAAATATTTTTTTAGTGGTTACCTAATTATTTGAGTCTATTTATGACAAGTGTGCTATTTTGAAATAAACTTAACTGAGTGTTAATTATTGCTAATATGTAATCTTTCTGTACTATATTTTGTTGTAATGTCATATTTCATGGTCAATTTGATAAAAAACAATTCAGTAGTGTTATTTAACCAAACAAGATTTCTCCCTAGGATAGCTTTGTGTGGTTCAACTTCTCCATTGTGAAGTAATGGGTAGCATTCCAAATCAGCATGATCAGGTATCTCTATCCAAAACATAATTACATTTTTCAACATTTATGCAGGGTAACAACCGCCAATGTTCTTTGCACTTATTAAAACTCACCAGCAGTCTGAAGGTAATACGTGTGAAGCTGGCTCTCAATTCATGTAATAGCTCATAATTGAACCAGAATTTTTCAGAAGAAGCACCACACAAATACAAGTGTGACACGCGATGCAGACAAACTATCGCTGTTGGAATGCCGAACCCTGGTTTCCACGGTCCTTCGTTTTATTTTAAATGATGAAAAGCCCTGTTCAATCAATGTTTATTTATATAGCCCAATATCACAAATGTTACATTTGTCTCAGTGGACTTCACAGTTTGTACAAAATATCAGTATGACAATACGACACCCTCTGTCCTTAGACCCTCACATCGTACAAGGAAAAACTTCAGAAGAAAACCCACAGTTTTAAAGGGAAAAATGGGAGAAACCTCAGGGAGAGCAACAGAGGAGGGATCCCTCTCCCAGGACGGACAGACGTGCAATAGATGCCGTGTGTTCACAGCTTATCCCGGCTACAAAAAAGAAGACTTTTCAGTAAGATTTTAAATTGTGAAAGGCAGAACCTCGATGGCAGATGTGCTTTCCTTTCATTAAGCTGACTCCTATTTGCTTGGGTTTATCTGCCAGCAGATATCCGAGATATGACAGAAATACATTTGACAACTGTAAACAAGACAAGCACACCAAATCCTGTGACAGAGTAACATTCCCCAGTCTTTTGTAGATGTTGTGCAGACTGCAAAGTTGCATATTGATGAGAGTGAGACAACACTTTATCCTTTATATTAACTGAAAACAGACATTGTGTTGCTGTTAATGTTTTTAAAGAATGCATCAGGAATGAGAAAGTATGCTCTCCTCAGGCAGCTGCATCATCAAGCTTTCAGTTGATCTGTTTGTACAGATATTGGTAGTATGTTTCGTGCCTGCACCACGTCTTTTTGTCCGGTCAGGTCTTGGAAGACCGGAGCTGTGTGGTTCATAAAAATATTTTCTGACAAAGGTTAGGAGCCATGCCGCCCATGGAACCGTTGGTGGCAGCCCACCTCCAACCGGCTTCGACACCGAGCAGGAACCCAATGCTACCGGCAAAGGCAGACCGGTTCCAGTCAGCGATGACCGAACGGGCCTATAAAGCCGCAGCTTTGTGCGCCAGGGCACTCAACGTCTCCTCGCTGCTGACCGCCTACCAGGCGGAGCTCTGCGAAGACATGTCGAGCAAACCTGAGCCTGCCGTGTGGGACGAGATCGCAGCGATCACGGACATTTGCCTTCGTGTGCAGCGCTGTGCAGTCCAAGCCACGGGCAAAGCACTGGGAATGATGGTGGTACAGGAGAGAGCCAGGTGGCTCAACCTGACGAACCTTCCAGACCGGGAAAAAGAGGATGTTCTGGACATGCCTATTGTTTCAGAGGGCATATTTGGTTCCGCTCTAGCTTCAATGCAGCTGAGATGCGAATCAAAAAGGAAGGGAGACGAGGCTCTCCAGCTCTGTCTCCCCCGAAGGGTCCTGCCGCCACCTTCAATGGTCCCGCGGCAGGCCTTCACCCAAGCTGTCTCACGTTCTGCCCGGTTCAAGATACCGAAGCAGCAGAGACCGCAGCCCGTCCCGGGTCCCCAGCCCAGGCACGAGGCGAGGGGGAGCTGGCCAAGAAAATCTCTGGTTCCGGCAGCTGCCGCTCAGGCGCAGCCGACCCAGGTTTTCAGCCACCAGACGAGGAAGAAGAAGCGGGCGGCCTGACAGCCTCCTCTCCTCTCCTCGATAAAGGAGCTGGAAGTTCCCTGTTCCCCAGCTCCAGAGCACGTTCCAGTGTTAGATGCTCATGTGTTTTCGGGGTGCCACCATGCCCCCATCTTCCCGCCGCCTCGAGAGATGCCAGAACGTCATCCTCAAGTTCGCGCCATCAGGGAAATGGACTTAACATCGAAGACAGCAAGTTCCGCTGCATGTTTAAGTCACACAAACACATTTCATCATTGTTGTTTCCGAATAAATCATTTTCCACTGTCGTTTCCAGGCTTGAAGCCAAGGGCGCAGTCAATAAAAATGAAAAGAAAAACAATAAAAACAATAAACAGTCTGTCGTCTGCCCCTCTTTTGAGAGCGGCTACGGCCTCTCTCAAAAGGCGGACAATAGACGGGATTGTGAAGGCACCACCGCCACGCGCATTCAAGAGGTCCTGTGCGTGCACCATGACCCCGTTCACCCTCAGCCCCTCCATTATTTTCATTTTCCCTAGACAGGTCCGCATGGTGAATTCATATAGCCGCTCCCCTCTCACTCTGCACCCGTCTACAACCCCACACTTTTTTTGTATTCCCTTTAGTAAGTCCATCATTGTTACTGCGGCTCCTCCATCCACAGTTACCTACACAGTTAGTTCTACACTGTACCTCTCACTCCCCTTCTCCTTTCCTCCTCTCCCGTTTTCTTGTTTTGTCCTTGTTCTTCGTCGGTATCCTCCTTTACGTCCGTTTTGCCCCCCTCTTTCTCGTTGTCCATGATCCGCGTTGCCGTGGTCTTGTCCATTCCTGGCTCAGTTGCCATTGAATCTGTCATCAAAAAAAAAAAGACAGCTCAGGGGAAGAACCCCCAGGGGCTGCGTTCAAAGAAACCCCACACCCGTTCGCCAAAGCAACGAATATGTAGGCTCCTTGAAAAAAACCTCACAAACGCTTTAAATCGTACTCTGTACACCACTTCTCCATTCTCTACCACTCGTCAGCCGTTGGATCTGAAGGAACAAGTCATTACACAAGACGAACCGACAAACACAGACAGAAAAACCAGAACTTAAATACACACAAGACTAATCATACAAACAAGACACAGGTGAGGAGGGAGGAGAAAACACAGGGACACCAGGTGAACACAATCGGGTAAATTAGACACACCAGGGAAACTAACGACAGGGAACCACAGACAGATCTAAACAAGACAAAACACAACGCAGACAGAAAACCAAAGACAGATCTAGACAAGACACAACGCAGACAGAAAACCAAAGACAGATCTAGACAATACAAAGTAATTAAGTATACACATGAATATATAAAAACACACTTCTTATATATCAGGTGACATAATACAATGAATATACCAGAAATACGCTGTATTAAACTTTCTGCTATAACACGTTACTTCAATGCGCATAGCCCCCACTTTTTTTTGGTAACGTTGGTGTGTATGTGTAAATTCCCCTTCGATTCTAGTGGCTCTAATGGTTAAAAAGACACCCAAATCACCCCAGAGGTGGAGTTTTTTTTGCTAACCCTCTCTAAAAAAGGTCAAATGTCACTTGTTTTGCATCAATCTTGATACAGGGTACTTATTATATGTTGTACTTTGGATTCCTAAAGCTTTTAGTCTACTAACACATCATCCAAGGGTAGTTTTCGCTATAAGTAAAAAAGAATTTTTGGACGGACACTATCATTTACAGATGTTTACTATGTTCAATCTGAATTTAGATTCTTTATGATCTACGTCACGTATTCAGTTTCGGTGGCAGTTCTTCCAGTTTGTCCAAAGGTCTTCTAATCAAGGCCCTATAAATAAAGAACTACGGCAGATGTGTAATATTTAATGCAGCCGAACCGTGTATTACAATGCCGTTATGTGATGACTTTCAAAGAGAAAAGCAAGTACAAGTTCTAAAATGTTTTCGGATTTCATATCGCATAAACACCATATCCCAACGTGCATTGCGGCTAAAACATCCAATCACCGAGCTTCAACGATAGCTGAGGATCTTTGGTAATCAGTTCAGTGGGTGTGTATCGCCTAGGTCTGTTTCCGGTGACTTTATTTTGAAATTCAGTTCCTGACGGACGGCAAAAAAGCCCGATATTATAGAATTAAACAAATAAATAAAAACAAGGAAATGGTGTTTTATTTAGAAAATAATAACAAATTAGAAGGAAAAAAAGATTAAAAGAAATACAGATTTCAGTATTCTAAGGCCCATTTCTTTTCCTCACGGACGGCAAAAAAAGTCCGACATTATAGAATTTAAAATAAAATCAATAATCGTGTCTTGATATTGAGTAAGAAAATCTTTTTATGAACCACACAGCTTCCGGTCTTCCAAGACCCGACCGGACAAAAAGACGTGCTGCAGGCACGAAACATACTACCAATAGAAATACATTGCTTTTAAAATCGTTCTGTGTGACACCAAAAAAAGGGGAACATCGTGTTGGTGAAAACGAATCAATAGATTAAATGTCTTGACTATAACACGAAATGCCGTGAGACTGGGTTGGAATAGCACTTCATTTTGAGGTCTTGATTTTAGACCCATTCATACACATTTGTATTTTAATATCTTTTGTTTAAAATACTATAATCGTATCTATTTTTTTGTTGAGTTATTACAATAGTTTATATCCCTGTTACTTCTCCTGTTGGTAGCAGACCTTGCTTCTCTGGTCACAAAGATCACAGCTTACCTCTCGATATGATTTCCAATTTCAACCCTCTTGCTGTCACTATTGTGGAGATCTTAACCACTCCTTCAGTCGCCTACTGTTACGTCCCCACTAGGGATGAGGAAATGCAACACACACCAGTTGGAATTGGTAATAATTATGAATAGTTTTAATGTATAACAGGTAGGCAAAATGGCAGGCAAACAGCCTGAAACAAACAAAGTGCCACAAAAGCACCGGTTTAAATAAACAAAAGTGGCCACAAGGGCGCAAGTTTAAATGGGCAACCAAACAAAGGGAGGACTCTAATAAATGAGCCTACTTAAATACAAAGGTATATACATAACGAAACAAAATAACCCTCACTATTGCAGTGGTACAAACTAACGAAATGGAGGTTGTAAGAAAACACAGCTGAGGTCACTATCACACAATACTAACCACACAATGCTAACACAAACTAATGAAAAG
This sequence comes from Pogonophryne albipinna, assembly GCA_028583405.1. NCBI lineage: Eukaryota > Metazoa > Chordata > Actinopteri > Perciformes > Artedidraconidae > Pogonophryne > Pogonophryne albipinna. Next base: position 1,381,545 of record CM053262.1, read on the forward strand.
GAGGCTGTAAGAAAACACAGCTGAGGTAACTATAACACAATACTGACCACACAATACTAACCACCCAAGTTAACCACTGTTAACACATTTGCACACAAATAAGAGCAACTAGCGAGAGGCATCCGCTCACACCGCCGAACCTCCAGAGTGATCGTCAGTCACAGGCTTTGAAGTAATCTCCAGCAGGTGCGCGCCGGCTGTGTGTTGCGATTGGAGTGTGTCGGGCCCGGCGTGCTCCAATCACAATCTTCGGGAGGCGGACCGGGAGATGGCAGCCAATGACGTCAGGGCACCCGCACAGCTCATTTACATATAAGACAGAAGACGACCAGAAAGGCAGCAGCCGTAACCCCTACTCTTCCTCAGAGCAGCTATGTAGCTGTGTAGCAACTCAAAGCACTACCTTTGCTGAAATGTAAACTGGCAGGAATTACTTTATCTGGGGCATTGGACCAAGATGGAAAAACACAACAATGACATTTCATCACCTTAGAAAGCTGTTTAAAAAACCAAGGAGCAATATAGTCTCCCCATATAGTCACATTGTAGGCTGCTAAACCAAAACAATGAGCAGAAAGACACAAAAACACTCAACAGTATCAAATGGAACAGCAGAGTTTAAGATCTTCGGGGGTTCGATATTCACACTTTTGTAGTAATAAGTAAATTACTTTTGTCACGTGAGTGGAGCAAAGCGAACCGAAATGTAGGACACATGGAAGACTTGATGGAAAAACACCCATTTCTTTATTTCCGATAATCCAGGTAGGGCAGGTGAAACAAATTATTTTCAAAACAAAAACAAGGATGATGACTCCTTTAATTGGTATAATGTTTCATCTCGTACTTTGAAAATGATTATACATAACATTTCTGCATATGCAGAGAGAAAAAAAAGAAAACATGTATTTGCTAATCAAATGAACCTTGTGTGGAATATATTTAACACATTCATCCCATCCTGTTACAAATGTCACAGTAAAAGTGAGATCTGTGATAAAAGTATACTGTAAGGCATAACATCAGATTAATGTTTCGCTCCATACAGTTAGATCCCATGTTGCTTTTCTTCCCTTGCCTGTGTGATGGAAACTTCTGTGCAGCAATGCAGAGCCAAGGCTCAGGAAAGGATGGAAGCTGGAGCGGCTTTAGTCAAACACTGATATTTATTGAGAGTAGAATACGGCCGGAGAGATCACAAAGTATATCACACTTTCATGTGAGCCACCAAGCAACACTCTGAAGACAACGTTAAACATGGATCTGTATATCTGAAAAGGAGGGACTATAGAAAGCCCGCCTTTTCCTACCTTAATCATTACCAGACATTGGAACAAAGACCCGTTTGTATTTACAAACTCACATGCCAAACTTCTCCCCCACAGGAAGGCAGAGGACCTCTTGACCTGTGTCCTCCTCAAGTCACAGGCAGGAGCATAGGCGACTTAACGAAAAGCATATGTTTGTAATTTGACAGGTTCTCAGAAAAGCTGAGAACCTCTAGACACAAAGTGATCGGATTAAAATATTCTCTGACAGCCTGAATATTGTATGTGTGCGTGTACACAAGCAAATCCCCCCCACACACACACACACACACACACACACACACACACACACACACACACACACACACACACACACACACACACACACACACACACACACACACACACACACCATTGTTAGAGTTTATTGAAGGATAAATATGTTTTCATAATGTGTTTTCATAAATGTGGTACAGGAGACTCGTGGTCAGAAAAGAGGAACAGACTATAGTCTGTTCCTTGGACCATACACACACACACACATCCATATGACTGCGAGTCACAAGATTCCCATATGACAACTAAGGCGTTGGTCATAGCCACTTCCTCATGCATGGTAATGTAACTGTATTTCTGAATAAAAAGGCTGCATGGGAACAAGGCAGTAGGATTTGGTTAAAGGAGTGGACATTGCATGTCACTCGCCGATTCTCCTTGCAGCAAGTAAACTTAAAACTCGAGTCCTGTCATCTCTGTTCACTGGATCTGGTATATTGAACCGAGCTGGGGTTTTACCCTTACAAAGTAATATAGATACCTCACATTAATTGGTCCTTCGAGCCGGAGTCCAACACATCGTGACGGGAAGGAGGAAGGGGACGACACGCCGCAGTCTGTCGACAGCCGGGATCATCAGCCGACCCCGAGAAAGACCCGGGACGCAGAATTCGTGGCCGGGCCGGTGCTTATATGTCCAACCTCCCTCATCCTAGGCACGATTGACGGAATCCAACCGGACCGGTGACCACAGATAACGGGTAAGACACGGTTACTCCACCGTTAAGGAGGGTGCTAAAACTTTGATAGACACGGTTACTCCACCGTTAAGGAGGGTGCTAAAACGTTGATAGACACGGTTACTCCACCGTTAAGGAGGGTGCTAAAACGTTTATAGACACGGTTACTCCACCGTTAAGGAGGGTGCTAAAACGTTGATAGACACGGTTACTCCACCGTTAAGGAGGGTGATAAAACGTTGATAGAGAAAGGCTACTCCGCCTAAAAGGAGGATTGACGTGCCTTTGGGCACACTTGTGAATGATTGAGTGAAAGCGGTGTGTAAAAGTGTCACCATTGGAATCAGCGCACAGAGTGGAAACCTAACGGTGCTAACACAAACTCTGTGGTCAGTTGAAGTACACGTAGTGGTGAATTAGGGATTAGGTTCCGACCGGCACGTTGTCCAGTAGGAACACCAAGCTAGAATCATGGGGTCCGATGGGAGTAAGCCTGCCGCTACAGGGGACATGAGATATATGGAAATATATAGTCACGGCAGCACCATTTATTGTAGCAAATGGTATAAACAGTACGGCTTCCAAGGGAAGCTGGAGAAAACAGCAGTAAGAGAATTAAGCGACAAATTGAGAGCAGCAACAGCTGGAACAACACAAGGCAAGAAAAGAAAGAAGTTAGAAGCTCAACTACGGGTTGCAGCTATATGGGCTGAACAAGCCCATAAAAGGACAGGTGGAGCAGAGGAAGGTATGATAGCAGCGGCTGTTTTAGTGAAAGCAGACGAGGAGACAGGGCGCTCAGGGTCAGTTGACGCTGTACGCCGCGAGAAAGAGAGAGCGATAGTGGAAGAACACAAAGCGCAGGAACAAAGAATAAAAAGGAAGCAAGAGAAAGAGAGAAAAGACAGGGAAAGAGAGACACAAAAACGCATCGACAAAGAAATGGCAGATGCATTAAGCCCACTGCACACTAGAAATGATAAAGGGGGAACCAAGTTATATCCTGTTGAAGAATTAAGAGAAGCAGAAAAATCCTTCGACGGAACAGCATGTCAGGGTGACGCTTATCCATTAGTACAAGTGGCCAACCCGCACTATGGAGTTGGCGATGACCAAGAAAGAATGTTAAGAGTGTTCCGCCCATGGACAATGGATGAGTGTAAAAAGGCTTGTGAGGGACTGACTCCATACAAACAGGACCCGGCGCAGTTTGTCCTTGACCATACTGCATTAATAGCGTCATATGGTTTAAATGGACATGAAGTTTTAAGAACCCTTATGACAATCTTTGGCCACGAATGGGCCAGGGTAAAGGGAGATTTCACCGGGTCCTGGCCCAATGGAAACCCCATAGAACCAGGTCACCAGGACCTCCTCAATGCACTCGCTCTCGTAAATGCCTCAATCGAGAGGGTTTTTGCACTGAGACGAGACTTTACTAAAGTCTCAGGGTGTAGACAGGGAGAAAAAGAGTCAATACAAGATTTCAGAATCAGAATGGAAGATTGTTTCCGTATCCATAGCGGAATTCCACCCAGCAATGCTGTTGACTCCCCATATGTGCAGCAGCTTAAACAAAGCCTGATGAATGGGTTCCACCCAGGTATTGCTGATTTTATCCGCAAGCATAATGTCAACCATAGGACATGCGACTTACAAGAGTGCCTAAATTATGCAGAACATGCAGCAACCCAGATCAAAGAAAAAAGACATAAGAAAGCGTCAGCATCAGCTTTCTTCATAGGAGAAGAAGGGGAAGAAAATCAGATTTTCTTTGTGGGACCAGGACAGGGGAGAAGCGGGTTTAACAGAGGACGAGGGAATGGTAGAGGAACAGGCAGAGGCAGAGGAGGAGGCAGAAACGCAGAAGGCAAATTCCTCTGCTACAGGTGCGGAAAGGAGGGGCACATGGCGAGAGACTGTGAGGAACAAAGACTACAGAACAAAGAAGGGGGACAAAAGGGACATTACAAAGACGAAAGATATGACCCCCCCCCTTCACATAACCCACATAGTTATGACAACTGACTAGACGTAGAAAAGAAAGAAGAGGACGTCCACACACATCACATTGACCTGTCTGAAGTATTACTGAATCTATCGGACAACAGTATTAAACCTACCAGGACAATCGAAATCAATGGGGAAAAATTAGAATTCTTATGTGACAGCGGTGCAGACTCATCAGTAGTGAACAAAGAGGTCCAAAGAATGTGGCCACCAACTGGCACTATGTTTGTAAAATCAGCAAATGGACACATAAATCAGAGGTCGATTTCAAAGCCACTTTTTATGGAAGATAGAAGGTCAGGCCTCCAGGCATCCCTCAAATTTGTGTTCATCTCAAACTGCCCTGTCAATTTGCTAGGGAGAGACGGCATGGAAATGTTAAAAATCAGTGTAATACCAGTCAAAGGGGGAATGCGAGCAGTAGGGCCCGGAGAAAAGGTGGAAGACCAGGTCTTCCTTCAAAAATCCATAAACACCCCCAACTACTACTGGTCACTAGACATGCCACAACCTGACGTGACAAACACAGGTGAACACCTGTTAACGCTATTCACCCCACAACATGGCCAAGAAGTAATGAAACCTGACGCATTGCACGTTACACTAAAGTACAAGAATACCCCTGGCCCAGATAAAGACTATGATGTGCTCGTGCATCGACTGACACCACAGAGGGTAGTGTTTCACTCGATGTATGCAAACCAACACGGGGATGTTACAATTGACGCTAGGGTCCCATCAACCACTGCCTTGATAATGGAACCAGGTTCCACGCCACACATATCAGTAGCTAGGGGCCCAGGGACTTCATGGAGAGACTTAGGTTTATTAGTGGCTAGAGGTAACAGGATAACAAAATGGACAGATGACAAAAACGGTTGGCAAACTGGAGGCGGGTTAAAGCGCAAAACTCTAGGGTTTACCCTAGTGATGACACCACGCACCCACCTAGACGACCCTGAACAACAATGATGTATGCTAAGTGAAGAGGCCTTAGAGGTCCTGAAAACGGTGCCGCCATGCGTATGGTCACAAGGAAAATGTGATGTAGGTCGCATGGTGAACGCAAAACCTGTACACGTTAGACCAAAAACTAACTACAGACCTAACATAAGACAATACCCATTGAAAGAGGATGCAAAAGTTGGCATCAAACCTGTAATTGAAGAAATGCTAAAAGCAGGAATCCTGTGTGAGTGCCCTGATGCATCATGCAATACCCCCATCTTCCCAGTAAAAAAGGCTGATGGGCAGTCATGGAGAATGATCCAAGACTTAAGAGCAGTAAATGACGCTGTACAAAGCACAGCCCCAACAGTACCAGATCCACACACGTTAATGAACGGCCTTAAGCCAAATATGGCGTGGTTCTCAGTGATAGACTTAAGCAATGCCTTTTTCTCCATTCCTGTAGAAAAAGACTCACAAGGATGGTTCGGGTTCACACATGAAGGAACAAAGTACACATACACCAGATTACCTCAGGGGTATGTGGATAGCCCAACAATCTTTTCACGAGAAATAGCAAATTGTTTGGCTACATTACAGATACCTGACACATCGCAGATTTTGGTATATGTCGATGATATTCTTGTTGCGTCACCCACACAGGAAGAAAGCACAAAAGTCACACTACAAGTATTGACACATTTGGCAAAAACAGGAAACAAGGTTTCGAGACAGAAACTTCAGTTTGTGAAAGAGGAAGTTATCTTTTTAGGCCACAGTTTAAACCGAGAAGGGAGACGCATACACTCAGAGAGGAAACAGACGGTGTTAAACGCACCAAAACCAACAACAAAAAAACAAATGATGCAATTCCTTGGGCTGACTAACTATTGCAGAGCATGGGTTCCAGACTACGCAGGAATGACTCAGCCCCTACTAGATTGCATATACTCAGACAATGACATGAAAATGTCCGGCAAGATAGAATGGACACAAGAGGCAGAAGCTGCATTTGAAAGGACTAAACAGTGTCTCGTAGGGTCATCAGTGTTAGCATTACCAGACTATGAAAAACCATTTGTACAAACAGTTGACTGCAAAAAAGGGTTTATGACATCAGTATTAGCCCAAAAACACGGCACAAAACTAAGGCCTGTCGCTTACTACTCTAAAAGGTTAGACCCAGTAGCACAAGCATTACCAGTATGCGTACAAGCAGTATGCGCTGCAGCAATGGCGGTACATTGTACAGCAGAAATAGTTTTGTTCCACTCACTCACACTGATGGTTCCACACGCAGTCACCATGTTGTTACATGACACCAAAATGGCTTTCTTATCACCTGCACGTTATTTGGCACTGACAGCTACACTAATGTCACAACCACACATTGTGATAAAAAGATGTAATATCTTAAATCCAGCCACATTAATACCTACAGCAGAAGATGGAGAACCACACTGTTGTAAAGAAGAGACTGACAGAACATGCAAACCAAGACCAGATTTGAAAGATGTTCAACTGCCAAGTGGAGAAACATGGTTTGTGGATGGGTCCTGTTCTAAATCTATAACAGGCCAAAATCAAACAGGGTTTGCAGTTGTATCACACACACAGTCATAAAAGCAGGCCGACTCCTCCACACATATTCTGCACAAGCAGCGGAATTAGTAGCTCTTACAGAAGCATGCAAAGCGGGGGTTGGAAAATATGTGACTATGTGGACAGACAGCCAGTATGCGCACTCAACAGTACATGTATTTGCAGCCCAATGGGCCCGCAGGGGCATGAAAACGTCAACAGGAAAACCAGTCACTCACGCACAACTGCTGACAGACCTTTTAAAAGCGGTGTTGTTGCCGAAAAGCATCGCTATATGCAAATGTGCTGCGCACACTAGTGGAAAGGATGCAGTAACACTTGGCAATGCACATGCGGATAAGGTAGCTAAACTAGCAGCTGTGGGCGAATATGGGTTTCATATCCTCTTGCAGAAGGGGGAAAGTGTTTCACAACCAATACCTCTTGTGATATTAAAGGATATGCAGAACAGCGCACCCGACAGAGAAAACAAGAAATGGTTGACAGATGGTGCAACCACAGACCCTGAGGGAACATTCAGAATAAACAACAAGATAGTACTCCCTGTTAGTCTCTACAAAACAGCAGCTCATTTGAGTCATGGGCAGTGCCATGTCTCAACAGGAGGGATGATAACAATAATAAATAAACACTTCCATACATACAACTACATTCAATTTTCTAAAAACTTTTGTAGAGCCTGTATAGTATGTTGCAGACACAATGCTCAAGGCAATGAGCGACCACAGAGAGGAAAGTTCCCTCCACCAACATACCCGTTTCAACACATGCATATGGACTTCATCGAACTAACACCATGCCAAGGGTACAAATACTGTTTGGTAATGATATGTCCGTTTTCAAAGTGGGTTGAAATATTCCCAGCAAAACATGCAGACGCTATTACCGTAGCAAAAGCCATATGCAAGACAATAATACCAAACAGAGGTATTCCAGAGAAACTGTACAGTGATAATGGTTCCCATTTTGTAAATCAGGTTATTACCAAACTGTCCGAACATATGGGGATAACATTAAAAAACCATTGTGCATATCATCCACAGAGTGCAGGCTTAGTGGAAAGAACAAACGGAACAGTAAAGTTAAGACTAAGGAAAACAATGGAGGAAACAGGAAGACCGTGGGTGGAATGTGTGTCTCTAGTAGAAACATGCATGAGAATCACGCCCACGGCAAAAGGGTTGTCTCCCTTTGAGATCATAACAGGAAGGCAATTCAGACTACCAATCACAGACGAGGTGAGGGAGGAGGATGATGCTGAGGCAGAGACTACATTAGCTGAATGGATGAGCAGACTCTTCAGAAGCAATGAGATAGCTCGAACAAATAACTTCCCAGACATTTTTACTCCCTTACAGGATACTCGAGTGCAGACTGGTGACCAGGTCCTCGTGAAGGTGATTAAGAGGAAGCATTGGCACTGTCCACGGTGGGACGGTCCCTACACGGTACTGCTGACAACACCGACTGCACTAAAAATCGCCGAAAGAACTACGTGGATACATCAGAGCCACTGCAAAAAGGTAATACCTCTCCAACTTAACGACAGATAAGTGGTGGAAGTCCGGCTACAAAGGGCGGTGTTTCATTAGGAAATACTGGTCTCAACCCCGGTGAAGAAAACAACAGAACCACTATCACAAATAGACTATGTTGGGAGAGGTGTTGTTCGTAGTGGCCCTGCTGGGTCTGACGCTGATGACTATAAGACAATTGAGTGAGGAATCCTCAACAAAAGAAGAAGTCCATCGAGAGAAAAAATGGTCACTACTCAACGATGACCCATGGAACTACAACGACAAAACTGAACGCTTCCCTAGGATGACAAATGCCTGGTTGGAGCCAGCTAGCAGCCATGCACTGGGTATACTCACCTAACCTCCAATGTGTAAGACTTAAAGCTAGGTTACTGTCTGTCATATGACGAATGGTTCGAAAATGTCAAAAACAAGTGAATTAATTCTGAAAGTAATAAAGACACTGTTAGAGTTTATTGAAGAATAAATATGTTTTCATAATGTGTTTTCATAAATGTGGTACAAGAGACTCGTGGTCAGAAAAGAGGAACAGACTATAGTCTGTTCCTTGGACCATACACACACACACACATCCATATGACTGCGAGTCACAAGATTCCCATATGACAACTAAGGCGTTGGTCATAGCCACTTCCTCATGCATGGTAATGTAACTGTATTTCTGAATAAAAAGGCTGCATGGGAACAAGGCAGTAGGATTTGGTTAAAGGAGTGGACATTGCATGTCACTCGCCGATTCTCCTTGCAGCAAGTAAACTTAAAACTCGAGTCCTGTCATCTCTGTTCACTGGATCTGGTATATTGAACCAAGCTGGGGTTTTACCCTTACAAAGTAATATAGATACCTCACAACCATGTATACATCACTTCAGGGGACATTACATTGACTTACATGCATTTCCTGGAGACTTATCCTAACATTAACCATAACCAGCACATGCCTAACCCTAACCCTTACCCTTAACCTTACCCTTACCCTAATCCTAAACCTAACCAAGTCTTCACCCTAAAATTAATGATTCCCCTCATGGGGACCTCCAATTTGTCCCCATAAGGGAGGCGAGTCCCCACACGTGACTGTGTAAACAGATGTAGGTCCCCACAAGTATAGTAATGCTAGGCCACACACACACACACACACACACACACACACACACACACACACACACACACACACACACACACACACACACACACACACACACACACACACACACACACACACACACACACACACACACCAACCATGTATACATCACTTCAGGGGACATTACATTGACTTACATGCATTTCCTGGAGACTTATCCTAACCTTAACCATAACCAGCACATGCCTAACCCTTACCCTTACCCTAATCTTAAACCTAACCAAGTCTTCACCCTAAAATTAATGATTCCCCTCATGGGGATCTCCAATTTGTCCCCATAAGGGAGGCGAGTCCCCACACGTGACTGTGTTAACAGATTTAGGTCCCCACAAGTATAGTAATGCTAGGCCACACACACACACACACACACACACACA